>CM053506.1:76718687-76744374 GCA_028627145.1 Eidolon dupreanum | reverse complement strand
TGGTTTGAACTCACTTCATGACAAAACCTGATCTGGAATTGAAAGTAGATATTTGTAGAAAGTAGATATTGGAAGAGATATTTGTATGCCCATGTTCATGGCAGCATTATTTTAAACAGTCAAAAGCTGGAAGCAACCCAAGTGTCCATTGATGGATGAATAAATAATCCATATGTGGTCTATACATACTCTGGAATATTATTCAGCCTTAAAAAAGCAGGAAATTCTGACATTTTCTATGATATAGATGAATCTTGAGGACTTTATGTTAAGTGAAATAAGTCAGTCACAAAAAGACAAAAACTGTATGATTCCACTCATGTGAGGTACTTAGCGTAATCAAAAATCATAAAGTCAGAAATTGTAGTGGTGTTTGTGAGGGGCTGGAAGGAGGGCAGAATGGGGAGTTATTGTGTGACAGGTACAGAGTTTCAGTTTTACAAGATGAAAAAAGTTATAAGAAGGGATAATGGTGATGGTTGCACAACAATGTGAATATTTAATACTACTGAACTGTACACACTTAAAAAGGGTTAAGGTGGTAAATTTATGTTATGTGTATTTTACCACAATAAAAAAAGAAAATAAAAAACCTGATCTGAACTAGTTTGAGATTATTTATAGTCTTAATTCATCCCATTTAATGTGGTTGTTCATATATTTTGCTGAAGAAATCTCACTGTTTGATTATGGGGTGCCACTCTAAACTCCACTGAGGATTTTAGGTCATATGTGATATATCCACTATGTTACATTAAAACATTTTTACTTTTTAAATTGCCATTAAAAACTGTAAAGTTGATTCTTCTTTCTTTTTTTACAGTTCTAAGAGTTTAACACATATTTAGATTTGTGTAACTACCACCACAATCAAGATACAGAACAACCCAAAACACTCCCTTGCTTTCACCCTATACAATCACACCCTTCCCCTAATCACCCCTCCCCCTGGCAGCCATTGATCTGTCTTCCATCCACTGCAGTTTTGTGTTTTCAAGAAGAAATGGAATCATTCATCATATTACATTTTAAAGACCAGAACCATTCTGAAATTTGAAACAACACAGCCCAAGTGTTTCAGAGAAACTTTGGAGAGGAATTTGGCAACATCTAGTAAAGGTGAAGATAATCATGCACTACGATCCTGTGACTATCAGCCTGGAAAATTCCCCACATGTTTGCACAAGGGTAATGTAGAAGAATCTTCACTGCAGAGCTGTGGGTAACAACAAAAAGGGAAACAGTGAATGGTCTATCAGTAAGAGAACGAGTAAATAAGCTGAGGTTTATTCATGCAATGGAAAACTATATGGCATTTAAAAAGAATGAATCAAATGTACATTTATCAACATGTATGAACCTCAAAAACATAATAATGAATAAAAAAGCAAGTTTCAAAGGGATTTACACAACATGATACTATTTATGGACACATATATGTGTTAACATATGTTATTAATATGTATATTACATATGTATAGTGCCTATTTATGTAATATACATATTATTAATATAATATTGTACACACTGATATATAGCTATGTAGTAAGAGCATATATAGGTGGATAGGAGGCACTATATAACCTGAGAGTAGTTGTTATCTATACAGAGGAGGAATGGAAGGGCTTTAGATTCCTTAGTTTTTTTCCTTTAAAAAAAAGAGAAATATACTCATCCATAAAAAATAATGAAATCTTGCCACGTACAAAAACATCGATGGACCTAGAGGGTATTGTGCTGAGTGGAGTTAAGTCAGAAAGAGAAAGACAAGTGTCATATGATTTCACTTATATGTGGAGAAACAGGATAAACAAATAAACAAAACAGAAACAAGTTCATAGATACAGAGAGCATTTTGATGGTTGCTGGATTGCAGGGTGGGAGAACTGGTGAAGGAGGAGGGAATCAAGAGGTACAAATTGTTAGTTACAAAATAGTCATGGGGATGTAGAGTATAGCTTGAGGAATATAGTCAGTAGTATTGTAATAACTATGTATGATGTCAAATGAGTACTGGATTAATCAGGGCGATCACCTCCTAAGTTATATAAATGTCTAATCACTGTGTTGTACACCTGAAATTAATATAATATTGTATGTCAACTGCAATTTAAAATATATAAAAATTTAGAAAATTAAGAGAAATATGAAACTAATATGGCAAAATGTTAACATTTATTAAATCTGTCTAGGCAAATACGTAGGTGCTTTTTATAGCTTTTTACTAAATATATTAAAAAGTTAATTTTTAAAAATCGATTAAAGAAAAAAGAAAAGACTAAGATTTAGTGCCAGGCAAAACCTTAGCACCCTGCCCCTTCCCTACTCTATAGACAGGAAAACAGAGGCCCAGGGAGAGCAAGCCATTTGTCTAAGATCACAAAGTGTAGAGCTGGGCTAAGAATGCTCCCGACTCATTCATTTTCACCATGACATTCGCCACAAGATATGTGAGGTATCCCTGGGCTAGGTAGGACTCATGCTCAAAACTTGTGTTCAGATTTGGAAAACCGTGCCGAGCTGTTCAACCCGCTGCACCAGGGCAGTGGGCACAGGCTTGTGGGATAGGTTCTCACTTTATTGCAAAAAGCCCAGGTTACTGCAGGGGCCCCTTTATACCCTGGGAACATCCATCTACATATCATCCATTCACCCACACATCTGTTAATTCCCCTATCTGCTCATGAATCCAGCCACCTACACATCCACTCATACTTTCTCTGGCCTTCATCCCTTATCCATTTGTGGGTCAAACCTTTACTGAGGGCTCATCCCACTTGTTTATGTGTCAATTAGCAAAATAAATATGTGAATTAAAATAAATACCCACATCTCTGCAGTGCGGCCTATGCTTTTCTGGAGGCATTAGGTACAGTGGGAGCAAACCTGTTTTGAAGGGAGAGGGGAAGCAGGCAGTTAGGGGCTGCCAGGGAGATGTAAAAAAATCTTTTTTATTGTGGTAAAATATGCATAACCTAAAATTTACCATCTTAACCATTTCTAAATGTCCAGTTCAGTGACATCAGTTATCATCTCCACCATCCACCCACAGAACTCTTTTTCATCTTGCAAAACTTCCCATTTCCCCCTTTTCCACCTCGTCCCTGGCAACCACTATTCTTCTCTCTCTATGAACAACTACTCTAGGTACCTCATATAAATGGAAACATAAAATATTTGTCCTTTCGTGATTGATTTATTTCACTTAGCATACTGTCCTCAAGATTCACCCATGTTGTTAATGTGCAGAAATTTCCTTTCTTTTTTAAGACTGAATAGTATTCTGTTGTATGTATATACAGTAGTTTCCCCTTATCCACATTTTTGCTTTCTGAGGTTTTAGTTACCCAGGGTCAACCACAAAAAATATTAAATGTTAAATTTCATAAATAAATGATTTATAAGTTTTAATTGTGCTCTGTTCTGAGTACTGTGATGAAATCTCACTCTGTCCCACTCTGCCCCATCTGGGAGGTGTCAATTATCTCTTTGTCTAGCGTCTCCACACTCGTTTGTCTCTTAGCCATCAGATTGACTGTCACAGTATGGCAGTGCTGTGTTCAAGTAACCCTCATAGTAGTAGCCTAATGCTGAGTCACAATGCCTCTTTTATTCACCTCACTCTATCTCATCACATAGGCATTTTAACATCACAGAAAGAAGGGTGAGTACAGTACAAGTTATTTTGAGAGGGAGAGACCACATTCACTAAGTTTTATTACTCTGTATTATAATTATTCTATTTTATTATTGTTGTTAATCTCTTACTGTGCCCAATTTATAAATTACACTTTATTGTTGGCATATATGTAAAGGAAAAAACATAGTTACATAGAGTTGGTACTATCTGGCAGTTTTGGGCATCCACTGGGGGGCTTGAAATGTATCCCCCAAGGCTAAGGGAGGGACTACTACACCACATTTTGCTATCCGTTCATCTGTCAATGGACACTTCGGTTGCTTCTACCTTTTGGCTATTTTGGATAATGCTGCTATGAACATGAGTGTACAAATACCTCTTCTAGTTTCTGCCTTTAACTCTTTTGGATATATACCCACAAGTGGAACTGCTGGATCATATGGAAATTCTACTTTCAATTTTTTGGGGAACCATTCCATTTTTGACAGCAGCTGCACCATTTTACATTCCCACCAACACTGCACAAGAGTTCCAATCTACCCACATCCTTGTCAACACTTTTCTCTATAGTAACAATACTAACAGGTGAGGTTGTATCTCATTATAGTTTGATTTGCATTTCCCTAATGATTAGTGATATTGAGCATCTTTTCACGTTGGCCATTTGTATATCTTTTTTGGGGATATAAGAATGTCTCCAAATTGTCTATTCAAGTCCTTTGTTCATTTTTAAATTGTGTTGTATTTTTTGGTTGTTGAATTGTAGAAGTTCTTTATATATTAAGGAAATTAACTCCTTATGAGATATAGAAATTGCAAATATTTCCTCCCATTCTGCAGGTTGCTTTTTCATTCTGTTGTGTGTCCTTTGATGCACATAAAATGGAGAAGATGTTAAAGAATTGGTAGAAATAAGCCAGTATGAGTAGTACTGGGGAAGGTGTTTCAGTCAAATGAAACGGCTTATGCAAACACACAGAGGAAAGAAACAGCAATACCTAAGTAGCTGAATCTTGCTAGAACATGTATGGAGAAGGTAGGAAGCCAGGAGAGGTGATGCTGGAATAATTAGTAGCAACAGGCCAGCTAAGCAGTTTGGACTTCATTCTAAGGTGGTGCCACCTAAAGAGTGGTCCCAGGACCCCGCCTCAGCATCACCTACTAGGAGTTCATTAAAAACATACTTTCATGTTGCAGCATCTCTGACCTACCTCTTGGATGAGGCCCAGGGATCGAAGTTTTAATAAGCCCGTTTAGACATTCTGATGTTCAGTCAAGTTTGAGCATTGTGCAAAGAGCAATGAGGAGCCACCGAGAGGTTCGCCTAGGCTGTCTTAAGATAACTTTAGTTGTCCTTCAGTTTCGGGTGCTCTGGGCTTGGTTCTAACCCCATCTTCCTCCAGCTACCCCATGCCTTCACCCCCTTGCAGGTCCAGCCATTGCCTAGGATCCCAGATCGGGGCGGAGGGGCAGCAGTACTGCAGCCAGGCCCACATTCCTGTCACTTCCTGCCATTGTCCAGGGTTCCTGTGGCCCGTCTCCACACTTGCCCCAGGCTGCCCCATGACTCCGGAGAGATGACTCATTTCCTTTCTCTCCAGTGACATAATCCTGCATCCAGCTGGGCCAGGACCAGGCAGCTGCTTGGCGGGCTAGCGGAGCGGGTGCTGCATGGCGCTTCTCGGCCGGCAGGGGGCGCCAGAGCCCGCAGCGTCTCCCCTTGGCGCCCCGGAGCAGGCTTCCTTCTGCCTCCAGAACCCACCTTCTCCAGGCGGAGGCCGGCGAGGAGGGTGGGAGGCCCAGGATGGCTCTTCCCTACCCTTTGCCTGGCTCACCTCGAGTCAGAGCGCTGACGCTCACGGATGGCGAAACAGACCTGGGGGCAGGGTTGTGCCTTGACCAAAGGCAGCCAGCCCACCGTGGGAAGTGAGGGGACTGGAATCCAGCACTTTTCTCTCTCCCCCCACCGCCACCCCGCCGAGGCCCGTGGTTTTACACAGCCCCGCAGGAGTTAATGTTATCCTCCTCGCCCCTAACCCATGGTGTTTCCAGTACAAAGTCTGCAGACAAGATGCCCCAGATTTTAATGGTTTGTGGGCCCTGAAGCGTGGTCATCCCTGGAACCAGTAGAGCTGAGGACAGCTTGGGCTCCACCTGGAAAGCAAGCGGAGTCTGCAGTTACTAGGTGGTGCTCCATTCTCAGTGCTGCACTCACAGGCGGGAGCTGACTGGCGTTGTCACAGGCCCTTCACCCGGACCTGCACTCTCTCGCTCCTCTGCAGGCGGTGCTCACACCTCTGGACCAGGTCCTCTCTCTTCTGCTTTCAGGGAAGCAGGAAAATGCATTTCAGCCCCAGCATTTCACAAGACCCAGAGCCACCTAAGGGTACCTTCCTTTAGGACATAGGGAAGGAATATTGTGAAGGCCACGCAGTGAGCTGGGGCTCAGACCACACATGTCCTATCTCAGACCTCCTCACTTCCTCCCATACCACCCTGATAATGAATGCAAGTACCTCACCCAGTGTCTGACACAGTGAAAGGACTCATAGTAGTTGCTATTATTACTCAGTGAGTTACCTAACCTTGTGGTGCCTCAGTTTCCTCATCTGTTAATTTGGTGTAGTAATAGTATACTTCAGAGAGTTATTGTGAGGCTTAAATGAGCTCATGGAAGGTGCTTATATCAGTGCTTTGTGTCTCATAAACACCCAACAGCCTCCTAGAACTTGAGCTCCACGAAGGCAGGGATTCTTTCTTTGTGCATTGCTTTATCACTGGCACCTAGAACACCGTCCGGTATGAAGTAGGAATCAAATATATTTGCTGAACGAATTAATGTTAGCTATTATTATTGACTAGGTTGATTTTACTGTAGGATTTAGGCCTGTCAGAGCAAACTTAGAGGATAGAAAGGGAAGAGTCTTGAGGTCTGTTTGCACAAGGGGTGAGGGGCTTCCTGGGAAGAAGTTATGCTAAGGAAAGAGAGTTGAAAAACATGAGAGGTTCAAGGACAAGGCGAGAAGAAGATGACTCTGAGGAGAGGATCCTTGGTGCTCACACCTGAGGCCCAGGAGCACTGCGTAAAGGAGAAGACAATTTCATGAACGTGCCTAGAAGGAGCATCGGCACAGTTAATCGATGGTGGTTTTTGACAATCTGGTAGCTTCACACCTGCTATGGACACTGAAGATTTGGTTTTTTAAAAATGTCAGGGTTTTTAATGGGGATGGTTGAGTCCTGCAAAGCTCACTTACGAAGGCAGAGCAATTGCGGGACACCTGTTGGATACTCCCTGGAAAGTCTACAGAAACTACTGGGGACAAAACCAGAGAAAGCTAATTACTGTTATGTGTGGCCCTGTTTCTATTAGCAGGCTGATGTGGGCTTGGAGAACTTGGGCAATACAGCTAGGAAGGTGAACCCTGTTGGGACTGCCTTAGTGGGGAGTGGGCTTGCTACCCCTGGAAGTATTTAAGCAGGGCTTGGATTACCAATTTGGAGAAATGGCATAATGGGGGTCCATCAAAAAAAGGAGGTTGGGCTAGATGAACCTCGAAGTTGCTATTCTGAAGCAGAAATAGCAAGGCAGAGGGCATTTCTGAGATGACCCATTCCTGGCCCTGCTGCAGTGATACCCTGAAAGCAGAGAGCCTCATGGGAAGTGAAGCTTGCTCCTGAGCATTCTGGGAACTTGTTCTTGGCTTGTTTGTACTTCCTCTTGAGGGGCAGGATAGCTTTGACCTAACCCTGCCCTCCCACCTGGTGGCTTGGCTGCCTCCTGATGAGACAATGAATTGCAGTGGAAGGAACCTAGCACGTTCTAGAGTCAACCAGATCTAAGTTCAAGTCCCACTTCCATCACTTCCTCAGCAAATCCTCTTCCTCCTCTGAAGCTCAGTTTCTTCAGCTATAAAATGAGAATGAAAATATTTACTTCTCGGAGTTGTTGCAAGATGATGTATATACAATGCCTGGCAGAGTAGGAGATTAAAGAACACCCATTCTCTCTGACTTGCTTCAGCTCAAGGGCCAGGCTGTGTCCTATTAGGGAGAGATGAGAACATTCATAAAAAGAATGTCAAAAGTTGAAAGGGCCAGGTGGCCTTTTGGGCAACTCCCTTAACTTCTCCAGTTCCACTTAATTCGCCTTTAATATAAAGAAAGTAGGAAACGGATTCTCAAACACCTGCCTGAAGGTCCTGTGGACCTTCCAAGATGTGGAAGAACTTTGTAAGCTGTGACTGCTGTAGGTCACATCTTAGCTTTAACTCTCCAGACCGTTTTGATCTTTCCACCCCTTGCAGCCTCAGCCCCGCCTGGATTTCTAGCATGCCAGCAGTAGTGAGAGGATACGCTGGGGCATCTTGCAAAACTCAGTTTGAATCTCAGCTGCCCCATTTGCTTGCTTTGTGACCTTGGGCAAGTCTCTGAGTTACAGTTTACTAACCTCAAAATGAGGACAATGACAGCTACTCTGCAGGGCTGCTGGGAGAGTTGAATGGGAATGCAAATACAAAGTTTGCACTTACATAGTAGTGTTTAATAAATGGTAATTAATATTTTTATAGTGCTTAGAAGGGTGCCTAGAACATAGGAAGTGCTATATCAATGTTTACTAAGTAAGTAGAAATGTAGATAGATTAAAACAGACATATGTAAATAGATGCTTAAGTAGATATAAAGAGAGGAGTTAGAGAAAGCTCCTCCCTTCCTCCACCTCCCAGTTTTCTTCTGAAAACTTCTCCGCCAGCCTCCTCCGCTCTCAGATCTGGCCCCAACTTCCCCTGGCCACACCAAGGAAGTCGAGGTTTAGATACTATAAAAGGTGGCTTTTATTCACAAAGACGTTGAAGATATCGAAAGAGATGACCTCTAAGGTTTGTTTCAGTTCAAACCACTCATCCAACTGTCATCATTGGAGACCACTCTTTTGCGATAGCATCTTTTAAGAGATTCACTTGCACAAACTCTTATTTGTATTCTCCAAATTGCCCCGGAAGGGGTGGTAGGGGTAAAGATTAGTCACTTGATTTCACAAAGGAAACTGGAAGAACATGGAAAGTGCTGGGGTTTCCTGGTCCAAGCCCCATCAATCAGCCTTGAGCCATGAGGTCACATCATAATAATCACCACTATTTATTGGATGGTTCCTGGGTGCCAAGGACTCATGCACCTTATCTAGTGTCAATAAACCCATTAGGTCAGTGTTGGATTCCATTTCACAGCTGAGGAAACTGAGGTCAGATAAATTAGGTGACTCAAAATCATGTAACCAGTGACTGCAAAGTGGGGATTCCAGATGCAGGTTTGTGGACTCCAAAGCCATTGTCACTAGACTGGTGTCTGGACACTCTTTGCCAGGGAACAAGGCCTGGAGCTTCTCCTGGACAGGGTTTCAGGCCAGACACCACAACTGGACTGGGAGCAAGGACCACGTGGGCCCATGCACTCACCTTCCCCAAACCTCCATTCTGCCTGCACTCTGCCTCTGAACCCTCTGAGGCTTGAAGGGCTGTATCAGAGAAGCAGAACCACTTTCAGCTGTATAGAGGGATTTGTTGCGGCCTTTAATATTACATAATTAATTGTGTACACAGTCTCTGTAAAGATGTCTTAGTGTCTGATGCTAGCGCTTTATGTCTGTAGAGCAGGCATCCGAGAAGGGAAGATGATATAAAGTGGGAGAGAGCGAGAAAGCTGGAACCCATAAGGACGGACTGAGATCTGTGCTAGTTCTGATTGCCTCTGACCTTACTGGTGGAGGTGTCTTGCAGGAGAAGCTGGCACTCTTTGTTGAAATGTAAATACACACCTGGCCCAGGAGTCTGAGAAGCTGCAGGAGGATCCTGGGAAGGTGGAGCAGTGGCAGGCTGGGCAGCTGCCCCACTCAACGAAGTCTGCCAGCAAATATGTGATAACTCATGTAAGCTACAAGAATGCCTTCCCCTCCCTTCTGAGCATTACGAACATTTTTTGTATTAGTTATATATTGCTGTGTAACGAATCACCCCCAAACCTATAGGTTAAAATAGCATATGTTTGTTAGCTCACACAGATTCTGTGGGTTAGGAATCTGGCAGTGCCTTATCTGGATGGTTCTGGCTCAGGGACTCCCATGAGGTTATAGTCAAGCTGTCAGCCAGGCCTGAAGTCAGCTGAAGGCTGGACAGGCTGGAGGACCCACTTCTAAGAGGGTCACTCACACGGCTGTTCCTTGCCACATGGACCTCTCCACTGGGCTGTTTGAGCGTCCTCATGACATGTCAGCTTATTTTCCCCAGAGCAAATAATCCAAAAGAAAGCAAGGAAGAGGCCATGGTTTGTATTACGATCTAATCTTGATCATCTCAGACAATTTCTGCAATCTTTGTTACATAGTCCGGCCCCATTCGGTGTGGGAGAGAACTTGGTTAAGAGTACACATACCAGAAAGTGGGGATCATTGGGGTCATCTTGGATGCTGGCGACTATGAGGGACATCAGTTTGCTGCTGAAATCGAGAGGCCCCAGAGAGCTTTACCAGGGTGTCCTGTCTTCCCATCTGGCTGGAGAACTCTTTGAATTCATGGGCAGATTTTTGCATCCTGGCTTGTCCTTATAGTCCCCAAAACCATGCTGCCTCAGCATCTCTACCTGGAAATCCAAGGGGCATCTCAAACTAACATGCCCAACACTGAAATTCTGAATTTCCCCCAAACCTTCTCCTCTAATACTTTTACACATCTCAGAAGTGGCGACTGCATTCTTTCATTTACTCAGTCCAAAATTTTGATATCATCATTGCTCTTCTCTTTGTCTCATTTGCCATGTGCACCTCATCAGCAAATCCTGTTAGCTCTACTTTTAAAATGTATCTAGGATCCACCTACTTCTCATCACCTCTGCTACTGCACCCTGGTCTCAGCCTCATTTTCTCTTGCTTGGGTCACAATGATTGCCTCTTGATGGTACCCCTGCTCCTGCTCCTGCTTCTGCCCCCCACAGGGTTGATCTCCACATGGCAGCCAGCGTGACCATATTAAAAGCAGGTAGCTTCTCTGCTCAGACCTCTGTGATGGCTCCCACTGACTTTGAGTAAGAGCCATTCTTTGCAGTGGCCTGTAAGGCCCTATACCATCTGGGCCCCAGTTCCCCCACCTCCATGCCTTCCCTGACTTCTTCCCTCCTTTCTGCCCCACAACCCCCACGCCAGCCACACTGGCCTCCTCCAGCTACATTGGACTCACTCTATTTTATTGCTTCTGCTGCTCCCTCCGTAACCTCTTCCCTCAGAAACATCCAGTGCTCACTCCCTCACATCTTCAGATTTTATCTCAAATGTCACCTTCTCAACCCCTATTTAACTCAGTAACTATCACATGTCCTGCACACCCTGATTTGTTTTCTTACACTGTACTTCACATTTCCCATCTATTACATAACTTACTTGTTTATTTGTTCACTGTTTCCCCTCTGGAATGTAAACTCAACGAGGGCTGGGATTGTTGTCTATTTTGTTCACTCTATGTCCCCAGAGCCTAGAGTGGTGGCTGGCAGGTACTCAGAAAGTACTAGTTGAATGACTAGCAGATCCTCAAGGGCAATTTTCAAAAGAACAAATAAAGGGCGATGGATGGATAATGCACCAGTTACCAGCTGCGTGCTATTAAATGAATTATCTCCCTTTCTGAGCCTTGGTTCTATGAGACCAGACCGGCCATCATCAAGGATATGGTTACTACAGCAGGCTCAGGCTGTTTGGAGTTCTAGCTGCAGTGGTTCTGCCACTTGCCTTTAGGATACTTTGGGCAGGCCACAAATCTTCTCAGAGAGGAAGGTGCCTTTTCTTGGATGCTTCAAGTCTTTCTGCCTTGGTCATGGGACAACTGTGCATCCTAGGCCCTTGACTTCTGGGATTTTCCAGAACCTGGATCAAGATCTGTTATGACTGTCAGTATTTTTCCACAGTAAAAAACCAGTCCCTCTGAATTTGCCCCTGGGAGTCAGGGAAAGCTGAGAAAAGGCTCACAGAGGTGGCCTTGTCCACTGACTCCATCAAGAGAGCAAGGAGCTCAGA
Source organism: Eidolon dupreanum (assembly GCA_028627145.1). Taxonomy (NCBI): domain Eukaryota; kingdom Metazoa; phylum Chordata; class Mammalia; order Chiroptera; family Pteropodidae; genus Eidolon; species Eidolon dupreanum. Next base: position 76,732,675 of record CM053506.1, on the reverse strand, counting down.
GGATGCTTCACCTTGTGTGCCTGCAGCTCTTAAGCCATGACCCCATCACTCATGCACTAAATTGCAGAAATCACTCTTTATATCTGGAGACACCTTGGAGGTAAGTTTGTCCAGAGGCTGCAAAGTGTCAGCCGAGTACTGGATGAGACTTAGAGACCAGATTGTTCCGTTTTGCCTGCACCACATTTGGAAAACAACAAAACTTGAATGTCCATGGACAGTTTGGGGGAGTCAGGGTCCACAGACCCCACCCCCAGCCAGATTCACGTATTTGCTGTGTTTTCCTGAACCCCTGAGTGGGCCATCTGCACATTTCACGGGTGAGACTCTGCAAGAGGCTGACTCATTGGGAAACCATCTCAGCCTCCTGCTACCAGGATCATTTTGATTCCTATCCAGCCAGCAGTTAGGAACACAGCAACCTCTAACATCCACAACCATGGAGTCCTTGGTCCCTTCTCTTTGGTTCTTGATCTGTTCCCCTATTTTTTATATTCATCTCCTAATCACATCCATTTATTTGTAAGAGGTGGGAAGTACGCCTGGCTGTTCCCTCTGCAGGAACATCCTCTCTTCATAGCCTGTCTCACCAGCGCCTGCTTCAGGCCTTTGAGAAGCCTTCCCTGACTGCCCCTCTGTCCTTCCCTGTCCCTAACTAGCCTGATCTGACCATGTTGTTGCTGGGAAGAACTCCTACCAGGGTCTCTTTCGCTGTAGATTGCACTGGTTTATTTACAGATCTGCTTCCTTCACTGGGCTGTGAGCTGCCTGAGGGCAGGAGCTGTAAAGTACCTAGCTCTGTGTAGCTAGGGCTTGGCTGATGTGGGTACTCAATAAATGGGTCTTGAAAGTGTAATAAAAGAACGAATAAATAAACAAAGTAAGGAAGGAGGGAGAGAAAGAAGAAAGAAGGAGATTTATTAGTTTGTTCTTCACCGTCCACACATTTGCCTGTCAGGGTACAGACATTGTAAGCACCCACCCTGTCTGCTGGGAGTGTGTCTCCCCTCGCATAGAGGAACCATTGGCCTGGGCCAGCTACATAAGGCGCTCATTGCACCCCACCCCCGACTACAGCATCACACTCAGCTTCTGCTTGTTTTTTGTTGTTTTTGTTGTAAGTTTTTTGATATAATGTACATTCCCCCACATACAAATAATCAATGTACAGCTGGGTAACTTTTCAAAGTGAACGCACCTATGTAAGCAGCACCCAGATCAAGAAAGAGATTATAAACAGCCCCCTTGTGCCCCCTTCACTACTCCCTTCAAGACTGACCATTCTTCTGTCTCTGACCACCATTAATTTTCCTGCTTTTTACTTTTTATAAATATGACAATATGATATATACTCTTTCAAGTCTGAATTCTTTTACCTAATGCTGTTTATGAGATTTATTTTTGTTGTGGTTTATTCAGCCTCATTGCTGTGTGTGTGTGTGTGTGTGTGTGTGTGTGTGTGTGTGTGTGTGTATCTCACAATTTATTTATTCATTCTGCTGTTGATGGACATCTGGGTTGTTTCCAGCTTTGGGCTATTCAGACTAGTGCTTTCATGCACATTTTTTTACATGTCTTGAGGAGCACATATGCATCTTTACGTTGGGTATATACCTGGATATGAAATAGCTGGGTTGCAAGCAAGGTGTATGCTCCATTTTAGTAGGGACTTGCCATTGTCCAAAGTGCCTGTGACAATTTTCACTTTCACCAGCAGGGTATGAGAACTTCAGTTGCTCTGCATTCTCACCAGTGCTTGGCATATCTGTTTTTCTTTGTCCAATTATTTTGATGGGTGGATTATTTCGTTTTGACCACATGCTCCATCTCACTGGCAGTCTGCTCCAGCTCTCTCAGTTTGGGCGGATCTGTAGAACCAGCCTCTCTGGTCCTTGACTCTTGCCTTATGGTCAATAGCTACAGATCTATTTACAGGCCTCTCAGCTGTGTTTAAGAACTCCCTTCCATGAGGAGCACTCCACCATCAGGTGACAGCACCCCACAGAGTGTGGACCACTGGGGATGAAGATGGAAAGGAGGAGGAGAGGCATATGAAAGCTTCTCTTCAAAGCCTACACAGGCCCTTCTAAATTCACTTCGTTGGCCACCTGTGGACACTTCTCAGATGTTATCATACTCAAAACACTGAGTAGGCATAACAAGTAATTAAACATAATAGCTTAAACTATAAAACTCTTGGAAGAAAACATGGGGTAAATTTTTATGACCTTGGATTTGGCAATGATTAGCTATGACACCAAAAGAACAAGCAATCAAAGTAAAACAAAACAAAACAAAACAAAAACAAAAACAAAAAACAAAAAACAAAACGAATAAACTGGACTTGATCAAAATAAAAACTTTTGTGCTTCAAAGGATGCTATCAAGAAGATGAAAAGAAAATCCACAGAATGGGAGAAAATATTTGCAAATTATTTATCTGATAAGGAGATTGTATCTAGAATATATAAAGAACACTTAGAACTCAGTAAAAAGAAAAATAACCCAATTAAAAAATGGGAAGTAGACCTAAATAGACATTTCTCCAAGAAAGCTATACAAATGACCAAGAAGCCCATAAACAGATGCTTGACACTATTAATCATCAGGGAAATGCACATCAAAACCACAATGAGATACCACTTCACACCCACTAGGGTGACTACAGTGGAAAAGACAGATAATCACAAGTGTTGGCAAGGATGTGGAGAAATCAGATCCCTCATATTCTGCTAGCAGGAATGTAAAATGGTGTAGCCACTTAGGAAAATAGTTCCTCAAAAAGTGAAACACAGAGCTACTTACTATTTGATCTGGCAATTTCACTTCTAGGTATATTCCTAAGAGAAATGAAAATATATGTCCATACAGAAACTTGTACCTGAATGTTCATAACAGTATTATTTATAATAGTCCAAAGGTAGAAACAACTCAAATGCCCATCAGCTGATGAGTGGATAAGCAAAACGTGGTATATCTATATAATGAAATATTATTTGTCTATACGAAATATTGAATGAAATACTGAAACATGCTACAACATGGATAAACCTTGCAAACATTATATTTAGGTGAAAGAAACCAGTCACAAAAGAACACAAGTGATTTCATTATATGAAATGTCCAGAACAGGCAAATCTATAGAGATAAAAAATAGAATAGTGGTTGCCTAGGGCTGGGGAAAATGGAAGGATTGAGGATGACAGCTAAAGGATATTAAAAACCATTGGGGGATGATAAAAATGTTCTAAAATTGTGGTAATGGTCGCACAACTTTGTGACTATACAAAAAACCATTGAATTATATGCTATAAATGTATGGATTGTATGGTATGTGAATTATATCCCAATAAAACTGTTACCAAAAAAAAAAAAACAATTGAAAAGTGATTGAAATCTTTAATCAAATTGTCTCTTGAAATAATGCTGAAAAGGAATGTATGGATTATATGGTTCCCCCCAAAAAACATATGTCCATATCCTAAACTCTGGAGCCTGTGAATGTGACCTGATTTGGAGAAAGGGTCCTTGCAAATACCCTTAAGGATGAGATCATCCTGGATTATCTGGATAGGCCCTAAATCTAATAAGTGTCCTTAAAAGAGACACACAAAGAGATGGAGGCAGTGATGCAGCCACAAGCCAAGGAATACCCCGAATCTCCAGAAGCTGGAAGAGGCAAGCAAGAATTCTTCTCTAGAGCCTTTAGAGGGAATGTAGCCCTACCAACACCTTGATTTCATACTTTTGGCCTCCAGCCAGTGAGAGAATAGACTTTCTTTGTTTTAAGCACCAAGTATTTGTTACAACAGCCCTGGGAAATGAACACAGGGGAACAATGATGTAACAAAGCTTTTAAAAGCCTCTTTCTGCAAGTGTCTCTCCTCTATCTTTCTCTGTGTGTTTCTCTACATCTCCTTCTTTCTGTCCTTGCATGTGTGGTGGCTGCTGCCAATCTCTTTTTTCCCACCTTCCCAACTTCCTTGCCCAAAAAACTTCAACTAAGTTCTGCAGTCCCTTCTTCCTTCTCTTTCAGGTCTTCCTCCTTACCATTTGCCTTTAGGCACTTTCCACAGAAATCCAGCCGGGGCCATAAGGTTCTCCTGCCTATCCCTACAGCCCAGGAGTTGTATGGGCGGTGCCAGAGCTTTCCTTAGCAGTGAAAGGAGGAGAACAGGAATGGGCAGCCTTGCTTTCCCTGTCTAAATTGTGCTCAGGAAATAGCCACATGGTTCTCCCAGCTGTACTTGACTCTTGCCTTTCCCTATTTCTCAACATCCTTTCCATCACAATTTTCCCTCTACTCTTTTTGTTTTGTTTCCACAACAACCCTGGCATCAGCCCACTTCTCTCCATCCCTTCACTTCTTCTTGAGTTCCAGCCACCAGTATCTCCACATGGACCACTGCCACCTGTCTTGTGTACAGGCCCCTTAACCTATCTGCCTCAGTCCATTTGGGCTGTTACAACAAAAATACCATGGACTAGATGGCTTAAATAACAGGCATTTATTTCTCATAGTTCTGTAGGCTGGGAAGTCCAAGATCAAGGTGCTGTCAGATTTGGCCATCTTCTTGCTGTGCTCTCACACGTTGGAAAGGTCCAGGCAGCTCTCTGGGGGCTCTTTTATAAGGCCACTAATCCCATTCATAAAAGCTCTGCCCTTTTGACAATCATTCCCCGAAGACCCCATATCCTAATAATATAACATTGGGTGTTAGGATTTCAGCATGAATTTGGGGGAAGGATACAAACACTCGATCTATAACACTTTCCTTCACACTTCAGCCAAGGATAGCGCTCTGAGCATGCTATGCCCCTTCAGTGTCTTCACTCTGCTTTAAGCCTCTACCCAAAGTCTTCGGTACGAACTGGAGGGCCTCCTCTTCCGGCCTCACGAGTGTCATGCTGCCCAGGCCCACGCCTTTCAAGCTAGGCAGACCAATGTTCCTCAAATACCTCCTTGTTTTTTCACAGGCTGTTTCCTCTTCCTTGAGCACTCTCTCATCCCACTCTACTTACCATGTTAACTCCTCCTCAGCCTTCGGCCCCCAGCAAACACTTCCTTGGAGAAGCCACGTCCAATCCTCTAAGTCAAGGTCAGCTGCTCCTACTCTGTGTCCCTGCAGCACTTGTGTTTATCTCCACAGTAACCTTATTATACACTATTTAATTGCTGGGACTTCATGAGAGTGGTTTCTATGTGTCATTTTTGTTCATCACTGGACTTTTACTGTCCAGCCTCGGGACATACAGGGCAGTCAACAGATATTGCTAACTTAATTATTTAGTTAATTGGAAAAGATAGGGAGCAAATTATTGGCCCACTATCTAAATTTAGGAGATGGGCAACATGGAACAAGAAAAGATGATAAGATTAACTTTGCTGGGATAAAATTAGCTAATATTTGTTAGGAATCTTATAACCTTTTGGGGCATTTAAACATATTCATTCATTTCACAAACCTTTGAACATCTGCTATGGGTCAGCTACTAAGAACACACATATGGATAAGACAGTCCTTGGCCTCAAAAAGCTCATAACCTAAGGAGTTAATTCTATCGAGTCTTACAGTAACCTGCTAAAGTGGGTATTATTAATCGGGTTGATTTTTCTTCGAAGTGACATGGGGCCCAACTCAAACAGGCTTGAGCAAAAAGGGGAACATACTGGGTTATGTGACTGAGCAGTCAAGGGGCATGTATGGCTGCATGCTAGATTCAGTGATGTCTCCCAGACCCTACTGCGCCACCTCTCAGGTTTTCCCTCCTTGAGGTTGGCACCATGTTGTCGCCCCAGCACCCACAGGTTCTCCTCTCACAGTCTCCATATGGCAGCATGTTCACATCCCTAGGGCTCCTGAGGCCAGTGGGAGGACGAACACTTCTTTTCCGGGAGCTCCTGTAAAAGCCCAGCCATTCACCCTGTTGACCAGCTCAGTTCACCGGTATGTCTCCTAGCCTCTTGCTCTGTCACAGGAGAGCAAAGTCCCAAGGGTAGAAGGTGTCATCGAATGCTTCATGTCTCATCCTAAATGAGGTGTGGGGCCTTCCCAGAACTCACAGACTGATAGCAGGGGAGGGGTGGACTCTCTAAGTGAAAATCACGGGTGTTGTTGTAAGAAGGGGGAGTGGAAGCCAGAGAGGCAGACAATAAATGTTTACCAGTCTGTCTGCTTTCGGGTTAGGGACATAAGACACATAGAGAGGTTAAGTGACAGCCAAGGCCACACTGCTGGTACCTGGTGAAGCTAAGACTTGAATCCTGGTCTGCCTAACTTCAATTAGCACTTTTCTCAAGGTCACTCTACCCCAGGGATAGCTTTAGACCCAGTAAGGGTCTGGCGTTCCCACTCAGAGGCCTTTGAAAATCACGACATTGGGCTGTCCTTTCCACAAACTGAGATTGGATTGGTGGCTCTGAAAAAGGAAAGTGTTGCATCTTTTGCCCTGGGAGTCTTTCTCTATCTCTCTCTTTTTTTTTTTTTTTTTTTTTTAAGAAAAATTTCCATCCCTGTCAGTCATTCCAGCCCTTGCCAAGGATCCTTCAGCTCCAGAGTGAGTTGCTGCTTTACCAATGAGGTCAATTTAGAGGCAGCTGGGACCCTGAGTGTCTTGTAGAACAGTGCTGTGACCCACCCAGCCTTTATTGCAAATGTTCAGGATAGGCCCAAAAGCTGCTGGCCTCTTCTCCTGGGCTCTCTCCTCTGTCTGCGTCGCCATCCCTTCTGCGACCCAGAGGGCAGACAGAGCAGCTAGGAAAAGCAAAAGATAGTCTGGTGATTGAGCACAGATCAGGCTCCCATCTGGGCCTCTGTCCCAGTGCCTGGGCCTTCTCCACAGGGCTCTGCCCAGCCTTTCATCCCACTTTAGCATGGATGCTCCACTCCTCATGCATGATTTCTATATTCCTAGCTCCTGGTGAATAGCAGATCCATAATACAGAATGAACCAAGGAATGAATGAACACATTGTCCCGTTTAATCTTTATGGCTGAGGAGGTCTCTGCAGAGACCTGTGCTGAGGCTAAGACTTCCGGAGCAAAAGAGAATGAAGAGGAGGCTCCCGGGCACTCCTGCTACTTTTGTTCCTAAAGACCCTGAACCTGACTAGCTGAAGCAGGGGTTCGTGCTTAGGGTTGATGTACGGGAGGGAGGCCAGTACAAGCCACCAGCCCAGAAGTATGGAAGGAGACTGAGGACCTGACAGTGCTGTGTATCAAAACAAACCCCATGTAAAGATTTGTGGCTGGTCTACCCTTTCTGGGAGTCTGGTTAGTTTAAGAGGAGGGAAACGGCTGGAAAAGAGAGAACACAGAAGGATCAAAAAGCGGGAAGAGAATCTACAGTCATGCCACCCTGAATCGCCCAATCTCGTCTGATCTCGGAAGCTAAGCAGGGTCAGGCCTGGTTAGTGCTTGGATGGGAGACCAACTAGGAATATAGGTACTGTAGGTGTAAAAAAAAAAAAAAGTGGGAAGGGGACCCTCCTATACTGTGGGAGGAGCTAGCCTGGGTCTCAGAGGTCATTTGAATGTATAGAGGGTGACTGGCTAATGTCAGCCCATTCCACCTGGGCTGTACAAAGCTGCCCTGCCTCCTCCTCACCTTCCTCCACTGGCCTTACTCAGAGACCCAACAGCCACTTCAGTATCTCTTTAATTCCCACCGCCCCGCCCGCACACCTCCACCACTGACCTATGGATGTTGCCGTTTCCCCTTAAGCACTAGATCTCCGAAGGCGGGGTGTCTCTTCTCATGCTCAGGGCATGCACCCAGGGCCTGGCACGCCTGGGGCCTGGCGTACCAACCCAGGACCTTCTGCGTGTATAGCAGACATGCTAACCACTATACTTTGGAGCCACTCCCACTTCAGTATCTCTTAATCTCACTACAGCTCTGTGAGGTATGGCTGTGTGATCCCCACTTACAGATGAGAATGCCTCCTCCCCCACTCTCTTTCGATTTATTCAAATACTTTTTAGAATTCCATTTTAATTTATTTATTGGTTCTGCATATTTTTAGTGGTTTCTCTAGGGATCACAATAAATATCTGCTAAGGACTAAATGTTTGTGTTCCCCTACTCCCAATTTATATGTTGAACTCCCAACCCCCAAGGTGACCATGTGAGGAGGTAGGGCCTTTGGGAAGTGATTAAGTCATGAATGAGATTAGTGCCCTTTTAAAAGAGGTTTCAGAGAGACCCACAGGCCCTCCCACTATTTGAGGGGCACCACCTATGAATTAGAAAGCAGGCCCTCGCCAGATACTCATCTGCCAGCACCTTGATCTTGAACTGCTCAGCCTCCAGAACGTTTGTGAGAAATACAATTATGTTGTTTATAAGCCAACCAGTCTCTGTTATTTTGTTAGAACCGCCCAAAAGGACTAAGCTAATATCTTTACTTTTTCATAGTCTACTTAGGGTTAATACTGCACCGTTTCACATTTCCAAGTGTTTACCATCACATCATTTACAACCCTCCTGTACTTTCTGCTGTAATTGTCATATGTATTACATCTACATGCTTTATAAACTCTACAAGATAATATCATATTTTTTCTTTAAATAATCATATCAATTTAAAGAAATTAAGAGGAAAAATCATCTTATATAGTTGCCCAGGTATTTACTGTTTCCAATATTCTTCATTCCTTCCTGAAGATACAGATTTTCACCTGGTTTCATTTCCCTTCAGCCTGAAGAATTTCCTTTGGCCTGTCTTATAATGCAGGGCTACAGGTGATGAATTCTCTTGGTTTTCTGTCCCTGATAATGTCTTTATTTCACCTTCATTCTTGACAAATATTTTCACTAGCTGTAGAATTCTATATAGAATTTCTGCCATCACACTGCAGACATGGTTCCACTGTCTTCTGGCCTCCACAGTTTTCAAGTCAGCAGTCAATCAAATTCTTGGTGCTGTGTGTTTACTGGGTTTTTTTCTCCCTCTGGCTACTTTCAGGCTTTTCTTTTTTTATCTTTGGTTTTCAGCTCTCAGGTTGACGTGATAGTCCTAGCTATAGTTTTCTTTAAATGTGTCCTGCTTTGGGTCTTGTGAGCTTTTTGAATTTTAAAATTTGTCTTTCATCATATTTGAAACTGTATTCCCCATTTTTAGCCGCATTGTCTTCAAATACTTTATTCTGCCTTATTGTTTCTCTAGTCTTAGAACTTTAATTACACGTATGTTAGGCCTTATGATATTGTCCCACAGACCCCTAAGATAGTATTGTGTTTTTATAATCTTTTTTCTCTAAATTTGTCAGATTGGATAATTTCTCTTTATCTATCTTCATGTTCACTGACTAGTTTCTCTTCTTCATTCTGTTGTTCAGTCCATCCAGTGAATTTTCCCTCCTCAACTATCTCAGATCTTGTGTATTTCTGTTCTTGTATTTCCATTTGTTCCTCCCCACTTTCAAATTTAGTTCTTTATATATATAATCTCCATTTCTCTGCTGAGATTTTCTATCTTTTCATTCATTCACAGAACAGAAGGTTTTAATTTTAAAGTCCAGCTCATAAATGTTTTCTCTCATAAGCCATGTTTGTGATGTTCTATGTAAAAAATTTTAAAAAGCACCATAACCGAGGTTCCTTAGATTTTCTCTTATGCTCGTTTAGAAATTTTATAATTTCGCTTTGTATATTTAGGTCTATGATCCCACTTTGTGAAGGAGTACTACATGTGTCTTGAGTCATGTTTGGCATATGAAAGTCCTATTATTCCAGCACCATTTGTTGAACAGACTATCCTTTCTTCACTAAGCTACCTTTGCTCTTTCTGTGTGGTTTTATTTCTGGGCTCTCCATTCTGTTTGCTTGATCAATGTGTTTATTCTTTTGCCAGTACTATGTTGTCTGTCTTGATTACTGTAGATTTATAATAAATTTTGAAGTCAGGTATTGCCAATCCTCTAGCTTTGTTGTTCTGGCATTTTCTTTTTTGAAAGGTTATTAATTATTGAGTCAATTTCTTTAATAGATAATAAGCCTAGTCAGATTTTCTGTTTTTTTCTTGTGTTAATTTTGGTAGTTTGTAAGGAATTGGTTCATTTCTTCTAGGTTATCATATTTGTTTATAATATTCTTTGATTACCTTTTTAATGTCCACAGGGTCAGTATTGATGACTCCTCTTTTATTTCTGATATTAGTACTTTTTTCTTAGCCTGGCTGAAGTTTTATTATTTTTATTGATCTTTTCAAAGAACAAGATTTGGTTTTCTTTTATTTTTTCTATTTATTTCCTGTTCTGAAATTCATTGGTTTCTGCTCTAATTTTTCTTTTTTTCTTTTTTACAGCTTGCTTTAGGCTTTCATTGCCCTTCTTGTTCTAGTTTCCTGAGGTGGAAACTTAGATTACTGATACTAGATCTTTCTTTTTTGTAATATATACATTCAATGCTATAAATTTCCCTCCAAGCACAGCTATTGCTGCATCCAACAAATTTTGATAATTTGTATTATTATTTTCATATTGTTAAAAATATTTTAAAATTTCTTTTAAGACTTCTTTGACTTACATGTTATTTAGAAGTGTGTTGTTCGATCTCTGAATACTTTGGAATTTTCCTGCTATCTTTCTGTTATCGATTTCTAGTTTAATTCCATTGTGGTCTGAGAACATACCTATAGAGGAACAAAACTAGATCTTGATGTGCATTTTACTTTGTGGGGGCTCTAGATTCTGTTATGCTCTCAAAATGTCTTCATTTTTGTTTTATTAGGCAATTAATTGCCTTTAAACTTTGCTCTTGGATGACAGCCCAAGTCTCAGTTCTGTTTTTTGGTTTTGTTTTAGTTTTTGTTTTTTTCTTAGTTGAAATTGTTTCTATGCATGTGTGGTTCAGAGATCAGCTAGAGATTTGAACAGAGTTCCTATGCAGCAGGGGACCCCAACCCCCAGGTTGTTAATAATCGTGAGCTGTTATTAAGGGAGCCTAACCGCAGGAGGTGAGTAGCAAGTGAGTCAATGAAGCTTCATCTGTAGTTGCATCTGCTCCCCAGTGGTAGCATCACTGTCTCAGCTCCACCTCAAATCATCAGGCATTAGATTCTCATAAGACCACAAGTCCCTGATGCCAAAAAGGTTGGGACTGCTGCTATACAGGATATGAGGCTCTCCCTCCCTGGGTCTCTTCTTTCTGCCCCATCCCTACCCCCTTCACTTTCCAGTTGATGTGGTTGTTATGAATTTTGTCCTCTGGTTCTTCAGGCCAGACAGACTGTAGTTTTCCTATGTTGACTGTGCTTTCAGAATTAAAACCATAAAAAATGGTTAACTTCTCCCATGCCATTCTTTTCTTCCACGTGTTGACCCCCATCCAGAGTCTATTTGTTTTTATTCTCTCCAGTGCCTTGAGAATATGTGCATATGTGTGTGCACGTGCGTGTGCTTGTGCTTTGTCAAGAGTTGTTATCTGTGGGAGGGTCAATTCAGTAGGGTTTTACTTGGTTATACTGGAAGAGAAGCCTGCAAAACCAAGACATGGAGAAATAATATCCCCAGCTAGCAAATTGAGGACCTGATGTTCGAACCCAGGCTTAACCAGCTCTAGCCCCGTGTGTGCTTTTTATTACAATGATCTGTTGTTGACTTCCTGTTCACCAACCAAGAGTCCCAGAACTTCTTATTGTTCAGGTGACCGTAGTGGAGCCCTCCAGAGTCTCTGACTTTCCTTTTGCATAAAATCCATCTAAATTAAGAAAAGGATTTTATTTATTGTCTGTCTGTCTGTCTGTCTGTCTGTCTGTCTCTCTCTCTCTCTCTCTCTCTCTCTCTCTCTCTCTCTCGGTTTGTACACTTTCTTTCTTGAGGAAGGATGGTGATCTAAGTGCATCAGCTTTGAAGTTAGAAATATCTGTGCCCTAATCCAGCCTCTGACATGCATGTGACTTGGGCAAGTCATTTCAGTTTCCTCATCTGTAAAAGATGGAAAAAACAATGGTATTGACCTCAAAAGGTTGTGGTGAAGATTAAACGAGGTATTTCATGTAAAGTTCAACTCACAGTGCCAAAAGTATAGTTAACTCTCATTAAATGTGACCTGCTGGGTTTTTTTCCTACCCTGATGTAGGAGGTGGCCACCTGTGGGCTACACTAGCTATTTTCCCAAGAAAGAGGGCCTGAGCTCAGGATGCTGCTGAGAGGATGCTGCTGACATCCCTGGTCAGGCAGTTTATTCTGTGGCCTCAGCCTGAGTGGCACAAGAGCCTAGAGCAGGGTGAGTGAGTCCAAGTTTGTGGCAGGGCAGGGGGGTAGGAAGTCCAGGATTTAGCTCCCACCTGAGATCTGCAGCAGAGCTGGGAGGTCACGCCAGCTCCCCAGCTCTGCTTCCTAAATCAGGAGTGTTTTCCCTCTAGTGAAATGCCCATTCCCCTCACAGGCTCAGCCTCACGAGCAGGGGCTGGCGGCGTGGTTCTTAGTCCGGCACAGGGTGGGCGTGCTTTTCCAAGGGGGCGGGGCTGTGAGCGCTGCGACGATGGAAAGGGATGAGGAGGAGGCTTCTGTTTTATTCTTCTCCAGTGGGCTGCACCCATGTCTAGAAGAAACACAAAGAGAGGTGGGGAAGTACCAAAGAAAGAAGAAAAGGAATGGCGGGTGGGAGTGGGGGATGGTGCATGGGATGGCGAGGGAGGAAGAAAGTGAGTGGCTGCTGCTGGGTCGGGGGCGGTCCTCAGTTCCGGTTTGGGCCTGGACGCTGGCCAGCAGGCAGCAGGCAGCAGCCAACACAGCAGCTGTCAGCCCCTCTTGAGGAACTGGCACCACATTGAGACAGGAAGAGAAAGCAGGGGAGTGTGCTGGGTGGGAGAATGAGTCTCTGCCCGGCCAGCTTTGCCTTGCTAAGGAAATGCTGGTGCACTGAACACTGACCATGTTTTGCCCTTTTAACTACCTAACTTATTTAACTTTCAGAAAAACTCTGCCTAGAGAGCCCCTAGAGGGTCTCTGTTTTGTAGATGGGTATCCTGAGGCTTAGAGAGGCCACCCAGCTTGTAGGTAGCAGAGCTGGGATGCTCCTGGTCCCATACCAGCTGCCTCTAGCGTCCTAAGCTGTGCCTTGGCCAGGTGTGGGGAGGAATGGGGATGACAGACCAAGACCTTTTCTGTCTTGTTCCTCTGCCCACACCTGGCTGACTTTCCCTGAAAGCCATCCTCTCTCATTTATTCATCCATTAATTGTTCTTTAGTGTTCTAAGTTGTATGCTGGACCGTGGGGAGACCACTAGATATAATCCTTCCTTTTTAGAGCTCACGAGCTAATGGGATCCCCAAGGAGACTCGGTGATTTGGAGTACATTTTAAATTCATTTCTCCCACTGCCAACTTACACACACACACACACACACACACACACACACACACACACACACACACACACAACCTATTCTTCGAGTGTAATAATGAGAAACATAATCTACTTAAGCCATTAGCCTGGGCTAAGCATCTCTGCCAGACCACCCAGCCGCGAGGGGGTGCTGTAAGGGCAGTGATCAGGATTCCTCAGGCTCTCTATCCCCACCAATAATGACAGGCGTCCAGCTCTGTTCAATGTGCCCCTCAGGGATTTCTGGGCTCCTCAGCTGAGCCTCTTGTGGGCTTCTTGGGCTACCATTTTTCTCCCCTCCTGCTCCAGCCTTGTGGGGAGTACCTATCCACCTTCCTAATGCCATGTCTTGATGTTGCCAGAAAGTCATTGGGAAGCCACAGCTGGCAAGAGATCCTTGGATCAGGCCTGGCCCTCTACTCTTAGCTTAGGATACATTTTCTCCTGTCAGCCTCTGAAGTTCCTCATGCAGACACCTCCCCGATCCAGCCCTCCTCACAGGCCCAAGTTTCTGCAGTCACTCAGTGTCAAGCTGGGGCTGCTGCTGCCCTTCATTAACAGACCAGCTACAAATCAGCCAGTTTAGGTGAGGAGTGGGGGGGGGGGGGGGGGGGGGGGGGGGGGGGGGGGGGGGGGGGGGGGGGGGGGGGGGGG
>CM053506.1:76693718-76718187 GCA_028627145.1 Eidolon dupreanum | reverse complement strand
GAGTGGTTGATCTGGAACCAGACTTGAGGTTTTCTGAAAAGATCTGTTTCCTCCAGCAGCAATAGTGAGACAGATGTGGATCCTTCCCTGCCCTGCACTGGAGGCATCCATAGGACTCTGGCATTTATAGGCACCCTGCTCTAGGGACCCAAAGGTGCCAAATTCCATCCCAGATGACTGTGGGCTCTTCACTAGGGTGGCAATGCTCTGAGGTCTGTGCCGATGGGGAGGAATCTCACATGCATTGAGTACCTATATACCATTAAATAAATGCACTAATAGCAATCACTTCTTGAGTACCTGCTACATCAGGAAACACATTAAGCACATATAATGATACAATGATACTGCTATGTTACGATTGCTAATGTCAATAGTAAGACAATAACAGTAACTATGATTTCCTGAGCCCCTTATATTATCCAGGCACTGACTTAGGCTTCACAGATCATCATTATCATCATCATCGTCGTCATCATCATCATCATCACCAGGCTGGCATTTGTTGTCTACTTAACAGCTGCTGTGTTCACATTTATTAAAGGCTCCCATTTGCCTAGTTGAACTTAATTTTTACATCTACCTTAGGAGGTGGGTATTCTTACTACCATTTTGCCAGTGAGGGAACTGAGGCACACAGAGATTAAATGACTTGGCCAAAGTCACATAGCTCATAAGTAGCAGATGAAGATTTGAATTCAGGTCTCTGACTCCAAAGCCTTAGCTCTTCCTACCACATACCCTTTCCAAAGGGCAGATGCTAAAAAATACTTGTTGGATGAATGAATGAATGAATGAATGAGCAAAGGAATACGTGTCTGTCAGAGGTGATGAGTGAAATTTCCAGGTTCTGAAAGGTTAAGCAGGTTGTTCAAGGTTACAGAGTCAGACAGCCGCAAAGTGGGTAGGGAATCCTAGCTCTGGTCTCAGTGACCACTACCCTCTCAAACATTTTCACTACTTAAAACAGGAACAGCCTTTTTTTGGCTACTGTTTTGCCCTTACTCACACCTAAGATAATGGTGGATCTCAGCAGACTCATTTCCTACCCTTCAGGGAGCCTGGCAAGAGGCCCAGGGCTGGGCCCCGCCTGCCCCTCCCTGCCCCAGCAATCAGGGCAAACAGCCAGCCAGTCAGTGGGAGAGTCATTTTACCATCTCTCCCTTTTCTTGAGGTCCTTTCAGCTGGAGTTCCTGCTGGGTGGGTTGGTGTCCCCTGGGTTCTCAAGACTGGCTGGGCATCACCTCCCCATCCAAGACTTCTGGGAGGTCTGCCACTGAGGATCTGTGCAGTGGTATGGGGACAGTTTTGGCCTTGGGCAGACCAAAGGCCCTTCTCCTGGTCTCGATTTTTAACTCATTCCCAAATGTGGAGACTTGATGAGCTAGCATTCTGGGTCTCACTCTGCTTCCTGGACACTTCTGTGATGAACCTGCTGAGAACCATCTGCAGCTCCCCCAGCCTCATTCTTGCTTGGAAGGGGAGGTGGTGGGGAAGGAGCTGGGGCCTCCTGCCAGGCTCCCCGAAGGGTGGGAAATGAGTAGGCAAGGAAATTAGAATTTGCTGTTAATCCAAGCATGAGTAAGGGCGAAACAGTTGCCAAAAAGAGGCTGCTTCTGCTCCAAGTAGCAAGAAGGTTTGTGAGGGAAGGTGGCACTGGGACCAGAGCCAGGATTCCTTACCACTCTGCTGCCCGACTCCTGCTCTTGTCCCACATCTTCATCTTGTGACCCTGTTTTCCTCAGGGAACAGACCACTCTTTCTCTTTTCTCTCAGACTTTTTCAAAGACTGTCTATTCAGCCTGCCTTCACTTCATCATCATTTACCCTTCCACCTCTTACAGTAGAGTTCCTGTCCTCTTTCTCAGGTTTCGCGCCCTGTGCCAGCTCTGTAGCACTTGACTTCTCTGATCACGCTATCACTATCGTAACGCTCCACCCATCTGTCTTCCCCTGATCTCACTGGCCACATTCCCTCCATCCCTTCCCACAAACTCACTCTTAAAACCAGCATTCTCCAAGATCATGTTCTCAACTCTCTTTCCTTGCACTTCTCACTGCCCCCCGATAACCTCCACCTAAGGTTCTCAATCTCTCCAAAAATTTAACCTTGACTCCCAAGGCTCTGCATTCAGCCCTGGTCTCTTATCTGAAGCCTGGACCAATGAAAACTCCCATCTCCCAGCATTTCTCAGGATGGCCCACAGCCCCTCAGACTCAAAATGTCACAGTCTGAACTCATCCGCTTCCTTCTCAAACCTGATTGCCTTCTGAAAATATCATCATCCACCTGGTTGCTAAGGCAGAAATGTGAGATGCATTAGGTCCTTTCCCAGTCCCCTCATCACTTCCCAGCCCCCTCACCTGCTCCATTCTAATCTGTCTTTAGAGTCTCTTCTATTACCTAAATAGCCCTCTGCTCCTGCTCCTCTTTACCTCCTCAGTTCAGGCCCTTATTTTCTCTGACCAGATCTTTTCTCCACACAGTGGCCTGAGCGACTACTCTAAACACAAATTGGATCATGACACTCCCTTGCCACAAGCCCTGTATGGCTCCCCATGGCTCTCCAGCACGGGCATGGCATAGTGCAAATTCCTTAGTCTAGTTTACTCTCTTCCTAGGTAGCCTATCTTCAAGGTTTTAAAAAACAGTTTCATGGAAGTATCATTTATATATAATAAAATTCACTCACTTTAGGTATAAGTTTGGAGAATTTTGGTAATTGTATACAGTTATAGTCACATTGCCATCATCCTAAATGTTTCCTTGAGCCCTTTGCAGTTAGATTCCCAGCCACAGGCAACTACCAATTGGTATCATGTCACTATTATTTTGTCTGTTTCAGAATTTCATACAAATGGTACAGTTTGTAGTATTTCGTGTTTGACTTGCTTCATGTAGCATAATGTTTTTGAGATTTGTATATATTGTTGCAAGTGTTAATATTTCATTCTTTTCACTGCCTATTAATATTCCTTTGAATGAATATACTACAATTTGTTTACTCATTTATTTATTGATGGGCATTTGAGTTGTTTTCAGTTTCTGTCAAATATGGATAATGATGCTATGAACATTACTAGTCTTTGTACGGACATACGTTTTAATTTCTCTTGGGTACATACCTAGAAGTGTAATTGCTGGGTCACATGGTTAGTGTGTGTTTAATTTTATAAGACATTGTTATATCGTTTTCCAATATGGCTATGGTATTTTGCATTCCCACCAACAACACGGGAATCCATTTGCTACACATCCTCTCCATCATTTGATATTGTCAGTTTTTTACAGTTCAACGATCCTAATGGATTTGCAGTGGTGTGTCATTTCCTGATGACTACTGATGTTAAATGCCTTTTCATATGCTCATTGACCATTAATATATCTTCTTTTGTGAGTGCCTGTTAAAATCTTTGCCCAGTTTTGAATGCTTCTTGTTCTTCTTTGTTTTTCTTCTCCTTTTTGTTTCATTTAAAAAATTATAATAGTTTTTTGTATATGCTGGATAAAGCTCTTTGTCAGATACATGTTTAAGTATTTTTCACAGTCTGTCAGCTTAGTGGTTTTCAAATGGCAGGTTATGCTCCACTAATGAGTTATGAAACCAATTTAATGGGTCAAGACCAATATATATTTTTGAGCAAAGTAGCGTAGAGTAGAATAATTGCAGGAGGCATTGCACATTGTAAAGTAAAGCATTACTTAACACACTTTCAGTTGTGTGTGTGTGTGTGTGTGTGTATGTAACACTGAGTCATGAATTAAGATGTATTACTTTCCATGATCATAAATGTTTGAAAGCCTCCGCTTCAGCCCTATTGGTGCTTAAACTATACATATTTAATGACTGAAGAAGCAAATAAGTGGTTTTGCCATCGCCTGGCAAAGTCTCCCAATCTGCTAGATTTCTCAAGATTCATGGCATTTGAGCTCATCCAACAGTCCCTCCAGTGGCAGTAGCAGGAAGGAGTCTGGGACCCTTTTCATAGCCCACTTCATTTTAGTTGAGATTCCATACTGGTGGCTTCTCTTCAGCCAAGTCACTATTTTTTCTAAGCATGCACCTTGACACAAATTCCTGGGATTCTCTGTGTAAAGGCGTGTGAAGGAAGTCCAGGTTAAGAAAAGATGAATACTTGACTTCTCAGAGCCTTTAAATGCTAAGGAACATTGTGAAGCTTCAAGAGGGAGATAGGGCTAGCATCAATTCCCAAATTTTTTTGAACACAAAATCTTTTCTCAATCATAATATCAAAAAAATGGCAATAGCTCAACTGTCTATCAACTGATAAATACATAATCAAAATGTGGCATATTCAAACAATGGAGTATTATTTGGCCACAAAAAGGAATGAAGTGCTGACACATGCAACAAGATGGCTGAACTCTGCAAACAAAGTTTGCAAAGCGGTAAGCTAAGTGAAAGAAGCCAGACACAAAGTACCACATATTATATGATTTCATTTATACGACATGGCCAGAATAGGCAAACCTATAGAGACAGAAAGTAGAATAGTGGTTGCTTAAGGCTGGGGAGATGGGGAATCAGAGGGTGATAGCTGAAGAAAACAGTTTCTTTTAGAAATGATGAAAATGTTCTAAAATCAGTTGCTCCATTCTGTGAATATATGAAGTCCATTGAATTGTATACTTTAAATGTGTGGATTGTATGGTATCTCAATAAAGCTGTTGTAGAACATACACAATCAAAAAGCCTTTCCTCAAGGAGGTTTCAAAGGACCTTACTTAGAAAAGAAAGACCAACTGGGTCCCTCTGGTGGCCCGGAGGACAAGGTTCACTTATGGGTCTTGAACTTTTCCCAGAGGAAATCTGTATGATTTTCTTTGCTAAGAGAGCTAGAGGCAGAATAAGTAAGTGGCCTGCACAGTTACCTTTCCTCCTGAGGGAGCAGGGAAGGAGCCAGGGCTGGGTAAGTGTGTAGCATGTTTTTCTCCCCCTGTTTGACCTGGGCAGAGGACAGGCCCTTCGGTGCTCCTCTGCCAGCCTCACCTGGGAGCCAGCAGGCAGTGCCAGGCCATCCCATAGACACCCTCTGTCCTGGTGGAGGAGCCAACCCAAAATAGTGCAGGCTGGGACACCAGTTGGGAAAGCAGATGGGAAAGTCTGGGGCTTGGAAAAGAGCAGATGTGGGTTTTGTTCCCAGTTCTGCTGCCTTTCTCTGTGACCTTAGGTGCAGCGTTCAGTCTGGGTCTTGGCTTTCCCACGTTGGAAAAGAAAAAAATAATTTCTGTTCTTCTCCCCCAACAAGGCTTCTGGAAGAATCCAAGCCGAAGACTGTTAAGGTTGGAAGGGACTTTGGTGTTTGACTCTGCTCTCTACTC
Organism: Eidolon dupreanum; assembly: GCA_028627145.1. Taxonomy (NCBI): domain Eukaryota; kingdom Metazoa; phylum Chordata; class Mammalia; order Chiroptera; family Pteropodidae; genus Eidolon; species Eidolon dupreanum. The sequence continues at coordinate 76,712,843 of CM053506.1, read as the reverse complement.
TCCCCAGCAAGAGGAATTGCTTGAAGCCTTCTAGTGCCAGGGAGCTCAGTACCTTACATTTTATTGCTCAGTAGCTGTGGGTGTGGCTGTGAGAATCCCTTTCTTATATTGGATTGACCTCTTCATGATCCCCCATTAGTCTTGGTTCTCTCCTGAGGGCATCATGGGACATGACTAATACCTCTGCTATGATGCCCAGCAGAGCCCACCTCGTTGGGTCCTCTGACCTGCCAGGTGTCAGGAAGCCACACTCCACCCACAGTAAGTTTGCATATGCCTACCCTGTATAAGATCAATATTCTGAGCCATTTCGACCTCCAGCCTCCTGGCCTGTCCCTTACCTCCCTGGCTGGGCCATCTGTCCCAGCTTCCTATCACCTCTCAGACCTGCAGCTGTGTGATGCCATGAGCTGCTCACCTTCCCAGCTGCAACTTCTACTTTCTGCTCAGATGCACTTTCTTTTCTGCCTCTACAAGGAACCCTCAATGCCTACCTGACTCTAGGAGGCCCCTCCAACCCCACTGAGCCTGTGGCTCACAGTCCTGCAGGATTGTCTCAGCCTCTGCAGAGGGAGTCTGCCAAACCGGAGAACCCATCAACTCTCTGGAAATAGTGACCATGCCCATTTGTCTCAGTGTCCCCAAATCCATCCACCCCCTCTCAAACTGCCTACTTCTCCAGGACTGCAGCACCTTGAGCTGACTGCAGGCTTTCAGCACAGCCTAACCAGAGCCAGACAGGGCAGCGGAACATGACCTGGCTCTCCTTCTAGGTAGAGGTCACCCTCTATTAATGCCAAGATGTGTAAGGTCACAGGGAGGGAAAACTTTTGGCATTTAGGAATACCATCCTCCTTAGCTGGGTTGATGTGCCCACATGGCATCATTGTCTCCCTTGTTCCATGCCCTGATAGTTGCGAAGTCCCATTAAATGAAGTCCCCAAGATGGCTCCCTCCCTCACCATGTGACCTCATCAGGTCCTTCCCCTTGCTCCACAGCACCCCCAGGCCTTCTTTTCTTTCTCTGTGCAAGAAAAGTTAGGTTCTGCCATTGTTGAGTCTCTTTGTCTTGTTAGGGCAGCCTGGTGCCCAGACCATCCTCACCCCTACACAGGACATCCTTGCTGGGTTGAGGTCTGAGCCCACCACAGTCTCTTGTCTGGCTGTTTAAAGGAGACACATCCTGCACATGATTGCTGTCTTAGTGAGTCACTGCATCACGGCATATTTATTAGGATGGCGTGGAGCTCATTTTGCCAACTTTGGAACCACGGGAGCTAGCTAAGTTTAGAACAAGCCTTGAGCGTGAGGACGCCGTGTTCCTTCTCCTTCTGGCAAAACACGAGACTTGAGCTATTCTTTTCATCTTCATTCTCCCAGACGAGTCCTAGGATTAATTTACCACTGGATCTGCCTTCTCCCAACATAAACTCCTCTGTAATTAAGGGGAAAACACCCCCAAACATCTAAAGATTGGAAAACTTCGCATCATTGGAATGTTTTAAGGAATACTAACAAAGCCTCTGAAAAATAGGATGCTTAAAGCAGATGTCCTAACTCAGTTTCTGTGGCTTCAAGGGATGTAGGAACCCCTTAAATTCTTGTGTGAATGTGCTTTTCCTTGGGGAAAAGGTCTACAGCTTTTCTCAATTTGCCAAAAGGGTGTGTGACTCCTGCTAAAAATTACAAATCTCAGATTTAGGAAAAGATGACCACCTCGCACCTGCACTGCAGAGTGCTCCTCAGCTTTGGGGCTTCCACTGTTAGATATTAGATGCCCTCTTGGGATCTGTACTGGCAGTGAATTGCCCAGAACCTGGGTCAGCACTTCTGGGAGGAGAATCTCAGGTCCAGTGGAGGCGGAAAGAGACCTCTGGAGCATTCGCTCTGGTGGGTAGTAAAGTCATCAGAGGAACTTGGGGAGTAGGTCAGATGGGTTAAGGCAAGTGATTCTGGATTAACAGGATAGCAAGAGGAAGTCAGAGGCCAGCTGGATTGTGTTACCAGCTAAATCAGACACTGAGGTAGGTCCAATATCAGTGCTTGAAGGGCCAAACAGTGCTGATCTGTTCACTCACCTTCATTTAGTCCACTCACAGTGATTTGCCATTTTCTACCCTGGAGGACTTGCACTTTAGACTTTATGGCCCATGTTTGGTTTCCTGTTGGCTGCTTTCAATCATCTGAGCTCCTCTCTGCCCCTCATCCCATGGCCCTAAATTCATATGTCCTACAAACATGGCATATACAGCCTTGACATGAAAATTCATGTGAATGTAGTTGAGATCATACATAATTGGGAAGGTAAGTCTGCTGTAAAAAGAAAACGAGTGATGTGTTCAGGTATCAAATAGCTGTGACCTTTAGTGACATCACTAACATTGCCTCCCTCCTCCCCTGACAAAGTTAATAGAGAGTTGTACATATCCTGTCATAAGTCTCCATGGTGTGAAATTTGGGGAGGTGGACAGTCTGCCTGGCTGGTATCCATTACGGTCAGCAAATAAGTTCCTGTGCTATTATCTCTGCCGTCTATTGTGTTGTCTGGCTGTTTAACTGATGGCTGCTGCCTACATTAAGGGCAATTTGAGATCAAAAGACCTGGACACAACATTAATATCTCCTGCTTGTAGGGTGTTCTCAAGAAAGTCACTAGACCAGTCAGAACTTTATTCTCCTAACTGAAAAAATGATGATGATAAACCCACGCATACACACACTAGAGAAGACTTTGGGAGATAAAATAATTCACATTTATTGACTATCTACTGTGTGTCAGGTCTTTGTTTATAATCATTATTCTTTTTAAGCTTTACAATCTCCAAAAACCTCCCAGGGTTGCTGTGAGAGCCCTCTAAGACCAAATACTTAACCAAAATCTAGTGAACACTTTATTCTAGGTACTAGGGACACAGAAGTGAACAAAACAAATTCCCTGCCTCGTGGAGCTGACATTTTAGTAGAGGAGACAGATAATAAGCAAATACATGTGTACAGTGTCAGGTGGTGATGAGGGTAATTGAAGAAAAATAAAGCGAGGGCGATGAGAGAGAAAGGAGGACCTGTGTGCAATTCTCTGATCGGGTGACATTTCAGCAGAGAACTGAGGAAGAAGAGAATTACAGATGGAGAGAACAGCAAGTGCAAAGGCCCTGAGATGGGGACATGTCTGACTTGTTTGAAGAACAGCAAGTGGTCAGTGGGGATGGAGCAGTGAGACTCAGAAAAGGAACAATAGGGGAGAAGTAGATGCTCCCATAAGGACTTTTGGATGCTAGGATCATAGATAAGAAATGTACTGCAAATAGTTAAGCACTATGCATAGTAGATGCATCTCTCCCTTCATCTGTCTTTCAGAACTTGGGGGTCTTTAAAATTTTTTTAAGTTATATTCTTTTTATATAGAGGTATACTTTACATACAGTAAAACACTACAGATTTTTAAAGTACCATCCAATGTGACCACCACACAAATCAAGATACAGAACATTTCCACAACCCCAGAAAGTTCCCTGGTACCCTTGTCTAGTTAATACCCTACTCCCTAGAAGCAACCATTGTTCTGATGTCTATCAAGAGATATTAATTTTCCTCGTTCTTGAACTTCATATAAATGAAGTGGAATCATAGAGTGTGTGCTCTTGTGTAAGGCTTCTTTCCCTCAGCATAACATGTTTTGGAGTTTCATCCACGTTGTCCCATATATCTGTAATCCATTCTTTTTTTATTGTTGAGTTGTATTCAATCCACCCAACACTTGGAATAGCCAGTCTTTTTACTTTGCATCATTTTCAAGGATATGAAGTCATAACTTTATCATGATACTTGGACAAGTTGGGTAGATTGAGATGCTCTCACCTGGAGAGGGAAATATGGAGACCTATGGTTAAGATACCCAGAGGTTCACTGATTGTGAAAATAGCCTCAGCACTGGTCAGCTATCTGGCCATAGACTAGCCTTTCTCAGCCTTTCTCCCATACTGGGACCATAGGTGGCTTTCAACATTTCAGTACCCTAGGTAACACTGAAACCAACATCTTCCAATATGAAGCTTCCAACACTCTATATTGGGATTATTTTCTTAAAACAAATTACTAAGGAATGTAATTACTCAGCTAAAGTTTATATGCTTTTAAATTATGGAATTATTTTCCAAAAGTGAATAATAATAGCGTAACCTGAATGCTAGTCACTTTTTTTTTTTTGTCTGTCTTGAATCCTCTCCTTAAGGAAAATGCTATTTGTCAGTCCATCTGATCCTAGAGGCTGTCACTCCAGCTGTCCACCCAGGTTCCCTGTGTCATGAGTAGGCATGCCACCCAAACTGGCCAATCAGAGAACCCCAAGGCTTGGACACAGCCATTGGTATAGAGGAAATATGTGATCTAAGCAGGGCTAATCAGAATCCTTTTGTGGGAGTATTTATAACAAAAATTTTTTTGAAAACAACTTTAAGTTTATAGAAAAGTTGCAAGTACAGTACAAAGAACATTTTTCCTTCCCAAACCATCTGAGAATAAGTTGATGACATGACCTATCACCTCCATATACACATACTTCAGTGTATTTCCTACAAATAAGGACATTCCACTACAACAACTGTCAAAATCAGAAACTTAATGTTGATTCATTACTACCATTGAATCCTCAGATCCCATTCAAGTTTCATCAACAGTTCCAATAACATTTTTTTTATAGCAAAAGGATTAGTTCAGAATCACACATGGTATTTACTTGTCATGACTCTTTAGTATCTTTCAATCTGGAACAGTTTCTTGATCTTTCCTCAACTATCATGACTTTGTCACCTGTGAAGATTACCAGCCAGTTGTTGGGTAGAATATTTCTCAGTTTGGGTTTATCTGATGTTTCTGTGTGATTAGATTCAGATTATGCATCTTTGGCAGAAATATTACAGAAGTACAACTGTTTTTTTTTTTTTTATGGCATCCTATCAAGTGATGCAACTTTGATCTGTCTCATTACTGGTCTCACCTGGAGGGGAAAATGTGAAGACTTCCATTCATTTTGTCACTTAATTAAGGTGATGTTGGCCAGGGTTCTCCACTATTAAGTTACTCTTTTACACTTTGTAATTAGTAAGTATTTTGAGGGATTTTCTTTGAGGCAACGTAAATATCCCATTTCTCATCAAGCATTTACTTAATTAACTTAATTTATTTATATCACTATGGATTCATTGCTTCTTATTTTATGTAGTGTGTTATTATCTTTTACTCTCTTCACTTATTTTGATGTTCAAATTGTCCCAGGTTTGGCTAGTGGGAGCTCTTTCTAGTCAGCTCTGTGTCTTTTTGACATGTCACCATCATTCTTTAAGTGATTCCTCACTTTCTGGTTTAATGGGATGTTTTAGGTTCACCTTGTACTTTCCCAGAATTAGCCTTGGAATCAGCCATTTTCTCTATGGAGTTCTAGTTCCATTTAGGGTAAAGCGCATTTAGAAACCAAGATCTATGCCTCAAGTGTGCTCACTAGGATTGGGGGACACACCCTCTCTGTCTTTCTATATCAAACAGCATGAGTTTACATCCTTTTGGAAGTTTTATCATGGACTCTGGAATGGAGGGTCTCTCTTGAATTACAACTTCTAAGTCCATGTAAACCTGGAGCTACTGGGACCCATCTCACTACTGAGCAAAGTCCTGTTGGGGAATAAAGTCAGACAGAAGTGAGTGGATTTGAGAGATAGAGAGACATAGGGTCCCATGACATGCTTGAATTCCTTGAATTTCTTGGTTTCATGAGCCAATATGTTTCTTATTTGTCTAAAGCTAATATGAATCATGTCCCTTATAACTGATCAATATACTGAATACTAAAATATAAGTAACTAATTTGTGTTTTTGTGTTGTGAGATCTAGGGTCCAGCTTTTAAGATTTATTCCCCTCCATTACTGGGTAGAAAAGGGAGTTATCTTTCTGGTCTTCTGTCCATCAGTTTTTGAGGCTGTGACTACATGATTACCTGGCTCCCTAGAGTCTCTTTCTGCTCACACAGACCTCTCTTACTTTGCTGTTTGTCTCCCTGAAATGTGACTTCACTGTCTCACAGGCCTCAAGCAGGGGGAAGTGTGATGAAATCCATCCGCTCCTCTGCGGGTCTGTCCCAAGCATGGACATTGGTTGCCCTTTAATGTCCCACGGCGAAGACTAGGTTGTACCAGTCAACCCAGTGTTCTTGAAGGCTTGCTGATCGTAGGAGGGAACTGCAAATTTGGAAAAACATACTTAAACCTGGAAGCTAACAATGGCTGCTCCTGGGGAAACCTGGCCAAAGTCTCCCTCACCTCACCCCTGTTAACCTCAGTAACTCTCTTGGATATCTGCCCTTTTTCTTCTTCCCCAGAGAGAGTAGAACTTCTGACCTCTCTGCTTTGGATCTGCATTCTCTGCCTGAAGATTTGCCTTTTTTTAGGATGACTGGTTGAGGGGCTGGCTGGTTGCCTGAAGAAACAAAAGTCTACTCTTCCCAAGATAAGTTGGGAGAATCCAGGTATCTGCAACCATACATAAACCAAGCCTGTAGGTTTCCTTCTTCCAGCATGACACTAGGGTGCTCAGCACAGTAGTCTGAGAGGGATCAGCACTCCCTGCCCAGTCCTGATGGTTTCCATCGCTGACAGGAAATGAAGATAGGCCTCCGCATCCTGCCTATGAATATGGACCTGATCCTCCACAAACCCTCCTGGGCAGAAAACACACCCCTGAACACACACATGCGTGCTCACACTCACACATGCATATACACTCTTCTCCTCAAAATAAGCAATTTTCCAAGTAGTGCAGTCCTTATCTATATACCAAGTGGGGTGAGTGTGGAGATCTTTTTCTTAAAGATAACACCATTGAGCACATTTCTCATCTGTGCACCTGCAACGCAGCCTTTTCTGGCCCTCCTGGGTCACTCCAGAATAAGATCCGGTCTAACCCCTGGTCAGCCAAAGCCCATAGAAGCATTCTCCCAAAATAAGAGGGGCCTGTGCCCCAAAGGCTAATTGAAAGCTTTTCCTCTCTCAACACAGAGAACAAGGGAGCCTTGAAGTTATTATTTTTTTTATGAAGAAAAAGTTTCTAAAGTCTCAGATAAGTGTTTTAAACAAATCTTAAGGGATAAAATACCTGGGCTTTGGGAACTTTTCCCTCTCTTTCCCCTCTAGGGAATTTCTGCAAATAGAATGTTGTTCCCAAGCCCAGCCCCACTTGGCGGGGGAAGGCAGAGACTGCCCTCCTCTCCAGGGCAAACCCCAGAGTGTAAGATTTCAGCTCCTCTGCTTGTTGTTGTCCTGTTACACCCACTTCTGTGCTGATTCTCAGATGCCAGTGGAAGCTCAGGACAAAGTAACCTAGAGTGACACAGGGACAGGTTGAGCTGGGATCCAATCCAGGCCTGGCTTACATCATAGCCTAGAGCTCTTATGTTGAACGAGCAGCCTTTCACACAACCGCTCTCCACGCAGTCTCCCAGTCTTCTCATCCACTCAGCTGTGACTCCCTGACTCTTGCCCTGAAGAAAGCTTCCCCTTTTTTACCCTAAGTCTCCCTTGCTGCCTCTCTTGCCTTATTTCCCTTGCCCCAAGCAGAAACACGTTCTCCTCTGGCAGTCTCAGGCATTCCTGACCACAGGCTTCTCTCTCCTTACCCAAGCAAGAACTCCATCCTTAAGGCTGAAAGTTTCAGCTGAAACCTTCATCCTAAGCCTTGCCCTGCTATCACTTCCTGTTTCAGCCCTGGCTTCTCTCTGCCTCCTCCTGAGTCCTCCTTGGCCCTGATCTTGCTGCTGTGCCCCCGACCCTCTTGGTGTGATTTTCTCTTCAGTGTTAACAATTACATATCCTTCATCGTCTAGTGTTTTGAATCTTATTTATGTAAGTCATGTGAGTCACCTGTTCTTTCCATTTCCTCTGCTGTTCTATGTTCCCAGAAGCCCCCCACCACGGGCACATTCTGTAGAAATGATGGTTTCTGTTAGTTGAGGACAACGGCAAGAATGTAGGTTCTCAGGCCTGAAAGATGTGCCTTGAATTCTGCCTTAGCCACTTACCAACTCTGTGGCTTTAAGGGAGTTTCTGACCCTCTCTGAGAACCAGTTTCCTTGTCTCTCACTCTCTTTTCACTGGACTCTTGTGATGATTCATTGGGATGTGTTTCATTCATTCCCCAAATATTTTCCTTCCTGAGTGACTGATGTGCATTGAGTATCAAGCATTGCATCCCTACCTTCAGTTTAGTGGCTTATAGTGAAGCAGGTAAGGCACCTAGTATGTGTCAGGCACATACTAGGTGTTTGGTAAATGTGTGACCCCTCCTCCCTGTCCAGAATAGGAAAGATTTCTTTATATTTATTTCACTGGAAAATCTCCCATTTCTCTGCAGTTTCCCAGGAACAAGCGGTCTCTGGTATGGTTTTGTAAATTAGCACATCCCTCTGCAGATGGCAAGCCTAATCAGAGAAGTACACCATGGGTACAAAGTCACATGGCAGGGTGGTGAGTGGGTGACAAGGATGGCACCAAATCGAGTTGGAGGACTCTGTTTTCCCTCACCTCCCCATTCCCTTCTGTCGCTTAGATAGTTCTAGGCCTCGCTAAACTCCCAGTCTACCTTTTCTCTTCTTCATCCTGGTGCTTACCTTTCTCCTGCTAACACCTGCTCAAGTACAAAAGAGAATTTATTAACTTGTGTATCTGGGATGTCCAGAGGCAGTTCAGGTATGTCTGAATGAAGTCAATCAGGCCCTCAGGGCAATCTCTGTCTTAGATTTTTTCTGCTTCCCTCCCTCTGTTGGTTTGGGTCCACAGCTGACCTTCTTCCTATGGCAAGAAAGATGTCCCATGGCAGCCCCAGTTCTGTTTCCTACTCACTTAGCACCTCTGTAGGAAAGACCATCTTTCCAGTAGAGTTAACACAAAAATTCAGGGAAGGCCTCTGATTGGCTCTGCCCAATCACATGCTTATTCCTGAACCAGTAGCTGTGGAGATAGGAATGGGTGTTCTCACAGGGCATGTGTCTACCTTTGACAGGATCAGCTCACCAGAACCTCACAAAATAAATTTCCTACTGGAAAGAGGGGTGTGTTGCCAGGAAGCGGGAGGGCTATGAGAAAAACAAAAATAGCAGACATTGCCTGTCGAAGCTCTGACTTCAAAAGCCTCAGTACTGTACCCACAGTTGCTAGCAGTGCCTCTAGCTCAGAGCATGGTTGTTGGGATCAGGTGGATCTGGGTACAAATTGCTGTTTTGTGCCCAGAACTGTGGTGTACAGAACTGGGACACTAATGAAATTCCCCAACCTGTCAGAAGTTCAGTGTTCTCATCTGTAAAATGGAGATAACAGTTCCTACCTTACAGATTTCGAGGATTAAACAAGCCAACCTCCAACTCAGTGCTTTGCATGGAGGTGATAATTGATCTACCTCTGATCTCCCTGTGTTTGGTTCCTGACTTCCAGCTTGGCTTCTGGGTCCCAACTCCTGGACCCAGACCAGGTCTGTCTGTACTTGGGGGCCCACTTGTTCCTCCTGCCTGGACTGAATTCACAGAGGAGCTCACTCGTTGCAGTGGCAGAAGTTCTTACCAGGAGATGGTACGTGTAGTTTTGTGTTTGTTTGTTGTTTCCATCCTGATAATAAACATGCAGATTTTACACTGTAACAGAACAAATAGAACCTTGACATATGGGCCTCTATTTATGTGCCTGATTTAATTAACCATGTTTCATGTCTCCTCATTTTTCTATTGCTAAGAATGTGATGTTCTCAGGGGCTTCCCCTCCCTCCCTCCTTCCTCCTTTCTCTTCTTCCTTCTTTTCTTCCTTTCTCCCTCCCTCCCTCTCTCTTCCCTTCCTCTCCCTTTCTTCTTTTCGTTCCTTCTTTCTAACAAATGCTCCGTTAGCCCACTCTGTGCCATGCTCTGGGCTAGATCCTGGGGACCTAGTGGTGAACAAGATAGATACAGCCCTATCTCCAAAGAGCTTCTAGTCTAGCAGGGGATACAGATGTTAAATGGCACAGTCATTTATGTACAAGTGGAGCAGGTGCTAGGAAGGAGGAACTCACAGGGTTATGAGAAAGGAGTTTGGCCTTGTCTGGGGTATCCAGAAGGGCTTTCTGGAGGAGATGACATCTGAGCTAGGCTTATTAGAATAGGTAGGGTCATGCAGTAATGGAACTGGATGTGGAAGTGAATATAGTGGGAGTTTCTACAGTAAAAACAATGTAATGGAGAGGCCAGAAGGAAAGGGGCATGCATCATGCCTTCTAGGACAAGACAAAGGTCCAGAGTGTCTGGTGAAAACAGAGAACTTGGGAGAGCAGCACAAGACCAGGGAGTAGACAGGGGCCAGATCACTCAGGGCCTAAGATCCACACTAAAGCTTTTAGTCCTAAGTCTAGAGCAATAGGACTACAATAGTTCAAGGGCTGCACTCTGCTGTAAAAGTGAGACTCTTAACAGGAGGTAGCACTTTGAGGTTTTGCTTATAATTTCCGACTTGATGAAGACCTGTCCATTGCTTGTAGTCACAGAGTAGAGAGCATCATGGCATGGCAAGCTCATGGCATGGGTGCAGTGTGCACTCTGCTTTTATCAACTTCCCTTGGACTCCACCTCTGGACGACTGACTGATAGTCCCTCTTCCAACCCAGCTGGACTGCCTGCTGGACCCTGCCTGCCCAGTTCCAGTCTACTGGTGTCTGTGCCCAACCCCTGCCACCACCAGATCCTTGGGCCTCACCACAAGGTTGTAGGATTAGAAGCCCTCTGCCCCCAGCTCTGCACAGCTTTACTGGGGCATGAGTCGGGCCCCTCTGACGTCTGCTCTGTGTCCCCCGCTAACCCCCTAGTGCCCAAGGGATTGGTATTCTCTAAGCCTCCTTTTGTTCTGGACTCTCCTACCAGAATCATCAGACCTCTGAGTCGGAGGGTCCTCAAAGGATATCTAGTCTAGCTCTTTCTGGGAATTCTGAAAAGGCATTTCTGATAAGGGGCCACCCAACTTCTACTTGAATGCTACCCCTCCCAGAGAGCTCATTCCCTACTATACTTGTAGCTTGGGAATGGATGCAAAGCTTTTAACAGAAAAGACAGGGGACAGTGCCCCTCTGCCTGTCTGTCTGGAGGTTATTTTGGCTAGCTCACATTCATTGCCATCTCAGCTCACTTTTTTAAAAATTAAAATTATTGGAGTGACATTGGTTAATAAAATAAAATAAAATAAGTTTCAAGTGTACAATTCAATAATATATCATATGCATATTGCATTGTATATTTACCACCCAAAACCAAATTTCCACCACCAAATACTTGACCCCCTTTGCCCCTACCTACCTTCCCCACCCCCAGCTTCCCTCTGGTAATCACTAATCCATTGTCTATGTCCATGAGTCTCTGTTTCCTATGTTTGTTACTTTTAGTTTTATATCCCACATATGAGTGAAATCATATGATTCTCACTTTTTTGTCTGAATTTTTAAAATCCTTCTACAATACAGCAGGAAGAGAGGCAGCAGCTTAGCTTCTCAGGGTCAAACGCACTTTCTTCACCCTCTGAAAGAAACCCTGACTTCCAATGTACCAATGTAGGCCATCCCCCACCCCCACCCCTTGCCAAGAAGCTTGTTCCCTTCTCTGCTTCCATGAAGCCCTGCACACCAGGAAACAGGAAAGAAAGGCCAGGAGTTGTTGGGGTGCTGCTATGGAGACAAAGTGGGGGAGTCTACCCATGGGGCCTGCAGTTGGGGTACCTGGCTCCTCTATTGCCTGTTTCCAGTGAGTTAGAGAAGTGCCCAGCATCTGCCATGGAGCCAGCCTTCAGTGCCTCTTGTCTGTACATCTTTTGGCCTCTGGGGTCCATGCACCTTCTAGGGGAGGCTGCTCTGCCAATGAGGAATAATTTGGGGAACACCCAGGGAACATTTGTTCTCTCCGAGGCCTTATGAACTGATTTCTTTGAAGGCAGTCGCTGCTGAGGAAAACAGCCTGTGTGGAAGGTTCTGTTCCTGTCAGTTACTGTTTACTGTCAGAGAGCTCGCTGCATGCCAGACCTGTGCCCAGGATATAAGATGAGTGAGGCTGAGTCTCGGCCCTCAAGGTGCTCACAGTTTAGGGGGTAGCCTAGGTGGAAGATGACCAAATGGACTCTACCGTGACCTGTGATAAGTGCTATGAGGTGTACAAAGTTCTGAGAGGCCTGACTCTGCCTGGGGAAGCAGGGGAGGCTCCCAGGAAGAGGTGTTCCTGGAATTTGTTTCGAGAAAATCAGTAGGAGTTAACCAGGCTGGGTCAGGAGGAGGGAAGAGACACAGGCAGACAATCCGGTTGGGCCAGAGAGAGCCTAGTACGCTTGGAGAACTGCAAGGAGTTATGGGAAACTCCAGGTAACAAAAGCAGCTCTGGGTCCTTACACCTTGCTCGGCAGGCCAGGACAGCAAAGTTTTCCTGTGGAGGTACCAGGGCTCTTTTCTGGGCCTTCGCTCCACCTCCCCCTTCAGCTCTGGGGCCTGCTGACCTCCTGTCCTTCCTGATTATAGTAAATCTGGACTGGAAGGATTTAGCCATTATGCACAATTCAGCACTCTAGACAGAGAGGAAAGGGGACGAGAGGGGAGGGGTAGGGAGAGACTTACAACTATTAATGTCTGACCTGGGCCTGGAGCCCAGGGCTCTTGACCCCCAGCCCAGGAATGTCAAAGAGAAAGGATAAATGATGTTTGAAGTCTCATTCTTTAAGTAGCAAGCTAAAGATATGCAAATAAAAGAATCTGGATGGTGTCAACAATGGACAAAGCTAAGAGGAAGAATTGTGGCTATTCTTCATTTTCTTTTTAAAATTTGTGCCTTCTGAGCTCTGTGTAATTGGCAGTTCCTACTTTTGTGATTAGAAACAGTAAAGGCATAGGAAACACTTTATAAAAAAAGGCAGAAAATCAAATCGCATCTACAGGAAGATCCTAGCTTTATAATAGAATATGCAGAGAAGGAAGATGGAAAAGAAATACGCTAAAACATTAATAGTCATTGTCTACAAGGGCTTATTAGGGGTTATTAGGAGACTTGCCTTTTCTGTATTTCTAATTTATGCACGTTCTTATCCAGATTTTAATGTATTATGTGAACCTATTCATCAAATGTCCTAATTGGTCTCCCTGCTTCCTTCCCCGGCCCACACAGTGGCTTCCCATGGCACTGTGCTAGAGAAAGCATGCTGTCCCTGGATAAAGCCCCCATTCCTTCTTCTAGTTAACTTCTGCTCTTCTGTCCATCCTCAAGGTCCACTCCCACTTCTTTAGAGAAGACTTCTGAATCGGATGCTGTGGTGTGTCACCCAGAAGTCCCCTTCATGACAGGAGCCCTCATTTCCCCAGCTCCTGGAGGCTGACACTCAAGAGGAATCTCTCTTTCTGGGAAACACCCTAGCAGAAAGGAACTGCCTCCTGGCAACTTACATCCACTGTCTAGAGCAGTGGTCCCCAACCTTTTTGGCACCAGGGACCGATGCTGCTGTGAGAATGTAATGCCCAATGATCTGAGGTGGAGTTGAGGCAGTGATGCTAGCGCTGAGGATGGCTGCAAATACAGATGAAGCTGGGCTCACTCGCCCGCTGCTCACCTCCTTCTGTGTGGCCCATTCTTAACAGGCCATGGACCAGTATCAGTCCATGGCCTGTGGGTTGGGGGCCCCTGGTCTAGTGCATTGGAGGAAAAGAGGGGCGGATCATGGAGGCCCTGGCCTTAATCAGGGCAACTCTCAATGACCATCTCTACAGCAGAGCTCCCTGTGAACTTGCTGAGACCTTTCCCTCTCCGCCCAATCCTGCTGCCTTCACTCTCTCAGAGGTGCTGATACTAAAAGCATGTCCCAAGAATCTTCCCTAACCAGTGACGTTTTCCTTGACCTCCCAGGCTAGGTCAGGTTCCTTTATTACATACTCTCCCTGAGCACAAGTCTCCTTTATAAAGGTTTTACATCCATTGGTGCTATCTGGCTAATGTCTGTCTCCTCCAATGGCTGTAGGAATTACAAGCACTCCACCACACTGGCATATGGTTTAGAAATATTTGTTGAGTGAATAACTTTATTAATCATCTGTTCTAAACCCTTAGGAGGCTATTGACTTAACCTAGGGCTGGAGAATGTCTCATTCATTTATTCATTCATTCAATAGATATTTCCTAAGAAAAACTGGATCCCTATCTCTCAACACCAAAGAATTCAGATGCTTCAAAGATTTTGGAATGTTTACATGTAAGAAAATAAAACCAATAAAGTTCCAGAAAAAAGACAAATGAGTTTTAGAAACTAATTTTAAAATATTGAAGGCCTTTATAAGTGTGACACAAAAAATTTGAAAAAAGTTACTACACATGGTCACATAAAATTCTAAACTTTTAGAGGACAAAAATAAAGATAAAGAAAGAAAACAAATCCATAAAGAATATTTGTAACACCTAAATAAGACAGGCAGCTAATTCTTGTAAATACATCAAGAATGCTTACAAATCAAAAGGAAAAAATCCCACAGAAAAAAACAGGCAAAGAATATGAAAAAAACCTCATTCATATTCTAAGAAATGCAAATGAAAACAATAAAACAATATAATCATTCTATCAGAATTGACCAAGTTAGAATGATTGACAATACCCAATCTTGGCAAGAGTGTGGGTAAATAGGAATTTCATTCGCATTCGTCGGCAAAAATTGTCATGAGCTCTTTGGAGAGCAGTTTGGCAATATTTATTAAATGAAGAGCATTCACCTCTTTTGACCTCATCATCTTAGCATATTTAGCTTTTACTAGTTGGTCCTAAATTGGAAGTGGAGGCAAAAATTAGGGAAGCTGGCAGTTACTGACTGAGGTCTGACCATTTGGAGCCAATTGCTGTAGGGTTGTGGTTTGGTTTCCTGGGCTGGTTGCTGCAGGTTGTAGGTCAGAGTTCTGTTTTTATATGTGGCCTGGCCATTGTTTGTTAGTCTCTCAAAGTGTCTCTTGTCTCACGGTAAACTTCTGTAGCTTTCCAACTGCTCTTCCTGCTTCTATTCTTGCTCTCAGATTTCTGCTTTACCTTTTAAATCGCTCTGGCCTCCACGGTGGCCAAGTTGTAGAAGGGCTCCTCCAACTTGCTCACAGCCCTCCATCTATGGCTGCCCATGGCACTCAGTAAAAGCCAGTCTCCTACAATGTCCTGTCTTCTAGCCTCCTGAGAAGTCCTCGTATGCCCAGTTTGTTCCTGTCCCAGGGGCTATGCATGTGTTGTTTCCTCCGCCTCCTTGCTCCTTGACCCCATACCTCCATGTGGTGACTCCTCGTCTTCCAAGGCTCAGATCAAACACCACTAGAATCTACCAAATTATTGTGTATTCTTTTCTCCAAAGCACTTTTCACCCTTCGAGGGTATCCTGGTGCGTTCTTGTTTCCTTGTTTATTGCCTGTCTTCCCCTACCAAAATGTCATCTTCTCGAAGACAGGAACCATGTCTGTCCCTTTTTACACAGTGGCCCCAGCCCACGTGCTGAGATTGGAGCCTGCTAAATCCCGTGTGTGTGTGTGTGTGTGTGTGTGTGTGTGCGCGCGCGTGCGCACGCGTGTGTTTTTTTCAAGTCTAGACAACAGGATTTGCTAATGGGGGAAGAATGTGGAAGCAGTGAGCTGAGGGTGAAGGGATCAGGAGCTCTGTTTGGTACACACGGACTTTGAATTTGTCTGTTAGAAATCCACATGGAGATGTGGAGAGGCAGGTGGGATCTCGAGCTTGGGGGCAAGGTCACCTTATAGATGAGCAGGCAGGGTGAGCCCAGAGAAGAGTGGGTACCAAGGCCTGCCCTAGGCCTCTACAATTAGAGATTGGATGATGAGGGAGAACCAGATAGGAAACTGAGAAAGATTAGCTAGTGAGGAGCAGTTAATCTTCCTATACTTCAGTTTTCTTGTGATAACATTGGTTAACAGCACTTCCCTCATAGGGTGGGTGTGAGGACTATGCGGTGACGTGCTCAGAACAGTACCTTGCTCATAGTAAGTGCTCAGTACATGTTAGCTAAAAATAAGCACTTCATCCCTGACTCTTCTAAAGAATTGCTACCCCTTGTCTGCTGGTCTTAGCTGGGAGGTGAGAGTGTCTAGGGGAGATTTGGATCCTTTCTTGGCCAGATCGTCCAGGAGCCTGGCACCCAGGGCTGGCTGAGGCACATTGCTGACCCAGCAGGTTTATGCAACAGACTTGGCTCCAAAAGGGGAGCCCTCAACACCATCAGGGACAGAGCTGAAGACAGTGATTAAGGAGGATAAGCATTGCAAGTGCTTGTAATTGTGCTATTAAACAGAAATGTGACATCATATTATACTCCTGAGCCTTAAAGCCCTCTCAGATGCCCAGAGCACAGGGAATAGATGCAGATTTGGCACATTTCAGCTTCCATAAATTGGGTACAATAGTTGCAGGTATGTAAATAATTATAGGAACTAATATCTTTAATAGCCCTATCCACCCATCTCACTCTAGTTCCATCTAGAGGAATAAGAATGTCAGTCGAAGATGATAAGCAATTCTCAAAGGGTGGCATTTCAAGGACCACAGTTAACAGGGTGGGTGTTGTGTTTATGGGTAAGTAGAGGTGGCAGAAGGGAACCTTTCCAAGTCTCTGTCTTCTGCCTGGGATGGGAATAGTGCTGCCTCTATTTCCGGTAAAACAAGTCCTCCCAGAATATTAAATCCAGCTTGAGAAATATCCCTATATTAATAAAATTGGCTCATTTAATTCAATAACGAACCACAAACCTTTTGGAGTACTGTGCTCTGAGCAAAGATCCCTTCCCTCAGATAGTTCACAGTCCAGTGCAGGAGGCAGATCAGGAAACAAAAGTATTTTGAGGCAAGAATGTCTTATGGGGCTGAGGGCAAGCACTAAGGATTTTGTTAGCTTGGAAGAAGTAAGCTGGGCCAGACTGGAGGTGAGGGAGGACTTCCAGGAAGAGGCAACTTCTGAGTCCTGAGTGGTGAGTTGGATTGTATGAGTAAAAGGTGAGTGGGTGGTCTCCATGCAAAGGGTAATTCGAAAGTCATTTGGCTTGTGATTTGATAGATCCAGGGACCTAAGCTACATTTTTGGTTATCTGGTTTTAAATCCATGGAGCTACCAACCACATCCGGAAGATGTGGAGTTAAAGCAAGCTAATATGGGTGAAAGGACTCTGAAGAGTTTCAAGAACAATGGGACAATACAAATGCAATGCATTAGCATTATCATTAATTACATTACAGTTGTGGGGAGTGTCTGTTGGGGCTCAGATCCTAGGAACTGTTGAACCTGGGATAGGATGTGTGCTGGATTACCGGGAGGCAGGCAAAACAGCAAGAGCATTGGGAAATGAAGAGTTCAGCTTCAATGAATTTATCTAGAATTACACAATCAGAAAATCTATAAAGAAGCTGTTTTCATTTTAGCATACATGCATTTTGTGTTTGTTATTTTATTTTAGCTCATATTTGTGGAGTGGGCACCATAATCTTTTCAATGCTTTGACTCTGGAAAGGATATTACATTATATTTAATTTCTAGTCACTTTCCATCCCCTTCCAAACAACCTTCCAGAAAGACCTAACAGCCCTCCACTCAACTCTCAATCCATGTTCATCACTTTATTTTGCAGGCTGTGATCATTGGGAAGCTTCTGGAATTGGAAAATCATATCAGAGCTATGGAAATGATGGGTACTGTTAAAATGTGCTCACACATGCCAGGCTCAGAGGTTGAAGGCTTTATATGCATTGTTCACTTAATCCCTATGACAGACCTACTCTGGCAATTTGCACAGAAGAACCTCAAGGCTCAGAGAAATAAAGTGACTTGTTTAAGGTCACATTGTAAATGACTTGTTTAAGGTCACATTGTAAATGAGGGTGAGAAACGAAATATAAACCTCATTCCGTAGCACTGATCCTTGACCATTCCTCATGCTGCATTGTGGAGGCTAGAACCAGATGGGGCAAAGAGATGATCTCATTCTGAGTCTTCACTTTATGGAATTATATGATCTCATCTACTTCCAAATCCATATTGCCAGATTCTCTGCTCAAGTTACTTTCATGTATACGTGTAATATATGTGAGTATAAATTTAATAGGAAAGGAATTTTCTCTCAAAAGACCCAATAGAATAATGAAATGACTGTAAGGAAATTCATTCTTGCAAAAGCAACAGCGTTCTTAAATTATTGACTATATCTTGCTATGTGACATTTGCATAGTTCCTGACAATTCATTCATTAAGCAACTATTTATTTAGCACCTACTATGTACCATGCACTGTTCTAAGTATGAGGATATAGGAATGGGCAAGAGTCCTGGAGAACAAGTGTCTAGATAGACAAGGAAATAAATTCATAAACCAACTAGGTTGACAAATAGTGATAAGGTGGATAAAGGAAGCAAATAGGGCAGCATGAGAATTGTTTTAAGGAGGATGTGGCACTGCGCTTGAGAAGCTGTCTCTTAGATTTGTGAACATGGAGGCCACTGGTGACCTTGAAAAGAAGAATTTCAGGGGAAAGATTGTTAGGCAGTATAATGGAGACCAAAACTAGACTAGTAGGTTGGGGAAAGCATGTAAGAGGTTGAGTGTAGACAACCTTCCATGAAGTTTTGTTATGAAGGTTAGCAGAGAAAGGGGGCAGAAGCTGGAAGGGCATTTGGGTTTAAGGGAAGGTATGCTGGTCAATCTCCCATCTAAGATCTGTTCTCTGCTCATTTGTGTTCCACTCTGAGCCCTGGGAGGGTGACCCTTTTGTACTGTATTACCTGGATTCTCCTGCTAGAATACTCCCAAATGGGCTCTGCCAAAGAGACTCAAAGGCAAGAGAGCCAGAGGCTGAAAAAAAGAGAGATTGGGTGTTCTTCCTTCTCCCTCTCTCACGGCTGCTTCTGCACCTTGTCTTAAGCAAGAGCTGTGTCCCCTGTGTCTACAAGTCCTTCTGGGTTGCCTCCTTCTCCTGGTTTACAGACACTATTTCTTCCCCTGTCTTTTTCTGCACTAGGAGTTACCACTCCTACCCAGCATGCCTTGTCTCTGGGCGCCCACATCCTTCTTTGTTTCCTCTACTTGGA
>CM053506.1:76674807-76693618 GCA_028627145.1 Eidolon dupreanum | reverse complement strand
CCTTCCTTCCTTCCTTCCTTCCTTCCTTCCTTCCTTCCTTCCTTCCTTCCTTCCTTCCTTCCTTTTTTCCTTCCTTTTTTTCATGAAGGGAGGTACTAGAACATGTTTGTGTGCAAATAAGAATAACTGGGCAGAAAGGAGAAAATGATGCAGAGAAAAGAGGACGCTTGCTGGAGTGGAGGCTTTGGGCCTGCTGGAGGGGGATGGGTCTAGAGTCCAAGCAGAGGGTGGCTGGCCTTAGGCTGGAACAGGACATCTTTTCCATGGTTACAGGAGGAGAGGCAGGAAGCACAGGCACAGGGTAGGAAGGCTGGTAGATTTGGTCTGATGGCTTCTAGTTTCTCAATGAAAGATGAGGAGTGCAGGGTAGTTTGTAGAGATAGAAGAAAGTATAAAAAGCCATCTCTGAGAACAGGAAAACGACCTTTCTAGGAAAGGTTGGTAGGCTTGCCAGGCATTAAAAGTGCCAATTTGAGGTTTGTGGTCATGAATTTAAAGAACAACCCATCAGCAGGGCTGTGTACTTTTTTCTCCAGCATCATTCAGCTGTTCTGGTGCAAGCCTAGAGAAGTCGAAGAATCGGGTTTTATGAGGGCTAGGACTCGACCAGGTTCATACAGTGGAAAAGAGGGTCAAATTTACTGAGGGGGTTAGCTAGGGAGCAATAATCATGGTGGAGCTTACAGTCTACATGAGGTAAGGAGGGAAGGAAGGCCATGAAGTGGGTGACAGTGGAAAAGGTGATAATGACAATGAATGATAATGAAACACAGGGGTAGAGAGGAAACTGGTGCCCCCAGTGAAAGAGTTGAAGTGATTGGGAGATTGATCCAAGAAACCACCCTAATGGCTTCAGAAGGACAAGGACTTGAAAGTAGGGGAGGATAAATGGTTTGGAAGTGGTAATTGGGAGCAGAGAGCACCCACGTAACCTCCTGGCTGTCGCTAGACTGGTTTCTCCCTGCAACTCCCGTAGCAGTTCTCTCCTGCCATGTTTTCTGAAAAAGCCCATGCCACCTTGGATGCCTAGCTGTTAAGGCCAAGAAAGCCATTTTCAACTTGGCTCTTTCTTGCAACCTGACCCAGATCTAGTTCTGACCACACCGCACAGGGAGTGGTGATGTGTCGTCTAGAACAGGGGTCTCCAATCCCCAGGCCACGAACCAGTACTGGTCTATGACCCATTAGGAACCGGGCCACACAGCAGAAGGTGAAAGGCAAGCAAATGAAACTTCATCTGTATTTGCAGCTGCTCCCCAGCACTAGCATCACTACCTCAGCTCCATCTCAGATCATCAGGCATTAGATTCTCAGAGGAATACCAGTCTCTGGTGCCAAAAAATGGTTGGGGACCGCTGTTCTAGAATGAGCACCTAAACCACAGAGGGTTCAGTATCCCTTGAGAGAGGCCCTGTTTTTTTCTCCTGTAAAATGCAATACATTGTTTGTTCATTAAAACACATGTTAAGCCCTGTCATGTGCCAGGCTTATCTATTTTACTTCCTTTATCTCACTCAGCTACCCTGGAGGGAGAGATTATTATACTCGTATTTACAAATGAGGAAATATAAACTCAGAGAGGTGAGAACTTTTCCTAGGTCATATGGAGTCTATGTGAATCCAAGAAGTTCACTATCCAATTATGGAAACAGGCAAGGAGAGAACCAAAAATAGTGTGCAACATTCTCTGGGACTATGGAAGTTAGAAAGATGGATTCTGTTGCAGGGGGCATGTGAACCAGATCTATGGTATGAGTAGAAGTATATGTGGGGAAATGGAAAAGAAGCACACAGGCAGAAGTGACAGCCTGAGCAAAGGCATGGTGACATGATACTCCATGGTGTAGCCTAAGATTGTTGAATAAAAGCAATGAGGATCAACAGTTAGGCAGGGTTCTCAACCTTGCCTATAGTCCTGGGGTTCATGGATACCCTTAAAGGGGTCTACAAATCTCCTGAAGTTGTATCAGAATTGTGAGTGTGTGAGTATTATTTTTTTCTGGAGATGTTTTTCATTTTCATCAGATTCTTAAACTGGGACATGAACTCATAAAAGCCTTGGGTAGCAGAGGAGCTTGGAGAGGTTGGCAGGGCCCGGGGAACAAAGGACCTCATAGGCTTTGTTCTGGAATTCATACTTCACTCTGAGGTCAACAGGGAACCCAGGGTGTTTTCTAGCTGGGGGTTAACATGAGAAGGGTCTTAGGAAGACAATACAAGTTACTGTGAGCTGAAGTCAAAGGAAACTCTTCTATAAAGTGATTTACCGTTTACTGCTTATTCCAAGAGTCTAGCACAGTGCTGAGCATGTACTGGGGGCTCAGTAACTGTTTACTGAATGAATGAATAAATGAATGAGCATAGGTGTATATAATAATAATAGAGTATATCTCTCTAGGGTGACTCCACACATTTTCTGGACAATTTAACTGAAGTTGAAATCCAGGGAACCAAAGCTCCCCTGCACTGACCTAGGTTCTAAGAGAAAACTGCTGAGTCCTGAGATGATGTTGTGGGTGGCAGGGAGTGGGGGTGGAGGTTATGGCACCTGAGGGTGTGTCCACATCTGACTGCAGGGTAGGGCTCTTCCCACAGTGCCCTGTATTATCTTTGGAGGAGTGGAGGCAATATGGCCAGGAGGGCTAAAATCATTTCTTTCCTCCTTCTACGTTCAACCCATCAGTTTGTCCTTTTGACTCTGTCTCCAAATCACGTTCTCCATTCCCTTTCTTTCTCTTTTCCCACCCTGCTCCTGCTCCCGCACGTTGCATAGGCAGCAGTCTCAAAAACAGTGCTTTTGCTTCTGCCCTGCCTCTCTATTATCCATTCTCTATATGGTGGCCAGAGGGATCTTTTAAAATATTTTCCCTGCAAAGAACGTGGCTTTCTTTCCATGTACTTAGAGAACTATGCTTCTAAAACTTTAATATACATTCAGGTCAAATGGGGATCTTGCTAAAATCCAGGTTGTGATTCAGTTGATCTGAGGTGGAGCTGGAGATGCTGTATTATTGACAAGCTCCTAGGTGATGCAGTAATCTTGGACCACATTAGCAGCAACAAAAGCTTAGAGAAAAATCCAAACTTCCTGCTCATGTCCTACTTTATCTGGCCCCTGCCCAGCAATCCCACGTCATCTCCAACTCCTGTTCTTCCCTCTCATCACGATGCGGCCACATTGGCCTTCATTCTGTTGCTGAAGTGTGCCAAGTTGTTCCTGCCTCAGGGCCTTTGCACGTGGTGTTCCCATTGCCTAGAAGGCCCCTTTCCAAGAGCTCCACATGGCTTGCTGCTTTTCTTTATTTAGATCTTAGTTCAATAGTCAGAGAGTACTTCTTGGACCACTTCATCTAATGAAGCACTTCATCCCCTGGGGAACTTGCTATGGCTGTTTGCTTTTCCCAATTCATAGCACTTATCGTTCTCTGAACTTATTTTGGTACTGTATTTGTTGACTTGTTAATTTTCTTTCCCCATGCTCATATTTGTTCCACATGAATAAGGATTTGGTTTCCTTTACTCTAGTCATATCCTAGAGCCTGGCACATGGTAGTTTTCCTTTTTGTGTTTGCGAAGCATGAAACATGAACATGAACACAAACATGCTTGCATGGCTGCTGTGATATTGAGACGCATGCAGGGGAGTCCATCTAGGAACACTTAGAGTGACAGCTACTGGAGGTGCTTGAGGCAGAGGGGAAGGAAGAGAGAAGGAGCAAACTTCCTGTACTGAGGGTGCCACAGAGTCTCAAGAACCTGGAGCTGAAGTTGAACCTAAGAATTTACACATAATAGATGAATTCATCTAACTAGAAGAGACACACTCTGGAAGGTGGGGAAGGAAAGTAACTCAAATTAGTTAAATGAGTTAAGTAAGGCATGGAACAGTGCCTGGCACACAGCACGTATTTATCGAATAAATGAAAATAAATGTGTTGAACCTTTACTGTGTGACTATCACTTTGCATAATCATCTCTATTAATCCTCAAAACACATAATCCCCATCTTGCAAATGAGGAGAGGGACTGTGAGATTAGGAGACTTGCTCAAGGTCAGATAGCAATTCTGAGACAGGGCTGAGAACCCCATTCTTTAAAACAGCTTTATTGAAAGTTGCAAATGCTGCACTTCCTGTCCTTCCCTGTTTTATGCTTCCACAGCACCTGTTACCACCTAACATACCGTGCAGTCTACTTATTTATTTATTGTCTGTCTTCTCTTGCCAGAGTATAAATTCCTGGTTTTGTTCATTACTGTTTCTCAGAGCCCAGAACACAGAAGCCTGCCATATAAGTAGACATTTAATGAATACTTATTGAATGTTAAAAGAATGAATGGATTATTTTAAAATCTTTGCTTTCTGCATTTCCAAGAGAAAGTTCTGTAAATGTGTGACTGACAGAACACCCAAACCCAGTAGAAAAGGCTGGAATGTGTCTGAGATGAATTAGGAAGGAAAGCTCTGGCTTACTGAATGCTTTCAACAAATCAGAAGAAAGATTGTGTCCCCAGAAGAGGGACTAGCTGCATGGAGCCTGGTGGAAGAGCAGCTAGGAAACTGGGGTTTGCCTGGTCTCCAGTCCTGACACCATTGCCAGGATGGCATGATAGGTGTGGATGCTACAGGCTAGCAGTGGTCCTCTCAGGATATGGCTTCCCACTTAAAGTGGCCCTGGGGGAAAACGTGTTGACCAGGCCCTTATGGCAATTATAAGCTTGATATAAATGCATAAATAGGCACTTCATCAGGATATCTCTTGTGAATTGAGTTAGAGTGGGTCAGTCGCTCAAGCCTGGCTGTTCTGCCTTTTACACAAAGGGAGATTCTAAAACATCCAGGCTGTGCTTTGGACCTACTTATCTGATCTTCCTCTGCGTCAAGGCTTCTCAAAGTTCAGCCCCAGACTAGCAGCATCAGCGTTGCCTGAAAACTTGTTGGAACACAAATTCTCCAGCCTCATCCTCAACCTCCTGCATAGATGAAGTCTGGCATTCTGTTTTAAGGAGCCTTCTAGGGGATTTTGATGCACTGTCAAGTTTGAGAACCACTGTTAAGTTTCTCTTTCTGGGCAATTATTACTCTGCATGGAGTGCGGGTGGGGTTAAGGGGTCAGGGTTGGGGGGCTTCATAGCTACAGCACAGAGAGAGTCCTGTTACAAATTAAGTGTGGATTGGATCAGTGATTCTTAGAGGGAAGGGACAGGAATTGAAGAGGAATTGGGGAGGGAACCCCTTTTTGTTTCAGAAAATCTCCAGAGGAGGAGGACTAGTTTGCAAAAGCACATTTTCAAGTTATCACAGTTTTGTTTTTCAAACCTAATATTTATTACAAAATTTCAAATGAATCAAAGGAAGATGTTATATAAACTGCCAACCAGTACTGACTATATGCATAGTTTAGGTGGGAATATAAAGCTGAGACCCTACCTCCTGTCCAATCCTCATTATCAGAAACCAAAACAGATGAAGAGAGAGAGAGAATCTATATAGCTTGCCCCAGAGATAGGAGAAACAGAAACTCAGCACAGGACCTGCTGTAGTAACTCATGAAATGGGTTGCACAACTTTATGGAGCTCCTACCATGTGCCATGCTCTGTATTTGCTCTGTGAAGAGGATACAAAGATAATTTAGGCAGTCACTTGTGCAGCCAAGGAACTTACAAGAGAAAATTCAGAGGACAGATATTTCCTCTGTTTGGCAGATGTTGGAAGTATGAATGTGTGGGACCTTTGATCAGTGTCTTGGCTTTTTGATTTAGCCAGATAATAGAGCACATGTGGATCAATGGGAGGTGGAGGTGGGGCGGGGATGGGATTGGGACTAAATGATGTTAGGAGGCACAGAAAGGCTCAGACAACTACCAGTCCAGGAACCCATGCCCACTGCTTGGGTCTGGGACCATGTTTAGGAGATCTGAGGTTGGAGAGTAACAATTGCTAGCACTTATCTAGTGACTGCATGTGGCAGCAATTCATCTAGGTGCTGTACATACATGAACTTATTCTTCATATGAACCCTGTAAGATAGATACTATTATCACTCCATTTTTACTGATGGGGAAACTGACACTCAGAGATGAGATAACTTTACCCAAAGTCACACAGTTATGGAGTGGTAGAGACTAAATTTAAACATAGGCTGTGGCTCTAGAGTGCTCCCAAGGGCACGACAGATCAATGTGCCGCCTCAAGCGTCTGCACTGTCCTGCTGGGTTGGGGTGGCAGAAGGATGAGACACTTATTTTAGAGGGTAAAAAGGATCTAGAGGAAAGCCCTTCTGTCTTTCTCCATGCCTGAGCATTTCCTTTGACATAGACAACCGGGAGTCCCGTGCTTTGCGAACCAGCTACAAGACAAGCACTTTAGGCCCCTTCCCACTAGATGGCGACCCCTAAACCCACATAGAAATTCTGGAACCTCCACAGTCCTCATCTTCCATGGTTTGGCCGAGGCTGAGGAATTGCAGGATGCAAGCCTCCCTCTGGTCCAAGGGGCCACGGGCCCCTGCCCCACCCTATCCGGAGGTCGCAGGCAGCCCCCAGGCAGGAGGCAGGCGTGGGGGGACAGGGGTGGGCGGGGAGACGAGGCTCCCCAGGCTCTGGGAGCCTGGGGGAGGAGTCGGCGCGGAGCAGCCACTCCAGGGACACCGAGGCGGGTGCTTCCGTACCGCCTGCGCCCACCGCGGAGTGTAAGGCCGCGACCGCTGTTCGCGGGGCGCAGGACGCGCGGCAGGGGCTCTGAAGGCACTGGCCGGGAAGCAAGCGCGCGGCGTGGACTACAAGTCCCAGCATGCCCAGCTGCCCTGACCCAGCCCCTGCTGCCACTTAAAGGCTCCCGGAGCCGCAGCCGTCGGGTCGCCGCGGCTTTCGCTTTGCTGCGGCGGCAGAGCGGGCGGGAGCAGAAGGCTCTGTCGCCAGCTCTCCTCGCGTCCCGGCTCCCGCAGCACCAAAGGGCGCTCCTTGTGCAGCCCTCCCGGCTCGGGGATTCCCTTCCGAGGCGCCCACACTCCCGGGCTCCCCGCCTCGGCCACCTTGCGGCCCCGATGCCGAGGCATGGATAGAGCAGCACGGCGCGCGGCGGCGATGGGAGAGAAGAAGGAGGGCGGCGGCGGGGGGGACGCGGCGGCTGCGGAAGGGGGCGCCGGGGCCGCGGCCAGCCGGGCTCTGCAGCAGTGCGGGCAGCTCCAGAAGCTCATTGATATCTCCATCAGCAGCCTGCGCGGGCTGCGCACCAAATGCGCCGTGTCTAACGACCTCACCCAGCAGGAGATCAGGACCCTGGAGGTAAGGCGACCGCAACGCTAGAGGGTAGGCGACCCAGGCTGGGCCTGAGGAGACCGGGGTCTGCGGCCTGGGAAGCGGCCCCCAACACTTGCTTCTCTGCCCCAGTTCACTCCTTTCTCAGTTGCATCCTCGAGCCTGGGTCACCCCCTTTGAGGCTTCCTCTCCCGCCTCCACTCTCTGATGCTGCAGCTTGAGGATCCTGGACCAGCCTCTCACCTTGGACGGGTTTTGTGGGGAGGGGTGGAGTGAGAACTGAGATGGAGGCTCAGAGAGCGGGTGGGCTGCGCGTGGACATCCCCTGCCTTCCCACCTCTGCTCCCACCCCATTTCCAGCTTGCCGGGCCTCAGGACGCATTCTCCCACTGAGTCACACGCTGTACTTTTCCCTGTGTGACTTAGCCTTAGGCTGAGGTGGCGGGGCTGGGGTAGGTCCCCTTGAAGTGTGAGCAGAGGCCCGTCGTTCCTTGCTTTCCCCTCACGCCCCAGACCCTGTCTTGTCCCTTCCTTTCCTCTCCTCCAGGGTCTTGTCTGCCACTTTTCAAAAAGTGTTTGCTGAAACTGCATTTTTGCTCTTCAGGCATTTGGTGCTTTCCTTTCGCACTGCCACAGTGTTTCACGGCTCATACCGACTATCCCCACTCCCTTTCAAACACTGGATTTTGGCTTAGGAAGGATTATGTTGGGGAATGAGCCTTTGGTGAGAAGATGACACTATTTAAGGGCTCCTGGTGGAGATAGCCTCTAGTGTAAAAAAGAAATAAGATATGCCTGCCCCCCTCTCTCAAATTATAGCTAGGAAGTGCAGTATTACAAAGATTTGGAAGAAGCAGCCGAAAGTGTTGTTGGGTGCTCAGAAGGGGGAGTCTCCCCCTCCTTCATACACAATAGTGGGAAACTAGTGCATTCCCAACTTGCTTTTGTCCAGAGGCTGGGAAGGCTGTGGAATTCCAGAGACCAGTTAATAGCTAACTTGGACTTGAAGAAGGGGCTCTACATTGCATTGCCACATCTGGCCTTCTGTAGATCTGGGGATGTTTTGTTTTATTAGACTCTTAATCCTCCCCCCCCCCCCACCATTGCTAATTGCCTTTGGCCAGCTGTCATAGGGCTAGCTGGTGATTTGTGGTAATTACTACAAGACCCAATCTTCTGTGCATACCACGAATGTGATTCCTTGTTTGATATAAAATGCTCAGGGTTGACTTCTCTCCTTCGGTTTTATTTTCTTAAGCTATAAAACCAGGGATATTGGAAGCATCCAATCAGTGCTGGCTATTATTTTTGTTACAGTTGCTGTAGCAGTACTGACCAGGGCTTTGCTTAAAAAACCAACCAATCGACCTCCCCTGCACCCCCATAACTGTCCCTTCTGCAGGCATGCTTCTATTTTCCAAGTGGAGACAGAAACTGGTTTCTTGAACATAGCCCAGTGTGTTTGCCCAGCAAAGTTCAGTTTTTAAACTGACACGATAGGGAGGCTGTGTGGCTTAATTCTGGGAGGAGGGGTCATTGTCCAGCAGCATGTGTCTGGTTGGACTGCTGTGTTATTGGGATGAGAGAACTTGCTCTGTGTCGGCCTCTCTCAGATTGTCCCCATGTAGTTTTGAAGTGTTCCTGGTTTGTAGAGTGGATACAGGAGAACTGTTTGCTGTTTGTTCTCTGAAAATGATATTTTGCCCTCTTGATACCCTGACTTCCAAAGTCACTCATTATAATGAAGGAGTGGCATCATGACACCCCAGAGCATCCAGCTATTTAGGTCTCTCAGCTGGTTCCTTCAATGGCCTCCCTCCTGAGTGTTTATTGGATGATTGTCTTGGCAGCCAGAAACCCTTTCAAACAGCCTTGGAAGAGGATTTGCAGTGTAACTGGGGACCGATACCCAGCTTCTATCCTCTCCATTGTTATGTGGATTAAGGTCCACCCTACTCCCTGAGAAAGAGAGACCTGGGTTGTTTTGGGGATGGTAATTTAGACCTCAGAAGCTAGTTTGGATGAATCACTTCACCCTGGAGACGTCAG
This sequence comes from Eidolon dupreanum, assembly GCA_028627145.1. Lineage (NCBI taxonomy): Eukaryota > Metazoa > Chordata > Mammalia > Chiroptera > Pteropodidae > Eidolon > Eidolon dupreanum. The sequence goes on along the minus strand of CM053506.1, from coordinate 76,684,310 downwards.
CCTCCTCACCTGAACAGGGAGGCTGGAGTGGATCTCTGTGGGCTCTTTTGGCTCCAAATTGTGTGGTTTGGTGAAGGAGCCTCAACTGGGCTGAATCAATGTTTGTTGTACATGCCCCTGTTTAAGAATATCCCTGTTTAATATACAAATTCATAGATACAGTAAACAGAACGATGGTTACCAGAGGGTAAGAGTTGTTGGGAGAGGACTAAGAGGGTTAAAGGGGGGTCTGAAGGAGACTAGACCTTGGGTGGTGAGCACATAATTGAGTATACAGGTGTATTGAATAGTTGTACACCTGAAATTTATGTGTTATTAACCAATGTCACCCCAATAAATTTAATTTAAAAAACTAACAAGAAAAAAAGTTTTAAAGAATATTCCCTGTTTGAGAATGGTTCTAAAGTCCAGTTTTACCAAACTGATAAAATAGAGGAGAGGTTTATTACTCAAAGAATCCTGATGATCAAGGGGCAGTGTAGCAGAAGAAAAGCCCATGGCTTTGGTTTTGGGTCCCAGTTCTGTGTAGCCTTGGGCAAGTCCCAAGACTTCTGAATCTCAAGCTTCCCCATCTGTAAAATGGGGATGAGACTGCTTAAACTGACAGTGTTATCGTGAGTCTGTAAGTCTGCATTCTTCCTAGAAGAGGTTCTGCCTATACACTTTCCCTAGTGGGTGTCCAATGTCATTTCTGCCACAGGGCCACTTCTACAGCTGGCTCTTATTTCTGAGAGGCTGATGATACAGGCCAGGAAACCATCCCAGCAGCATGTGGTGAGGTCACATGAGGCAGTGGTGATGTCCACTCTGGCTTTCTTTCCTGTTCTGCAGGCTCCTCTCACATACCAGGCCAGGGCCTCCAGAGACTGTGCTTGCAACACTGGATTCCTGGCTTTTGAAGAAGGGGCTGACCAGCGGGCTTGGCTTACGCAACTGCTCCAGACTTCTCCCATAGTCTTAGGAATCTCAGCCCACTCTGGCCCTCATTAAATAAGTGCTGAGTGGGAAAAACATCACGTGAGATGCCCCTGCATGTCCCTGACCCTGGGCTTAGCTGCTGGTGCCTGCAATTACAGATTATGATGATGTGCAGCAGTCAGCCATGTCTGGCTGCCTGTGATGACTTTCTCCATGTAATGGTCCAGTTTGGATCGGAAAGAGTGGAAGGAGCCAAGTTTTAATGTTTACCTCCTACCTGCCAGCCTGTGTGTGGGACCCTTCTCAATCAGATGATTTTCTCCTGGAAATCTACCAATGTTTGTCACGCACACAGTTTTTCTTTCTACGTGGTGGTGGTAGCGGTGGTACGGAGATAAAATTTGATCCCAGGTTCTGAATCTGTAAACAGAACTTGTGAGGGTACTTCATCCCAGAAGAACCTGGTGCCCTGTCTTCATCAGACCCTCCTAGGGGCCTGAGAACTCTACTGAGGCAGGATAAAATGTTCTCATTCCCCAGATGTGCTCACATAAGGACACCTAGCTGGCCTCACGGCTGGGCCTGGAGCCCCACACCAATTTATTCCCTCGTTTACTCATCTTCTTTGGACCGAGTCTGTGTTGGGCACTGGGCAGGCAGTGGTACCTTACGGAGATCCATGTTTTGTAGACACTGCAGCTTTGCCCTTTTCTGTCAGCCTGCTAGTAATTTCCAGAGACAGCCCTTGCTATGCCTGGTCTCCCCACCTTGTGCTCTTCTAGAGGAAAGTCCTTCCTAAGCAAGCTGACCTGGAGAAAAGGTCCACAAAAGACTTCACCCATAGGCCTTGCTGGGGAAGGGATGCTGGGGAGCTGTGGTAGGTGCAGTCTCTACGCACTGGCTATTTTCCTGAGGAGTTGCCAGGAGGTGCCTGTTGGGGGGTGGTGGCTGTGGCTACTGGGAAGATCAGGCAGGCTTGACCTTCACTCAGCTCAGCTGTGGCAGAGGTCAGAACCCTGCTCTGTGGAGGACCTGAGCTCTCCCTGTGGCCCCCTCCCCATACCCCCCCCACACCCCCCAGAGCATCTGGATAGTGGAACCGCTGGGAAAGGAGAGGGCGGTGCCATCTGTGCTTACAGATCAGGTCCTTTTGATGAACCTCCAGTTATTACTGATTTGCTTGCTGAGCTCCTAGTGGCAGCCACTCTGGCAAGGATTCTGAGGTAGGTAGGATGCTCTCCTGGTATTTGAGGAAACTTTCAGTCTAATAGGGGAGCAGACAAGCAAAAAGTAGCAGCTCCTGTACCTTGACTTGCTAAGAGTGCTTAAGAATTGGGAAAATGACTGAACAATGGATCAGTCTAACCTTCTGGTTTTGTGGAAAATATTCCTAGAGCCTTGGTGATGACTTGTCCCGAATAATGTGTTCCTGGCAGAACCTGGTTTCCCTTTCCCCACCCAACCACTGCCTCGGAGTATGGCTTTCCTCTGCTTCTGCTCCATCACTGTAGTTTTAACCCCCTGCTGAAGGTTTTAACCCCAGCCATCCCTGAAGGGTTGTAGAGGTAGGGCACTCTCCCCTTTGGTGTCAACTCTCACCTTGGCAACATTTTCCATGGTGAAACTTGCCACCAGTGTTCCTTGGAGGTGGCCTGGAGAGGGACCTACAGTTTCCCTGAGCCTAGGGGCTGCTGGAGGGAGGCCTTATCAGAGCTGCAGCCCAGCTTAGTGTGAGTACCAGGAGCCCAGAGACAGTGATGTGAATGCCTCCTTCTCCTCATTGGCTCAAAATCCAGGAAAGCTTCATTCCCACCATAAGTATGCTGGATCCGCTTGCTGTCTGTTGTCTGGAGAGAGACTGCAGAGCCCTTGGTCCTTGGTGGCAGTGTCTGCGTTGGTAGAAGAAAATAACAAAGTCTGTGGCCCTGTTTCTCTATGCTGTGCTTTTAAAAAAGAACATCCTTTCAGAATAAGCTGGTTAGAATCTTTTTCTACATTCAGTTCCGAGGGAAAGCTGTATAGGTGCCTTTAGGGTTATGGGAATGACCTTCGTGCATAGTGAGGGCAGATGGAAGACAAGAGACATTCTCAGCCACCTGTTCTGTGTTGAGTGCTCCGCTAGGCTCTTGACGTATGTTGCCCCATTTAATGCTCACAAGGACCCTAGGAGGTTTCGTCTCCATTTTGCAGATAAAGACATTGTGGCTCAGGGATTAAGAGACTGAGTTATTGGGTGATTGAACCTAGGTTGGCTGGTCTTCAGACCTCACGTTCTAAGCTTCCCAATCACCTCTAAAAACCATGGTGGGGGATTCTGGTCAGGGTCATGGCTGCTGAGCCCAAGGAAGTGGCCAGTAACAAAAAGGGCCCGCCCAGGGGCACCTGGCTCAATTCCAGATGACTGGCGCTACTGGTGGCCACCCCAGGCTGTGCAGCTTCTGAGCTCAGGCTTGGGGCCGCTTCCCTAAAGTGCAGCCCAGCACGCCCTCAAAGACAGGTCTCTGTCAGCAAACTGATGCAACCAGCTCTGTGTTGGTCTCATTCTGAGAAATGAGAAGCTGCCTAGAGATCAAATTACTCATAATTTTTTAATGGATACCTGCCTTATTCTTTTTGAATAATTCCTCTGATTAGCAATATATTCTTTAACTTTTTAGTTTTATTAAAATATAAAATACATATGATGATATATTTTCAATATAAAAAAGAAAATACAGATGAATAAAAAAATAAAGTCACCCATAATGTCACCTGTCAGAGTTAATTCTTTTTTAATGATAGCTAATATTTAATATGTTCCTGAGAAATAACTATATAACCTTAAAAACAGGTTTGCAAAATATGTAGATTATTAGCGCATCATTACTCAGATTTTTTTTTTTAATGGCAAGACATATTTGTTGACTGATTGATGTAATGCAATAGCGTAAAGTTCTTCATTCGTTGTAGATCTGGGCATTTCTTCCAGGTGTTCCCATTCTCAACCATTGTTTTAAAAAGCCAAAATAAAGGCTTGTTTTTCTCTCCTGTCACAATCCAGTTTGGGTCAGGCAGCTCTCTTGGTAGCTGTCATCCAAGCAGAGACTCAGAGATGGGGACTCATATGTGTGGCTCTGCTATCTGGTGTCATTCATTTCCAACTGGTATAACCCTCATATGTAGCAAAGATTTTAAACTTGCTCCCAAAGAGGTCTGACCTTTGTCCTTGGGAGTTAACTCTACATCTTTGGAATGGCATGCTGATAGGAGTATCTTTGTATTTCAGAGTTAATTCTTATTAACATTTTCTGTACATTCTTCCAGTGTTTTTATCCTCTGCATTTGTATACAAATGTGTATATGTGCTTACCATGCTCATTGCCTTATACATGCCTTCTGTCTATATTAATACACACAGATCTGCAGCATCACTGTTAGTGGCTGCCTTATGTGGTCATACCATAAATTCATCGAACCAGCCCCACAACTGTTGGCCATTCAGGCTGTTGCCAAGTGTTGCAGTGAGTGCATGACTGCATTCCTAGAAGTGGAATTTGCTGGCTCAAAGTGTGCTGACACATTTAATGTCAGTCCTATTCTTTAGAATCTTTAGAGCCTACTCTATTCCCCCCTCCCCAGCAGGAATGCCAGGAATTTTAAATGGCAGCTTCTAGACATTTGTCCTTTTGCCCGCTGTATCTGTGTCCACCCCGAGGTTGAGTGTAAATAGGAGATGGGACATGACCCCCATGGCTGAGGTTCTGGGTTATGTGGCAAAAATTGTGGGTGTTCTAGTTTTGTAGTTGCCTGCAGCAAAGGGGGGGTCTCCTGGGCCAACCAATTAGAAGAGGGACCTTGCATCAAGACAGTGGGTGGGGGGCTGGATGTCAGGTTTTTCTGTGTCCAGGGACTGGTCCTCTCTAGGCAGTGTACAACCATATGGTGAGGTCTTCATCACTTGAGCTCATGAAAGATACCTCACTGAACTATAGCCTCGGTTTCCTCACCAACCATAAATATTGATCACAGAGCTATTTGGGATGCTTTGAATTTAGGGTTGATTTAGTAGAGTCCTGGATTCCTAGGAGGGCTACAAAGGATTTTGAGATTTCCATCTGGTCCAGCCCCTTCTGCAGGTGAGAAAACTAAAGGCCTGAAGGGGAAGTGACTTAACTAGGAATATATGTTAGGGAATAACCTTAACAAAAAGTGGAGAAGTGATTAGTACTCCATAAAGGAGCACTGAGCTGGGAGTCAGACCTGAGGGCTCATGCCCTAGAGTAGATAATATACCTTTTTGACTGATGGCAAGCAGCACCCTGCCATTTCACCCTCCCGTGTGTGTTTGGGGGTATCTTTGGCCTCAAGGAGTTTCCTGCAAGAGGAAGCAAATGGGTTTGCTTTCCTAGCCCTATCTCAATGTCTCAGGGACTCTGGGGACTGAAGAGACTCTTGGGAAGTAGTCTAGGGTGTTCTGTTATTGGGGTCATTTTTGAAAGCCAGTCTGCCCAAAGGGTTGGCTCAGACTGAGTGAACTCTCTGAACCTAACCTATTCTGTACTTTCAAGGGCTTCTCATTCTTCTACTGAAAGATCTCCTGGGACTTGGGTAGGTGAACCTCTACTCTTCTTGGGCCTAGTGTTTGTCTTCAATCTGTGCAGATTTTGCATTCTATATCATGAGACATTGTTGTTGGTTTTAATGTCAAGATAATATAGTTTACCGCTGCTTCAGAAGTTACACCTTTTTTCTCCAGTGTCTTTGTGTCCAACTTGTCTTTCTCCCCTATTCCAGACCCCAGGCAGAGATAAAGAGGCATGCTCTGAGGACAGATGTTGGTATCAAAAATGCTTTGTCATTTATTCCCAGGCCTGACTTTTTCTCATCTGCATTGAAAAAATCAAACTGCTGCCAGTTTGAATTAACACCTATATATTTAATATACATCTGTATTTGTTGTCCTAGCCTTGGTGGGCGGCAGTGTGTTTTAACTGGGTGGATTGCCTTTTAAAGTCATGGAGCCAAAGTCATTCTATTTGCTTGCTGTTTTTCTCCTCTGCTTTCATTTTTCCACCTTCAGAATAATTGTAAGAATGAATTGACTTGTGTTTAAAGTTTTAGAAAAAGGGAGGAACAGAAAGCATAATGTGGCATATAGAGTAACCCAGCTATGGTTAGGAAAAATAACTTTTCATACACATAAATTACAGATTTGAGTCTGCAACATTGATCATGAGGGTTTTGCTTTCTGCAAAGCTGATGAGATAAGCTGCTTATAGAGTGGTGGGGCTTTCTTTAGCAAAGCACCTGGAGGTTTTGAGTCCCAATTTAGCCAATTAATTTGGGTTTGTTTTTGATATGGATTAGCAGGACTGGCTTCACTCATGGTGCACTCAGAGTTTTACTGGCCAGAAAAAAAAAAAGTTACAGGTCACATTTAAAAAGTAACCAGGGTCCTTCCCAGGGTGGCACTCGCTAAGGAGAATGCCATGTTCAGCGTGAAAATCGTGAAGCCCAGTGGCGAGAAGCCGGACGAGTTCGAGTCCGGCATCTGTCAGGCACTGTTGGAGCTGGAGATGAAATTGTACCTTAAGGCCCAGCTCCGGGAGCTGACTGTAACAGCAGCCAAGGAAATTGAAGTTGGCGGTGGTCGGAAAGCTATTATAATCTTTGTTCCTGTTCCTCAACTGAAGTCTTTCCAGAAACTCCAAGTCCGGCTAGTGTGTAAATTGGAGAAAAAGTTCAATGGAAAGCATGTCATCTTTATTGCTCAGAGGAGAATTCTGCCTAAGCCAACACGAAAAAGCCGTGCAAAAAATAAGCAAAAGCGTCCCAGGTGCCGCAGCCTCACAGCTGTGGACGTTGCGATCCTGGAGGACTTGGTTTCCCCGAGTGAAATCGTGGGCAAGAGGATCCGCGTGAAGCTGGACGGCAGCCGGCTCATAAAGATTCAACACCTGGATGATGCGCAGCGGAACAACGTGGAACACGAGGATGAAACTTTTGCTGGTGTCTATAAGAAGCTGATGGGCACGGATGTTAATTTTGAATTCCCAGAATTTCAGTTGTAAACAAAAATAACTAAATAAAATATTCACAATAAAGAAAAAAAAGTAACCAGGGTGTTCTCGTGCACTGGGCACTCACTATCTTGAGGATCCCCTCCCCTCCAGCCCCGGACCTTTGAAAGGGCTTAATGCAGCCCTTCATGTACTGTCTTCTGCAAGATGCTCTTGTGAAAGAGGGCTTCCAGTAGTTGAGAATGTGACGCATCAGCTGTCTCCCTCCTGGAGGTTCCTGAAGATGAAAGTTAGTGTTTTAAAGTCTCTGAGAAGTCTGATAGCAAAGGTTCCCAAACCTAATTGTCCAGGGGATCTTTTTTCCACCGAAGGTAGTTGGGGAAACATATCCTTAAGCCATGAACAGGGAAAAAGACAAGAAATCATAAGCTTAGTTCAGCAGCTGTTGTTTTTATAATACTGAGGCTCCTTCCATTTGTGGTCCCCGTTAAAATCTGGTGGGTTGAAGGGAGGCTAGTGATCCTGTATACTTACCCAGCACTGCAAGGTTGCCTTTTGTTGAGGGAGATACTTTACAGAGGGAAGCAGAGTGTGCTTAAAGACATATGTCACTTAATCCTTCCAACAAGATGAGGAAAATGTGCCCAGAGAGGTCTGTGTGCCTGGAGTCCTTGTTTCCTGTCCCCTCTTGGCCCTGCGTGCCATTTACCCTGGTGCCAAGGGCATGCTCACTCAGGGTCTGCCAAACACCTCATGACCCTGACGGTGGGCAGAAAACAATCCAAGAGAGAAATGCAGATGCTTGTGGGTGTGTTTGAGCCTGGGACTATGGAAGGCAGGGGAAGGGCTGGGCTGTAGACAAGGAATGCTTTTTAGAACAAAAAAGGAAATGCTGGCTCAGAATGGAAAGGAAAGGAAGCAGCTTCCTGTTTCTGGTGCTGGCTTTGTGATATGAGGAGCTGTCTCTAACCCCTTGGCCTGGGCTGGCTGCGGCCTTTCTAGGTACGCTAGCTGTGCCCTCCAAACCTCTACCTGTCTCAGAAATAGAGTGTCGGGTGTACTCCTTTTCATTTTCCCCAGATAACTGATCAAATGGACATGCAGTTTCCAAAATGAATATTTATACATACAAAATGGATGTGTCATAATAGCTCACTTTTACTGCAAGCTTACTCAATGCCTGGCCCCCTTGTTAGGAGCTTATGTGGCATTTGCTCACTATCTTGTGAGGAAGGTTCTATTGTTATCTCTATTTTTGCAGTTGAAGAAACTGAGGTGCAGAGAGGTTAAGTGACTTGCTCAGAGTCATAGGCTAAGGAGAGACTAACCTGTGACTTGAACCAGGAGAGTCTTAATTATCTGCCTCTTTTTCCTGGCTTGCATTTGCAAACTCTTCTCCCAGCTAGAAAATCTATTAGTGTAGAATTTTTTTAAGACGGTATCCTTTGTCTGGCTCTAGAGAGCAGACCCAAAGCTGGGGCCAGGCCCCACTGATTCTTAGGTAAAATGCCTGGGTTTGAGTTTACATTAAGACAACAACAACAACAACAACAACAACAACAACAACCACCTTATTATGGAAACGTTCCAACATGCACAAAAGTAGAGAGAATGGTATGATGGAGCCTCACGTAGTGATCCCCCAGCCTCAGCAATAACCAGCTCTGGCCAGTCTTGGGTCATCCGTGGCATTTATGCTCTGAGTAAGCCTGGTTTTGAGAATGGTGGCTCTGGGCAGTTGGTCTGAAGGAAGCAGAGTGACCTGGGGATGTTGTCTAGTCCAGCCCTCAGCCTCCAGACAGCTGTATCTACCCCAGGAGGCTGAGAGGAATTTCTATACCTTTTCCCATGAAATGACTGTTTCAATTTTCCCCTGAAGCTTACTCATGCTTCTGGAAGCCATCACAGGAAGGCCATCTCATTCTGTAAGCTGAATCTCCTGTAATCTGTTCTCAGCTAGAGTCAAGGAATGGTGCATGACCTTTCTTATTCCCATAGCCCCTCCTGAGACTGAGATGAGTGGCTTTAATGGAGGCTGGCACCTGACCCTGCAGAGTCACACTGACAGTCCTGGTTTCCAGTCCTCTCCTCTCCCTGGCTTCAGTATTTCCTCTTCTACCTTTCCTCATTGCTTTATCCACATGTCATGAGATGAGTGTATTTCAGCCAACATTTATTGAGTGCCACTCTGTGTGTGCCCTGGGAGGAGAGTCGATGAGTACAGGCAGACGCTGTTCACCAGGAGCTCCCTGCGAACCCTCATCTCCATGGTTCCAGCCTTGAAATGGGATGCAGCACCTGGGGCTTCCTTGCCCTTTGTGGTTCTCATGGTTTTGCTCCATCCTTCCTGAAGCCTGGTCTTGCTTACCACTCTCAGTTCTTTTTTCTGTGGTCTCTTGACCCCAACACAGGTGGTTTTCCGTGTTGTTTTCTGTTTGTTTTGTTTTACTTTGCTTTTTGCTATAGTCTTACAAGTGTTTCTTAGGCTCCATGTCACTAGCTGCTCTGATCTCTGAGTTTGGCTTCCCAAGCACAGTCATGATGTCATTACGGAAAAGGATAGTCTCAAGCACTCAAACACTTAGA
>CM053506.1:76522263-76665428 GCA_028627145.1 Eidolon dupreanum | reverse complement strand
GACACCAATTAATTATTAAGAATGATATAAGTGGAGGGAAAATAGAAGGAAGGCTGTATATATGCTTGTTAATGGTGGGTGGCTTATCCCTGAATAGTGGGTAATTAACTTATTTTCTTCTTGGTGCTTTTTTTTTCTTTCTCAATCCCTTACACCTCCACCCCCCCCCCCCCCCCCCAGTAAACATACATTTCTCTTATATTGGGGGAAAATATTCTGGGTGGATTTTAATGTACTTTGAAATATTACAAACATTTCTCATATTTTATTTTTATGCCTACTGTAAAGTTTTAACCATTTGATTACCCAGACCTTCTCCCCAACTTAATGTGAATATCTGCTCACATAATGTGGCTAGAGTCTACAGATCAAAAAATAGGTCTTTTAAAAAATGTGTGAACTAGGAGCTCGAGATGAGGAATAAATGGAAAATTCAGAGCAACTTGTTGATGGGTTCTTTGAAGTGAAATTGTGTTCCTAAAAATAATCTAAAACCAGGAAAGAGAAAGTTAGATCCTATCAGCTCAGTTATGAGTGACATAAAAATAACAAACAAGTGCTTTTCCTCTGTGACTTTACATGTCATTTCATTCTGAGATCATTGGACTAATCTGTTCTAGACAAAATTCTTCTTGAGGGAGCCATCTGAAAAGGCTGAGATGCATTGAAAAGGCTCTGATGTGCTGCCCAACCCACCTTCAGAGTTTAGTACCCCATTCCAGCTGCCATGAGTGATGACTTTTGACATCTTATAGCTGAGTCTCTCCCCAAGAACTGTCTTCAGCTGAAGGGAGCTTCCTCTCTTAAGATAACCCCCATTCAAAAATGGGGTATAGAGGATGGCCCCCTGGTCTCCATCTGGGACAGCTCTGAGGGGTCATCTCAGCTCTAGAGTTCCCCACCGGTCTGGCTGAGACCTCTGTTGCAACTGAGTCATAGCCCAGCCACCCCTGTGCCCAGGCCTCACAGTATGGACTGCTTCTGCATGCAAACCTCCATTTCAGAGTCTGCTTTTTGTGGATCCCTCCCTTAGACCCCTGATTTTACAGTGAGTTGGTTGTGGAGAAGAAAGGGGGATATTCCTCCTGGCCTCTAGCAGTCCTGGCTGACAAGAGGAAGGAGGGAGACTGGCTCTCAGGATTGCAGTCCGGTGACTCCTTGCCCTCTCACCCCATTCAAAGCCACCATCCTTGGGGTCCTCAGTAAAAACTGAAGGGTGCAGATATCGGTAGGGACCAGCAAATCTGCTTACTTCTTCACCTGTGCCTTCCTCCAATGTCCACCTCCTTTGCCTACTTACTGTGGCTGCTCCCAGAGACTGTCCATGACTACTGGGGACAGGCTGCCACAAGCACTACCCTCCAAAGGCTTGTGGGTCTGGACCTGAAAGGCCTCTGCCTATGCCCAGAATCTTTCGCAGCCCTGTGCATGTTAACAAATCAAGTGGTTTTTTGTTGACAAGTTGATGGACAAATGGAGGACAGTTGATCTTTAGCATTTGGTTGTGGGCTACTCCTCATGCCTGCAGGTCAGAGTCCCACCTCTTCTATGTGACACTTTGCCTGCCTCTCAAGCTGCCTGTCTGGCTACCTGTCCCTACCCAATGCCATCCCTTGAAACTTAGTGCACAGCCACATTGAATGTGTTCTCCCAAAGTGCCTTGCTCTTTCACATTTTCAAGCCTCCTCTCCCTGGAGTGCCCAGAATTCCCCCTTGTCTCACAGCATGGCCCCTCTCATCTTTTTCCTCTCTTTTTCCTGTCCTGTCTTTCCCCAGCAGGGAATGTGCTGGGCCCTGGGCCCTGAGCATCTCATTTTTAGAGACTTCCCTGTTTTTGTACCTTTGTGGCCCCCTGCCCTACGAATGCTGGAAATTTCACTCTTGCCCTTTTCTCACTGTATTGGCATGGTGCATTTCCTAGCTGGACCTCTGGTCTCCAGACTTGCGCTTACATACCTGTCAGGAAAGAAATTTTGATCATGTGTTTCCAACATGGGTATTTTCACTTCCAAATTGTATACACATACTGCTGTGCTATTATAGCATGCTCATGATAATAATGCATCTACAAAAATAGATGTTTGAAGGGATGAGATAAGGAAAGTTCTGTTTTTTTTTAGGCAACTCCCCCCACCCATCCCCAGCCCAGGGCCTCTGGAGTGGGACTGGAATTCCTAGATTGAGAACTCTTTGAGGGGCTCTCAGGAATTGTGTCTCCCCTGAATCCTCAGTGCCTGGTACAGATGAGGTGGACTTTGCTTCCTGGAGGGAAGTTAGACTTTGGGTATGAGAAGCATTTGCTGGGAAGCAGACAGTAAGGGGAGGTTTGGGCGTTCTGATGCTCCTGGTCAGTCCAGTGTTGGAGGTCCCCTCGAAGAGCCACCCCTAAGGAGGGTGCTGTCCTGTTCACAAATTGCAGAGCGATAATAATATTACTTACACTTTTTATTTATTTGGTAAACATTTATTGAGCACCTAATATATGCCAGACACCAAACTGGGGCTGCAGGATATCGCCTCAAGGAGCCCTGCCCCCAGGAGAAATTGGCCAGTAGATGCATAATTCTTGCTCAGCGTGATGCTGGAGGGCACCTGAGGAGCAAGGGATACCTGTGAGTGAAGGGTAGGAGGTCAAGGACTGCTTCTTAAAGGAGGCGGTGCTTGATCTGAACCTTGAACCTTGCCAGTTGGAAGAACATGGAGGACATTCCGGGCAGAGGGTGGGCATCCTGGGAGCTGTCTGCTGTTTACTGGTGCTGTGCTACAGGGAGTGGTACCTCTCATCTGGAAATGTCTTACACTGTCAAGATGTTTGAAGAAGTTGATGTGACTGAGTCTCTTTAACAATACTCCCCTCCCTGTGGAGTTTAGGGATTTACGGCCACCTTTACAGATGTGGAGACATCCCAGGGAGGTCTAGGGAATTTCCCAAAAAGGGCTGGTGGCCTAGATTTGGGCCTAGATTAGAACCCCCTCCCTAACTCTTCAGCCCTGCCCCTGCAGGAAGGGCTGGCTCTGCTCTCACAACAAGGTGAGTGGGGAGAGGGTCCCTGCTCCCTTGGGCCTTTGTAGAGCTGGCTTTCTGTCAGTGAGGGTTGAGTGTGCCAGGTCCCCTCTCATTAGAATCCTCCTCGTCCAGACTGCCACCCTAGCTTAGTGTCAACATGTGGGTCACCAGGGCCCTTGGTCTGAAGCTGAAGCAGACAGAGCAGCATCATAGATGGAGTCTGGGCTCTTGGTTTATCTGAAACTCCCAGGGAAATGCTCCCTCTTTGGCATCTGGGAGGGAGCGGGAAGTAACAGGCCTGCTTGGCCCCTTTCAAGGAGAGTAGATTTAGTGGAAGCCCAGAGCCCACTAGAAGGAGAGCCCCTGTGGATGAGCTGTATCTTGCTTGGTGGGTAGGGAATGGGATCTGGAGCCAGATAGACCTCAGTTTGCCACTTGCTACCTCTCTAACCTTGGACAAATTACCTACCCCCAAAGCCTTGACTTCCTCCTCTGTAAAATGGGATAACAATAGGCTATCCCCATATGACTGTTGTGAGGGCTAAATGAGGTACTGTGTGCAAAGAGCTTAGCAGCACGCCTGGTGTGTATTAAACTTTATAGTAAGCATTCTCCAAACATTAGCTGTTCTAATTACCCAGGGTACCCAGAGTATTATTTCTTGAAAGCACTGTATGAACTCAGGTTTGTTAGCATTTGTTAAATAAGGAAGTATGAAAATTTCGATCGAGTTGTTCCTGGCCTCCCATAAATGAAGCAGGCATGGTAGATTTTTACTGCAGGGAAAACCACCCGGTTTTCTGAACTCCCCCTGGCTCTGAGGTTTTATGATGCTACTGCACAACCCTTAAGGATTTTCTTCAATGTAAACACACTGACAAGGGTGGTATTTTACAGCTGGAGTCTGGTTTGGCTCCTGTGCCCACCCGCTGGCTTGCGTCTGGGATCTGAGACTGTTGAGCCGGTAGGTCTGGTGCTTGGTTCCTGGCAAGAAGTTATCAGGGTAAGTGCTTGTTCCCCCGAGATGTGGTTATGACTGCAAAGTGGCCAGAATGTGGAACTCCTCCAGCGGTTTTTCTGGGTGGTGGTTTGTGAATGCTAAGGACACAGGAATGGCCATGTAGCTGACAGTGCCTGGAGTGTTAGGATGGGAGATGGGAACTCTGGAGCCCACCTGCCCGCCCACCTTTGTGTCCACAGGCTGGAAGGTAGTAGCCCAGGAACATGGGGTAGGGAAGTTTCAGAGCTAGGGGCTCCAACCTTGACTAAGACCCCCAACACCTACCCTGGGACCTGGGGGCCCCTCCCCTGATTTTCCCTGCCTTGTGTGTACTGAGGTTGGGGTAGAGGCTCCAGGAGGGCTTGGCCAGGCCAGGCATGTGGTCCTTGGGTTTGAGTAGCCTGAGAGCCCTTGGTTGAGATGTTGTGGGTAGAGAACACTATCCTGCTCTTGGAGACTTAGTTTCTCTTCCTGAGTCTGCTACTCATTTGTTGTATGACTGTGGATAGGACACTCATATGCTCTGGGCTGCAGCTTCTTCAGCTGTAAAATGGGGAAACTGGTACCTTGGGTACTTTCCCGATCTATGATGCTGAAACACCCTGGGGAATTGCCAGGGTTTTTTCTTTTCTTTTTTTTTTTTAACATGTGGTGACATACATTGAAAGATTATAAAAGGATATATATAGAGTTAAAGTAAACCTTCCTCACACCCCACTCCATTGCCCCTCCGCAGTTTCCCTTCTCAGAGGCATTCACTTTGAAGTTTTTAGAGATTTTCTGTTCATATGCACCCATAAAAGTACACATTTCCCCACCTTTATAAACTTTAAGTTGTGAAGTATCATATATCCAAAAGCACGTACAAAGTGTTTGTACAGTTTAAAGAATGTTAAACTGAACACCAGTGTACCCTCTATTCAGGTTAAGAAAGAAAATTCCCAGTGTCTCAGGTGAGAATCATTTACTGTGTTCTTTATCCCATTTACTCAAGTGAACATGCATTTATGTTCTTCTGTACTCTTAAGAAAATTATTGTATCTGGAAGATTAGCTTACATCAGGACATATAGAGCTGTCTTGTTCTTTTAATAGCTGTATAACAATTTCTATATATGGATGTATCATTATTTTATTTTATTTTTTTACAAATCTCCTCTTGATGGCTATTTAGGGTGTTTCCAATCTTTTGCCATTACCAAAAATGCTGCAATAATTTTTCTGTCTTCCAGGAACTGACATTAATCAAAATATGCTGTAATCAGTCCTATTGCATCAGCCTCCCTGACCTGTCAGTCATTTCCAGAACAACATGGAAACATTCAAAGTAGGGAAGCCTTACATGACTCTGGTGTTTTAACATATCGATGTCCTGTGCCATTCTTCTTGCACCTTCTTGGAGCCAGTGTTACCTGTCTGATGCCACACTCTTCTGGAAGTCGCTCAGGACCAGGTCTCTGGGAAAGCATTGGATCCCCAGTTGAGCATATGCCATGGGTGCTGGAGAAGTGAGCTAATGGGAACTCAGCTGCAGGCTTCACTCCAAGCAGAAAAGTTCCTTTTCTTTTGATTATGCAATGTCCCTGAGAGGGGCCTGGGTCAGCCCTTCTGCTTTTCTTCGTCTTTCTACAGATGGAAATGAGGATGGGAGGCTGATTTGGGGGGTTCAAGCCCAGGCCACTTTCCCTTTCCTGCTTCATCTACCTCTTCCTTATTTCTTCTTTCCCTTTTCTCTCTCTCTCTATTCTTTTTCCTTTTCTCTTTCTTCATCCCTACACCTGTTCCTTTGAACTAAAATTCCTGGCAAGCTGGCTGATTCCTCCATCCACATGTGCAAAAGTTCTAACTGTTCTTTCTTTTCTCTCCCAGTTCTGAATGTGGACAGTACCCTGTTATTTGTAGAAATCATGGGGTGGTACATCCTAAGGTTAGAAGTCAGTGAATTGGGGGCCTTTTGCTTCTTCTTCTGTCCAGCGCATCTTTTACCTCTGGTCTCTTCCTCCCCCTGCAGGGTGTGTGGCTGTGAAATGGGGAGGGCAGGTCAAAAGGAGGTCATGAAGAGTCAGAAATAGGGATGATGGCCCTTGGGTTTGAGGATGAGGGGTTGGGAGTCAGCAGGGTCCTCAGGGAGAAGAGGAGGTACAGGTACCTTCTCAAAGTGACAATATTCCCTTGGTTCATCATTCTGAAAGGTGATGACCCAGAGGGCTGACCAATAAAGTTGGCTCAAAGAGGCCAGTAGGCCTAGATCTGGAAGCATTTTTATATTTGTGGGTCTGTGTGGGTCTGTGTGCTCAGCCCTCTCACTGGAATGTAGTAAAGTGCTGAGCAAGTAAGTGTGTGCACTCCAGAACTGGATCGCCCAGGTCTCTCCAGGCTCCATATTTTATCAGCATATTGGAGGGACCTTACAAAAATCCCTTTTCTAAGTCTCAGTTCCCGTATCTGTAAAATGGGGCTGTTGAAGCATTAAATGAGGTTATCCTTATAAAGTGTTAAGCACATAGTAAATACCGCATAAATGTTAGCACTTATTAATATCTTTGAAGTGGTTTTCAAAGATTCTAAGCAGAACAAACCTCCTTTCTTTCCCTAGTGAAATCTTCCATGGAAAGCCAACATATAAAGGAGAGGAAATGGAAGCAGCACTGGGGAGTGGGAGTGGGGGACAATGTGGGTGGCAGGGGCCCAGGGGTCTTTCTTTTGAGTCTCTGAGCCTCTTTCCTGTGATTCAGGGAGCAGTTTGCAACTCTTTAGACATAGTCGAGTTGTGCAAATTGGTACTAACTTTTTGGATGATACTTTGACAGTACTTATTAAAACTGAAAGTATATATTCCTTAGGATTCAGTAGTCCAACTCCCGGGAACTTGACACCTACAGAAACCGTAGCCTGTACACATACAGGTATGTGCACAGGGCTGTTCACTGTAGCATTGTGTATAGAAGTAAAAAGTTAGAGGCACCTAAGTGTCCACTAGTGAGGGAGGGGTTGAATCAATTATGAAATACCATATGACTGTAAAACGGACAAGGTAGATCTATTGACTGTCTTGGAAAGATTTTCATAATAAGTGTAAAAAAGGCAGGTGCAGAACAAACAATATATATGATGTATTACTATTTTTTAACAACAAGTGTATGTGTATCTATAGCTCTGTGTGTAGTCACAGAGCACTCCACTGCTCAGCAGTACCAGAACCTGCTGCGAGGGTACCAACCGCACTGCTAATGGGACTTGACTTTCAGGGGATGGAGGGGAAGCTGGCATTTCTTACTTTATGGAGTTCTTCCCTGTCCAAAATAAGACTAGCACTTGGGGTAATTTTGCTTTCTAGTTTGGTGTTTTTCTCCAAATTAAAAAGAAAGAGGTCATCCTAAAGGTAAGAAAACAGCTCCACAGTGGGTGGTGGATTTTCCCAGGGTCAGACCTGTCTTCTCAGGAGGACCTGGCCGTGGATGCAGCTTTGATGTTATTAAAGCCGGCCTGCTAAATGGAGGCCCCTGCTCCGGCTTGCTTTTCCCCAGGCAGGCTGGCTCTGTGGGCTGTGTTCCTGATCCACTCTGCTTGCCATCTGTTGAGGAAGCAGTTGTTAGGCTGTTAGCAGTGTCTCCCTCTCCCTCCCATGTCTAATTTAACAAGCCACCCTTCTCTCAATAGGCCTCACCAAAGCTATGGCATCACCCTTTAATTATTTACAGAGGTCGGCCACCTGATGAAACTCCTTTGCTGGAGACAGACGGTACTGACAAATAGCTTTGTTGCTCATTGGGAGGAGAGAAGAGACTAGGAGGGTGTGTGCAACAGCTAAGAGTGGGTGGCCTCAAAATAGAAATTCATGAAGCATCTAGGAAGGTAATTTTAAACACTGATAATCTCTAGGCTGTGGTTCCTGGGTGAACCAAGCTGAAGACAGCTGACCCTGCACAGGCAGGCAGGCTTTGCTTTTCTGTCAGTCTGAGGAGGGCGTGATCTGCTTCGTGCACCTTTGCATTGCCCTGAAATCTGTTCAGAGCTATGCCCGCTTGTTCCCAGTGCTGGATTATTTCTTTAGGAACTATCGGGCATTCATTGGTTCTTCAGTCAATAGGCCTGAGCCCAAATGTCAGCCCTGCCTCTGACATACCGTGTGACTTTGGACAAGCCACTTCCCTTCCCTTGGGCTGAGTTTCTAACTCTTAAATCAGTGCATCAGACAAGGCCAGTCCTATGGTCTGTCATAGCTCTCTAGTCATAGTTCTAGAACATTTTCTGGTAATGTGCCCATACATGCTGTTTGAATGGAGAGAGTCATAAGCTAGGCAAAAGGCCCCAGGAAGTCAAGACCCTCATGCCTTAGTGCTTGATGCTCAGCAGACCTGGACGTGATATCTGATCTGTCGTCTGCATTAAGACTGGCCTGGAATCTAGAGGAGGTGGGACACATTTGGAGCCTATGTTCCCCACTTGTAAAATGGGAATAACTACTTCCTTTGCAGGATGATGAGGATTTGTGAAAATATCATTAGGTTCCTGGCACATGGTAGGTACTCATTAAATGGTATTATATACTTAGTACTTGGCATTTCCAACCTGACTTTTTGTCTTAGCTGGAAAATATGTTCCATGTAGGGAGGGAAATGGGCATTATCTTGCTTCATGGATGCCCCTTCATAGAAAGCATTGCCACTGGGACTAACTAACCTTTCCCAAAGCAAGTGTTCTCTTTCATCATTCTGATTATAGTTAATATTCATTGAGGATTTACTATGTACTGTACATGATGCATGTGACAACTCTAATCTTGAATCTTTGTGAAACCCTATGAAGTAATAAGGACTATTGTCCCCATTTTATAATGAAGAGATTGAGGCTCTGGGAAGTTATGTGACATGCCCAGGGCCACACAGTCAGTAAATGGTGAAGCTGGGATGGAGCTACATCTTTCAGATCTTAGAGTCTTTGTCCTTAACCATTATGTGTTCTTTTCCAACAGGGGGGTGCATTAGGGGACCAAAATGAGCTCGTGGATAGTCAAATAGGAAATAATCCATTTCAGTTCTTTAATGTAGTAGATTTTCTAAGTCACAGACACTGACAGTAAGCTCCATACGGTACTTAGGGCTTGTCAGAACTTGTGAGGTGACCTTGCGAGCCCCACAGCCCACATGGGCCAGATGATTGAGTTTTCCATCTTGTTTATTGCAAGTGACCTTGAATTACCTAAAACCCAGGGAAATGTGTTCTTAATTTGCCCTTTTAACAATGCTGATTTTTCCACCTCTAATTCAGATTTAAATAACCCTTCCTTCTGTGTTGTCACACACTTAAAAAGAAGCATCATAAAAAAAAAATCCCAATTCTAAACTCCCTGTAATTATGGGGTACGATGGAGAGGGAAGGGCACTGAATAGGAAACAATGGGATCATCAGAGCATTCTAAGTGGCATTGGTTATATTCAGTAGCAGGGTTGAAGACTATGCCTGTTGCTGGGAAAGTGAAAAAGAAAAACAGCCCCTGCTTCAGCCAAGAGGTTTGGCCGTTGAGTTTATTCCCTTTAATTTGAGGCACCTGAGGTTCCCATTCTGTGGTGTGATTGGCTGGGTTCTCACTGCCTCTTCTTCTGCCTGGCTGGAGAGAAACTTGGGGCTCGAGGTGGTTTGGTTTTGTCTCCACCACTCAAGGCATCTGCCGTCAGTGTCGGCCTTTGATGTCTGCCAGGGTTTGGAGCAGAGGCCAGGAAATGCTCGCGGGTCACTGTAAACTGGAAACAGGGCTTCTTCTCCCCCTCCTCTTCTGACAGCAGGAGAAAAAAAGTACAAAGAGATTCCAGGAACAAGAGAGGGATTTTTTGTTTTAGGTCCTTCAACAAAGGCTTGAACTTTGAGAGTGATAATGCCATGGGGTTTGGCATGGAGAATATAAAGGCTTATTCCTGGGGAAGGCGGGCATGTTGGGGGATGACAGATGTAGAAAGTGCACTTTGCCTGGCAAGTGAGCACTGTGGGCCTGTTGGAAGTAAAGAAGGGAGGGGAACAGCAGGTGGCAGTAACTGGGAAGCTCACCTTTGGGATTAAATAGAATGCATCTATCCCAGATGTTAAAGCAAGTGAAAGGGATGGATTTCACCTGCCTGGGGTCACATGCCTGAGCAGTGCCTCCAGTGGACTCGAGGATGGGGTCCCTGCCTCGCCGCCAGTCCAGCCTGCCTTGACTCTACAGGGTTAATGTTTTCTTAGAGACCTGTTCAGGGACTGGTATTTTGGATTCCGGAAACATGAACGAACAGGTCTTTTAATTTACATTTAAAATCAATAAAGAACAGGAAGGAGACTTCTGGCATTTGCACCATTTAAAAGCCAACCAGATTAAAAGAAAAATCTTGGTGGCACTGTTCCCCAGTCGGGCTGGTAGCCCACTTGGAGTTGATGTCCTCATAATAGAGGCTCCTTCTCTGAGGGCGGCATCCCTTCTAGGTCCTCCAGCAAGCCAGTATTGGACCCTGGCCGATGACTCAGTGTGGCCTGCTGGGTGGCTCCTTCACCTGGAAGGCAGCCCTGGCAGTGTCTCTGGGCCCAGCCCATGAGCAGGTGCTCCAGGTGATCCTGCTCTGACTCGTAGGCCTGAGAGACGGAGAGAAGGGGCTCCTGGATAGTGCAGGTCTGAGATGGGGCAGCCGGTAAGTGGGGTGGCTCGTAAGTGGGGTGGCTCGTTGGGGAGCCAGGGAGGGCTTCCTCTGGGTGGAGGCCTCAGGTGTGTACAGTGGGTGTGAGTTCTGTTTGCAGCTGGAGGCTGGACTTGTTTTCTGGTTGTCACTTTTATCTGTTAGAAAGGGAAAGAAGTTGAAAAAGTTGAGCTTGGTTTTGGAGACGGTGTCTCTTGGAAGCTTAGTCTCTGCAAAGCAGAAGCTTGTAGGCTTTTGAAAAAAATGTGTATCTTAGTGGCAGAGAGTGTGTGGGGGTGTATTCAGTAGCTCCTTTTCTTCCATACCTTTCCCTCTCCTCCAGATCTCTCACTCTTTTGGCCTTGTCCAGTGTCTTTGTTGGTAGAAAAGCAGTTTATGTGTGGGCTTGTCTGTGTGTGCCTCTATTTGTCTCTGTGTATGTTTCTCTAACTCAAGATGGGATCAAGGAACCCCTCACATAGAGGGAGCAAGGTACAGCAGAAAGCCTGTACCAGGAGTTTGAGGACATGGGGCTGGTGTGTCTGCCTGATGATGACTTAGGCCTAGTTCCTTATTCTTCCTGGGACACAGCCTCCTTATCTGTCCCCAAGGGTGGAGATGAGCAACGCAAAGGAGGCTTGGCAAACATTTCTAATGCCCCTTCAACTCTGAAATCCTTTGAATAATGTTGTTCAGTAAGACTTTCTCCACCAGGTAATACATGACTGCCAAGTGGATATTTTAATCACTATGATTTCAGAATAATGAGGCCAGTTCTCACAGAGGGTTCATTGCTTCATCAGTCATGCAATTCCCATGGAATCGAAGTTGATGACAGGACCACAGCTGGTTCAGTATTCTTGGAGCCGTCTGTCACTAATCAGGCACAGACATTCTCTTCAAAGCCTAGAATCTTTTTTTTTTTTTTTTTTTTTTTAGGTAGGATCATATTTTCCCATTATGACTGGTAATTTTTTCCCCCAGTGTTGCCCCTAGGAACCCAGAGGGAATAGTTTGGAAAATGTACCCTTTTGGGAATGGGATACCATTGCCTGTAAGCATAAAATTATGGCTAGGTCTAATGTGGGCAGATAGTAAATGTTTCTAGAACCTTCTCGGCTCTGCCCACTGCCCTGTGAGGAGCCCCAGGCTCTGGCTTGTTGAGACCTCATGGTCCAGTGATCAGACTTGGCATTTTGAATCCATATTGGCCAGGCTCCTAGGATAGGCCTGCTTTTCCAGTATATGCATTGTGAACAAGTCTTATTCTGAGTAAGAGACTGAGGCTTGGGGCTGTGTTCCATGTATGCCAAGGGGGCACCTCATCTCTAACCACCCAAATATGACCAGAAGGAGATAGCCATGATGCTCCTTTTGCTTGTCTCCAATTATGCTTAATAAGGAGGGGGAGAAGGGTGCATATAAGAGATACTTCTAGTTAATGAAACCCTAATTTCTCCTAATTTCTCCTGAAACCCATGGGTTGAATAGAAAAACCCAGATAATTTACTGCCTTCTTTCTGTTTTCTCCAGCCTTGTGACTAATTCTGCCAGATTTTAAGACTTTGAATTCTCTCATAGCCACATTTACTGGTCTTCTTTTTTTGCCCTGCTGGAGAGAGGGGAGGGCCTGGCATGGCGGGAATCGGTGGATACCATGGTAACCAGCAAGTGAGGTATGGGGAACCTCAACATAATGGTTAAACCCTTCATCACACTTTAGATAAGTGGATAGCCTTCAACACTTCTAGCCCCCAGCCAAACTTGGGCAACTTTTACTTCCATTATTCTTTCAGACGTAGTGAAAATGGAAAATGTCTTAGAGCAGGGGTTCCTAACCCCAGACCTTGGACCAGTACAGGGCAGTGGCCTGTTAGGAACCGGGCCGCACAGCAGGAGGTGAGGAGTGGTCTAGTAAGCAAAGCTTCATCTGTATTTGCAGCCGCTCCCCAGCGCTAGCATCACCACCTCAGCTCCACCTCAGATCATCAGGCATTAGATTCTCATAGGAGCACTGGTCTCTGGTGCCAAAAAAGGTTGGGGACTGCTGTCTTAGAGGGGTACTGAGGGCCCGGCAGTATGGAGGCTGGGAACCTGGTTGTCAGTGCAGCTAGTGAATTTGCTTGTAGCTGCAGTCATGCCATGTTCTCTTTTAAAGGTGAGAGTTTAGGCAAGTAGAGTGAGAACGCAGGAGGAGGCACCCAGGCTTGCTCTGAAGTTCTGCTTTTGTTTAATTTTAAAAGCCCATGTTTGTTTTCATTTATGTAAACAGGAAGCATCAGATCCTAACTGATCTGGTATTTTCCAGGCGGGCAGCAGTAAGTGGTCTTTTCCTCCCTCCCACGAGGTCAGCAGATGAACAGATATCTTTTTGGTCTTCAGCTATCTCGGTCACGATGCTATTTTTGTATGGGGACAGCATACATTCATCCAGGACTTTCTCTGTGTGTTATCTATAATCCCATTCCACTGCTTAACATCTCCACGAGGGTAAAGGATTGTCAGCCCCCTGCAAAGATGCTGAAACTGGGGGAGGTGGAGTAACCAGGTGGGGTTTGGCGATGGGCAGCTCTGGCCTGTGGGCAGCTCTAGCCTATCGGTGGGATTCGTGCTCTTATCATCATGGTGCCAACAATCCCAGTGTCTTGCACTTCTCGGTATTGCTAGAAAACCAGGCTAAGGACAAAGTGCAAGGTGGGCACCCCAAACAGTTTTAGCTGATGCTCAGATGTGGCATCAGTTACCGTTAATCCCACAATGAAGTTATCTCCTTATAGTCCCCTTCCAGTCCTTCAGTGGCCTCTAAGAGAGGGTCTGAAAGTCATTTTCCTTTTTAAAAAGCAAGGAGCGAGACCGGGAGGAACTGGGCCTCAGGATCTCAGGTTTCCACAGGCCACTGGGTCCACCAGGCTTAATAACATTGTTTTCAGTTATGCTTGTTTTTATTATGGAAATCTTCTTTGTCTTGCATAGATAACAGTGTCCCCTTTATGGCGATGACATTGTTAATTTTTTAAAGAGTGAGTTTAAGAAAAAATATTAAATAATAGCACTGGTGGCATATGCCAAAAGTGAACAGTCACCGTTTAAAAAACCGTGCTTGGCTATAGCAATTGGCTATACAACCTATATTCCACTAGGAAACTCAGCAAGTGATCGAGAGAGAAATGCATCTTTCTAGAAAGTCTGGCAGAGTCAATGCATGCATACACACATAAGACTGTCAGGGTGGCAGTTTCTTTCTGGGATGGGCAGACAGGTTTGTACAGGTTTTGCTGCAAAGATAGGGAGTGTGCGTGCGTGCGTGTGTATGTGCATGTGTGTGTGCTGTTTGTTCTAAGACTCCCAGTGGATGCCTGAAACCATGGGTAGTACCAAACCCTACGTAGATCATGTTTTTTCCTATATATGCATACCAAAATGGTGAAGTTTAATTTATAAATTAGGCACAGCAAGAGACTAACAACAGTTAACTTAGAGTAAAATAGAACAGTTATAACAATGTACTGTAATAAAATTTTTGTGAATGTGGGCTCTCTCGCAAAATATTTTACTGTGATGACCTCGTGATGATGTGAGTGCGATGTCTGTGTGATGAGATGAATGACATTGGGTGTTGGCAGATTTCATCATGCCACTCAGAACAGTACACAATTTAAAACTTAGGAATTATTTATTTCTGGAAATTTTTCATTTAATTTTTCTGGGCTGACTATGGTTGACCGTGGGTAAGTGAAACCATGGATGAGGAAGGCTAGTATAGTAGTACTTTGTCCCTAGAGATAGATGCCAACTTGGTGTGACAATATTGTTTAGATGATTTTAACCACAGGGAAGCAGCCCAGAAGTGTTCAAGGAGATGTTTTGTTTTTTAGATGGTCCATTGTTTCTCAAACTTTAATCATTATCTTAATCACCTGGGGACCTTGATGGAGACAGAGTCTCAGGATATGCCCTATCCCACGCATTGGAGCCTCTGTGAGCCCCAGATGGTACCAATATATCAGTACCTGAGCTCAAAGTCTAGGTTGCTGCCTGTCCCAGCTCTGGCTGCTCATTAGAGCCACCTGGGGAGCTATTGAAGATTCTGAGCCCTGAACCCCAATCCAGAGAAGCCCAACCAGAGTCTGTGGGAGGGGGACCTGGCACTGAGATTTTTAAAATGCTCCCCAGGTGATTCTGTTATTTTGACAGGTAGAGACCTACTGGCCTTGATAGAGACTTTTGGGGGAAATTTATCCACACTTGGGAATATTCACCATGAAGAAGCAAAGGGTCTCACATGTGGCATTTAAAGAAATTGGCTGCAGAGGAAACATGCAGATCTGAGTTCAGGTTTTAGAAGACTTTTATGAAAAAATGGACATAGAAGGCAAGTAACCCAGGATGAGTGGGAAAGTGGCACCAACCTGTGAGAACCAGGCTAGAAGGGTTAACAGCTTCAAAAAATGCTAAGGGCATCAAGAGGACTCTTCAAGGTTTGTTCAGAGCTAGAAGAACAAGGTGTGATAAGCATGAGTTCTGCCCAGGCCATGCAGGGGGAACCCCGGGAGGAAGAGAGAAGTAGGGTGGCAGCTCACATGGCCTCTCTGTTTCTATTAGGACCCTGACACCAAGGGTAACCCAACTAGGAGCAAGAGAACTGAGGCAGAGACGACTGGAGAGCACCCATTGCTTTAAAGGAGGCTACTGCGTCTCATCCTAAGGACTGACTTACTTGGGAACCTAGTCATTTCGTTGTTACTGGTCAGTTTGAGGAGCAATAAAGGGAGAGCCAGGCTCCTGAAGACTAGAAGTTGGCAAAAGTTATCCCTGCTTTTAAGAAGTTAGGAGAAAGTGAATTCCAGAAACCATAGTCTGATAAGCTTGGTCTCCATTTCTAAGAAACTTCCAGAAAGCATTACTAAGCAGCTGTTTTGTGAGCAGGTATGGAGCCCAGTCTGGGTCAAAATGATGGCCACTTTTTTCTTTTTTTCCCAGAGCAAGGCATGCCAGGCTAACATTTCTTGTTCTGGTAGGTAATAGCTGACTGTCAGATCAGAGAGTGTCTGAGACCTCTCAGCAAAGCATTTGGCAAAGCACTTGTCATGTCTTATTCTCAGGCTCTGCGGAGCGAAGCCAGGTCTGGCTCAGGTAGGCACTCAGTGTATCTGTAAAAGCCTCGTGGAGGGATGCAGAATAGGCACTGGATGGGATACTGTTGAGAGGTTTTAGAGTGAATTCATCAGCCACTCTCAAAGCAGAGGGGACCCTGAAATTAGATATAGAAGAGGGTCTGGCAAGGCTTTCTGCTTGGAAGTGGGGCAAAGAAGATTTGATAGTGTGGCATGCATACAGTTTATTAAGTTACCTGTTATTTTGAGGGTAGTCTGTGAGGATTGGTGGAGATCAAGGAGCTAAAGGCATTTGCCATGTCTGTACCACCTCTGCCCTCATCTTGTTAGTGGATCTTTGTCTGTAGAAAGGCACATTTGGCTTTTCTTATTCTGTACCTTTGCAGCTCTTAGATAAAGACACGTTTCCAGAAGGCCCGAGGTGGGGAGCACTGAGCCAGGATGGGTGACCATTGAGCTTATAAAGAGTGTGCTGTTGTGGGCTGGCCCATGTGCTGTTGTGGGCTGGCCCACACGAGGGAGATGCCAGGGGTATAAATGCTTTGCACCTTGTCAGAAGGCTCCTAGAATTGACACGCTGGAAGCTTACCCTTTAGCGTTAGAGTCAGATGCAGCCCTGGTGATCTTGGAAATGATGAAAGTTAAGACTGGAGAGGTGAAGTGCCATTCCCAGGGCTACCCACCCAGTCAGTGGCAGCTGTGCAAGTGTGCATGGAACAGTCTAGGTTTGACAGTGTGAAAAACTCAGATTTCATTTGCAGTTCCGCTCCAGAGGTGAGGTGTGCTGCCAGCAAAGCGAAGGAGGCTAGGCCACGCCTTCTCAGGTTTGGTGTACAGATATTATCAGGGCTCCATCCACCTGGGCCAGCCAGGCCTCACCTGAACATTCATGTTGTGTTCTGAGTACCATGTTTGATTTTTAACTTATTTGGTTAGATTAGAAACTTGTTTTAAGAAGAATATATTCAAGTTCTAAAAGAAACATTACAACAACTGAAAATTGAGGGAAAACTGGGGGCTACATTTTAGAAGAGATGTTGACAGACTTGTGGGTGATTTGAGTACAGAAGTGGCAAACAGGAAGAAGGCCTGTGGAGGGCAGATGGCGATCTGTGCTTTCAGGGGTTGGGAGGTCTTCTTGGCAGAAGAGGGCAAAGGGGGCTGCCGGGTCCTGACTCTGACCCTGCCAGGGCTGGCACAGCCCCTTCACGTGTATTAACTGTGAACCCTAGCATAGTCTTGCTAGGAGGTCACACTTAAGTGAATCTCCAGTATTCAAAATTCAGACCAAACGTATGTAAGTTATGTAATAATCGTTGGCTGACATTTTTTGAGCCCTTTCTATGTGCCAGGCATTGTTAAGATTACACTTGAGTGAGCTCCATGATACAGAACTTGGACCGAAGTGCAAGTCTGTGAAAATAATTACTGACATTTATCAAGCTCTTCCTATTATGCTAAGTTTCTCTTGTACATTATCTCATTTAATCTTCACTGCAGCCCCACAAGGCAGCGTTTAGGTTTGTTCTGCTTGTTTAGGAGACAAAACACTGACCAAGGCTATAAATTAAGTCATTATCAATGGGAGTTACAGTAATTTTCATCACAACAACCACTGAGCACTGTCTCTGTGCCAGGCACTGATAAACACTTTGCGTGCATTGTCATTAATTTTCATAATAACTCTATGGGGATGTTGGGATTATTATCCCTATTTTGAGGTAGAGGAATTAAGGATCTGGAGGGGAAATTTTACACAAATTACTAAAAATTGCCCCTTGGGTGGCCCAGGTCAGGGTGTTGGGTTTGGCGCAGATTGTGTGGGCTGGATTCCTGCCACCATGCCTGCCTCCTGGACTGGGGCTTTAGTGCAGAGGATGGTTAGACTATACCGTTGTAGGTGACAGCCCTGAAGATGAGCGAGGCCAAGGATCTTGTCAAAGCCACACAGCAAGGAAATGGCAGAGCTGGAGCTCCAAGCTAGCTCTACTGAGTCTGGAACTGGTGCTCTTGACCAGCAGCGAGGAGAGAGAACCTGAGCCGGTCAGAGCCCTCCAGTGTGTGCTGGGCCATCATGCAACTGGCCCTCAGAAGTGGTCCCTGGAGATAAGCTGGCCGTTTGTCAGGGCCTGTGATGCAAGTAAAGCATCTTTAAAAACGTAACGTCTTAAAATCTGACATAACTCCTCCACATGTGCTTCCTTTCCTTTTGCTAATTTAAAATCAAGTCCATCCTCCTTTCCCCAGCTCCTTCATCCCTGGGCAAAAAGGCACTGGACTCTCCTGGGGGCTGGGGTGTGGATCCCGGCAGGGGCGCAGCAGACCTCAGCCATGCACAGCCTCACAGATGGTCATTTTAGCTAGCTGGTGACCATGCCACTGGTCAGGAGCCTTTCTCTGGGCAGACTCTTGTTTGTCATCTTTCTATGGTTGCCCACACTTGGGCATCAGCACATTCTGTCTACCTCCACCCTCTGGCATAATCATGACATAGATGTTGTTTGACTTTGGGTGCTGAGGGCTAGGGTGCAATGACAAGAATTGTGCAGCAGCCTCCCAGCCTTGTACTCCCACTGGGGGGCAGGGATGACCTCGGGCCGAGTAAGTGGCTCGGCTGCCCTCTCAGGAGGGAATCTGTGCTCTTTCCATATCTTCTCCCTGACAGGAACGCTAGCAGCAGCCCTGGGAGTGATAGTAACACAGCGAGTCCTTACTATTAGTAGGCAACATCGTTGCAGGTTACCTGTGCCAGGCCCTGTGCTGAGAGCTGTACGAGCATTTGCTGGTTTACTTTTCACAGTGACCATTTGAGGTGTGTATGATGATTATTCCTATATGGCAACTGAGAAAGCTCTCTCTTAAGATAGTTCTGAATAGCATATCTTGAGGGAGGAGAATGCTATCATTTTCTCTTTAAGAGAGATGATGCTTCTTGTAAGTCTAAAGCAGAGGTCCTGAGATGGGGTCTGTTTTGCCTTCCAAGTGATATTGGCAATGTCTGGAGACATTTTTGATTTTTACAGTTTGGGGAGGGGTTTGCTAGAGTCATAGGGCCAGGGATACAGCTAAACATCCTGCAGTGCACAGGACAGCCCCACACAACAAAGAATTCTCCATCCCCAAGTCTTAGTAGCGGGAGGTTGAGAAACTCTGATCTAAAGAAAATAAGAAAAATATTGAACTTTTCACTCAATTTGATATCATTAACTTCTCTTCAAACTCTGCTTGTGGTTGTTGGTGGAGTTCACCATCTATTTCTGGTCTTCCCACTGAGCACATGGTAGGATTACACTTTCCCAACTTTGAGTTAGGTGGACATGTGACTTATGTTTGCCAATGAAGTGTGAGCAGGAAGTAAGATGACACTTCAAGGTAGGAAACTAAGTTCAGGTCCAATTTGTTACTTCATTTCCTCTTACTATGGCCACCATTAGTGCTCCCAGATGATGGAAGCTCCATCAGCTGGTGTCACCGTGGGAGGGTTCTTAGGGTAGAGGTCCTGATCAATTCATATAGAAGTGCAGTAAGAATAAGAAATAACCTTCGTTGTGTAAACCACTGAGAGTTGGGGTTGTTTTTTTACCGTGACATAGCCTATCTGATCCTGACATAATCTAACTAGAACAGAAATGAGAAGTTAAGATTTGGATTAGGCAGGTGGTATGTGTTTTTGTCTCTATCTGGATACTGCCAGTAAAAGCTCAAGCATCCAATATTTGTGAATTGCTTACTCTAGTGAAGCTATTGTGCTCAGCTCTATAGGAGGCTTAGAGATGCTGGCGGATTGCTTCCTAGAAGAAATGAAAGGGCGCTTAGAAGGTTTGTCAGGCCCATCTAGACCTCTCTGAGATCTAAAGAGGTTAAATGACTTACCCAACTACCTGTAAGTCCCCTGGGGGATCCAGAAACCCCACCCACACAGCTGCTCACCCAACTCAGTGAATGGTTTTAAATCAGTTATTGGTCTGTGACTGTTTCAAGGGCAAAGTTCATCTTTACCTTCCTAGGGCCTCTTGTAGCATCTGACAAACAGTAATGTTTGTTGAGTAGTTGGGACCGTGGGGGACAGTGAGCAGTTCCGTGACGGGGTGCAACAGGAGGGCCTTGAAGAAAGAGGTGACCTGAGGTGGCCGGCAGGAACACTAGAGCCTGCTTTCAGTGGTGGGGGCCAAGCAGACTGGGACATGAATATAGAGGGAGGGAGGGGTTGAGCATTTCTCGCTCTTTTCTGGGTTTCAGATATTCAGGAAGTACCCCAGTCTCAAGGTCTCCATGAAAAAGGAGTCCTGCAGGGTGGGGTATCCTCCTTTAGCCAGCCTTAGAAAGGGCCTCTGGTCCTCCCGGCTTTGCCTGAGTAGGTACTGCCTCGCCTGAGCAGCATGTGCCCTTGGAGGGGGTGTCACTGTATGGGAATTGCTTTGAGGACTCATTAACCATGCTCATCTCCCTCAGAGGCTTGGGGAATGATTGTTCAGTGCCAGGAGCAGGGAGCAGGCTTCTCCTGGCACAGAGCCAGAACCCTTCCCAGCAGTGCAGCTTGACTCATGCTCCCAGGCACTGTGCCCATCGACAAAAGGGGCATAATTGGGAGAGTCCCCTCCCCCTCAACCTTTCATGAGGTAGTCATGTCAGAGGCTTCTGTTCTATAAAACCAGGAGCAAGTGCCATTACCAGTCAGAAAGGGAGGAGTGATGAATCAGTCTCTTGTCTCTCAGTTCCAGTCTTCAAGGAAATCTTGCCTGGTGAAAGATGGGACGGGAGTCTGCGGACAGCTCTGACAGCACCTGCTGGCTGTGGACAGGGACCATGCTAGGAACACCTGTCGGTGGGATCATCCATTTGAATCCTCTCGTTGCTGGCCAGTGGGGTCTGTCCTTTCACTTCCTGCATCCCCAGCTTCTCTAAGTGCTCCCATCCTCAGGGGTTGATCCTAACCCATGTAGGCTCCATAGTGCACCCCACTTGTTCAGCAAGACTGCCTTTCCCACAGTATGTGCATGCCTGCAGGTGCATGAGTGTGCTTCCTGTAAGCCCTCCCCCTTCCACTGCCCTCATTAACTCAGGACAGATTGGTTCTTAGTCTAAGAAGGTGCCAACAGTCTCCACCTCAGTTGGGTGATTCACTCAGATTCAGGCTACTGAGGTTTTTTTTATTATTGTTGGATGAGAGGCAATATAGCATGGAGGCTCAGAGCCTTGCTCTGGTGCCAGACTGCCTGATTTGAATCCCAGCCTCACCACTCCCTAGCTGTGTGATCTCGAGCAAGTTATTCATCTGCCCATGACTCAGTTGCCTTATCAGTAAAATAGGAGGGATAACAGTACCAACCTCAATAGAGTCATGAGGTTTAAATGAGCTTGTATATTTAGTATATGCAAAATGTTTACAACAGCGCCAGTATACCATAAACATGTTAGCTGTAATATTTTTGATGCTGTTTCTCCCATTTTGTGTCAGGTAGTAATGTCATCAAGGGGTTGCCATCAGCAAACAATTGATGCGTTTTCAGTCTCACTACAAGAAACATCCTTCAAGTCTCAGCCCCACCTGCTCTGGGGGGATGTGGGACGTTAGCCCTTGGTGGTGACCAGGACAGCTTTGTATGTGCTTGATGTTCTTAGTGCTTCTCTCATTTCTTTCTTTCCAGAAGATAGCCGCCTTTATAAAACGATACATTGCATCAACAGCATAATAGTGTTTAAAAAATAATTGACTTACTACTGCCCCTGACCTAACCCAAACTGTTTTCATATCTCTATGCTTTCTCCTTGTCCTTGTCTGTAGGCGGATAGGCATTTAGTAATAGATTTTGTAATTAAAGAGCAAAGACATGTTTAGACAATGTTATGTAATCCTGTCCCCAAGTAAAACACACCAGAAGGGAGTAGAATAGTAGTAAATCTGGGGTCTGGGTTTTGATGGGCTTTGGCTCAGTGTGCCTTTGGCCCTTGCTAGCTGGACCATCTTGGGCAAGTTAATTTGTCTTTGGGGAATCTTGCTATCTCCTTCTGGTAGCTTGGGAATAATACTATCTTAACTCATGACTTTGGAGTAATAAAAAGTGATAGTTTAGGTAAAAATTCTAGCTTAGTGTGATTGTCTAACAAAGCATACTTTTTATTAGAAAAGCCATGTGTGTTCATTGTAGAGTTTTTAATGTTTGCCTGCCTGATACTCAGTTGTATGAATATAGCTGGGTTTATCCAACCTGTCTAAAGTTGGATGTTTTGTTTATTTCCACCTCCCTTCCCTTTAGATCATCTCTCTGGAAGGAGTGGTCTTACGGGGCTGGCTACTGGGAGCCCCAGGAGTCAAACCTTCCCCTTTGCAGTTGGTAGCTTGGTGTCCTTGTGTTTGTCCAGCTAAGAGGCTGCCCTGCTGAGGGTCAGTCTTTATCTCCTGTCTGCCCCATCCCCAGTACCCCAACGCTGGATTTTTCTCTTCTGTGGTCTGGGTGTTGGTTCAGCTCCCTGGGGGACGGGGCTCTGGGTTCTGCAGGTGTCATGGAAACCCCCCAGCCCTGCCCAAGCCTGAGGGAGAAGGAGGGGAAAACTTTTTCACAGCTAGACAAACAGGTATTTCATGTCACTTCCCCAGCTGTCGAGAAATCAGCCCCCTTGGTAATTCAGAAAGAGGAGCCCCACCCATGCCACTCCCCACCCCTCAAGGGCTAGAAACTCCCAGGATTTAATGAAAGGGGTCAGCTGCCCTGTCCAATAGAACTTTCTACAATAATGGAAACGTTCATTCTGCTCTTTCCAATATGGTGGCCATTAGCCACATGTGGCTCTTAAGCCTTAAAAATGTGGCCAGCCCGAACTGGCATGTGTTCTAACTGTAAAAACATGTGGCAGATTTAGAAGATAATACAAAGAAAAGAATGTAAAATGTCTCATTAATTTTCAATATTGATTTTGTAGATTTTATAACATGCTAAGGGAATATTTTGCTACATTTGTTTAAATAGATCATTGCAATTGGTATCGTTTGTTTCTTTTTATTAGTGAGGCTACTAGGAAATATAAAATTTCATAAGGGGAAGCAGTATACTTTTGTTGGACAGGACTGTTCTAGACTATAGACTGGTAGCTGCTGGTCCTGCCCTCTGAAGTGCTGACCTGGCTTGGAGAGGGGAGAAGTGAAACCCACCTGGGTACCAGTACTCCCCCACATACCTTGGTGCCTACTGCGCCCAGACCTGCTGCCTGGGGAAGGAGCGAGTACTCACTGTGGCAGCTACTCTGGTAGTACCTCTGGGGTCTTGGGAACGGGAAGTCAGGTCACTTCTTGAGGGATAAAGTAGCTAGCTTTGGGTGTACTTTGCGGGGTGAACCCTGACTAGAATCTGGCTCTGGGCAGTGAAAATAATGGCTACCATTGATTGGGTGCCTGTGACATGCCAAGCTGTGCTGGGCATTTTGTCATCCCACTGAATCCTTTCACCTGGGGTGCCATGATACCCATTTTTGCAGATAAGCATCACTGAGGGCCTGAGGAGTAACATATTGTCCAGGAGTCCTGTTGTTTGGTGAGTGCTGGAGCTTACAGTGAACCCCCCATATGACTCACTGTTGTGCTCTTTGCTCCACACCACTTCTCTCTGAGCCTGGTCCCTCTTTTTCTGCTGACCCTCAGTTTCATGATGTAAACGAAGGAGGTGGAACAATGGTAGAATGCAGGCTTTAGGGTCAGGGTGACTGTCCTGGAGAGAGGACCTGTGAGCTCATCTCCACTGGGTGCTTCTTTCCTGTGTTAACTAAATTTTGGGCTGAATTTCGAACAGACCCATCGTAGAGCCCAGGTGCCCAGAGTCTGGGCAGCCAGTTCTGATTCCCCAACAGATCCTCTGCAGAACAAGGGAAAATCTGCACATCAGGCGTCTGGGGACTACCCTGCTCCCTAGGCAAAGTGCCTTTTAGATACTGAATAAATATTGGTTAAAGAGGCCAGAACCTCCATTAGGTACCTGGTAGGGGAGGTAGGGTGAGACCCAGCCTTGGCTTCAACCCCCTTGTCCAGTGTCCAGGGGTGGGCAGATTTGGTTCATAGGTAGTGGGGTCTTTGCATAATCCTAGCTTGAAAGCCTGTGGAGGCCAGCACCCCTGCCCCTTTCCTCATGGCATCCAGGGAATAGGGCAACCTCTGTGTCCACATCAGTTCACCTGGGCCCCTTCCTCTCCACTTGTTCCACCCTGACCTAGCATAACCTTTGTGGTTTTCACTTTCTCCATGGACTTCCGATCCTTCCTCTGAGGGCTGTGAGTCGTGGCAGAATCCACAACCCAGGAGAACCCTTCCTGATTAGCCTGTGAAGCTTGCTCTCCACCACTGCTGTCCTTGATCTCATGACCTCGTGCATGGCACTTCACTGTAAGCCTCAGTTTCCTCATCTGTAAAAGGGGAATGTTGTTGATGACAAACACACCCCAAAGGGTTGTAAAGATAAATGAGAACATGTGAAAAGGCTTGGTAGAACATGTTACACCACGGTGAGGGTCACTTTGTGTAGTTTCATGGACGTTTTTCAGACACAGTAGAATTGAAAAGAACCCAGGAGCTAGAGAAGTCTGAGTTCTTACACTGCCTAGCTGAGTGGCTTTAGCTTAAGGTAATTAGGTACCTTAGCCTCCTAAGCCTCAGTGCCCTTGTCTGTAAAATAGGGTTGTTGAGATTTGAACGAGACTCAGTGTGCCTGGCATGTACACAGTAGATGCTCAGCTGCTTTTCTGTTTTTCTGAATGCTTGGGCAGTGCTATGATTTGTTTGGCCGAAAGCTGTCAAGAGAATCCTTGTCTAACTTCTTTCTAGGGTGTACAAATACCATTTTTTGGCTCAATTCTTGGCAGCAGATGAGTTTTAATCTTCCTTTGAGCATCCTACAGCTCCCCCAGGCGCACTTCTGGGCCACTGTTATCTCAGTATTGACAGCTGCTCTGCCCCAGCAACAATGAAGCATACCTTCACGTCCTTGATTCTCACAGCTGTCCTGAGATCAGACAGGACAGTTCTCCTCACCTTGTGTGTCAGAAGGTGAGAGTGGGCAGAAATTCTAAAAAACCTTGCCAACAGGTTCTTTGCTGGTTACTTCTTTCTCAGAGAAAAAGTGACAAAGGTGGGGTAGAGATTTTAGTTCATTTTGCTCTTGCTGAATTATTGGCTTTGTGGAGGTGGACAAAAAGCATGGGATGGGGACAGCTGGCCGTGGCCGGCAACTTGCCATTGATAAACCTCTGGTCAGCTGTGGGGAGCTGACTGTTGGGTACAGATATCATCATGATGACTCAGAGCCAGGAAGGGTCTCTGCTCCTATTTCCTTACTAGTCTAAGTGTTTTCGAATTCTGGGGCTGTGGCAGGTGAGCACTGGGAGAAGCTTTGCTTGCCAGTGGGGAATAAAGGGCGTCCCAGGGATTGCAGGCTGCCTGTGCTCTTCTGGGCAGAAGCTTACCACCCCTCAATGGGTAGGGGCATCAGCAGGCACTAGAACTCAGAAAGGAAAGACAGCAGCCTGCCCTCTGCAGCTGTCCAACTCCTTTCATGAGGGGCCTGTGGAGGGTGGGTCAGAGTTTCCTGCAGGACTCCAAGTGCTGGCAGGGCTTGGCTGTGGCTTGACTGAGGTATCTGTAGATAGGATGTGTGACTTAAAGTTGGCTTGGTCAGCCCCGGAAGCTTAAGAAAGGGGAGGGGTCCTGAGTCAAACTTTGGCAGTGCCCAAACAAGGTGGGGAGAGGGCACCCAACCATTAGACTTCTGTGCATTTCATCACTGTGGCTAGCTATAAGCATCTAGGTTTTTTTTACTCAATGCCACCAAATATTGTAGTTTTCAAACTAGGTGTTAGGTAAAGACAAGCTCACCCAGAAAGATCTGTGGAAGTATAAGCCTGCTTACCAGAGGAGAATACTCTGATTTATGTGGATTTTCTAGGATAGCAGAACTAGAGATGGCAGTTTCTCACTATAAAATGATAAGGTGGCTTTATGTCATCTACAGCAATCTTGTGTGTGTTCAGTTAGCTTGGGCCCACTCTCAGGCCAGGCTCTGGACCCCTTTCTCCTCACTGAGGTCCTGACCACTGATTGGTCTCTAACTTTTGCTCTGATGACACAGCAAAACGTTCACCTCTTTCTCCTGCAGTGACTTCTCTAATGCTTCCTGAGCTTCCCCTGTCTTAGTTATCCATCACTAATCTATGGAATAAAATGTGTATTTCTGAAATAATTTTCTCCAAGATCTTATAATTCTGGTGTTTGGAGATAGAGATGAATATACTAGAAGCATCCAAGGAAGGCTGAAAGTTTCGGAACACAGATATGAGCACCCCTCCCTTTCCTCTCTGAAGAGAAGGCTGGGTTTGTTATATAGACACCATTCCTTTTCCTTTTTATTTTTAACTGTTTATATTGCAAAATATAACAAATTCAAAAAAGTACACAAAACATAAATGTACAGCTTAATGAATTTCCCCAAATGAACCCCTTGCAACTACTGACCAAAGCAGGAAATGGACCCTGCCAGTACCCAAAAGTATCCCTGATCATAACCCCTTCCCTTACTACAAAAAGTAACATGGCCTCATTCATAGTAATCACTTTCTTGCTTCCTAAAACAATTATTATCACCCCTAATGGGCATCCCTGAGCACTGAAATTTAGTTTTGCCTGATTTTTGAACTTTCATCAAGGAGAATCATACTATATGTATTTTTCAGTGTCTGGCTTCTTTCGTTCAACATTGTTTGTGAAATTCATGCATTTTTGTTGCGTGTAGCTGCTCTTAATTCATGTTCAGTGCTGTGTATTACTCCACTGAATGATTAGCACAACTTTTGTATCCGTTCTCTTGTTGATGGACGTTTCATTTGTTTACAGTTTAAGAATGTTACCAAAAAAATGCTGCTATGATCATTGTTGGTCATGTCTCTTGGTAAGCCTGTGTGTGTGCTTGTGAGCATGCCCACATGTTTTCCATTGGGTGTACCTCATGGTCGAATCATGGCATCTTGTTCTATCTTCACATTAGCCTTGTCAGCGTATAGGGAGGGTTGACTCAGCTCAGCAAGTGTGGGAAGCCTGCTCAGTGTCCTGCCTCGGTATCTTTTGGGTTGTCTCTGGGCATCTACTTGGGGCTATGTCACCTTTCCAGTTATTGTGGGAATTAGAGTTCTAAAGCTTGTGTGCTATGCGTGGATAACTCTGCAGGGGGACTATGTGAGTGGTGTGTAGCAGACTGGTCAGGAGGGTGTACAGGCAGTGTTGTGAGCACAGACTATTCATGACAGTCCTCCAGGTGGACCTGACTGCCCAGCCCCTCTAAACTGTGGTGTCTGCCTGCAGCATTTTCTCCCAAGTGGCTTTGGTGCCCTTCCAGCATATAGAGTGGAGAATGATCAGGAAGGCTGAGGCCTCAGCCTGAGTCTCCTGGCCACTGCTTGTGGTGTAGCTAAGCTCTAAATGTGTTTTCATAATCAAAGCAGAAAGGTCCCATTGTGACACTGACGCCTTTGCCATAAAGCGCTTTTTGTTTCCTCACAAAATTCCAAGTTGCAAAAGCAAGTCAGCTTAACAAAGATACAATACCAATTAATGGCCATTTGCCACTTGCAGCGGCTAAGCAAGCTTCTAGTAAAAACGGTTGGCCAGTCTGTGTTTTATTGGGGCACTCCAAAGCACAAAAATACTTTGTGGGGTACTTGGAGGAACACAGTAAGATATTAAGAGTCATTTTCAGCACCTTGGAATTATAATCTGATATTAATATGTCAATTGGAGCAGGGGTCCCCAACCCTGGGGCCACAGATGAGTACGGTCTGTGGCCTGTTAAAAACTGGGCCACACAGCAGGAGGTGAGCAGCGGGCAAGCGAGCGAAGTTTTGTCTTTTTGCAGCTGTTCCCCAGCGCTAGTGTCACTGCCTCAGCTCCACTTCAGATCATCAGGCATTAGATTCTCATACAAGCATCGGTCCCTGATGCCAAAAAGGTTGGGGACTGCTGAATTAGGGTTCATTTGACTCCATGTTTAGAAAAATCCAGATAACACTGGGTTAAACAAGTAAGGGAGTTATTTTCTCATGAAACAAAAGTCCAGAGGCAGGTAGTCCCAGGGCTTCGTGTTGACCCCTTCTATCTTTTTGCTCTGTCATCCTCAGCATATGACTTCCC
Organism: Eidolon dupreanum; assembly: GCA_028627145.1. NCBI lineage: Eukaryota > Metazoa > Chordata > Mammalia > Chiroptera > Pteropodidae > Eidolon > Eidolon dupreanum. The sequence goes on along the minus strand of CM053506.1, from coordinate 76,637,504 downwards.
TTATGCTCTTAAAATGGTTGTTGTATCTTTAGGCTTCACATCTGCATTCCAGGCAGGAAGAAGGGGAGAGGTAAGTTGGCTTTTGGCAACTGACTCTTATCCATTTTAATGAGGGAAACTAACTTCCTGGAAGTGCCAAGCAATAGGCTGCCCGTTATATTTCATTGGCTAGAACTGGGTCACATGGCAACCACTGGTTATAAGGGAGCCTCGGAGCTAAGCACATTGTTACTCTGAACAAAATCAGGAATCCCCAAAGTTCAGGAAGAAGGGGAGAATGGACATGAAAAGGCAGCCTAAGAGCAGGCGCCATAATTTGCTAGATAGCGTAAGAAACAGGTTGTTTCACATAAAGTGAATTTCCTTGGTAGCAAACTTATTCCTGTGAACACAAAAATGTATTTTAACCATTTTAAATGATTCAAGAAGGGACATGCATTTTCTTCTAAACAATCTAATGACATCATTTTTTTTCCTACTGTGGCTTAGAGTATCAGTATCTCTATTGAGGTATGGTTTGACCCCTTATATAATGGTCCCAGAAGAATGTGCTTTCTGAATCTTGGGGCTGCTTTGTATTTTTCTTCCACTTCTTCCATTCTTGCTATCATGTCTTATAGTCTCTGTGCACTTACCTCTAGATACAGCAGGTTCTCAAATAACATCATTGTGTTCAACATCATTTTGTTATAACATTGATGAGATGCTGAAGGAACTTTATTATTAAATTTATTGAGATGACTTAACTCTTGTTTATGTCAATTAGCCTGTGGTAAAATTGGTTTCATTTTGTTATATGTTGCTTCGCTTAAAGTTGTACAACCTGTCGATGATGTTAAATGAGGACTTACTGTACTATAGTTCTTCTCACCTTCAAATTTTCTGCTTTCTATATTCTATGAATGGGAGACACCGGGTAACCAAATGTCATGGTACATGGGATGGAGGGAGGAGGCTCTGGGTGAGAGAGCATGAAGGACGCTAGGTTAGGTAGACTCTGTGAGTAGCCTGTGGAGTCTGTTTTATCAGCTCAGAGGCATTTGATTTCTTTTCACCTACAAGATAAGAGAATTATTATACTTAACACACACACACACACACGTGCGCGCGCACACACAGAATTTCTAGTCATATCCTCTACTCAAGGTGATACTGGACCGTAGTGGCTGACTTAATGCTAATTTTCCTACCACCACTCAAAACAACTTCCTCCTTACCTCACCTGCCCCTGGGAATGTAAAGCCCCATTTTATTAAGTGTAACATCTTTAAAACCTGGTTTTGTCCAATTAAGAGACCTGTCATATCTAGGCAGTAACCAAAGGAGAAAATCAAGAAAAGGTAGCTGTGTGACTTTGGGACAGTTACCTAATCTCTGTGTCTAATTCTTCATTTGTAAAGGGGGGATAATAATAATTGCCTTGGAGCCATTGTAAGAAGTAAATTAAAATGAATGTGAAAATGGAAAAGTGCCAACCACATGGTAAATGCTTGATAAAAACTATTATTAATATTGTCATTATTATCGTAGATAGGAATATGTTTATTGTGGGATTGGGATTGGGCCACCCTGGAAAAGTGTTTTGAAAGATGCCTGAGTCATATTTACGTGATGATAGATATAAATCTATAGTTGAGCCAACTGGGGAACCAAGAACAGATATCTTAGTGTGTCTTTGCCTTTGTTCTCTTCTATGACAGTGCAGAGTGGAGTTTCTTCCTTCCTTCCAATAAAAATTTTTATGTCTGGTTGTAAAACTAACATATATTCATTGTGGAAAATTTGAGAAACATAAAAACATAAAAGAAATTTAAATCACTCTTAAAAACATACATGTGTGTGCATGTTTGTGTGTGCATTTAGGAAGCAGGGAGGGGTAGAGAGGGAGGGAGAGAGAGAGGGAGAAAGAATGAGAACAAACTTTAAAAAGGTGGGGCCATCCTGTGCTTTCTGCTTTGTGAGCTGCTTGCATTTCATGGCATAGTAAATCGTGAGTGGACCCTCATTTGGTAAGTACAGCCATGTAGCATTCCATAGGGTGGATTTTTACCTGGAGTTGGAAGAGACCTCTGAGAATTGAAGACTGACTTTCCTGGGTGATCTTAGGGAAAATTCCCTTGACCCACTTCCATATCGTAAAACCTGTTTTTGTTCAGCTAAGGGACTGAGTGACTTGCGGTTCAGTCTCTATGTTCTGTAACTGTGCATGTTATGAGCTAGGATCATGAGTAGATTTGAGGGCCTGGAATGATTTCAGATATAGATAGGAGCATAATTAAGGAAGAGGAACCATCATAAGCTATAACAGTCAAACAGTTTATGCTATTTATTCATAAGTCATTATTGAATTCCTGCTTTGTGCCACCATATCAGGCTAGATGTTCTTGATATACAAACAAACAAGACAGGGCCTGGCCCTCAAGGAGCTCCCAGTCTTAGACATAATCACAGTCTGTGGGTGAAGACTGAGAAAATTAGCTGGCAATTTGGAATCAAAAAAGCAGGGGGAAAGGCATTCCAGGCAAAGGGCTCCTTGTGAGCAAGGCTAGAGGTGTGAGGCAGTTTGCATGGATTAGCAGCTAGATGAAGCAATAGCTACACCTTATCATTTCTCAAAGTATTTAATACTGGGCAGGGCAGCTGTACTTGTGAAATTTGGCATGAACTTTAATATTCTTAAATTGAAAAGAAAAGTCCAAAGGTACTTGTTTGGCAAGCACCTGAAGATTTTCTTTCTATACTTTCTCTGGGAAGTGTAAAATTTCCCCCAGATCACCTAGAAGTAGTTTCTAGTAACTCCGGTATTTGCAGTCCACCTGTCCATGTGGACTAGGGACCCAAGAGCCTATCCTTGCCGGGACCTTACAATGTGTCAAGGGAGGTGGACATCTACGTTAATAATTGCCATTCAGTGCTGACAAGTTCTGTGGAGGTGGAAGCAAGAATTCTATTAGCAGGAATGGGGGATGCTTAAGACTATATAGTGAGCAAAGGGGAGGAAAAGCGTGTCAGGACCCCCTTCTCCCCCACCTCCCCCAAGAAAAGGACATAGTCTTAGTAGTGCCAGGAAAGTTCCACACCCCTCAGTTGTGCTGCAGTGACAAAAAGACTGCAAAGAGCTTCAAGGGAGCAGACATTCACTGGGGCCTGTGCTGGCTGGACACTGACAGGACATGTGTATCATTAACCCTGTGCAGTATTTTAGAGTGAGAAAATTGTGGCTCTGATGTTGGGTGATTTGTCCAGGTCACGTCGCCCATAAATGTGGGGCCGGTGTTTTCTCCAGGTTTACTTGACCCCGAAGACGTGGGCTGCAGAACTCACTTCTGGGCCCTGAAAGCTGCTGGTGGTGGGGTGAGAGGTGGGCTGGGGGCAGTATCTGACCAGAGGCCTCCCCAGATAATGGCTTGTGGTGGTCAGCAAACGGAAACCCTGGCTACGAATCCCCTGCAGAGGTGCAGGCCTGAAGACTTGGAAATGAGGTGTTTTATTTAATCAAAATAGTAAATTACCTGGATGGCCGCAAACCCTTAACAATCTCTAGTAGCTCCACAGCCCTTGGCTGAGACATGGGAATATGGGAGCCTCTGCCCTTCTTTGCACCTTGGTTTCCAAACATAGGTCCAGGCCTGCCATATGGCCCAAGTGTGGGGCAATGTTGGGGTTGCATCAGTTACTCCCTTAGGGCTTCCAGAGGCAGGAAGACAGGAAATCATTTAGTTCAGCCATACTCCTCCCCATGCCCATTTTACAGCCGAAGAAACTGAGGCTCGTTAAACCCCAAGAACTCGGCTTCTGCAGTGTCAGCATGACTTCCTCTGACTTCTAGCTGAGCCAGATTTGATGCCAAAAACAAGTATCTGGGATGGTAATGTACCATGCTGGAAGTCACAGGACTCCAGCTGTCCCTGGAGTGAGACATCCCTTCTCTGCATGGCCTTGCCTTGGACATCTGATCACGGCAAAAAACAAGGTTCCTGCTCAGTGGGGCCTGCCTGCAACATGAGCATCTAGAGCAGTCCCTTTGTGGGGTGATTTTTGACATGGTTAAAACAAAACCAATCCCCCCCCCCCAAAAAATTTAAAAAAAGGTAAGAGTGCTACTGAGCTTTATGATTGTTTAAACTCTAAACCCGGGTTGGGGATGGGGGCAGCAGTGAGGGCTTCAGAATCAAGAACCAAAGGAAAGTTTGTGGTGCTGGACCCCACCACCTTGAGATAAGCTCTTCCTCCAGTGCAGCCACGGTTTCTCCATCTGCAAATGAGGATAGTAATCCTGGACCTCACCAGGCTGCTGTGAGGTAATGGGTGTGAGGCAGAGTGCGGTCTTGGTCATAGCAGCGATGGCGCTTTGCAGGTGGGAGGGGGGAAGGAATCCACAGCTGACATCAGGCCCTTTGTCTAGCTCTTTATGCCTCATGATTTCATTTCACCCTGCACACCTCCTCTGAGGTAGGGGACACTGTTCCTGTTTACAGACATGGAGGTGAGGTTCTGAGAGGGTCCCAAGTTCAAAAAGCAAGGAGAGTGTGACTCCTAAATTGTCTCTACCTGGACATGACGAAACCTCTGTTCTTACGTCAGATAGCTTTACATAAATTGCACCGAAGGTCACACCTGGGATGCATTCCTAGCTCCAAGTGGTGTCTCTATCTTGTTACTGGCTGGGTAGTAGCAAAACGCAGTAGGTAAGTATCATCCTTAGGAGTTTCATGTGCCCATGGAGGGGAGACAATTAAATTTTCTCCTCCCTGGACGTTAATTTTAGAAAGCTTAAACTTCAGAATTTGTGATCAGAAACTAAATGAATTTATGTTCGAAAAGGCTTTGGACCTTGCCTGTCACATATTAAGCGCTACGCCCACTCAGTGTTTGATAAAATGAACGTAAATAAATAAGTAAAATGCGAAAGATACCCCCATTGGCCCTAAAGCTCCTTGTCTCGGCTGGCTTTTCCCTGCACAGCGTGTACAATGGAGCTTTGTTCTTCTGCCCCTTTGTGTGAAAGAGGCCTCTCCATGGCTGACTCACAGGCAGGAGGCCGGCTGTGCCTGCCCAAGTTTCCCAGGCCCCGGCTGCCTCCCACTCCTGCTGTTTTCCACCAGAAGCTCCCCTGAGGGGGAGGCAACCCCCTGGACAGGAGGGGATGCCGCCTTCGCTCTGTGGACATAGGAGAGAGACCCACTGGGAGGAACTTTGGAGACAGTGTGATTCCCCATTTGCCTGTCTTCCTAACTGGACTCATAGCATTCGGCTTTAAATCATTACATCCCTTTGAGATGAGAACAGGCACTAGGGGCTGTGTGGCCTCTTTCTGCTTCCCGACTTGGGGAAGTTCTGGGTTAGTCTGTGAAATGGGACGCTCGGCCCTCAGCACTGGTGGCTGGCTGCCACCACCAGGAACATTGTTTACCATGGTGATTCCTAGCCCTGTCTGCACATTCAAATCACCTGCAGTGCTTTCGAACCATGCTGATGTTAGGAGCACAGGCTCAGATCACTATCTCTGGGGTGGGTTCCTCTGCTCCCTCCCAGTGACTGTGACACACAGTGAGGGTTGAGAATGTTGGGTTCGCATGCTAGAGCTGAAAGGACTCTTCCGCATCGCTTGTCCCACCTTCGGTTTGCACACAACAATGAGGAGTTGGCAGAGGCTATTCTGGTAGAGGCGGATTGGATAAGAACCAAGTTGCCGTTGTGGAACTCGGGGCTTTCTCCCAGAACACTGACTGCTGCCTTGTTACTTCTCATGTTCACAGTTACGGGAAAGGAGGGCGGTTAGGATTACACTGTTGATAATTAAATGTCTGCTCATCACCCATGCTGGTAGGGAGACCAAGCTTAGCGTCACTTCATCCAGAAGCTCCCAGTTAGTGTTTAATTTTTCAATTCTCCAGTGCTTCTTTTATCTCATACATTTTTTACCATTGCATCTTTTCACATAGCATCACAATCATTTATTTTCTAGGCTGTGAGCTCCCTGGAGTAGGTTCTGGGTTACAGCCATCATTACAAACCTGTGCCTGGACAGAGCAGACATTCAGTAAATGTTTGTGGATTGAGAGAGTAGATACCTGTCTAGGAGTGTTCTGTCCCTCTTCTGAACCCCTGGGTTAAGTGGGTCAAGGTAGCCAACCTTCTGCATTTAAGGCAAGCCCAAATGGAAAATGCATGGCCAGGCAGAGTCAAGGAAAAACAGGACTGCGTAGGGGCCATGTACTTGATTCTGGGAGGACTAGCTTACCTAAAATAAACAACCACAGCTCTTCCTGTGCTGCCCTAATCTTCCCCTTTCCAGTGTACAGTGTCACAGCTGGAATTTGGCTTGTGTTTGGAAATAAACAAGTTGGCCCCTCTCTCTGCCTGGGACTTTCCTTTATCAGGAGACACTCACAAGCCACCACCTGAGATGAGATGTTTCTTTTCAGCTGCTGAGAACTCTGGGAAAAAGGGGGAGGGCTTGTGGTAGGTTGGACACCAATAAATTGTCCTCTTCTGTCTTCATGTTGGTATTTAAGGAGGACTTGAGGGAATGAGCTTGATATGAAGTCATTTGGGGGTAGATGCAGAGGACTTATTTTTTCTTTTCAAATGCTGTGAGAGGGGAACGAGTTTGTATCCATCTTGAGGAGATGTGATACAGAGAGAATAATGTGTGCACCCACTCCGATGTTGGCTGCTCACCTAGATTGCATTTCATGTGGCAGCCAGGCAGCTTTTTGGGGGAGGCGCTTAGGCTGAAGGTATTTCTGTATTTCTGCTATAGCTAATTCAGAGTATTAAGATAGAGACAGAGAGAAAGGAATAGGAGGGAGTGAATGTATGAGAAAATGTCCTGCTATCATCATGTTAGTTAGGAACTGGTGGTTCAGAAATAAATGTGGCATGGCAGAGGGAAAGGCCCCTCTTTAACATACAGCCTGGGATGGGGCATAAGTTGGTAGAGCTACTCTCAAGAGCAAGTTGACTGTCTGGTGAAGTTAAGGATGCACATGCCCTACAGCCAGAAATTTCACTTCTATTGTCTATACTAGAAAAACTACCATGCAGGTGCTCCAGGAGAAGTAAATAGGGACATACATTGTAGCACTTTTGATTATGAAAAGCTGGGAGCAAACTAAATGCTTATCAGCAGGGAAATATATAAATAAATGATGGTACATTTACGTAATGTAGACCTATTCAGAGTTTAAATCTTATGTTCCTGAATCAGCCTGGCTACATTTAAGAAAGATTGGTAGAAAGTCAAGTTGCACATATGCTTGGCAATGATAACCATTTCTGTAAGTTTGAATAATCAAAGCAATGTAGCAAAACTATAAAATGCTAGACAAGAAGGTTACCCACCAGTTCAACATAGTGGCTACCTAGAGGGAGGGAGAGGAAGTAAAAGGCTCTGGGAAGAGTATAAAAGGGTGTTTTAACCTTATTTATAATGTCTCATTTTTTATTCAATATGTCTGAACCAAATGTGATAAAATGTTAAAATTTGTGAAATCTGGAATATATATCATATTGCTCTCTATTTTCTTTTTTTATATTTGAAATACTTTGTTTTAAAAATGAGAGGTATTTAATGCTTATAATCTAATGGGGGAAAATGGCAAATAGCCAGCAGCCCCCAGATGTGAATGTTGATATTATTGACCAAGACAAAAAATGTAAGAGGACATTGAGTTGGATGGAATATTAGTTAAAATTAAGTTTGACTTCATTCACAACATCAGCAAAGTAAAATAACAGTGACTCAAACAAGTTATTTTTCTTACACATAAGAGAAGTCTGGAGGTAAGTAGCTCAGGGTTGGTGTAGTAGATCCCCAAAGTCATCAGGAAGTCAGATTCCTTCCAGGTCAGCCCTTTGCCAGGTCTTGACTTCATATTCCAAAATAACTGCTAGACCTCCAGTTATCACATCAATCCAGGCAGTAGGATGGATGAAGGGCTGGAGGAAGGATGTGTTGTTTAAATATTGTCTGAAGTTACCATGTGACACTTCCATTTACATGTCATTGGCCAGACCTTAGTCATACAGCGACACCTACCTGCAAGGGAGACTGGAAATGAGCCAACTGAACATTAGTATTCTATTAGGGAGAATGGAGTTTGGGAAGTGGGAGGCAAGTAGATGGTGAAAGGCAAGAGAGAATGAGGTTGGCTCAGGTTGGTTGAGTATGAGGTGCCTCTGGGCCATGCAGATGGGCCATACATTTGGAAGCTGGATAGATGGGTCTGGAGCTTGCTGATGGCTCTGGAGCTTGTAAGAGGGATGGGGCTTAGGTTTATGATTTATGAGGCATCACTGTATCGGTGCTGGTAAGTGTCCTGGGACAGAGGCTGCTGAGCCATCATAGGGGTAGAAGGACATCTGGGAAGCCAGGGGCAGGCATATCTGGCAGAAGGAGAGACTCCCTGTGCTAATGCCTGGTGAGGTCAAGCAGGAGGAGCGTAGAAGTAAAACCCCAAAACTTTGAATGGCCTCAGCCCACCTGCACATTCAGTTTTCTCCGATAGCAGTTACATAAGCAGAAAAGGTCAATTGCCCATGATCAGGAGGCACAGGATAGGTACTAGGAAAAGGCAAGGGGTTGGGGACCTCTTCAGGTGTGGAGTTCAGGCAAGGATATATTTGGTGTACTCTGTCCTAAATGGCAGAGAAGGATGGGACACATTTTAGAAAGACAGGCATATTTCAATTTATTGCACTTTATTGTGCTTCATAAATCTTGTGTTTTTTACAAATTCAAGGCAAGACTCTCAATTAGCAAAGATTATGACTCACTTTATTGCAGTGGTTTAGAATGGAACCCTCAATATCTCTGAGGTATGCCTGTATTCCCATTAGAAATGGTGAATGCACTGGAAGCCTTGGTCCATGCAGTTATAAATATCATAGCATTTTCCCACCATCGCCAAAAATCTCATCATCCTAGACACACACAACTGGTGCTTTCAGTCACCCAAATCAGTGCCTCCGTACACCTTGGCTTGCATTAATTTGCAGGCTACTTATTGAATATTAAACTATACCCATTTGTTACTTGGGAGCCAGATGGGCTGGGTTCAAATCTCAGCTCTTACTAGGCCCATGATTTTAGATGGAGCAGCACACAGCCCAGCAGGCTGGGCACTGCATGAGAGGGTGAGAGGATGCCGAAATCCAGACTGCCGCCATTTGCCAGGCATGTGCCCAACGTGTGACTGTGCTGTCTCCCCAAAGGAAGGAAAACCATCTTTCAACTTGCACAAGAGCATCTATGGCCTAGTTCTGGCCCTGACCTTGGGGCAAGTTACTTAACCTCTCTGTGCGTGTTTCTTCTTCCATAGCAAGGATAAATGAGTTACTGCATGCAAAGTGCTTGGAACTATGCCTGGCACATGGTAAGCACTATATAAGGATTAGCTGCTGTGATTATATATAATTGGGGAGTGAGCTGAGTCTTCTCATCTGAAGACTTATCTTGGTTGGATTTGCCAAAGCCTGGTGTTTGGGAGGAGTTGGGGCTATTGATTGCTTACAGTTTGGTCACTGAGCTTCCATTTCTTTCTAAAGGATTCTTTCCAACTCTTAAAATTCCCCAAGGTGCAGCTGCTTATTCTTAAGGCAGCTGACCTTGGCATTTCTAGTACTTTCTTCATCTGAAACAGAGTGGGGTGGTTGGGGCTGAGAGCACCCCATATAGGCAGGTAATACCTGCTGTTCAGAATTATGCCTGCATTCTCTCTTTTAGTGTCAGACTGGAGAAATGTAGGTGGGTTCCAGAGAGAGTGAGAGCAACACTCTCCCATCCAGAACTGTTTCTGCAGAATATGGGGCCTTATCCCTATGGTATACAAGTCTGCTCAGGAACTGGAACCATATCCATTTCCTCATTTCAAATACAAATCAGACTGTATAAGAAGATGGGGACATTAATGTCTTGGGTGATGACCGAATGCTTCCTCCTGGTCGTCACCATCTTTAGAAGAGAGAAATGTTCATACTTTCTTGATTTTCTTTTAGGACAGATATCTTTTCATAGTTTAATTACTTTTGATATTGGGATGTATTGGCTTCAAGGTAACACTTGGTTGCTTTTGTAAAATGCTCTTTTTATATCGATGGCGTTATCTTATGAATGAGTATTCCTATTTCACTTGTGTGCATCCAGAATAGATTTGGTTTACTTGGCCAGAGAAAGGGCTCTGACTTTACTAACTTCTGAAAGAGTTGTTAACACAGTCTTTAAAGGAAACTGAAGTTTAAGGGTGGGTCAGTAATTTCTTTGAGATCACACAGCTAGAAAACAGTGGATCCAGGATTTGAGCTCAGTCTGTCTGATTCTAAAATTCAGCATTTTCTCCCCTACAGACAGACCTGTACTTCCTTATTTCTGATTTCCACTATTTTCTAAGTCTGTGATGACCCCTTCTCCTCCCATTGAAATCCCACCTGTTCTTTCATTTTGAATAACGTTTTGTGATTTTGAAAGGATATATGTTCTTTGTAGAAAATACAAAAAAGTAAAAAACATCAAAATAAGACCTTATATTTCTGGTTTTTAAATTTTGATGTATTTTGCTATAAAGTATAAACTGACCTCAGTAAAGCTGAAAAAAAGAAAAAACTAATGCTTTAAAATAAAAAAGGATACATTGCAATTATACTGTAAATGTGGTTTTCTTATCTTTAATTGTTAACTTGGTGTAACATCATGGCCATTGCTCATGTCATTAAATATTCCTTGAAAATGTTTTTTTTTTATTAGCTGCATAGTCTTCTGCTATATAAACACTCCAGAATTTAGTTACCTACTGCCCCCCGTAGTTGGCTGTTTTAAGTTACACTTCCACGAATAATCTTATGCTCACATTTAATTGTTTCTTTAAAGATAAATTCCTAGATGTGGAATCGCTGTCTCAAAGGTGCACCACTTTGTAAATATGCTGCTGCAATGTCTTATTTCTCAACTGCCCTCAAGGAGGGCTGTACCTCCCACTGCTCCCACCACAGCCCACACCAGGAGTGGGCTCTACCAGCATCACCAAAACCTCATTTGTTTTCATTTTGCATTTCCTTGTTCATTATTAAGATGGAGAGGTTTGTTACAATTGTTCACGTCTGTAACTTTCCTTTGAGATAGATGTGTATATTTTTTGGGCCTATTTTCCAGATCTTTTTATGGACTCCCACTTTTTATGGACTCCTACTTGTTTTTCAAGACCCAATTCAAAGCCCATCTTGCCATGATCCCTTCCTTGCTACCTGTTGTTTCTCTGAAGGTGGAAGTATTTTTATTTTCACCTCCAAATTCTTACAGCTGCTTGTAGTCTTAAAATAACTTGTCAAATACCCCTTTGCATTATAACTCAATATCTTTGGCCTCTACTAGGATCTTGTCTTTAGAATAGGAAATGTGCCTTACTCGTTTCTATATTACTGTAGAGCCTGGCACAGTGCTGGGTAACTAGTAGGTACCAACATTCTAAATGTATGCACAGTTCTTAAAAATTAAAAATAAATCTAATGTCATCTTATCAAATTGTTTTCTTTCTTACCTCCTCTTTCCCTTCTGAATCAAGGAGGTTTTGCTCCATCCAAGATCAAGCAGGACAGGTAGAGTAACCAGCCATGCCCGGCCTTTGTGAGAAGGCCGGGTATGGCAGCCCTGAACATGTATTTGTTTCAAATAGGACATTGATGTTAGCTACCCACCCAGACTTTTCTCCTCTTCCTGGAAGAGATTAACTACCACCCTCCACTTTCCCATTTTAACAATTTAAAATGTATTACTATTACTAATCATCTTATAAAATCAATACGTAGTAATTATGGAACATTTGAAACATAGAAGGAAGACAGGGATCACCTATAGGCTTCCAAGTCACATTCAACTAGCTCACTGTGGTTGATATTTTGGCTATATTTTCATTTAGCTGCATTTTCTAGGCCAAGATGTTTTAAGTTTTTACTATGGAGTGTAGCATGCACTTCTTTTGTCCTGCCTTTGTCACTCAATAGAATAATACTTGTTCAATGGTTTTATAATATTTTACATGGTTTTACCATAACTTAGTCAGCCCTGATTTTGTTGTTAGGTCTTTGGATTGTTCCCACTGTGTCACTCTTATGAACAGGGATAGACTAGATCATGCAGTGTTGCCTTGTCAATTCTTTAGCTGCGCTGCAAGGTTGACTGACCCATACCAGCTCTTCTCCCTCATTCTCCAGCCTTTGGGGCTGGTTCCCCACTAGCCTCTTGGTTTGTGTTTCTCAGTATCCGTGTGTAGCAACATATTGAGAAATGGCTTCCTTTTTCAGGAAGAAAACTCAAGTGCTTGAGCCCCAAGGAGGCCACACAAGAGTGCATTATCATGCCCCTGGGTGTTGGGGCCTTGGTGCTACATGGCCCTTCCTTTCCTCTTACACCCAGAGGTGGGTTCAGGGTAGGGGACGCTAAGCCTTTGCCAGAGAACTTGTACGTGGCAAAGCTGCTCTCTCCAGTGGTAAGCTCTGGTCACACCCTCCTCCCTTAGGAGCTTATAGTGAACACCTGGGTCCATTTTCTGGCTGGTCCTAGACTTGGATCCCATATGGCAGATCTGCTCTCATCATTCCCTGGGCATGTCCTATAGGGGCTGCTGGCATGGGAGGAGTCCTGGAGTTGTCCTTAGCCCCACGTCTCTAATGAGCTGCCCAGGGAATGCCGTTGAGTTCCTATAGCCTGTTCTCCTGCTGAGGGACTGCAGTTACGAAGTCAGCATGGCCCAACGGTCCAGGGCTTGGACTGTGGAGCAACACTGCCTGGGTTCACATCCTGCCCCTGACAGTTACTTTATCTCTGTCTTACTTTCATCCCCACGTGGGGATAATAATAACACCTACCTCCTCTGATGAATGAGTTAGCATTTGTAAACTTCTTGAAATGGTCCCTGATTTGCTAAATAAAAATAGGGAACTAGAGACCCAGATGAGCTTCTTGCTCACGCAGCAGGTTGAACCCAGGCCTTCTGCCATCCAGCACATGGGGAAGGTCACTGGACAGGAGCCAGGAGACCAGGGTCTATCCTGACACTGCCTTCTGATTTTCTCTATGACTTTGACTAAGGCACTGCCCCACCCTGGGCCTTAGTTTCCTTGTCAGTAAAGTGCAATGAACTTGAAGACCCTTTTCAGGAGATTCTAGAATTTTGTGATTTAAAGCTATTTCAGATCCCTCAGTGAGGGTTCAGTCCTTCCAGTAGCTAGCTACTCCTGGTTGACATGGCCTTCATCGGGGCTGACAGCAAAGACTGGCAGCCGGAGAGCCAGCCCTGTAGGGTTTGCTGGGAGTTTTCTCTGCACAGGTGAGCTCTTCTCCTGGAGGCTGAGTTAGAATATCTGGATCACCTGGGAACAACGGGCCATGGGAGAACCAGCCTCTTTGGGAATGTGAGACGTGTGCTGTCCAGCACAGCAGAGCAAGGCCTGGGGTGTGGGCTGCCGGCACCTGTGCTCCGTGGGCCACAGTGCGCCCCCGCCCTCAGAGCGCACCACTTGCCCTGAGGTCTTTGTGTGAGCAAAACTGGGTCTTATGCAAGAGCCTGTGTGTATCTCTACTTGCAGCTGTTACATCAGAAGGCTAAGTACTCAGAGCTCATGTGATCGGGGAACTAGCAGTAGGTTCTCTTGCTCTGGTCCTTTCTGTGGACAGGTAGGAGGGAATAGGATGTGGCTGCCAGGCTCCTGGGGAGGAGAGGACTGTATGCTGAGGAAAGAGGCTGAGGCTGGTGAATTCTCTCTGAGGTTCTGCTTGTCACCGAGGCCTTCTGGTAGGTGACAGAGCCTCGCCTGGGTTTGTGCTCTGTGTGTTGGTGATGTATCCATTTGCACAGTGGGAAAGGTCCTTGTATGAGTGGTGGGTTTGGGGTGTGGGTGGCCTACTATAAGGTCAAGCCCAGTGCCTCATGTTGGGAGGGGTGGCATGTGGTGTCAGGCCTTCCTGGGTTGAAGTTGGCACTGGCATGACCCAGCTCGGTGACCTTGGGTTGCCCCCCTGAGCCTCTGGACCCTCCTTTATAAATGAGGATCCTCATACCAAGATGCCAAGCATTGCCCTGGCTCACAATGAGTGTTCCAAACATCAGTGAAGGAGGTAGGATAGCCTATGGTTGGAGTATGGACTCAGCAGTTAAACCACCTGAGTTCAAATCCTCATCCAGCTACTAACTTGCTATGTGACTTGGGCCTGCTCCTTGTCTTCAGTTTATCCATCTGTAAAATGGGAATGTTAGATGTTAGGGCCTCTCTCTCAGATTGTTATGAGAATTAAGTGACTCAACATATATAAATCACTCAAAGCAGTGCCTGACACATAGTGAATAAATGCTTTGTCATTGTCAACTGTTATCAGATTTCTCCAGTAAGTTGTGGTCAGTCGATTTCTTGGGAGGTAGGCAGCCCACCTGCTCTGTTTATTTTTAAATGGAGCCCCTCTCTGTTCAGCCAGAACTTATTCAGAGTGGCAGGTGTGCGCGCTCATTCTTGCATGTGTGCACGTGTGTGTGTGTGTGTGTGTGTGTGTGTGTGTGTGTGTGTGTGTTTGAGCTGTGTCACTCCTGCCCCAGAGAACAGCTCCTGTTACAGCCTGTGTGCCAGGCCTGGAGCCTGTCCCTCCCAGGCTCTCTTCCACTTGCTTCCTCAGGTTGCGTGCATCTTAATAGCTACCTTGTTTGCCTTTCTATTCTGCTCAGTCTGCTGGCAGGGGTTCCTGTTGCACAGTCTGGCTTGTGTGTTGACCTCCTCTTGACCTCTCAAGGAATAAAACAAGGGTTCAGAAGGCCATCCTCTGAGGCGAGTGTGCTGTTGCCTTGCATGGCCTCATCTACATTTGCCCCTTTTCAGAGAACACATGAGAGTAGCTTGGGATGTGCCATGTAAGTGGACTCATTAGGAACATGTTTAAGAATCTTAAAGCAATAAATAAGTCAGAATTTAACTGCTTTCGAAGGTAACAAAATACTGGAATTTTCATGATAAAGATGGTTGATGATGAGTATTGACAATCTGGTAGCTAATGCATCTCTCTCCTAGGAAGGTGGTACTAGCCTCCCATTTTACAGACAAGGAAACTGAGGCTTGTAAAGGTTAACTTAACCCAAGTTAAGGTAACTGGACAATAGAGCTGGGATTTGGACCCAGGTCTGTTGGACTCTAGGCCTGAGGACCCAACCATCTCTCTCAACAGGGCCACTGGCTGGCATTCCTGGAATAGCTCAGTGGTGACATTCTGTTATCTGAGCCCTTTCTCACTCTCCATAATGATAGCTTTGGTGATAGCTGAGCCCTCTCTCACTTTTCATGATAGTTCTGGTGATGTGAGCCCAATACAGCTGTGTAAACTGAGGTCCCCGGGGGTAAGAGGAGAAATTCCGTAGTCTTTTGGCCTTTGCATTTTAGAGATGGTGCTCCCCCTCTCCTTCCCTCCGGAGCTGACATCTCCTCACCCTCATTATAGTTCCATTCCTAAATCCCATATTTCCTTACCTTCCCCTGCCCGGATAAAATGGTTCCTTAAAAAGAGAGCTTTGACTATTTTATCATGAAGAAGGTCATGTGTAATTGAATGGCCTTCGCACATCCCTTAGGTAAAGAGGCGTGCATGTCTTTGTCAAGCTGCCCCCTGAGCCTCTCTTCCCTAAGAGATATCTGAGGGGTCCCCAGGTGGGAGTGACCCCAGTGGGACTCAGTGTTTTAGGAATGCAGGGTTTTAATCTAGTAACTTAAAATCATGCCGTCCACTCCAGAGGGTGGGTAAGGAGGAAAATAGCTCACACTCAGAGCTGTTCTTGTTCCATGAGGAGCCTGCAGACATGTCAATAATTGACACCTGGATTTGGACCCTTGCCTTTTAAGGTCTCCCTGTCAGCTGTCAAAGCCTTGGCCTTTCTCACAATTAAGGCCACAGAATAGGGAGATGGCTACAAATATTGGCTGGGCACCCAGCACGCCAGCTACTGGGCATGTATTATATTGTTCAGTGTTCTCGATGATTTTTTGAGGCTGATCTTTCCCCCTCATTTAAAACAGGAAGTAAATTCTGTCAATTATCCCTTAGCTGGTAAGAGGTGAGTGAGATTTGAACTTGATTCTTTCTGACTCTTATTCCCATGATCTTTCCTATTAAGCTAGAGAAAGTGTGCTCTCTGTCCATGTGTGTCTCTCTGTCTCTCTGACACACACACACACACACCCACCCCTGGGCCCACTTTCCTTTGTGGGGTAGTGCATTTCCTGCACATATGGGTTGAAGAGGACTAGACAGAACCAGCAGCCCCATGCTGGCTGGAGAAGGCTCCTCTTGGGTCTGGCCACTCTGGTAATGCTGCGTCTCTCCAGCTTGTCTGTCTGACCCACCTCTGGGGGCTGCCGAGAAGAATTGGAGATGGAACTGTTGGAGCAGTGGCTTTTGATCTTGGCAAGTGCAGGGTTCCCCTTCTGCCTGTGAGGGGAGTGGAGGGGTGGAGCTTAAGAGTGGAGAGACACCTGGGTTGGGAGCTAGCTGCCTGTGGGCCGAGGTGCCTTTGCCAAGCTGGACCTTAAGCCAAGAGGGCTTCTGAAAGATAGCAGACCCCCGTCCCCCATGAAGCATCTAGGTCTAGTAAATCTGACAGTTTCTGCCCTGTTGGCTCATTTGCTGGAGAAACTCAGCTCTTTAGCTTCCTGCATTCCAGGGTGCTGGTATGCCAGAAATTCCCTGGACAAGCAAGCAGAGAAGTCTTGTCTTTATAGTGAATATGCTAATAAAACATCTCTAGAATCTGTTCCTTCCTTTCCACCCACACTGCCACTAAGTTACCTTTTGTTCTCATCATTTGCTGCGTTGTGGTGGCTTCTTAATTGATTTTCCTGTCTCTGGTTTCTCCACACCCACTTCAATCTGTCCTCCACATGGTTTCCAGAATGATGATCATTCAAAAATGCAAATCTGATCATGTTTCTTCCTTTGCTTCCCTCCCCACTCCTGCAAGATTGAGTGCAGATGCCTTAGTTTGGCCTCCCAGAGCCTTTAAGGACCTACATGAGCTGGCCCTACCCCCAGCGGACTGCTCTCCTGACCTTCTGCATCCCTTCTAGTCTCCAGCTACTTGCTGTATCCTTAAAAAAAAAAAAAAAAGTTTCTTTGTGACTCTGGGCTTTGCTCATGCTGTGCCCTCTACCTGGGGTGACCTCCCTGCCCCTTACCCTCTGTCTGTGTGCCCCATCCCATGCCTTACCCCAACCTGTTGAACTCATTTTAGGGGTTACCTCTTCTTTGTTGTCTTCCTAGGGTTTCAGCCACTGCACTCCACAGTAAGACCTAGTCCCCTTGGGATCCCACAGCAAATACACAAACCTCTATGGAGGCATTGAGGTGGCATGCTCCACGTGGCATCAGCTATCCTGGTATGGAGGGCCCAAAGAGTCCCTACTCACATGTCTGACACCTTGCTGGAGACAGCTGGCCTCAGCTGGCATGCTTTCCTTCTCCTTGGAGGCTTAGGGCCTCTCCACATGGTCTCTCCATCAGAGTAATCAGGGCTCCAGAAGAATCTTCTGCTGTCCTGTTGGTCAGAGGAGACACCGACCAACCCACATTCAAAGGAAGAAGAAATAGACCTTAGATTGAAGGAATGTGAAATTTTGGGTGGCCATCTTTAGTCCACTGTGGTGGCCTACACTCGTATCATAGCCTCAAGTAATCCTGTGATTTTCAAATGGGACAGAACAGCTCTCACTACCCGCCGCCAAGAACAGGGTCTTTTCTACTCATTCTTTTTCTCTACAGATGTAAGATGCTGCACATCTTGCTTTACCCCACCCTCACTGTGTGCACTCCTAGAAATTGGGTCATCTTGTGTCTTCCTAGGAGCAGGGGTGCAGCTGGGGGTTGTATTCCCAAGCACTCAGTATCACCTACATCAGGCAGGTTGTTGGAACAAGAATTCCACTTCTCTCTACCTCCCCAGTCAGGTTCAATATCCAGTTGCGCTGCAGGTCCTATGTAATAGACATGAAGGATCTATAAGGTATTACATGTGGCTTTGAGTATATTAGGTTCCTTTTTCAAGTATATGTAACTCTCTAAGCCTCAGTTTCCTCATTTGTAAAATGAGCTTAATAATAGTACCTATCAGAGAATTAATATGGGTATTAGATGAGACAATACACATGAAATGCATAGCACAGTGCCTGGCACATAGGAATATCCAATTTAAACACAAATAGTACACAGTTGTGGTAAAAAGCAGTCCTGGAAGATAAAACTTACTTCATAGTGGATCATAGACATACACAAAAAGATAAAACTATAAAACTTCTAGAACATAGGAGAACATCTTTGTGAATGTGGGCTTGGCAAAGATTTCTTAGGAAATAAAAAGCCTACACCAAAAAAGAAAAACATTGAAAAATTGGACTTCATAAAAAAGTAGATGTTCTTTGAAATTTGGAAGGACTTTTGGAGGAATGTTTTGGACAGCCTGCAGTCCCAAGAAGAATCTTTTTCCTTTTGTGGGTTTTCTGGAGACCAACAGGAAGCCTTAGCCTTGGAAATATTAGCCTTAGAAGGTTTGGAAGGGGATTTGAAGTACTGTGGGCTTAATAAATGTTCGCAGAAATACTTTCTATTGCAAGTAACAGAAAACGTGACTTCAGCAATGTAGCCATTATGTTTCTCCGACAGCAAGACATTTGGCGTTATGTGGCTTATATGTTGGTTCAACAGCGGAACAGTGCTGGCATCTCTGGTTCTCTGGACAACTCTTGACAATTCTAATCTTCAGAGCAGGAAGGGGGATTGTGGGTAATGGGCACCCCAGAGACTGTCCCACTTGTGAGCAAAGGAGACACTTTCCCAGCAGTTCCAGCAGACATGTCCACGTATGTAATTGACCAGAATTGTCACAGCTAGCTTCAAGGGACACTGGAAGTAGGGACTGGAGCATCATGGTAGCCATGCTGGGACCCCATCCCAGGTCAATTATGAGGATGTGAAGTCAGGGTTGAGAACCACTGACTCAGACCCATTCATCACTGGGCACAGTGCTGCTCCAAATAAAATCAGTCTGTAAGTGAGGAAGTGGTCCAGAATGGATATCAGATAGATATTGAGAGTGCCTAATGCAGTACCCCTCATACCAGGGGAGTTCACCATCATATTAGTTGTCTCCTGGTATCCAAGGTACTCACTTGTCCCTTGCCCCTTGCCCCCTGCCCCTGCGTGGCCTTTTACCCTTTTCTGTGATAGCCTTAGTTCCTAGGCAAACAGTCATGTTGCTGGAAAGGAAGGCCTTCCATCTTCCCAGCATATGGCACAATCTCCTACTTATAGCAAATGCTTTCAGATCAGAGTCTGAAGCACTTCACCTTCCCTCATGCCTCCCTTCTAGTGGCTTCCAGTGACCAAGTCTTAAAGATAGGTAAGGGGATGGGCCTATTGGCAGGAATCCACCTGTGCCATTAGATGCAGCCTCTGCCTGTTTTTCTAGGTCTCTGCTTGGTAATTCACACCCAGGGCCCTTTTGATGTGCAGTATCAGGAATCCTCTTAGATTCCCTCTTGTAATTGAGGGATTGAGGGCTAAGCTATGCTCCATGGGTCTGATGAACTTCAGACAGGCATGTGAAGTGTTTGAACAGAGATAAAGGCTATGTCAATTAAGGATTTGATTCGGGGGCAGGAACACTGAGCATTGGAGCAGTCGGGGATGCTTTGGGGCAGGCATACCTGCTCTCCTTCTTTGCCTCCCACAGCCCTCTGGTCAGGTCGTCTTTGAACACGTCTGTCACCCCTACTTGTGTGAGTTCCTCTAGCTTATGCAGCAGGTTGCTTGTGACTATGCTGCAGTGCCTCTCAGTGCCTGGCATCAGGAAGAAGTTTACTGACCACTTATTGAATGAATGAATGATGGATAGAGCTTCTCTTTCCTCTCCCTGTGCAATCACTTCAGGCCCAGGGCAGTTAGGGGATGAGGCTGGTGTCTTTCTTTCTTGTGGTTTAGTCCAGTTAATCCCCACAACCCTCAAGGACTTCTGGTTCCAAAAAACATATGTGAGTATTGGCTTATAGTATTGAAATGAGGCAGCCCCAAGACAGTTCATTCCCCAACTTTTCAAGGTTAAGATGGCTTTCTGAAGAACCATTCTCAACCAACCATAATTCTCAAGTGGAAGCCATCTGAGGATATTTCAGTTAGGAAAATGCCTTCTTCTTGAAAACCTTTCCTGTTGAGTATCACAACCTCAGGAGAGCCTGAGATGCAGAGAAAACTTGGGTCCTTGGCTGTCTACCCTGGCCCAGCTCAAGCTCCATCTCCTTCAAGAAGCTTTGTACATGCTTCTAAGCTATGTCAGTCTCTCCTTGCCCTGCCTGCTCGTACTTGGTACCAGAACAATTGGAGTGGGTGATGGTATCTAGTGAGGGTGCTAATCATACAGAGAAAGTTTACTAACTCGGTAGTGCTTCTGGGCAGGGTCCCGGTGGGCACTCACACCTCAGCCATGACAGACTGATCCTGTTTGGTCTCCACTTGGGTGTGAACCTCCCATCTGCAGCCTGTCGTCATGCCTGGAGTCCGCAGCCCCCATGGAGCCAAGGGAGGGCGGGAAGCCCGAGTTCCCAGCTGCGGCCCTCTCACCCCAGCCTCCTTGGGCATGGCTTCACTTGTGGTCTGGGGCAGACTTGTTTGTTTGTGTTTGAAGTTTTCCGACTCCGAGTTTGACGTCAGGGCAGGGCTGCTAGTGGGAGGCTTGGTGGGGAGATTGTCTCTGCACAAATGCACACGTCTGGCAGCTTCCCCAGCAGAGCATGCGCACGGGACAGAGACAGACGGGCAGAGGATGGTTGGTTGCGAAATGCCTGGCTTGGGGATTGAGGTCACTTTCTCCTCACCTCACTTTCCCTGGTGCCCTCGTTCACTCTGCCCCTTTCCTTCTAATGGCAGCCCCACTGGTACCCTCGAGAGCTGCTTGGGGCTCGGCATTGTTAGGGGCCAAGGGCTGGGCTTGCTTCGTGCCTATGTGTGGAGCTGCCAGCTGCGTCATGACCTCCAGAAGTCTCCTTACATTCTCAGAAATCATTTTGCAATACATTGGCCATGGCAGCCAGACCAGACTGCTAAGCTGCCTGGGCTGACAGGATGTTCCTGGAAGCATATTCCAGCTTTGGGGAGAAGGTGGAAGAAGTAAGGGGATAAGCCCTGAGGCCTGGGCAGAACCAGCAGGCTGGGGAAGGAGCATCAGCTTCAGGGACCATTGAGGGAAGGCTGGATTGAGTTGCAAGAGTTTTGGTGGCTTCCTAAAGTATGGGATAGGGTAGACAGGGAACTGGCACTGCTGTGGACATCTAGGTGCCTCACCTTATTCTGTAAGCATACTAGGATCTCCTTGAAAGGAGCAGCCCTAGGTACCAGGCAGGATGGTGGCTAGTTTTAATGAATTCAGAGCTGGTTTGGAGGCTGATCGGGTGTAGCTCAGATGGTAGGTTATTGCAAATCAGTATCAGATGTAGTGAGCCATTATGTGACCAGACGCATTTGGAGAGAGTGGATTCAGTCTGCAGTTTTTATTCAGAGAATGCACTGCCTGGAACAGGCTGGTCATTGCTAGATTTTGGGCTTTGGGCCATAGAGAGGTGGGTTCTGCCCACTGTCATCATGTTTGTGCTGATCAGGACAGCTTAGAGGAGCTAAGGGATGGATAGCAGGAGTCATTTTGGGAGATGGTATGGTACAAAGAAACAGAGCATTGGGTTGAGGCCTGAGTCCCTTTTTGATTTGAGAAACTTACAAAGCTCTTGGTGCCCCAGTTTCCTCATTTGTAAGATGAGAATAATAAAATACACCTGTAAATCTAATGGGTGTAGCACATGTGGTTTGCCTCTTTGTGAGTGGCCTAAGTAATGAGCCATAACTGTCATTGTGCTAAGGCTGGACTCAGAATTGCACATGGCTTTTTTGCAGGATAGGTAACTGTCCCTTAGTGAGTGGGCCAAGCAGGCTGCCCAGCACCCACGTCTTAACATAGCTCTGTGTTTGATGTTGATGTTAGTGCACAGTATTTCCCATCAAGAGTCTAGAAGATTCTGTGATGTTTTTCAGTTGTACGTAACTGTTTTGTGGGAAGAATGATACACTCAGGGATGTTGTCAACTTTCGGGTTGCATGAAGGTTGGGATATCATTCTTATATTGTGAGGGATCTACTACAATTCCCACCTCCTGGGGTTTTTATTGAGAATCCAGGAAGAGAGAGTGATAAGGTGCTATATAAATAGAAGAAACCATTGTTACTTCTAGGGTTGATCATTGGGTATTGACATGATTTCCATAATTGAGAAAGCCTGCTGCTAAACATGGGACTCTTGTGTCCACCTCTGCCTGTGCCTGGAGTTCATTTGTCCATATATATTTCAATATGTGTCACATCTGTCCCCATACTGAACCACATGCCCTGCTTGCAACAAAGACCTGGGATAATGGGAAGAGTAACAGTCTGCTCAGGGTCCTGCAGCAGCCAGGATCTGAGTCAAAGTTAGGGTGAAAAACCTCTAGACATCTGGCCACTTCTGGATCATGCCCAGATCATAGATTTGAGGGTCACCCACAGAAGAGACCTCCATATCCCAGGCACTGCAGTTTTAGAGTGTAGTTGACTTTGTAATCAGTTGTCTGGAAAGACATGTTTTCTGCAAGGGTGTAGAAGTCTGGGTAAGATGTAATTCAAATGGCTTGAGCTGAAAATCTTTACACTCCTCATCAAGGCCATGCTTTTGGACTGAGCAGCATCCTATTTAGTGAGCACTTCATGTACTCTGGACATTGGACAAAGCACTTTGCATACACGAAAACTGCACTGAATTTTTCAGCTATGGAGCATATACTATTTTCTCCACTTTGCAGATAAGGAAACTAAGATAAACTAGTCACTGCCACACAGTTGGTAAGTGATAGCACCAGGAATGCAACTTAGATCTGCCTGACTGCCAAGCCTGTGTTTCCCGCTAGGGGTGATGGAACAATTAACTAATGGTAGGCATGGTCCCCGACCAGTCAGAACAGGTGCTGATGGTAAACAGGCGTGGGCACACCCATGCATCAGGTGGAATGTTTTCCTGGTTATTACCACTGCACCGCTTGGCTAGTCCAGCACAATGGCTGGCCCCCAGCCAACCACTCTGGGAAGCCTGCAAGAGGTTTCTGTTAGGATGACCGCTTTAGCCAGCATTGCCCTATCTCTTTTGGGGGCAGGGCAACTACCAGTCCAGCCCGCTGTGGCGGCTCCAAGGGCTATCAGTTCTGTGGCTGCAGAGGAGCCCTGTGTCCCAGATCAGCCTGGTCCCAGATCAGCCGTGGGTCACCTTTGACAACCATGACGTGCTCTAAAGGGTGAACCTGGGATCTGCAGGTGCCAGCTACAGGGAGCTGTACAGGGTTTAGGCCCAACATAAGAGAAGAATGTCAAGGAAAGAGCCTTCCCCAGGAGACGCTGCGGCCCCTGCACTTGGCAGCTTTGAGCTGAGCAGATGCATAAGGCCTTTTTTGTTGCTGCATACCTTGTGGTTCGGGAAGCTGCTTCCTTTTCCTGCAGAAGTTTCTCTCTTTCATTGGCATATGCTTTGGGAGTTCAGGGGTCCCCAACCCCCAGGCCACAGACTGGTAGCAGTCCATGGCCTGTTAGGAACTGGGCCACACAGCAAGAGGCGAGTGGCAGGTGAGCGAGCGAAGCTTCATCTGTATTAGCTGCTCCCCAGCGCTAGCATCACCACCTCAGCTCCACCTCAGATCATCAGGCATTAGATTCTCATAGGAGCACTGGCCCCTGGTGCTGAAAAGGTTGAGGACCACTGCTTTAACAGGTGACTGCACTTTAGGGTTGTCTGAGAGGCCTCACCTGCATGGAAGTGATGCTCATGGCAGCCTGCATTTGGGAGGCCTCTGTTGGACTCATCCTGGAGCAGATAGAGGTGGCAGATTACATTTGAGACTGATCAGGATGCCAGATTAGGGGTGCACGTGCTTGTCTGGATGAGTGGCCTTCCTGGAGTTGATGCAGCTCCGCTCCAGCCACAGCCTCCTGCTGCTGATAGTGGAGATGTGAGCACTTTGAGGAGAGGGAGGACTCAGATTCCCTGGAGTCAACCAGTGAGCCAGGCTTTGGCCCTCATGTCTTTAAAATATATGTACCTGATCTGTAAGTTCCAGCCTCATTGTCCTAAAGGCTAACACCAGCTTTTGGGGTCTTCTTTAGCCCCATCTGTGAAATGGGTCCGATCCCACCCACATCCTCCCTACTGCCCAGGAAGGTTATAGGAGAACCTGAAGACTTAGCTGGGTGAAGGTGCCACCTACCGCAACTACCACTGAGCGTGTGAACATCTTACATCCATAGTTTCTCATGTAAATCTCCACAGTAGCCCTTTGAAGCAGATCAACCCCAATTTACAGGTGAGAAAACTGAGGCCGAGGTTAAATCTGTGTTCACCTGCTGGGGGAGAGTGGTGGTGAGGGGCTTTGAGACCAGGTCCCTCTGTCTCTAGTGTCAGTTCTTCCTCACAGAGCTGCGCTTCCTCTTGGATGTGGTTAGAGTAAATAACGGTAACACAGTAGGACCTGTATGTTTTTTTTTTCTTGTTCCAGGCATTTTTATTAGTTACTTTGGCCCCAACTTTCATAAAATGATACCATTTTTATAGGTGGTAAGATTGAAGCTGAGCTTGGGGAATTTCCCCAAGGTCCTTGATCTAAATGTCAGAGCTGGGACCAGAGCTTAGATCTTTCACTGTAGGACACTTGGTGAGCACCTGCTGAGCGATTATACCCACCAACTGCTTGTGGGCCGACTTGATGCTCTTCTGCTCTTTCTGTAAACCAGGGTGAGTATAAGGAGAGAGGTGGGTCACACACTAATGAAGCAAAAAAATATTGGGGGCAGGGGTGAGACTTTAGTTCCAACCCTTGGTCCTCCCCGATGGCCAGAGCGCTAATGACTCCCTCTTGCTGCTGGTTCCATCGCTGAAACCCCAGGTGCTTTTCTATTCCGGAAAATTTATATACTGTGGTTTTGTGGTTAAGAGAAAATTATGCTACCCATGAAAGGTCCCCTTGCAGGCCCCTGGGGCTGGGTTGGCAGGCCCCACTGCGGTTTCTCTGGGAAAGTAGCCCCTGGGTGCTTGTGTGACTGTGACCAACTTTCCAAAAAGTGAGAACAGCCGTTTATGGCTCGGATATGAGCTGCTGCACACTAGGTGCCTTCATCCTTTGTGAATGAGAAAAGCTTTGCTCATTTAGCAGAACCCAAATCTGCAGGTGTCCTTTCTTCTTTATGAGCTCTGAAAGATAGCAGCCGCCAGGCCACCAGACCTGCTGGCAAATGGGTCACAGTGCACTGCCAGCCAGGCGTACGGGTTGTTAACTAGGTCTAGGGAGAAATCGTTTCAAGTTCAGCAGTCCTACCCATGGGCCTGCTTTGAGCTGTCTAGCAGGGATCTTTAGCCACCTTTAAACAAAAGAAACTGCTTACTCCTCTCCTGGGGAACTTGCCCAGGTTTTTGAGACTCTTAGGCTCCTGAGTCATCACTTGCTCAACTGGCATTTGTTTTCCATTGTCATTTTGATAAACATATGTGCCTGTCAGGGCTACAAAATATGTGTTCATTTGTTTATTCAACAAAAGTTTTATAATAGCAAACCATGTACCAGGCGCTATGCTGGTTCCTGAGGACCTAGTGGTGACCAAGAACACAGAGCAGACACCTGGCCTCGTGGAGTTTACAGTCTAAAGAAAGAAGTAGACAAGTAAAATATTAGAACCACAATTTGTGATCTGATGGGGGAGAGGGCAAGGGCTGAGGAGCAGGGCTGAAGGGCTTGGAGAAGGCTTAGAGAAATGGAGATCTAAGCTGAGCTGTGGAGACTGAAGCATCATTGGTAAGAACCTTCCTGGCAGGAGGCAGAGAGCCTGGAGGCTAAAAAAGGCTAGAGTAAGCCCCAAACCCTGGCTTACTGCTGAGGCCAGACTGGCTGACCTTGATGTCAACCTGTGATGACCTAAGTCTTCTGCAGAATGGATGTCTTATTAATTGGCCTCCAGAATTTGGCCCTGGAAACTCTCATGCCAGTGACAGACAGCCTTCACTGCTGTTGCTATGTGTGCCGGCAGCCCGACTTCTTCTGTTAATGTGGAAAAGAATGGTTTCGACTTGGCACAGTTATTTGATTTATTCCCCCATCTTTGGTCAGCTCTTTGAAGCTGTGGTTTGAGAGCAGTTTGGAATGAAGGTAAAAACTGGCAGTGAGAAATGTTTTAACATGGGGATAAGGTCCACAGGTTTTCCTTCCTTGCTTGTTTCCTTCCTCAGAATTTTTGAGCACATGTTATGTGCCAGGTGCAGTAATAGACGTGTGGGTACAGCCACAAATGAGGTAGATACAGCCCCTGCCCTGATGTGTAATAATAGGGGGACTAACCTAGTATGAATTTCCACACTGTGGCTCAATCCTCCCAATAGACCATGAGCCAGATATTATCATTCCTGTTGTACGGGTGAGGGAACCAAGACTCAGAAGAATTAACAAACTTCCCCAAGGTCACACAACTGGTAAATGGCAGAACCTAGATTTGAACCCAGATTCTGTTGACCTCTGAAACCTGTTCTATGTCTGCTGCCCTGGGAGCTCACATCTGTTGGTGGAGACCCTGTCAGAAGCTTGACTTTGAGGCCTACTGTGATATGGGCTGCCACCAAGATGTAGACAGAGCAATTGGAAGGGGAGACAGGAAACTCTAATCAGGCCTGGGAAGTCTTACTCAGGCCAAGGACACTGTGGTTGGAGGAGGGAGGGACTTCTGGCCAGAGCAGACAGTTTGAGCAGAGGCCCAGCGGGTAGGAAAGTACAGGACATATTTGAGGAATAGCTCCTAGGTGAGTGTATATGTGGAGGGCAAGGAGGAGAGTAGATGAGCCTGGAAGGAAAGGGTGAGGCCCTGATTTTGGAATTGGCTTCTGGTCACATGGGGAGGGATGGACCAGAATGGGGACAGCCTGGATGAGGGATGTAAGTGTCTCCACTTAGCTCTTTAGAATAAAAGAGGGACTCATGTCTTCACATTTGTGAGTTTCATGCTCTGAAAATGTTCCCAGGAACTTAGGTTCCACAATAGGACAGCAAATATACTTCTCATCTGGTGACTTGGAGCTGCCTGTCTCCGCAGCGTTCCATTAGCAACTGCTCAGAGGTGTAAAGCCTCTGCAGAGAATGTTCAATTAGTAATGTCTGCTCTGGGTACCTGAGGGGCATATAGTGTAGGAATACTATAGGTTTGCCTCTGTCTAGGTTTCACTAAATGTCGTAACTGTACAATTGTGTGGAATTATTTTTGTTCTCACTCAGTGTTCACTCTCTAATAATTGTCCTCACTTGCCACTGAGCCCTGTGAAGATAGCAGGACTTAACAGAGCTCCAGGCCACATGAGTGGACCAGTGCCCCTGAGTCCAGTAGATGGTGAGCATGGGACCAAACAAGTTTCTGGGGGAGATTTCAGAAAGGCTGACATAGAAGCAGTGGATTTGTTGTCATTGCAGGTCTCATTTCCTGCCTTACATCCCTCTAGCCACAAGGATTCTTTACCTGGGGTCTGTGGAGAGAATTCTGGGGGCCCATGAATTTGCAGGGGAAAATTGGTATCTTTATTATCATTAACCTTAACTGAAATGTATATGTTATTCGATTTGGAGAAAGGCAACAAAGCACAGTCGTCTTAGCAAATGTGTGTCTAGGTCACAAGTAAAAATAACAGTTGTTTTCATGTCATGATACAATTGTGGAGCTGTCTGAAAACGCGTTTTACAGTTGTCTCACCTTCAGAGTTATGGTAGCTATGAGACCCACTGCTAGATGTTATTTAATACTTTAATAAAGAAGTTTTTAGTACCCTATCACAATTTTAAGTAATATTTTGGTAAACGTATTTACATATAATTAATTTCCTTTACAATCCTAAATGTTTTGTTTTTGTACTTAAAAGCGTTATTCTTAGAAAGGGATGGACCTCTCCAGACTGCCAAAGGGTCCAGGGTCCAAAAATGGTCAAGAGCTCCTGTTTGGAATGTTGGGAGCCTTTCTAGATATTTGAAGTTTTAAATTATTATTGTTAATTATTTTTTAGTATTGTGACTGTGCTAACAGAAAGAGTCCTTACTCTTTAGAGAAATATGCTGAGGTATTTACCAATGAAAGATAAAAGAATGTGTTAACAACAACAAAAGCCTTGAGGGACAGTAGGACTGGAAAGTAGCTCTAAGGACAAGACTTTGAAGGTGGTGCCTGCCCTCTGGGGAAACTTGAAAGTCACCATTGAGACCACCAGTCTAGTCACCATCTCAGCAGCTCTCACCGAATTCCTGGGTCACTTGATCTCAGCTGAGCTAGGACCCTGGTCTTCCTCAGTTTGTGGACTCATTTCCATCTGTTCAAGTCTATTTCCCTTTCTTATTAACCAGCCTCAGGCTGTGCCCCGCTCTGCATTCCTCAATAGAGTATGGGCCACCCAGGCAGAGACTAGTGTTTGTCAAAGAGAGCATCATGCTGACCTTATTTAATCTTATTTCATTTGTAGTTTGTCTTTTGAAAGCTGTGGATAGTCTTTCCCCTGAAAAATGTACAGACTCACGTATCTGAAATTTGCATCCATTTCGCGGTGTGAATCCTAAAAGCCTATGGTCAGACCAGAGTCAAGGATCCTTGCCAATAATGCCACAGCCTGACAGACATGGTCTACATGTGTGAGCGGGCATGCACTGAATGCTTCATTTCTTCTCAACCTCCCTGAGAGGGAGGATCTACCCATTTTGTGGAGGAGGGAACAGAGGCTTTTCTGGGGTTAGAGTGTTAAGTAACTTGTCCAAGGTCACAGTGCTAGGGAGCCCCTGGATCCCAACCCAGGCAATCTAATTATAGGCTGGAAACATCCTAAGTAGAATGCTGTTTATTATTAACCACCCCCACATCCAAACCTCCCCCATTCCTTATCCCCCTACTCAGACAGGAAGTCCTTCTTATGTTTTAACCCTGTTCTCTGTTCTGACCAGTCTTGCCCATTACTCTCTGAGGATCATCATCCCAAGGGTGAGGCAGTGTCAGCAGCCTTAGGTGGGGTTGGGGGTTATAGGTGGTTCTCCAGGTTTCCTACTGGCTCTCCCATACCCTTCACCTCTCCTCCCTCCTCACTTTCCTGCTTCAGTGCTGTTGGAATGGTAACAAAGGGGAATCCAACAGGCTCCTGTCTTCCTCACATTGCTCCTGTTTGCCAGAGCTCCCCTGTAGTGTGCTCAGGGCGGCCACATGCATGTGCCCCTAACGAATCAGCCTTTTCTTTCCTGGGCTCCCCGCAGGCGAAGCTGGTCCGTTACATTTGCAAGCAGCGGCAGTGCAAGCTGAGCGTGGCTCCTAATGAGAGGACCTCAGAGCTCAACAGCTACCCTCGCTTCAGTGACTGGCTGTACACCTTCAACGTGAGGCCGGAGGTGGTGCAGGTATGTGGGCCTTGGGGACTCAGGTCAGGGGCTGTGGTATGCGCCAGTCAAGCAAAGGGACCACACGCAAACCCAAGGACAGCTCTACTGTGGCTACGACTGAGGGACGATGCTCTCTACTCTCAGAAAGAGGGGATGTTGGAGGGGACAGCAGCAGCAAGAGGAACACAGGGTAAATGTAGCTCTAGCATATGTCCTGGGTGCCATTGCTTTACTGCACCGATTGTTCATTGGTTTACCATAAGGACAGCAGCCACATTTCTGAAAACATTGGCAGTACAACAGACACTGTTGAAACACTTTATATAGATAATCTCACTTAATTCTCACAAAACCCTGAGAAGGGGTTACTATCCTTATTGCCATTTTATACTTGAAGAAATTAAAGCACAGAATGGTTAAATAACTTGTTTATAATCATACAGCTAGTAAGTGATAGCTTTGGGATTTGGAAACAAGAGTCTGAGTTAAGTTTTCTCTTGTAACTGCTATATAATATTATTTTTCCTCCTTTGTTCCCTCTTCCCATCTAAACTACCCACTCTCCCACCTCACTACCCAAGCAATGAAACAGTATGCACGGAGAGTGAGCGTACTTTATGCCGGGTGTTAGAGGTACAGGATGGCTCTCATGGGGCATAAATCAATCAGTCAATCCTCGACAGGAACAGTGCACCCAGTCAGATCTTTTAAATCCCTTACTTCTATTCTAAAATTAAAAAGATTGACTCTTGCTATCATTTTCAAGTAATATGAATTCATTATATATAGACACTTTGGAAAGCAGAAAGAGGATGGAAAAATCACATTCATATTCCCACCACTCAAGGAAAGTCTGTGATCATTAAGATTTTGTTATTTTTTTCTAGTCTTTTATTTCCCTAATACTTAAGTGTTTAAAAAATTTCTAATGTGCAATTTAGTAAAATAGTTACTAGCCAATGTGACTGTTATTATCGTGGAATGATCTAGTCCACACTGGGATGTGCTATAATTTCAAAGATATAAATTCAAAGATGTGCTGAATTCTGAAGACTTAGTACAGAAAAAAGCAAAATATTAATAACTAGTATATGTTGAGATGACTCTATTTTGGATATATTAAGCTAAAAATCTTATTAAAACTAGTTTTATATATATTTACTTTTTAAAATGCAGCTACTCAAAAATTAAAATATAAGTCTGCGGCTTGAATTATATTTCTGTTAGGCAACACTGTTTCAAATCATCCTGAATACACAATTTTATATTTTGCTCTTATCATTTGATATGATGACCAGCATATTTCCCCCATATTTTCACACTTAGTAAACCTTTTTTTTAAGTGGCTGCATATTATTTGATTGAGTATATGTGATGTAGTTTACCAGGCAGAGGTTAATTCTCGTTGTTAGCTATTGTATATAACATGGTTGTCAATATTTATAAAGCTGTTTATATATTTAGAACTTTCCCTAGGAGAGGTTCCTGAACAGGAGGTGACATGAACATGAAAGGTTCCCGTCATGGGGGAAGGGGGTGAGAGGAGGTGGGGTAAGGTGGGGGGACCACAGAGGAGCTCTCAGCACCTTACATGTTCCTGGCCCTGGCCTCAGCATCCCTCGTATTTGTGACATATGCCAGCCTTTAGGAAGCTGGCAGAAAGGAATTGGCCAATGTGAAGGTTCAGGGAAACTGCTTTGTCGGATGGTGGTTCCTTGAGCATTAAGTCACGTGGACACATGCACATAATATGTGTAATAGCTCTCTATCCATCTCCCACCCACCCTGCCTAACAGTTTTCTGCCATACAGGAGGGAGATCCCAACATGTAATGTTTAATCCATGGTGACAGATTTTAAATGATGGACTTGGAGACTATGAAGCATTGAATGGTCCCTCCATTCCCTAGTCCAACCTCAGCGTTTACCCCTCTCCTCCCTAAGAGCTCAGAAATCAAAAGCAGTTTCCAAACATTCATGTGTAGGTTACAGTTGAGGACACCAGAGCTCTACAAGGTCAGTGACTTGCTTAGCATCTCATCAACATCATCCCTACTTGACAGGTGAGGACCGCTGGGTTCAAGAGGCCACGGACTCTGTGAGGGTCCCAGAGCTAATAACAGCGGGGCTTGAGGTTCAGACGCAGTCCTGCTGGACTTCATACTATACCTTCTAACTTCCTTTCTTGCACTTAAGGCCTCTTTGGCAGATGGCTTAGCAACTTGAGGGATTTCCCTGGCATCTCCAGAGGTCCAAAGTGTGTAGGGGACCCAGCTCTCCCCTTGTCTGTCTTTAAGACAAGAACCAAGTACCATGGACCCCAGCTGCAGGGGTTGTTTGGCTCCTGGAGAGCCCTTTGGTGGCAGTAGGGAGGATGGTCTCCCAGCCAGGCCCAGAGGCATAGCAGATACTGAGTCAGGTGATATTTGAACAAACATATCATGAGTGATAAGTCAGAGGTGGGTAGTAACTGAGAGACAGGCTCATTTGTATGCAGGAGTCTGGCAGTCAGGAGAGCCTAAAAGTCAGATGTGGTTTGGGAATCCCTTGCCACGTAATGTGGAAGGCTGAGGCAGAGATCTCTGGGGATGGGGAGGGGTCGGGATGAGACAACAGGAACGCCTCCAGCTGCCCAGTGACCTCTCCAGTGACTTGCAGATCATGAGGCAGCTCTGAAACTAACATGTTTTAAGCAGAGCTCTTGTTCTTCCCTTTCCATACGTATAGGAATGTTTTCTTGGCACTTTATCTTCACATCTCAGAAAATGGTAGCATTATCTACCCAGTTGCTCAAGCCACAAACCCAAGAGGCCTTCCTGATTCCTCCCTTGCCCTTACTCACATGTGCAGTCCCTTAGTGAGACCTGTGGGCTCCACCCCAAGACATACTGCAGACCTATCCACCTTTCTGTGTCCCTACCACTGACACTATGGTCCAGGCCACCATCCTCTTTGCCCAAGCTCCTGCCACAGCCCCTTAACTGTCTCCCTACTTTATCATTTACCCACTTCATTCTATTTCTACACAGCAGCCAGTAAGAAACATAAATTGGATTGTGCCATTTTCCAGTGCTTCTTATTTCTTTCCAAATGAACACCAGATACTTCATACTCTTCGGCCTCTGCCTGCCCTTCTCTGTCTCATCTAGCTGACCCTCCCCTTTGCTTTCTCTGGTCTGACTTTTGCACTTGTTTTTTTCTCTTCCTAGACTGGACATCATTCTAGTGTCAGGTCCATAGTCACCTCCTCTGAGCAGTCTTCCCTGATAATCTGATCTAAAGCTGACTCCCACCCTTCAGTCTTTACCAGTGCACTTTGGCTGAGTTTTTCAATAACACTGACCACTTTCTAGAGTTATCTAACTTATTTGTTGTATGTGGTCTGCCTACTCTCCCATTGGAATACAAGCTCTCTGAGACAAAGACCTACTTTCTCTGGGTTGTTTGCCACAAAACCCACATTGAGTATTAGTCCTGATCTAACAATTAATCGTTCGAGAGGAAGGAAGGCCAAATCTCATTATGGCATGGTGACTGTCCCCAGGAGTCACAGGTTTGGTTGTGAGTGGGTGGTGACACAGGTTACTCCAAGACCTGGCTTTTAATATACTACGAGAAAGGCCAGTATAGGGGCCATAGCCCCAAAGATCTACCTCCCTCCCATACCCATTTGCCCATGAGTCAATGTCTGTAAAGAGCATTGGGAGAGTTACTGCCCCCAGGGGAGAAGAAGGCTGATTGGGCCAGTGCCCTAAAGAGTTTTCAGAACTCTTTGGCACTCCCCTTCTGACCATACTGATACCCCTTCATTCACAAAGGGGTTGTGCTTCCAGGAGCTCAATCAGGACCTTACTGGGAGGCCTCAGTAGTCTCGTTATTGGGCTGCACCATAACTGCAGTGGGCTCCCAGGGCCCCTCAGAGCCTCCTGCTCATTTTCCTTCAAAGCCGACATACATAGAGCACATCTGGCGTGTAGTGCTGTATATGTGCATATTTCATCCAGTTGCCCCAACATCCCTGTGGGGCAGGGACCATTTCTGCCATTGGACAGTTGAGGAAGCTGGGGCCCTGTAGGGTGTACTGACTCACTCAGGATCCCAAAGCTGTGAGGAGCAGAGCTAGGCATCCCTCCAGACCTGACTTTGAGTCTTCGCTCTTAGCCACTTCTCTTTCCTTCCTCTTGGGAACGCCCAGTTCTTGGCCTGGCTCTGGGAACCTGGCCAAACCTTTTCACCTCCCTAAGTCTCAGTTTCCTTCTCTGTAAAATGGGAGAATACCATATGCTGCTTGCTTGCTGAGACAGCTGTGAGGGTCAAGTGCTTCGAGGCACTGTGGTGTTTGTTGGGGTGGAGGAGGGAAAATTCAGGCAATTTCCCCACCTTTCCTTCTCAGCTGCTGTTATTTCCTGGCGAGAGCCAAACCCAGCAGAGACCACTGGGTCTCTTGCATACTGGGCAGTTTTAAATAGCTATCTGGGAGTGAAAGGAAGGGGATGTGAACAGAAGGCTGGGAACAGAGGCTGGCCAGAGGCAGTTTTCTGAATCAAGAGGCAGTGGGAGTCATTCCAGGGCTTAAGACAGAAGGCAGGTGGCACATAGGACAGACTGGAGCTGGGGCAAGAGCCCTTTCCCACTCCCTATGGGTCCCAAGGGCCACACTTGGGCATCCTCACCATCCTTACCAGTGGGACGGAGGAAATGAGGCAGGAGGGAGTGTGGAGCCAGAGGAAGCTGGACCCGGCTACCTGAGGGTGTGGGGGGAACAGCCAGCAGCTTTCTGCGTGGATTTTAAAAGCCACAAGGAATCATTGGCTGGGTTGTCACTCCATCTTCCCCAAACAAACTCTCCGGACCCTTTTCTAAAGATTGCTCTGTGTCTTCCCTTCAAATCTCACATTGGTTCTTGGGCCCATGCCAGAGTATTCTAAAGGTTGAGAGAAGAGCTGTTTCCTTTAGTAATCCTGGGGAATGGAGATGGGGCTGCCTGTGCTTGGCTCTGCTCCTTGTATGTGTTTCTCCTTGTACATGTGTGGGAGCACAGCGATGGGGCCCAGAGTTAGAGGGCTCCCTGGGCACAGGCCTTAGGCTGTAAATCTGTTTTATTCTGTTTCTTAACTTCAGACAGTTGTTTGGACTCTGACTGATACCCATCTGACACCACTCACCCTAGGCCCTGTTGGATCCTGTGCTTTCAGTGAAAATTGGTTCTAGAAGTGGCACCCATCAAATAAAGGTGCAGATTTCAGAAACCAAAGTTCCAAAGAGCATAAAAACCTATGCCTTTTCATGTTGGCCTCAGAGATAGAATCCTTAGACTTCTGAATGTCATCTAAACCAAGGGTTCCCAACCCCCAGGCTGCAGACCGGTACCAATCTATGGCCTCTTAGGAACAGGGCCACACAGGAGGTTAGCGGCAGGCCAGCGAGTAAAGCTTCATCTGTATTTGCAGCCGCTCCCCAGCACTAACATCACTGCCTCAGCTCCACCGCAGCTCATCAGGCATTAGATTCTCATAGCAGCACCAGTCCCTGGTGCCAAAAAGGTTGGGGACTGCTGATCTAAAACACTGTTTATTTTCTTAAATAACCATTTTGTTTTGGAAAAGTTTTAAATTTACAGAAAAGTTGCAGAGACAATACAGACTTCATCCAGTTTCCCCCGTCGTTAATATCATACATTACCACAGTACCTTTGTCAAAACTAAGAAAACGACATTGGTACATTACTATTAACTAAACTCCAAAATCTATTTGGAGTTTACCAATTTTTCCATAAATGTCCCCTTTCTCTTCTAGGATCCAGTCCAAGGTACCACGTAGTAGTTTTTATTTTCATATAAATTTGTTTCCCTTTTTTATTATAGTTGCTAAAATAGGGTCATACAATGTATATCATTCTGCAAGTTTTAGTCTAATCTCATCTGTGTGTTAGTATATACAAATCCATCTCATTCTTCTTAATAATAAGAGGTAAGATTTCTTCATGCTATCTTAGGAATGACTGTGTTTGAGGGGTGCCCGCCTGCTCACACACAGGCATACATAGAAGGTGTTGGCCGGTGCCCAGAAGAGGCTGGGTGCTCAGCAGCACAGCACCTGGCCTATGGAAGCCCTTGACAAGTATTTACTGGGTGAAGGAGTGACTGAAAATCACTTGTAGGTCGGAGCCTGAAGATGCCAGATTTTAAAACGGGGTCTCTTATCTATCTGTCCTTTTTGTTATTTGTGTTTTGGGGGGAAGATATCCAAATCCATGATGTCTGACAGTTAATACTTGACAGTTTACCCCAGGGTGCTCCCCAAGGCCTCCAGGGATGATCTTTGTGTGGTGGGGTTTGTCCCCTCAGCCTCTTCAGTAAGTTCCCTGCTGATCTTAACACTTCATGACAGGAGCCCTGATTTTTCCCTCAGGAAACTACACACATCATACGTGTATGTAGCCATGTGTGTGTGCATAATTTCCTTCTTCCTTTTCAATATTCCCTTCCTGGGGTCTGTTTCTCTAGGGTTATCTAAATATTATTTCAGCTTTTGACTTTAGATTGTGGTCACTAGTTTGTGGTTATAAAGTTTCCAGGAAATAATGCCTTTCTGCTGGACGAAGAGCAGGGAGGGATGTAGAAGTGGCCACAGGGCGGTGGTTGCACTTCTCCGTTTCTGGGGTGGATGAAGAGACTCTGCTATCTTGGTTCCCTTCCTCTCTGAGTCAGGTCTAAGCCCTCTGCAGCTGCAGAGTCTATTGTGATGCTTCTGACATGTGTGGCCTTTGATTCCTCCTCCTTTCCCTCTTCTGAGGATGTGGAGATGGGTAGCTTGGGAGATGCCTTCATATGTTAAGCCAGACATCAGACCTTGGTCTAGAGTGACACTGTCCAAAAGAATTTTCCATGAAGATAGAAACATTCTGTGCTGTTCTGTCCATCGTGGTGGCCACCAATCATATCTGGCTGTGGAGCACTTGATATATGCATAGTGTGGCTGAGAAACCAAAATTTAAATTTTACCGTAATGAATTTTAATTTAAATAGGCATATGGCTATTGCATTGAGCAGTGCAGGTCTGGCGCCTGCCTGGCAGGGCCCTGTGCTGAGAGCCAGGATGCTAAAGACACTCCCCAGTTCCAAGGGCTCACAGGCTAGAGTGAACGCACGTGTCAAGAGTGGGCACCAAGTGCCCGACTAAAGCTAGCCTGGGATCCGTGGGAGCAGGCTGGCAAACTCAGCCTGAGAAGGTCAAGGGAAGATCAGCACTTGGGAGTGTTTCTCTGAGAGCCAGGAGCTAGCCTGGTGGGAGGGGGAGGGCACACCAGATGCTGGGAGTAGTACCTACAAAGACCCCGAGACCCCAAGCGAGGTCTGAGAAAGCTAGTGCTGTCCTCACAGGAAGTGTTTGAAAGGGCCTTATCGGGGAGGAGACTGGTGAGGACACAGGGTGGGTTCACGGAAAGCACAGGGGTTGGGGTTTTATATGGGAGATCACTGAACTGTGCGTGGATTAGAGAGAGAAAGAGAGAGAGAAGGAGGGAGGGAGAGAAAGAGAGGGAGAGAGAGAAGACATTAGTTTGTTTTAAGAAAATAAAACTAGTAGTGAGAAGACTAGATTCATCATGGGGATGGGTGAAAGGTGAGACAGTGCTCCTGGTGGTGGTGTGGGGATAAGGAGCCTCCTGCAAGGAGGCAGGGCCTGGAGGATAGGAGGAACTAGGGGGTGGGCAGGAAAGTGAGTTTACAGACAGGATCTCTTTCCCCTCCCTGGACATCTATAGTCACACACTATGACTGTTTCCACCCCCCTCCACCCTTCCACAGGTTAAAAACTAAAAATCACAGCTTCATGTTCTGGCTACAGCTGGGGAAATGATTTCAGAGCCTGCTGGCATGGAGCCATTTTTTTTTTTCTTTAGCAGCTTCCCTGTTGGAAGTTGTTAAAGGAAGTGGCAAGTGCTGGATGGAATCAGTTCTAGCAGGCAGGGGTGGGTGCTGCAGAAGCTGGGATTCCAGGGCCTGAGCCACGAGCCTCAGCATCCCCTGAATAAGCTCTCGCTGGTGGCGTTTTTTGAATGGAAGATGAACGTGGGTCTGGTAAGGGGTTTTTGTTGTGGTTCTAACTGGGCAAGGTTCTCTTTCCCCTTGTTTTTCTATCCTTGTATTGCCATGTTTAAAATCAAGCCTTGTTTTGGGGATGGAGAAGAATGCTATCTGACCTCTGCCACCACCCTAGTTTCTCATTGGCTGGGAGTGGCCCCGGCGCAGGCTGTGTGAAGCAGGAAGCTGTGTAAAATTGAACCAGAAAAGTAAACTGGTATGTGGCTCCTTGGTACAGCTTTAATCCACATGGATCTGGTTGCCCTCGTTCCTAGCTGGGCCGCAGAGCTCTCCCCACCTAGGATAGGGAGATGGGTGCCAGGGCAGTGGAGTGGCATGCTGGTGTAACACAACCAGTCAGGAAAAGAGCCGAAGTGGGGATATGAAAGGAGGGAGGCAAACTACTAGGTAGCATTTTATATATATCACCCTATATAATTCTTATACCTGGGGTGGGGTGTGGGAAGAAACTACGATCCCCATTTTATAGCTAAGCAGACTGAGGCTCAGAGATGTTGAGTGACATTTTAGCATTACACAGGTAGCTGATAGCTGCGCTGGGATTCAAACTCATGTCCTTGTGACTCTAAAACCAAGCCTATTCTTTCCCACATGATTTTGTCATCTGACATCTTACCCAGAATAGATCAGGCTGGGGCTACCATATGTAGTTGTGTAATCAAACTGAGCTTTCTCTCAATCTCCCCTTCCCCTCCTCATCCTCCTCCTCTTCACTTCCCTACCTCTCTCTCCAAGTGCCCCCCTCTTTCTTTGTTCCTCCCTTTCTTCCTCTCTCCCTTTATCCTTCCCCCTTTCCTCATTTTACCTCCTTCCTTCTTATCATAACCATTTATTCTACACCCATTGATCACATACCTTGTACCCAGATTAATTATCACAGAAGATAAAATATGAACAAAATACAGCCCCTGGGGGGCTTACAGGGTGGTGAGATGTACACATCTGCAAATAACCAACTATGCACAGCAGAGTGACAGGCCCTGAGGGAGAAAAGTTTGAAATGTGGCAAGACACAAAACTGAAGGCCTGCTCCTGTTTCTTTCCTCCTGCTGGTCCAGCCATACACTTTCTCAGTAAGTGTGCTTGCCACCTGTTGTGTGCCAGGTGCTTTTCCAGGAGCTGCACCAAGGTCCTGTCCTTGCGGGACGTGCATGCGCCACTGAAGAAGTGATTTGTTTTTCAGGTCTTGAGTCAAAGTGTCCTCTTTTAATCTTTGAGAGTAGGGGTTCCCTAGCTTTTAGAAGTCTGAAAAATCATGAGCATGACTGTTCTGCTTAGCCCTATACTGGTAGGCACTTTTGAACAGTTAGCCCATCTCCTTACTCCATGGATTTATGAGCCGCCAAGTCCAGTGAAAACTGACCAGACTGGAAACACTGTGAGGGCAGGGACCTGGCTGTTTTGTTTACTGCTCTGGCATAGAGTGGGTGTTCTTGTTTAATGACTGAATTCACATGAGGTCATCCAAAGAATTTTGTTCTCTTGGGCCGAGGTATCTTAGGAGCTCTCATCTGGGATTGTGAGGGTTGAATTCAAGCAAGGGTCTCTGGGGGAGGTCTTTGGGCTGCCGATGGCCAGCTGAGGCCTGAGGTTCCTGAGCTGCTCTGGTTTCCATTGACAACAGACTGGACTTGGGCAAGATGGTGTCCGTAGCCTTGCTGTGAGACGGCTCTGGCTTAGCATGTATCTGAACCTGCCGTAGGGCCATCTAGCTCCTGCGCTGTCAGCTTGTGTTCAGTCCCTCCTCTTCCAGGGACTGCCTCAAAGGCAGGATTTCTCTAGAACAGATCTGACCAGCTCGATGTTGGGACATTCTTGTGTCAACATTACACTTTTATAAAGCAGAAGTCTTCCCTTACCGTCCTTTTTTTAAAAGTCAGCATATGTATTTCAGCCACCCTTTTTTCCAGCTATATGACTGAGCAGGCAGCAAGGTTGGAAAACAAGATTGCTAAGAGCATGACCTGTGGAATTAAATGACCTGGAACCTGGTATAGGGAGGCAGGCAAAATCTTAACTTTGTCACTTGCCAGTGATGTGATCTTAGGCAAGTCCCTTATCTCTCTGAGCCTGTTTACTAACATGTCATTTCTGATTTCTTCTGCTTCCTCAACCTCCACATTCAAATGCCTAGAAAATCCCACTATCTCCAAATATATATCACCAATCCATCTATGTCTCTTTTTCACCACTGCCACCTCCCTAATGCTACTGCATAAACTTATGCAGTAACACCTACCTCGCTCTCCGTGTGCACACTTGTCCTCCCCTTTATTTCCTTTTTCATGAGCCAAGAGTGATTCTTCTTAAAACCCAATTCCAGTCATTTCACTTTCCTAAGTACAGTCTTTCATCAGTGCTTTGTTGCACTCAGCATAAAATTCAAACTCTTCATCATTATTTTCAAGGCTCTGATGTATGCAGTGTCTGCCTCCTTCCATGTTGTCTCCTGCCCCTCCTTACTCTTCCCCTCAGGTAAGAACACATCAGGTTGTTTCCTATCATAGCCTAAGGCCTTTGTATGTTACATTTCCTCTGCCTGGAAATTTCTATACCCTCACAGCTTGTGCCTTCTAATCCTCTGACGCGTTTAGAAGTCAGCTCTTCAAAGAGGCCACCCTGTCTAAAATTAGATGCTACTCATGCCTGCCACTTTATCTCAGAATGCTATTTCCTTTTCATACTTATTCACAAATTTCAATTACATACTTTAGTTATTTTTGAATTTGTTTTTTTTATCCTGTGTTTCCTATCAGAACGTAAACCCCCAAAGGAAAAAGACTATATATTTTGTTTGCTGTTGTAGCCCAGTGCTGAATAAAGTTCCTGGCACACATTTAGTATTTAGCTGTGTCTTGATTGGATGAATAGATAAATAGATGGGGGAATGACATGGTACCAGGGCACATAGTATGACTTACTAAGTAAAAGCTATTATATTCTCCTACTTGTAGAACTTTTCCATAGCAAATTCTAATATCAACTGGCTTAAGCAAACAAGAGACTTATCAGCTTAAGTAATAGAAGTCCTGGGAAGTCTGAATGCAGGGGCTCAGA
The DNA here is from genome assembly GCA_028627145.1 of Eidolon dupreanum. Taxonomy (NCBI): domain Eukaryota; kingdom Metazoa; phylum Chordata; class Mammalia; order Chiroptera; family Pteropodidae; genus Eidolon; species Eidolon dupreanum. The sequence goes on along the minus strand of CM053506.1, from coordinate 76,596,832 downwards.
TGATGCTATTAGACATACTTCACAGATAGGCCCCTTCCACATGGCAGGCATGAAGGGTACCAGCCACAAAGCCTCACTTCTTTTCAGCATAGTAGTAACAGTGTTTGCTTATGGAAAGCTTCTTCCCCTTAGAATTGTAGCTGAAAAATTCCAGAGAAGGTTCTGATTGGCTTGGCTTTGGTCATGTGCCTGTATCAGAGCCAATTACAGGGCTAGGAAGACGGAGAGCTCCAGTTGGCCCAAACTGAGTCATGGGCTCAGCCCTTTGGCAGTGTGATAGGGGCCCTGAAGGGTCAGGGCCACCTGCACTCAGGAAATGAGTTTTTAAAGGAAAGACAGCCCTGCTGACAGAAGAAGAGACATTTATAAACAAATACTATCATCCCTCGTATAACAGTAACAATTGCTACTGCAGCACCCCACCCATACCCTTACCACGGGCTCTCCATGGGGATGGGTCACTAGGCTTTTCCCTGGGGGTTTCAGGGGTGACCACTGTACCCCACTTCCCATCAATGAGCAGAACTCTTGTATCTGTGTGGGAGGTGAAGGGCCTCAGGCTCAGAGATGGTGTGTCTTAGGTTTTTTTTTTTTTACTAGGCAGTAATTTATATGTATGTTCATTTTCAAAATGCAAAAAGTACAGAAATTAAAGAAAATGATAATACTGTCATTTATTGATGGTTTATCCCATAATCTAACTACTCAGAGGAAATACTATAAACAGTTTGGTGCATTTCTTTCTAGTTGGCCTTCTTTGTTCGTTGGTAGTAGTAACAGTGTTTGCTTATGGAAAGCTTCTTGTTTTCTTCTCTTTTTATATAGTTTATTCATGAATTTATTCTATAATTCTTTAGTGAGTGTTCCCAATGTGTCTGGAACTGAACTGTGAGCTTTACATGGAGTGTCTCATCCATTCCCACTGTATGAGGAGATTTCTTAGTCCCTTCAGGCTGCTATAACAAAAATACCAGTTTCTGGTATTTTGTACAGACTGGCTTATAAACAACAGAGTTATGCAGAATGAAAAATCCAAGATCAAGGTGCTAGCAGATTCCGTGTCTGGTGATGACTTACTTCCTGGTTCATAGATGGCTGTCTTTCTGCTGTGTTTTCAGGCAGCTCTCTAGGGTCTCTTTGCCCAGGGCACTAATCCCTTAGGGCTCCATACTCATGACCTAATCACCTCCTAAAGGCCGAGCCTTCAAACCCATCACTTTGGGATTAGCTTTCAACATGAATTTTGGAGAAACACAAATGTTTAGTCCAGAGCAGGAGGCAATGCTTTTACCTCTAGTATACAATAGAAATAGAGAAACTAAGTAACAGTGTCACTTAACCCAAGGTCCCCTAGATGGTAAGTAGTTGAGCCAAGATTCACATCCAGGAGGCCTGGCTCCTAAGCCAGGGTCGTGAAACACATACACACACAAGCATACACTTTAAATTCTCATAGATAGGACCATGTTGTACAGTTCCTCTGTGATGCCTGAGCATCTTTCCTTTTATAAAAATTTAAAGTGACATTTTCCAAATCTAATTACAAATGTTCATTGTAGGAAAATTTGAAAATACAGAAAAGCTCAAAAAAGAAAATACAGTCCCCCCACAACCCCACCAGCCACTGGTAGCCAGCCACTTAACTTTTTGCATTGTTTTTTCATTTCTATATAGTTAAATTCACTGTTTTTGTGTACAGTTCTCTGAGTTTTGACAGCCAGCAGTTCACACAGACCTTCTTGTAGGTATTCAAACCACCCAGCCCCTAAAGTGTGAGAGCTACAGGGAATTGGGGCAGTTGGAGTTCATGTGGTGGTGGGGGGTTCCCCAGATGACTCACTGGGAGGAGGGAGATGATCAGGCCTCGCTGACTCAAGTCAAACTTTTTGGAGGGGGCAATGAGGCAAGGAAAACCTCTCTGTCTTTGGCCTGATATCCTGGGTGCCTGGGTCCCTGACCCCCACCAGCAAGGCCCACTGGAGCCTGCACGTCTCACACCCAGCACCTGCTCTGGGAGTTATGTGCTGACTCCCCAGCTCTCAGGCACAGACTATTTTTGGCTGCAGTGACTGTTCACTGCAGTCATGAAAACAAAAACTCTCCCTGCCTCGTCCCTTCCCCGGGACACTGCCCCAGGGGCAGGGGCTGCTGGGGTCTCTGGGCTCAGGCCCCTCACCATGCATTGCCTGTGGAGCTGGGTGACGGCCAAGGCTGCAAGGGGCACGGGGGCCCCACCACCCGTGGTACTACGAGAAGCACGAGGCCTGGACCAGCCTGGGCTGGAGGGTTGTGAGGTAGGCACTGGGGTCTAGGATCAGATGGCCTTTCCATGAGTTCCTGGAATGGGTATATTTGTCTGTGCTCTGAGTCCTTGCTTTGCTAACTGTAGAACATGCCTGGAGAAATCAGCATGTTGGGGTAAAACATGACTTCCATTTCATTATTTTATTCCCTGTCTTTCTTGTGGTCAAGTGGCTGGGGAACTAGCAGAATCTTCCTGAAATAGATCTTCCCCTTCTTTCTAATGAATGGATTTTGGCCTGATTGTGCTTTTGGTTTGAATAGGGCATGCATTTGTTTTGTGCCTACTCCCTCTATAAAGAGCTTAATAAACTGGGGTTGTATAAAACAGACCCATCTCTGCCTCTCAGTGCTTCTGATGAGCCAGGCCAGGGAGGCCAAACCATGTAGAGGCATCAGCGCTAACCGCAGTTACACGGACTAGGGTCCAATGTGGGCACCATCGCTCACTTGCTGTGTCTTCTATGAGTATAATCCCTCTAAACCTTGCTTAGCACTCACTTTCTTAGCTACCAAGTCACTGTGCCCAGGCCATTTCATGGGTGGCAATAGTACCAGTAGTTGTTATTTTTATGATTAGACTGGTTGTGAAAAGAGGAAGCATGTTGAGAAGCTGAGTAAGAATCAGTGTGCCACAGCCCTGGGTGGGTCTAGCCCTTGTCTCAGAAGCTGGGTGTTTGGGTGTAGCTGTTGATGTGGGATTTGCTTCTTTTCGAAAAGAAGAAACATGTGCGCTGTCACCAGCAGGAGCATGGGTGGGGGTAGGCAAGATCGTGAAGTTGAAGATTTCCTATCTACCATCTTCTGAGCCACCAAGACATTAAGGACTTGCCAGGCTCCCGGTCAGGCCATTATTTTTGCATTCCACAGGGCTCTGAGCCCCTGAGGCGAGCACCTGTCCTGGCATCCCTTGGGCCAACTCCTCTGGGCATGATTCTCAGGGCAGACCTCAGGGAGGTCTTCCCCTTGGCTCACCTCTTAGAGCAGCTCAGAAAACCTGGCAGGAGTGAAAGTTTTACATCCGGGTAAGGAATGCCCACTATGGAAAATGGTGAGCTCTCCAGGGTTAGGATGTGTTCTGGTATTGGTCACTGACAGGACCCCGGTTCTGGTGCTGTTGTTCTGGGTGACCAGACAAGTCCCCATCTCTCTCTGAGCCTCGGTTTCCTCCTCTGTAAAACGAGGGTTGTTGGACTAGATTGGCTCTACGGTCCTTCAAACTCTGCCTTTGACCTTGGCAAGAGAAGGGTTTCTCTCCTGTATTCTTCCTACCTTCATGAATATCTATTGGCTCCTTTCATGCCCTCAAACCCTAGTGACTCTGGTGACGGCCTCCTTGGCTTGAGTCCTGGCCATCCACTTAGGGCTCCATTGGGCTTCCATTGCTTTTGTGGGGCAGGAGTTGTTTACAGGTTTCTGGAAAACTACAGAGAGAGGTTGCCTACCTCCATGAACTCCCTGAAGATCTTGGTCACCCGGTCGGACACCCATGGTGTAGCTCTAAAACAATGGGGCCCTTGTCCTCAAGCAAAGCAGCCTGGGTCTCAGGTCTCCAGCTCTGGGCTTCCTTCCTGCAGCCCAGTCCCTCCCCAACCTGGACAAACAACCCAAAAGAACAGATCACATGCTGAACGCTGGGACGTGCCTCTCTGGTGGAGGGATCTGTGATTGGCTCCTGGCCCTGAGCGGGACCCACCAGACCCTACCCAACACTGGGGCCAGGCGTGTGCCAGGGCTCTAAGCGAAGTTGCTGTCCCTGAGGCCTGTCGGCTAATGTATTCATTCTCTGGCTGGTGGGCCTCACTGGCTGAACTCGGAGCTCTTGCTCTGCAGAAATGGAGGTGGCGGGAGATGGAGACAGTCGATTTGTCTGGGGATCCTCTCTTTAATGGTGTGTTTGAACAGGGTAGACTTAGAAGGGGGAGAAGTTGGGGACCAGCAAGCCACAAAGCTGGCTGCAGACATGGTGACACCCAAGGGCCCCTGTTTATTTCTGTCAGTGTCTTTATCCTCAGGAGAGCTGAGATTCCCCCCCAGGGAGATAAATGCCAAGCCAGACCCCTTTCCCTGTACCCTCTGCATAAGATTACCAGGCATCCCAGTGTGCCAGGGACCGTCCCAAAGTAGGGCTGCTGTCCTGGAGCAGTTACTCACGGCTCTCCCTTTCTCTCTCAAAAGTGTCCCTCTTGAGATGGCACAACATACACTCGCCCTCCCTCTGGAGCCTCTCCTCTTCACCCGGCCACCAGCCGCCAGCCTGGGCTTTGTCCCCACTGCCACCCTGCTGGTCCTCCTGTCACCTGCTGCATCAGCCAGGGACGTGGGGGTAGGGGAGCCACACAGGTCTAGGGAAGCTCCACCTCAGAACAGGGCCAGGCTGGCGAAGGGCCCCCGACCCCTGGCTCACTCAGCCCCAGTCCCTCCACACGGCCCTGCTTGTGCAGGGAGGGACTTTCTCCTTGGCCAGTTTGCCAGAAGCCAAGCATCATCTGTGGGTTAGTGTGACTCTGGCTCCTGGCAAATCTCCCTGTCCTGCCCTGACCTTAGTCTTGTTTGTTTGTTTGTTTTAGAGTATCCCATTTATTGACTTGAGTTTTACTGTGGAATGTAGTGAACAATAGTGGGTTGGCTTTTTCCCCCCATAATCAGCACACACCCTGGGTGTAGAAAACCCCCTGTGGAAGCCCACCCATCTCCTCTCTTCATTTTGGGAGTAGCATGTATTGGTGGAAAGCGTGTAGCCCCCGAACTGTGTGTGTGTGTATGTGTGTTCCACAATGCTGAATATATCTGGCCATTTTCAAACAGCACCCAGGAGGAGCGGTTTTAGAAATGTGTGTTGATGGTACAGAGAAAGATGACAAAATACAGGCTGCCTGGATGGCGGATGTGGATTTGCCTCCAAGCCTCCTTTTGTGTCCCCCTCCTGCTGATAGTGTGCTGTGGGTCGGATGGGGAAAGACATGTCAGCATAGCAGGAGGTGAGAAAGAAGGAGCAGTGAGGCCTAGGGCCACCGGGAGATGGAGCCCAAAATAGGAGATGTGTGTTTGTCCAGTGGACAAATGACACACTGGATCAGGGGTTGCCAAACTCTGGCTTTTCAAATGATTTTCATATTTTTAACTGGTAGGAAAAAACTATTTTGTGACATGAAAATTAAATGAAGTTCAAGTTTCAGTCTCTATACTAAAAGTTTTACTGGAACACAGCCACACCCATCTGTTTACATATTGTCTATGGCTGTTTTGGTGCTCAGAGTTGAGTAGTTGTGACAGAGACCATATGGCCTGCAAAGCTGAAAATATTTACTCTCTAGCCTGTTCAGAAAAAGTTTGCCAATTCCTACACTAGGTACCTCAGGGTTTATAGGAAAAAGAATGGGACATGGGAGGCAGCCACAAGACCGCTCTCCAGGAGGGTGGGGCCAGCTACCTGGGGTGATGGCGGTAGCAAAGGTGACAGCAGATGCTGTCTGAAGCTGGAGAGCCGGTTTCAGGTGTGGTTTGGAGAGCAGCCCCTCCTTCAGAGGGCATAAGGGAAACTGAGGGGGAGCCCAAGGGGCAGCTGTGGGGAGTAAGAAGGAATGTCGAGAGAAGACCCTCTGGGAGGCCTCCTGCAGCTGCTTTTAACCCCATTGCTGGAGCTCATTGCAGCTGTGTGGGGCAGGAAAGGGTGTGGAGCCTGGACAGCCAGATATGATCTGTGATGTCAGGTAGACCCTGCCCTGGGAAAAATAACTCACTTTATAGAGAAAAGAAGTGGATAACAGCACAGGCAGGACAGGCTGGCTGTGACTAGGTAGAGTTGGCCATACCTCAGCCTCACCAATCAGTCTGTGTGGCCTTGAACAAGTTACCTACCCTCTCTGAGCCTTATCACCCATCTCAGGATGTTATGAGGCTTGCATGCGCTGACCTAGTTCATCTGGCAGGAGATACGTAATAAATGCTCATCACTCAGCCTTTCTTAACTCCCCCATCTCCTTCCCTTTGACCTGCATCCCTCTACCTCCACACCCTATCTCTCTACTGCATCTTTCTGAGGCTTTCAGGCTCAGACATACCAATACATAGGCCAAAGGCAGCTACTCCCTGAAGATTCCAGCCAGGCCCCCCACTCTATGAGCCCCAACCCTGCCTTGTGGATGGGAGGGAGGCAGGCACTGGTGTACAAGATGGGACATCTGGGACGTCTGTGTGCTTGGGCTAGGCTAGGGTTGAGTTGAAGGAGTTTGGGCCTCTTGAGAGGACAGGCAGGAAGTCAAGCCCCAGAGTGCAACCCTGTCCTGGGCTACTTTGGCCAGACTTAAGGCCTCCACAGCCTGTCAGCCCTCATGCCTCACCCCCCAGAATTCTGACTTGATTGGTTTGAGGCACAGCCACAGGTAATTCCAGGGTGCCACCAGGGTTAAGAGCCACTGATCTAATCTAGCCAAATCCACTCATTTTATAAGCAATGAAACCAAAGCCCAAAGAGAGGCAGGGACTGACCAGCGGTGAAAGGGGTTCCATGGACCAAATCTGACCCTTCTTTCACTGCGTTGGCTGGCTGGGAGGTGGTAGGAAGAAGACCTCCAAGAAGTGGCTGACTTCTCCCAGGAAGCCTTCTCCTTGTTTCCCAGGGCTGGGATAGTAAAGAGGCTATCCCAGGCCTCATCCACAGGCAAAGCCAGTACCCACAAGTTGTTTGCTGATCTCCATGGAAACCCCAGGAGGTTGCCTGACCTGGCCCTCACTGCCTCAGCCCCTCCTGTGCCTCCTAGAATATCCAGCTATTATCCAGGTCTCACCTGTCCTTCTCCCCCAGCCCCAGTGGTGGGAGCAGGCAGGAAGGAACATCTGTCAGGTGCTCCCTTGCCAACTGGAGGCGTGCAGGCTCCCAGCCTGGGCTGCCATAGAAACCTCCCTGCTCTTTTCTCTGTCTTTCCCTAGAACTCCTTTCTCACCCCCTTGCACCCATACTTGCAGGAGTGTGGAGTCCTATATCACTATCCACAGGGTTTTGTGAGTCCGCCTCTGGTATGACCAGTTCCCAGGGAAGCATTTGTGGTGGAGGTTCCTGGCCCTTAAAATTAAGCCCAGCCAGGGAAGCTGGGAGAGGCCTCTGCTCACACAGACCAGAAATCCAGGTTCTGCAAATGGACCTTAAGGGCTAGCAGCACTGATTAAGGCAGTTTACTGACCATCCTATGCTCTAGGACTAGCAAGCTAAATAGATAAACAAAGTATAGGTTTGCTTCTTGGTCTTCAACCCAGGACTTCATCTGAATGCTGGCTTGAGCTGTCACAAGTTCTTATGTGTGGCCCACACACGGGCATTGAAACCCCTGGCATTTCCACTGTCCACCTGACTGACCACAGCAGGCGTGGATGGCTCTCGGTGTAAGCCGGCACAGGTTTCTAAGTATAGACCCCAGGCAGCCCTGTGGCTGCTGGTAAGTCCCAGGATACCATTTGATACCCAGCCTGGCCTACGACACTGGCCAGCTGCTGAAGGGAGGGGGCAGCCCACTCCCTCCTTCTACTATAGAGAACAGAACTAGCAGTTTAATTATCACAGGCTGAGAGTGACCTCAGTGCCCAACTGACCCTGTCTAATTATTCTCAGAAAGAGTAATTTAACGTCCTCCACCAGAGAACATCCATTGTCTTGAGGGAATGGGAGAAGTGGGAGCCAGTGTTCTCTGGAGCTCCTGCTCTGTCCCACGTTCTCACTGCCTGGCTTCTGCTCCCATGTTCACCCAAGGCTCATAGGAGCCCGGGGAATTCCCACAATGTGTCCTGCCTTCTTGGTTTCTAGTTCATATTTTCTTCTTTAGACAGGAGCCAGGGTGGGTGGTCAATGATTCCATCCTCAAAGTGTATGGGCTCTCTGCCTTCATCCCTTCCCCAGAATACCAGTGTATGGGCCCTTGGCCTTAGGACAACTTGGCATCTTCCGTGTGCCTGCAGGAAGGTGGAAGGCCCTTCTGGGGCCTTGGGATTTCTCAGACATGAGAGGGTTTCAGAGTGGCTCCACCTGCCAGGTTGTCAGCAGGCCTGTGAATTCACCTTCAGCTGGTGGTTAAACAAATTCCCTAATTTGCTCTTGGTTGAAATTATCCAGAAAATTTGTGTGTGCACTATCGAGGTCTGAAATAATTTCCTAACTCAGACTGGGTTGTGCCTGTCACCGTGGGTGGACGGGTCACATCTGTGTGTAAGGTTTGGGGGAGCCAAGTCATTTGGGGGGCATTGCTTGAATTGTGATAGGAGGTGATAGCAGGGCCACTCCAGAGGCCTACACAGCCACTAGCCCAGCCTAGGTAAGAGCTGGGGAACACATGTTTTCATTGTATGCTGGTCCCCCTGGTTCCAGCATGCTTGCCTCATGCACTCTCCCCTCTTGATTAAGTTAACTTTGGGTCCAAAGTCACTCGTAGGAATTGGAAGACTGGGGCACTTTGTTCTCACGGTGGGTCCCAGAGCCACGGCGGGTGCCTCACGGAGAAGGCCTGGCCGCCCAGTGATATGTTGCCCAGGTTACTTGCTGCTTGGCTGCCATCCCTCCCCATTTGCCTATAGAAATAACCCTCTAGAAGTCGCTGGTCAGACAGATCCCTGAAAGGTGTCAGATTCTCCACATGGGGTCCCTGTGAGGGGGTCTGGGGGCCTGTGTAACCATAGATACAATTGTTTGGTCTGCACAGATTTGCATTAGTTGTCACCATGTAAAAATCAGTCATTTTAAAATCAGATTTCTTTAAAACTAGATCTGGCACCGCTCCCATAGCCTCCCCTCATTCCCCTACACTGAGTGAGGCCAGAGGCTGGGTTTCTGATTAGCATCGCCCTCACTGCTGTCAGATTTCTTATTCAGCAGAGGCAAGAGAAGTGTTTCTAGTACTTGTATCTACATCAAAAGATAGATCAAGGGGGCTCTGCCCCGCTGACCTCATTTCTTCCCAAGGCCTGGCCCTGAGGCTGTGTTTGAGACCCTCACTCTACCAAGTAACTTGTGGGTAGATAACTTCACTGACTGAGCTTTTAGGTAGAATGAGGTGGTCCCTCTCCCTAGTTCAGTGATCCAACCCTATAAGCAAGAGTGATTAGAGAATAGAAAGAATAGTAAGAGATCATGGCTGAGCACTCTCATTTCATTGACGATGCAGAGATCACATCCCAGGAAGCCATGTGTGCCCTGGGGGGAGGCGGAGGCAGCTCCAATTTCAGTGGGACCCTGAATCAGCTCTTCTGTCTCAGTATCCCTGCTTGCCTACCCAATTTTGTTTTGTCAACCCTGGTTTGAATTGGAACATAAAGAGGGGTAAAGGAGAGAAGGGAAGGAAGGCAATGCCTTAAACTGCCTTATTCCATGGGGCACACTGATCTCTGAAGCCTCAAGGGAATGAGAGAAACTTTGCAGGTAATTTGAAGGTATAAGAGACTGCCTTTTTTTTTTTTTTTCATTCATTTTTTTAAGGGAATGGATTTGAACGTATTCTGTCTTTTCTGTTTTTTTAGGGGGTTACTTTACTTGCCAATTTCCATTTTACAGTATAGGGTTTTTTTGTTTTTTGTTTTTTGTTTTTCCAGAAAGCAGGTAGAAATAAATTCCTTTAATTTACTTTGAAAAAATCATTTGAGTAGCTCAAGCCCAGAAAGATGAGTTAATTCTTGAAGAAAACAATATTGAACTTGTATCAAAGTCAGCTGCTTTGATTCAACAAGCCACAATGGTTAAAAACAAAGGATATCAGAAAATTTGGGGATGATATCTACGTTTCTGAAAAAAGAGCAGTTCAGGCAGGCTGATGAATGAGGTCTAACTTATCCAGCTGCAGAAACACCACGATGTCGGACAATTCCTCAGACTTATTTGTGATATTTTAAAGATGCGATAAATGTGTATTCAAAAAAAATTGTTTGCCCCAAAAGGTAGCTGCTGCACCTCCAGGCTTTGCTAGGCTACCAAGTGACAGCATAACTCATTGAAGGAGCCACGGGAATGGCACACATGGGTTTCAGCTCTAGCTCTGCCAGATTGCCTTGTAGGTCTGTGAGCCTCAGTAAAATGGCCTCTTCTTGATGAATTGTTTTGAGTGAAGATAGTGTATAAAGCACTGGCCATATTATACTGGCAAAGAGTTTGTAATAATGAATGTAGTTATGATGTTTAAGAAACTGAAATTGGTGCAGGTGGGGAGGAGAAAAAGATAAAGAAAGAAGGGCAAGAAGGGCTGCATTACAGTTAGATTTGGGGACTGGGTTTCCAGGCTTCTTGGAAACCTGCTGAGTCATCACAGTCTTGGGACAATGTAGGAGTGTCGGTGAGAACTGAGGCCACTCCAGGGAGAGGTGAAGTTGTTTTGTGAAGTCGCATAAAGGTCAACTTCACTTCCATTTATTGGTGGCCTGACAATATTGCCAACTCGCTTTTCATAGTAAAATGAGGGGAAAAGATATCACAACTGCATTTTCCGATGAAGGGTATTACTGAGGGCAATCAAGGAAGACACACTGATGAACAAAAGCTTCTGCCCTGGGATCTTTATCTAATCAGTCCCCTCTTGGTGCTGTTCTTATCATTGGTTTCCTGTGACGCTCTAGTTTTATCATCTGGAAGGATTTCTGACAAATGTGGGTTTGCCAAACCAATGATGAGCTTCTTGGTGCTTCTACTTGTGTGTTTATATTCTAGTTGTGTCTGTGAATCATTCTAAACAGCTATAAGATTATTGTCAATAACCCTGCAGATCGAAAAATATACAGACAAGACACAAAGGTAGGGAGGGAGGGACATGGCCAGACTCTAGGCCTCAGCTGGGGCCTGGTGTCACCTCCAGGCATCACCTCCAGGCATCACAAAGCCCCCAAACCATTGCCCCCAATAAATCATAGCACTATCTTCATCAGGTTCAGTTTTGACACTTGAATCTAAGATTTATGGCAATGTGAATTGACTGACAATAACATTATGCTTTCAAAATAAAATTAGACACAGCTTACTAAAATCATTGAAAATCAACCTAGATTCTCAAGAACTGTGAGCTTTATATGAATCATTTGATGTAAGATGTCTGGTCTTCCTTGTTACAGAAAATCTGAAAAATATAGAAAGGGGCCCAAAAAGGGGGAAAAACAGATCTTACGCTGGTTCTGTATCTCTGAGTTTTCTCTGTGCTGGGCCATAGCTTATTTTGCAGTGCAATGACTTGTTTTGTGTCAGTCACCCTGCAAGCCGCTTGAGGCCAAGGACATGTCCCATTGTTTTGCACGTCTGCACCAGTCTTGGTATCAGTATGGCTCAAAGTTGTCAGAGCCAGAGGGGTTTCTTCTCTCCTTGATGAGAGAAAAGACCACAAGCTTTGAGGTCAGTCAGGCCTTGATTCAAATATTCACTCTTTGTATTAGTTTTTTGTTGCTGCTTAACAACTGACCACAAATTTAGCAGCTTAAGGCACCCCTCATATATTAGCTTAGAGTTCTGTAGGAGGAAGATTAGATGAAGGAGTCCAGGTGGGCTCAGCTAGCTTCCCTGCTTAGGATCTCACCAGCCTGAAGCTGGGGTGTCAGCCAGGCTGGCCTCTTACCTTAAAGCTTCAAGAAGAAGCCAGTGCATTCAGGTTATTGGCAGAATCCAGTTCCTGGTGGCCATAGGTCACCCTTTTCCTTGCTGCTCTGCCAGGGGGCCACTCTCTGAGGCCATCCGCATTCCTTCTAGTGTGGCCCCTTTATCTTCCAAGTCTACATGGAGTCCTTTTCATGCTTGAGTCTCTCACTTCCTCTCTGCTACCTTGAACCTCTGAAAAGTTTTGACTGAAAACTAAATTAGGCGAGGTAATTGTCTGTACAGTTCTTGGTGAGGATTAATTCTCTCTAATCTTCCTCTCTCTAACAGTTTTATTTGAAATCTATCTTGTCTGATTAAGATATAGTACATCAAAATTGTAAAGGGCTGTCTTTATTTCAAGTACTTGTCATTCTAAAAAATTGTTATGATTCATTATTTTGGGGGGGCAGAGGAATAAAAAGAAACAAGAAGGGCAACATGCCCTGATCAAAACTTTTATGATTTTTTTGTCCTTCCTTCCACCCCCAACCCTGAAGCTTTGGCATCTCTACTTCAGCTGCTCTCTCCAGGAGTGCTGGGGTGGGGGCAAGAGCTGGCCTCCTGAGTCCCCAGACAAGTGGTGGCTCAGGTCGGAGGCCAGCCCAGCAGCAGCTGGCCCCTGCCACTCAGCCGGGGGGCCTGCCCTGGCCAGGGGGAGAATGAGGAGGGTGCTGGGGCAGCCTGAGCGCTCACGGGCTCTCTGCTGTCCCCTCTGCTTTCTCAGGAGATCCTCCGAGAGCTCACGCTGGACGCCTTGCTGGACATGAACGAGGCCAAGGTGAAGGAAACGCTGCGACGCTGTGGGGCCAGTGCAGAGGAGTGTGGCCGCTTGCAGTATGCCCTCACCTGCCTGCGGAAGGTGACAGGCCTGGGTAGGTAGGGCCCGCCTCCCCAGAACCGAGGCAGCCCCATGGGCTCCCTCTCCTTCCACCTCATCCTTGACTCCGGACTTCTCTCCCCAGGCCTGGCCTGGTTTTGAGGGGCATAGCCTTTGCTGAGGTAGATGATGGGATGGGACAAGTGTGGCTCAGAGTTTCTGGGGCAGCTTGGAAAGGCCAGGGCCAACATACAGAAAGTGCGTGATGGGCCTGAGATGGAGGGTCTCCCTAGTCAGAGGACTCCCTAGTCACAAGACCGGCTGGACAGTATGGACACAGGGAAGATTTGGCTATTGTTAGAAGCCCCAAGCTTGTCTGCTGGGTGGGTGGGCCCTGTGTGATTGCCCCTCTTTGGAGCATATCTGTTGGGCTCTCTGAAATCTAGCAGATTTCTGCATTCCATCCCCTCTTCCCACCCCAGTTCACCCCTAGCCCTCTCTTCACCTTCTCCTGTTCCCATCGGCTAGCTGGGCTGTGTGCTCACAAGGCACATACTGATTTGAGCTCAGCTTGAGCCAAGCACGATTCAAGAAATTGTACAGTGTTTCAGCTGTGTGTCCATGGCCACTATAGGCAAAGGGGTGTAATCCTGGCCTTATGATGCGTCCTTAGGGAATTATTTGCAGGCTTTCTAAATCTTGCTTTGGAAACAGCTTCACATGCCTTGACTTAATGCTCCTACAACCGACCACACAGATAAGGCTTTGAAATGAACCTAAGGAGAGAAATTAGCCCCAATTTTTAATTGTCTGAGCCACTTGTCTTATCTCCGGTTACATGAGGCTTAAGGAAACACTGCTTGATTTTTTTTTTTTCCCCTCAGAGAAGATTGGGCTTAATTTCTTCCTTGGTCCCATTGTACAAAGTCCTTCTCTGAACCCAGAGACCGTATGGAGAGCTTCACTCAGTTCAGAAAACCAACACACCAGACCTGCTGGCAGGTGCCATGGAAAAAACATGGGATGTAGTCAGCATTCTCTTCCCCATACTTTACAGAGAAGGAGACAGCCCAGATTGGGGAAGGGACTTAGCCAAGCACACACAGTAGTTAGTGACAGAGATGAGATTTGAGCTTCATTCTTTGATGGTAGTTGAGTTATTACCATGTTGTGGAAGTTTAAAAGTACTTGCCACCCAAGCTGAGATCTTGGGGTAACTTGTCAACCCTCCCTCTGTATGCCTGAATTATAAAGAATTGTGGAGGAGCCAGCTGTTGAGTGGTAACCTATTTGTGTTAGGAAGACTGCTGTCTGCCCATCCTGGATGCCAGGATGGGGAGATCACTAACTTATTAAGCCAGGCACTTGACACACATGAGCCAACACCCTTTAAAGAGGTGGTGGTAAGCTCCTTTTGTAGCTAGAGCATCGGAGGCATTGAGCGAGTTGTGGCAGAAGCTGGGCTTGGAACTCAGGTTTCTTCCCCAGCGGGTGCTTTTCCACTATGCCTCAGAGGAGCTCCCTGGGGAAGGGGTCTTTTCCAGGTCCTTCTCTCCCATTCAGTCTCAGCTTGTGATGCCCCTACATCCCCAAGAGGGTCTGTGCCACATCTCACCCAAATGGGTCTGCCCAATGGTGGACACACTTCGAGGGCACCAGCTAGACTGGCTGGGTACCAGGGATCGCCCTGTCTTTTGGCTCCTGCTGGCAGAGTCTTCATTGCACCCAGCAGGGCTTGTTTAGGGCACCTAGTTGTAATAAAAATGGACTATGGAATCAGACTGCCTGGACCCAGCACTCTGCTCAGCCACTTAGAGTCCATGGGACCTGGGTCAGTTATTTAACCCCACTGAGCCTCAGTTTTCTCATCTGTGAAATGGAGGTAATAACAACACCTCTCTCATAGGGTCGTTGTGAGGATGAAATGAGTTAAGGTCAAGTGCTTAGAACAGCCTGGTGCATATTAGGTGGTCTTTTCAATGTCGAAGCCATTTCCCTTGCCATCCCTGGTCTTAAGAAAAGTGAGCGGAGGTTGGTTCTCTGTGAGAGTGGCTGAAGAACAAGGGAAATATCATGCATGCTGATATTTCCTGTCCTTCATCCATAGCAGACATCACTAATCAATCCCAAGCTCTTCCTACTGAAGGATCATTCTCAAGAGCCACTGCCAATTGACTGGTATTGGCAAGACCCATTTGTCATCCTCAAGCTGGTTCAAAGCAGTGGTCATTAAATAGGCAATTAGAAGAATTTGGGGTTTGTTTCCTTTGGTGACAGACATGCCCATGGATTCATAGAACTTGTTCTTTCATCCCTTGAACAAGAAATGTGCCAGTGCCTCCTATAAGCCAGTCATGGCTACTTGAGTTATGGCTGCAATTTGAAAGAAGCAAGGAACACACAGACTAATTCATTCTGTCAAGTTGATTCATGAATAGAAAGTTGCCATGCAGTGAAGTAGGAGGAAGGGCATTTGAGGAAGGGATGGAATGTACAAAGAAACCCTAAGCACTGTGAAGGCTAATCTCTCTCTACCATCCCTGATAAATGGCTGTGTGGGCTAGGCTTGACCACCTCTTATGACAGAGAGCTCATTACCTCCCAAGGCTGTGCCATTATAGGTTATTCAGAACTGGTAGCCTTGCGGGAGGAGGCCAGTGCTATGGTCAGGACTGCAGGCTCAGTTCCCATCCCACCACTTGCTTAGCTATGTGACCTCAGCAGTGTACGTGGCTCGTCTTCCTGAATCTCAGCAACCTCACATGCTGGGAGGATGGAAGGAGACAGGATACAAAGCACAAAGTGGAAGGGTTCCAGGGTGGAAATTTATTTCCCTGTACCTTCCTGTATTTTCCCACTCATTGATAACTGTGAGGAGGGAGGTATCTTCTTCATAACAGGGTCTCTAGATGGGGTCCTTTCTCCCTGCCCCTCTTCAGTATCTCTCCATCTCCTATAAGGTCTAACCTAAAGTCTTTAGAGAGATAGATATCCAAATTCCCTGCCGAGCTGGTCTCAGGTGGGCTGACCCTCCACCTTCATCTCTGTGTCTCCCTGGCTTGTCTTGACCTCTCAACGCACACAGAACTCTTTGTAATTATGGGAAGGTACCATGTGCTCCCTACTTTTCCACATGCCCAGTATACCTCTCCCCTAGCTGGCTCAGCCCCATGACCCCCAGGCTATTTGGGGTCCTCTTCCTCTGTGCTCTCTCAGTCCCTATGCATTTTTGTGTCAGCATAGAGACTGCTGTGTTGAGTGTCTTTCACCCTCATTAGACCCTTCAGGCTCAGTGGATGTGTCTTTTTATGCCTTGATACCCAGCATATCCTTGAATGAATGGACAGACTGTGCCATTGAATTGGAACCCCACAGAGCCTCAAGGTCTTAGGGGTCAATGTGGGGGCAGCCAAAGTCACAGACTCCTCTCAGAAGGAGGTGACTGCTGGATCTCTTTTCTAACAAATTCCAAGGGCAATTTCCTATTGGAAGGTTGGTGTACCCCCTTTTCTTGACATTTAAATTTTTTCAAAACAGCGGCATCCCTTTATACACCCCCAACTTCTCTTTCCCAACTCTTAAAGATCAGTTACCAGTTACCTCTCTAAAGTCACCCACTTTTGGGGTAGCTTTGCCAGCTCGCTCCCCACAGACCTGCCAGCAAGAGCCCTGCACAAGCCACTCCCTCTCTTGACCTCATTTTTTTTTCTTTATAAACCGGGACAGTAATAGCCACACTGGTGGCCTCACGGTCAGCTAGATAAGGTAGAAGATAATGTATGTGCTTGAGAGGCCTTCATGAACCAGGTAAAGACTTGTAGCTGATGCTTTCCACTAAGGCACTTGCAACCTTGAACAAGATGTTTAACCCCTCTGGGCCCTGGCCATCTCCCCTGTAAATTCCTCTAGCCCAAGCCTTCTGTGACCTGACTTCTTGGCCCACAGGAGGGGAGCACAGAGAGGACTCGGGCTGGAGTTTTTTGGATGCCCGGCGGGAAAGTGGCTCAGGGCCTTCCATGGACACCCTCTCGCCAGCCAGCCTGCGCTGGCCCGCGGGGAGCTCCCAGCTGGGCAGACTAGGCAGCAGTGCCCAGGGCCCACGCTCTGTCTCCGTGTCAGCTCTGCCCACCTCGGACTCCTCAACCCCTGGCCCCAATGAGGGCTTCACGGACACCTGTATCCCCCTGCATGCCAGCGGCCGGCTGACCGCCCGTGCCCTGCATAGCTTCATCACCCCCCCGACCACGCCCCAGCTGCGACGGCACACCAAGCTGAAGCCGCCAAGGACGCCGCCCCCGCCCAGCCGCAAGGTCTTTCAGCTGCTGCCCAGCTTCCCCACGCTCACCCGGAGCAAGTCCCACGAGTCCCAGCTGGGGAACCGCATTGACGAAGTCTCCCCAATGAGGTAAGTGTTCCTGCCATGCAGGTGCTGGATTTGCTGTCCACGGAAAGTTTTGACTGTAGTTTTCTCATTCTAAAGGTTGTGTAGCCTCCATTTAAAAAATACGTAAAATCAACTGATATAGACATATACACAGTAAAAAGTGGAAAGTACTCCTGTCTCTCAGTCCACTCCCCAGACTGCCTTAACAGTTTGGGCTGAATCCTACTAGATTTCTTTAGATTTCTTTGTGTATGTGCGTGCGCGCACACACACACACAAAATGATGCCATGTATCAGTCAGCATAGACTGGGTTACGCTGCAGTGACAAATGATCACCAGATCTCTTAAAACACCAAGGATTTATTTCTTGCTCATGCTACCTGTCCATCATGGGTCAGCCTCATTCCAGGTCCCAGACGGATGATACAGCCACCTTCTATAACATTCCACCATGGCAGAAGTAAAAAGATTTTTAGATGTCACACACTAGCAATTAAATGTTCTTTCCTGAAAGTTTCACTCACCATCCATGATCCTACTCAAACAAAGGAACCAAGAAATCCAACTCTGCCATGTACCCAGAAGGGAAGGACTAGAGTATCTGGCTAAAACCTCTAATGATTATCGAAAACCATGTACTGCGTTCCATAACCTATGTTTTCAACTTACCTTGCTATCTCTGAGAACTTTGTCAGTACATGATGGTTTTGAATATATCACCCAAGGAGAGAAATCCACACTGTGATGTACCCTGCCACTCCCAATGAGGCTGTCCCGCTGGGATCTGGACCCCCACCCTTCCTCCTTCCTCCCCCTGTGCATCCTCTTGTCTCAAAGAGCATAGTGAAAACTACCGTGTGGACACATGGACGTGGGTGGATCAGAGGGCATCTCAGTGGGCAAAATACTTTGTACCTGTTTCTCATTTTCTCCCTAAAAGAGAGTTAGAGGACTCTGGTCTCATCTTGGCTCTAGGCGGAGAACAGCTTCAGGCACATGACACCACTGCCTCAGATCCCATAGCTGGCAAACTGGGCCTTGGACCCTGGGATTCTGAGTCGGGTCCCCACAGAGCCACCCGAGCCAGCACTGACATGGATGTTCAGGCTGCCTGGCTGCCCTTGGTGAGCCCTGAGGGCACACCAAGAGGCCTGGATCCCCCAGCTCTCCCCTGTGGCAGCACCAACCCCAGGGAGGCATTGCCAGGGCATGTCCCCTCCTGGCCCTGCTTGGGGGCCACCTTTTTGGTCCCACAGCTGTTCTCCTTGTCCTCCTGTCCCCACCACTTCCTCTCTGGCAGACTGACCCCTTCTCATGCCTGGACCCTGAGCAACCCTTGTCCCAGGGCTCTGGGCAGGGCTCCTCGACTTAGGGCATGTGAACTTCAGAGATTCTGAACCTGTTTCATCAGCTATGAAATGGAGTGTGCCGTAATTACCATGCTGGGCGGCCGGTGATGCTCAGATAAGCTAATGTATTAAAATGCACAGGTGCAGCTTCAGTGCCCACTGCAGGGTGGGCAAGGAGTATACTTCTAGACCTTCTCATTGAGGAAACGTCTCCACAGACATTCAGCCGGCCTGGTTCCACACCCCAGGGCCTCAAAGTCCTTGTCCGAGCAACTTGCCCGCTCCCTCCCAAGGGGAGATGTTCTGGGGAACGTACCAAGCCAGCATGGTGACATAATCCTGCTTTCTCTCTTTTTTTGTCTTCTGCAGGTTTGGTAAGAGTGATTCATTTTCATCCCCTCTGCCACCTGGGAGCCGTGTTTGTATTGCTGTCCCCATCGGGGGTGGATTTCTTTGACCCTCTCTTAGTCCACTCAGCATTTCCATACCAGAAGCAGAGGTGCTGGGAAACCCTCAGGAAATAGCCCTTGGGCAGGTGGCCTTCAGATGACGAAGTGGCTTCAGCCCAGCCAGCAGCTTCTTTCTTCCAAGTAGAGACCGTGAGAATGTCCCAGTCCGTGGGCAGTCCCTCATGGCGGGCCCTCTTTGCACCTTGCCCTCCTTACAGGCAACCTCTGGCAGGGAGTATTTACCTGCTGGGCTGTCTTGGGAACACCAAGCTCCAGGGAGGGAGGCACCACCTGTCTGGTGATTTGGACATGAGTTATCACAGGCTCCAGCCAACGTCTCAGGACCTCTCTCTCTCTCTCTCTGGAGTCAGGAATGCGGCTCAGCTCTGAATGAGGCCCTCAGAGTTTGGAGGGTGCAGCTGCCACCTTGGGAGAGGAAGAGGAAGCCTAGGCAGCTCTCATCCCCTTTCCTACCCCTCCACCTCCAGGTTGAGAGCTGGCATGTAAACATGGCTGCGCTGTGGGGCTTCTCTCTCTTGAGTCAAAGCAGAAGGAAACAGTTTGCCTGTGGAACCTGCTTTTAATTAATTATTCCAGTGGAAATGCAGAGACATCTGGTTTTTGCCTGAGCAAAACAGCAGTTTATTTTCATCCTATCCTGACCTGGCTAAGCAAAGTGATGGGGCTGTCAGCAGGGTCTTAGAGATGAGGAGAGGATATCATGTCAGATAGTGGTTATGCTGAAATGGAGCTGACTGGAGGACCACCAAGGAGGCATAGGGAGAGGAAGGAAGGAGGTTGCACTTCGCTTTCCCCAGGGCACAGGCAGAAATTCCAGAGCCCTCACAAAGCCTCGGAACAGAAAGGAATTCAGCACCTACGTCCCTAGGACAGTCTGGCCCTCTCATCCTCTTAGTTGCTGTGGTAATGTGGGGACCATACTAGTGAGGCTGCTCCCTTAGCTTTCCAGGAAGACAGGATGAGGCCATCAGGGCCAGTACTTCATCTGATCAGAGACAGCTAATGCCTGGCACATGTGCCATCGCACTTTCTTCCTATCCCATGCCTGTGGCAGATATAACAAATAATCACAGGTAGCGTTCAGAGACAGATGGTCGAAATCTCATTTTCCCACAATCTGTTTCTCTTAGGCTGGCAGCCTAACCCCTTTTAGACCCATGTGCTTTGACTGCCTTGGCTGCTGACTAGTGTGGGGTGGGCCCTGGGAGGGAGTTGGGACAAGTCAGCCCCATGGCCCAGGTGCCAGAGAGAGCTACAGGTGGTAGGATTTTGGGTTGCCGGTCATCATCAGAGCAGCAAAGAGCCTTTTGGTGCTGACCAAACTCCCCTTGGTATGGGAGGAGGAATCAGCACCTCCAGCGTGTGGTTGGGTATGTGGTACTTGGCCTTAAGTGAACTACCACGTAACGAGCACCAGCTGTGTGCCAGGCCAGCAGTCAGGTCCCAGGGAGGGTGCAGTGACCTTTTGTTGGGGAGGGAGGCTGCTGACTCGGAGGACACAAGACTGTCACAGATCCCTCGAGGGCTGTGTTCCTGAACTCTTTGCATCACAGATCTCTGATAACTGGATAAAAGTCTAGACTGCTTACCAGTCCAGAGTTCCCAGACCCCCTGAAGCCCATCCCTGAGCTCAGTAGGGAATCAGCTCCGGGAGGGGACAGGCCATGCTGACTGAGCATGGGCAGCAGGGGGCTGGGGAAGAAGGGCTGCACATTTGGAGGCAGGGAAGGAAGGAGTTGGACGTGCAGGCTGCCACTGGATGGAGGGATTGCTTTCAGCTGCTCCTCCACCGCCAACCTGTTATGTCATAAATACTGGGGATGCTTGTTCTTTTGGGGAAGCCCAGGATTAGAAAAGAGAGAGCCCAGGGTGTCCTCTAGAAAGGCAGGCAGAAGGGGTATCTCAAAACTTGTGGCCCGAGACTTCCTCAAGGCTCAGACTGAGTGCCAGGTGGGGCTGGGCCATGTGTGAGCATGGTAAAGCTTCACCTTGTCCTCACTCTACCTGCCAAGATCTGCAGTGGTCTCTCTAAGCAAAATTTTCAAGATGCTTTTGACTGGAAAAGTGCTGAATGTGCTACATGGTTAACCAGCCTCAAACCCTCTGCCAAGAGTCAGACAGCTTCCACCCACTTAACAAGAAGTGACCAGAATTAAGCCCTTGAAAACTGGTAACCTGTGTGTGCATCCATAGGAGTGTGCAAGAGGTGGGGGAATGTGGAAGCCTCTACGTTCACCTTTGCTTTGCCTTCTGTCTCTCAAATCTGCTTTCCACTGAAACCAGAAACCGCACAGGGATAGTTTCTGAACCTTCTGCAGAGGCCAGGCAGTAACATGCACTAGAGAACCAGACCAGGTGTGAGGGTAACCATGCTGCCCCCGTGGTCTAGCCTGTCCTGTCCCTGATTTGATAGATGCAGGTTCAAGAACGTTTCTCTGCCATTCAATAAGTCTCCGTGCCCGTCGAGCCTGTGATCTCTGAAATAGAAAGTCACAGGCATACGCTGTCCCCACAGACCTTTCTCAGCCTGCCGACTTGGTCTCTTTCCCCACAGATCTCCCACATGGATCCCCACAGATGGTACGCAGAGACATCGGGCTCTCAGTGACACACAGGTAGGCCCACCTGGGTGAGGATGGGGTGGGGACACAGCTGGGCTGGGACTCACATTCCAGAGCCCTCACTGAGCGATCGCTCTTCATTGTAGTGGGGTCTGTCCTGATTCCTGTTTCTCAAGGCTCTTTGCTTCTGGGTAGACTCCAGCACCTCTGTAGACACAGCCCTGCAGCCACTTGGAGCCTTTGCTTGCCACCCAAGGCCATGTGGACTTGCTGGGCCCTCCTTTATATCTCCCTGGGTCTCTTCCACAGTCTGCTGAGGAAACACAGGTCCCAGGAGAATTAGGGCCACAGTCTGAGGGAGAAGGAGCTGAGAGCTTCTGCATCTAGCATGATAACATGTGGGGCCTGCAGATGGGCACACATCAGAACCGTGGAACTTGTTGAAACTCCAGACTCCTGGGCCCCATCTCTGAGGTTGGAGATCTGGGTTTCCAACAACTTGCAGTGACTGGCGCTCATGCATGTTGGCATGGACTGATGTAGGCCCATCACATGGATCATCCAGAGGGCTTGGCCCCAGTGCTCATGCAGCTAGTGGATGCTGCAAACAGGTCTGGGTGGTGTCTAGTCACCTGGACAACCAGCCAGACAGTGCCTTGGGGGCCTCTGCTGTTGTGAACACAACAGGTCACACTTGTCAAGAACTTTGCATCTTGCCAGGGCCTATCATTCCCCCTGGAGTGTAAGCTGCACTCCAGCCTGTGTGAGAGGCCAGCCTGGAATTCTCG
This sequence comes from Eidolon dupreanum, assembly GCA_028627145.1. NCBI lineage: Eukaryota > Metazoa > Chordata > Mammalia > Chiroptera > Pteropodidae > Eidolon > Eidolon dupreanum. Next base: position 76,574,569 of record CM053506.1, on the reverse strand, counting down.
CCCAGAGAGAGAGTCCCGAGGGGTGGGATAATTTGCCTGAGGTCACACTGCCAGTAAGACAGTGCTCCAGCCTGCTGGCTAGTGCCCGGGCATCTCTTTCTGGGGCCTTGTCAGGGCTGGGATGCCTGTCCGGAGCCCCTGGGCAAGAGAGTCCCTGTGAGTGGAGGTCTGAATGCCTTGGCCATACCCAAGGTGCCAGTGTGATCTTCCCAGGACTGAGGGAGCTGCTGAGAGCAGGACCTTTCAAGTTGGTAACCCCTCTCCTCCCCTACAAGCTGCAAGCCTGTGGGCAGTAACCTCTCCAAAGCTCAGTTTCCCCCTCAGCGAATGGGACTTCCTCCCATTCCTGTCATGAGGATAAAATGGGACGACATGCAGCTGAGCCGCACGTGTCTAGCAGTGGAGAGTGCTTGGTGTTTAACCTCTGGCTGTAGCCTGAGAGAGGCCAGTATTATCCAAGGAACACCAGGATCAGCAGGTGGCTCCGTTTTGTTTATGTCTTGGCTGCACCAGGTTTCACAGTGGGTTTGAGGCTGCAACAGCTCACCCCCAAGTCTTTCGCATACTGCCGCTTCCTCCCACCTGTAGCTGCTCATTCCAGAGGCTTCCCTCTGAGCAGGACAGCAGTCCCCCCTCTTGTCTGGCATTGCCAGGCTGACCCACCCTCCACCCCTACCCCGTCTCACTCCGCCCAGGTTCTGGGCTTGGGTAGGTGATGTCACAGTCAAACCCTCTTGGTTTTTAAACCCATGATCCAGGCCCCTCTCAACAAGAAGGTCTAAAGGTTTTTGGTCTGATCATGATGGGGGAAACTGTCCCATGACCCTTCCCAGGTCCCTGAAGTCTCTTAACCCACCCCCAAACACCTGCCCACCACCTGCCCCTTCTGGTGCCCAGACCTGACAGCCACCTCGACCTACTTTCAGGATTTCCTAGTGGAGGTCATCTCAGATACCACTGAGCTGCTCCCCTCCCGCCTGGTGTTGACGAGAGATTAAAACTTAGAGAGAGTGTGGGTCCTGGGGAGGCAAGATCAGGGCTCCTTAAAAGGCACTCACTCCAAGGAGGTGGGCGCCTTTGTCCCAGTCCCTGGGTGCTCCCATCTTGGCTGGGTAGAAACAGTAACATTTACACACCTCCTCCACATTCCAGACACTACACGTTCACACAGTACACGTGTGAGCCTCCTCAAGTCACTGTGAGGTGGGGGTGCTGGCCCATTTGCAGAGGCTCTGAGGCAGCCCACAGCTAGTAGTCAATAGGATTCAAACCTGGAGCAGTCTGACTCCAGAGCCATGCTCTTTCCCTTCCACTCTGCCCCAGTGATCTCTGATACAGAGAAGCCATGCAGCTCTTAAGTTTAGATACCTGGAGTTGGGTCCCTGCTGCATAGCTGTGTGAGTTCAGGAAAGTCACCTAACCTCTCTGAGCTGGTTTCCTTGCCTACTAAGAATCCTGGACCTGCCTATGTCCCAAGGATGGTTGCAGGAATCTAGTGAGCTGATGCTATGGATGAGTTACAAACTGCTTCTCAAATACTGTTGCTATTCATTCTGCTGTCACTGTTTCTACAGAAATGTGAGTTCTTTCTGCCCTTAGTCCTCATCATCCTATGGACTAGCTTTGGGCTTTTTGTCTGGAGGATACTGCCCACTCAGCCCCCATCCTTCCCTCCGATCTATCTTTTGTGTTTTATTTTTAATTTTTAAATTTTGACGCAGTTTGGATCGAAATACATTTACGCATTCAAAATTCAAGAGGTGCAAAAGGGCATATATACAGAAAACTCCTCTCCTGCTCTTGTTCCCAGTCCCGCAGGTCCCCCTGTAGGCAGATCTTGGCAGTTTCTTGTGTGTCCTTGTAGAGATCTTTTTATATAAGCAAATACATCTGTAGATTCTTCCACCTCCTTTTTTATTTTCACACCAGTACTGTATACTGTTCTAGACTTTGTTTTCTTTTTTAAATCAATGCATAATTTATGCAGAGCTAAGGGCACAAATGAATCTGTATGTATGTCTACAGCCATGTACACCACCCAGGTGAAGATTCAGAGTGTTCCAGCCCCCAGAAAGCTATCTTTGGCCCTTCCCAGCCACTAGTGCTACCACTCAGTGATTACTCTTCACTTCTGTCATCATAGATTAGTTCCTTGTACTTGAACTTCATATAAATGGAATCATACATTATTGTACCTTTTTCACTGACAGTGTAATATGGACATCATTCCATATTTGCACAAAAAGAGCGTCCTTATTATATTTTCTGGCTGCCTGGCGCTCTGTTGCATGGATGGACCATGCTTTCTGTAGTTTGTCCCTGATACACCTAAACATCATGGGTCCTTTCCAGTCTTTCACTTCTACCAACATGCTGCAGGGTACATATAACCTTATCCGTATATCAGTTGACACCCATGGAAGTATCTGTTGGATGAATTCCTAAGATGGGAATTGCTGGATCAGAGAGTCTGCACACTTATAATTTTGGTTGCTATTGCCAAATTGCCTGCCCGAGGGCTGGCATCAGTGACCGCACCAACTTTGGAATTTTGACAATGATGATTTTGTGGCTGGAGAAATAGGAATGTGGTGAGGATGAAAGGGGGCAGTGGCCCCTGGGTGTCCCTGCCCACCCAGGGAGAGGGTGCCTGGGGCTCTGAGTTGGAACCAAGCCTCTTGGATTCCCTGGGGCTGTGTGGCGACCTTCCTCATCCAGGCCCTGGTCTCCCAGCCGATGTGGATATTTTTGTGTGTCCACTCCCTGCAGGTTCTCCACCAAGTCCTGGCTGTCGCAGGTCTGCCACGTGTGCCAGAAAAGCATGATGTTTGGAGTGAAGTGCAAACACTGCAGGTGATGAGCAGAGGATTGGATGGGTGGGAGAGGGGAGCAAACTCCATACTTTTAGTTTAGTAACAGTCCTACTACTTGATTCTCGGCCTTAGGTCAAGTCAGAGTTCAAAGGGTTCCCCTAAACCTGCTATTTGTAATCCCATTCAGCACACCAGGGAGCAATCAGCCCTCTCTAGGGAGGCTAAGGAAGTATTAAGCAAGGCACTCCCAGAAGAAGGGAATATTTGAGGTGGGCTTCGAAGGATGAATAGAAGTTTGCCAGGTGGACAAAGGAGGAAAGTGAAGCATGTTATACAAAAGCAGAGGAATGGGGAAACTATTCTGGAAATTATAAGGAGTTCTGAAATTAGCCTTACATTTTAGCACACAAGGGATGGAAAAACGGGACAGGAAATGGTGAAAACAGTGATGGCTCATGGTACTTACAGAAGGAAAGAATGTAGATTCTATACAAATACAGCTTTCTTTTTTCATATCATTGTGGTTTCTGGTAGGAGGGAAAGACAAAGATAGGAAGCAGTGTGGTATGAGCAGAGTCTGTCCCCCCCAGCTGTCTCACCTTACAGAGGGTGGACCTGGAGTCTTTGCTCCCTCTCACATTGCCCCTGCATTGCTGTGTGACTTGGGGCAAAGACCCAAATGTAACAAGTTAACATGGGCTTAGTCAAACCTGCTTCACTCAGGACTGGGCAGACCACAGTGGGAACGTGGTGATGCTCAACGGGTAGTAGCTGCTAGTGCTATTAACATCAATTCTACATTTCTGAGCTAATGTTTGTTGAGAAACGTGTGGAAATTGAGGCAGTTGAGGGTGAGTGTTGCACAGTGCTGCCAGGCATTGCTTCTAAGCCCCCGTACAAGCCTCAGGAGCCCTGTGTGGGCCTCTGCACACTGACCCTGCCTTCTTTACCAGGTTGAAATGTCATAACAAGTGTACAAAAGAAGCCCCTGCCTGTAGAATATCCTTCCTTCCAAGTAAGTGTTCTGTCCATCCTCTTGTCTACCTTCTGAATTTGGGGTGAATCTTTCTTTAGCTTGATCTGTTCCCTGCTAATGGTTTCCTCCCCTCTTTTTAAATAGTATCTAGGCTTCGGAGAACAGAATCTGTCCCTTCAGACATCAACAACCCAGTGGACAGAACAGCTGAACCCCATTTTGGAACCCTGCCCAAAGCACTGACAAAGAAGGTACGTTGGATGATGGCCTGGGGGACTTGTTGCTTCTGCCAGGAGAACTCCTTGCCCTGGGACTCCCTTCTGTAAAGCATCCCTTATCTGGGAGTCTAACCTGACAATACAGTCTCCCCAAAGGGTCCTATCTTTAGCGATTTTGCAGACTTCACATTTATGTCCAAATCATAGCTACATGCCTGTAACCGCACCCCCGTCCCCATTTTGAACTAATACTTCACTGTGAGCCAGGAACTCTTCCCACTGGTATTTCCTTTGACCCTCACAACAGTTCTAAAAGGCACATACTGATAACTACCTCTGTTTTATAGACGAGGAGACAGTACTGAGTCCCCTGTGAGCGAGAGACAGGTGTAGCCTCTGAGCCTGGGCCTGAGTTACAGTACAGCAAATGTGCCTTCAAAAATAATGTGTAAAAGTGCATTTCTTTACATAGCCTTGGGTCAGGCTTCTCTGCTAATACAGACAGGCATCCTCTGTAGATAGACAGATTCTCAAAAGACTACCTTCCCCAGGAAAGTCTACATACCTGTCATGGTCCCTATGCACAGGTGTGAGTGGTGTCTGCAAGGTGCCCATGCTGATAGCTTCTGACAGCCACCACATCCTGGTGACCAGGATGGCTTCCCCCAGGCCTCTGTGGGGGTAGCTGTGTGTTTCAAGTGTGTTATGTCTCAAAGCTTAGCATGTATTTGCCTCCCTACTGAGGGGCCATGTGACCAGCTGCTCCGTGGCTATGGGTGGCCGTCTGTGGCTTCAGCTAACCTGGATGGAGGTCCAGATGGAGAGAAGAGAGGCGAGTGGTATGGTCTTTTAACACTGGGACTCTGAAGATGCAGCTTGGGGGACTACTCTGGGAGAGGCCAGGGCCACCTCTTATTGTCAAATAAAGGAGGCCAGCCGCTCCAGACCTGGTTTCTCTTATGTTCCTTCTGCCTGAAACACTCTTCCCAGCATTCATGCCGCTCGAATCCTCAGTCCCTGCCTGGACATGGCCTAAGGCACAGGGCCCCTAGCTGCACCACTCCCTCCCAGCATTCCTCACGACCTGACCTTGCATGATGCAGTCACCTGTTTGCTCTCAGTCTCCCAGTATGGGTGCTCTGGAGAGCAGGGCCATGTCATCCTGCCCCCTCCAGGTCCCTGACACCTACATTGGTGGCCGGTGCACAGTTGGCAGTGAGGAAATGTTTGTACTGAATACTGAGCAAATGAACAGTCCTTTGAGACAGCAGCTGATACCTCCATTTTATAGACAACACTGTATGGTTCTGAAAGGTGAGGTTATTTGCCAGGCTCACACAGGTGCTAAGTGGAGGAGCTGGGATGCAGCCTGCCTCATAGCCCTCCGCCTGTCCTGGCTGCTGGCCCAGACAAGGATAGAGGTTCTGGGGCCTTAGAGTGTGACTGGGGATAGTGAGGGCTGAGTGGATCCAGCTCCCTTCCCCTTAGTGCCCCTTGGTGTTAGCTGACCTTGGACAGTAAGGACCACTGCATTAGCTTTGGCGGGTTTCAGAATCTACCCTGTATCCCAGAGCCTGCAGAAGGGAAACCTGTTCAACTTAGCATGTAACCCAACTTGGCCTCAACTTTTTTGACGAGGAATGTCTCCCCCACCTGCTGATATCTGGGTAAGGTCCAGGGTTCCACCCAACATAGAATCGGTCCCCCCCGAAGCCCTGTCTCAGGTGGTCCTTTGTCCTTGCGAGAGCCCAAATCGCTGAGTAGTCCTAGCCAGCAGGTCAGCAGAAGAGTGGCAGGAGCACTTATTAGGCACCTGCTGTGTACCACATGTGAAATAAATACTCTTCAGAGGCTGAATTTAATTCATTAAAAAACCCTATCACGTGCTGGCTTAGAGCCAGGCAGTGGGTGTATGATGAACAGGCATGGTCTTTGCCCTCACAGGATGTACAATGAGGGGAGAGACATTCTTCAGAAACTCCCCGCAAGATGCAGCTGACAAACCACAGTTTAAGTGCCCTGATGAAAAGCTATGGGAGGATAAGGAGGAGGAGCGTGGTCCCAGCCAGGGCTCAGGAAAGTCTTCCCAGAGGAAAGTATGTCAAGGCTGAAATAAGAAAGATGAGCAGGAGTCCCCTGGGAGATGGGCACTGAGATGAGGGTCTCTCTCTGCCATCCTTCCTTCAAATATTAGACCAGTAAAATGCCCTGGTCTGACATCCTCATTTTCACATGGGGAAGGGAAGGTCCCAGCATGAGGTGTGGGAGGCAGGCTGGGCAGGGCAATGACAGTCCCTGACCACTTCCCTTGCCTCTGTCCCTGCAGGAACACCCTCCAGCCATGAATCACCTGGACTCCAGCAGCAACCCATCCTCTACTACGTCCTCCACACCCTCCTCGCCGGCCCCCTTCCCAACATCATCCAACCCATCCAGTGCCACCACACCCCCCAACCCCTCACCTGGCCAGCGGGACAGCAGGTTCAACTTCCCAGGTACCACATCTCTGAAATTTTGGAGTTGAATGTCCCTTCTCAGCACATCCCAGCAGGCTCAAGGTCAAACACTGCCACCACTAAGAGTACTTGCTGGGAGCCAGGTGCTGTGCCAAGCTCAATTACATTACCATATTTAAACTTGAACATCTCTGAAGTAGATGCTATTATTATACCCATTTTACAGATGGGGACACTGAGGTTCAGGGAGAGGAAGTGGCTTGCCCCAAGCTGTATAGCCTGTAACCAGCAGAGCCGAGATCAAAACCAAGTCTGTCAACATGAAGACAATGTTCTTGACATAATCCCCATGCTGCCCTCCTACACGTGGCTGGCTTCTTCTGGACAGACACTGCTCACTCACGTGGGGCTTCTGATCCCTCAGGAGGCATGGCAGGCAGCACAGGGAGCTGGGGCAGGCGGAGGGCCTGAGAGAGGAGATCCAGGGCTCTGTTGCTTACCTGCTCTGTGATCTGGACAAGCTACTTAAATGGGAGCATTTATTCCCTTTTCCATAAAACAAAATAGCGAAGCTGGAATTCAGTTACCCCAATGTGTAGACAAGGACACTGAGTCCCTGAGGGGTTGTACGTGCTGGAGCAGACCTGACCTCTAACTCCACAGCTGCCCTGGGGTCTATAGGGCCAGGGTCCCTGCCTCTCAGCCAGGCCTGGAGTGTCCCGCCTTCCCAGGGAGCAGAGTGAAGCCCACTTGCCCATTTGAGGACTGAGCATTGGCCTCCCTGGCAGCTCCTAGCAGTAGGTCTCAGCCTTCAGAATATTTTAGTTGGCATCCTGGAGGCAGGAAGGGTAGCAGAGGTGCTCCTGTTTGCTCTCAGCCCAGCCACAGGCCTGCTGCCAGCTTTAGCCCATGGAGTCCAGGTCAGGCCCCACCTGTCACTGGCCCTTGGGGCTCCAGGCACAGGAGGACAGAGATACAGCTCTTCCTGTGCCAAGGAACCCCCAGCTGGGGCTCCACACAGCCAACAGGAGGCCAGGCAACCTGTCTGGGCCCAGCTCACCAGGGTTCCAGGGACTTCTTTGGAGGATGGTGTGAGAATGAAATTTTGTAGGAATCTTTTTGCTCTTTTATTGTCCCTTCACCTTAATATGCATGCGGCTAGATATCTCCTGACGTTAATGCATTGTCCTGATCGTACCCCTCCCCTCCCTGCGATTGAGCAATGGCCTATTTAATTAACCTCCTCTCCCATTCTGCTGTCATTAATATGCTCTGAAACTGGGCCTTTTGCTAAGCCTCCTAGTTTGGGTTTTTCTAAAAGGAAGGACCTGTTTGAAAAACAACAGCCACAGAAAAAAGACCTTTTGTGATGTCAGCCAGTTTCTCAGCTTTCTCTGATGTCCCCAGACTGGGCCCTTATGTCCCTTGCACAGAGCCCTCACTCTCTTCTGGATCTGTTATCTCTCTGGTCATAGTAGCTCCCAGGGCTGGCTGGCCTGGCAGTTAATCTCGGAAGAATCTCCTACCATCCACCCTCTCTGTGCTGTGTAGGAGCATTGCAGCTTATCTGCAAGGATAAACCTGGGGAAAGGTTATTTATACCCCCATTTTACAGTATGACAACTGTAGAGGTTAACCAGCTTCCCAAGGTCTTAGGACCTTGTAAGTGACAGAACTGGGGTTAGAAGCATGCAGTGTCAGTTCAAATCCATAGCATGTCCCCTTCAATCATCTTTGAGAGAAGATTTTTTTTTTCTGGATGGTGAAGTCTAGTCACTGAAGCCCCAGCACCTCCAGATGCAAATGTGGGGCTGTCGGGGGGACCATTCTCCCACACACAGTACCATTTTTCTCTCCACTGTATTTCACTCTCCTGGGCTCATGCCTGTTTCACAGAGAAGCAGGCTTGGGAGGTGAACAGAATTGGCCAGGGTTCTGTAGCAAGGTGGCTGTGGAGACTGGGTCTCTGAACCCCAGTCTTTCAGGGCAAGCCCCTTTGCTCCTGGGGTCTCCTGCCAACAACCATTTTCTCCCAGCTCTTTTCTCCTTCCTTCATGGACTATTCTGTCCTGGCCAGGCCCACCTAGGGCAGGACAGGGCAAGGTAGGAGGAGCAGGCTTGCCCCAGCCTGATAACCAGCTCCTCCCTCCCAAGCTTATACCTGTGTCCCTTTCCACCCTGGCTGCATTTGCTGTTCTGTGTGTGACTCACCTCCTCTTCTGTTTAAAGCTGCCTACTTCATTCATCATAGACAGCAGTTTATCTTTCCAGGTGAGTTCTTTGCATGGTTCCACTAACTGCCCTTTGTCATGACTCCTCTGTCCAGCCCACCTGGGTGCCCTCCCCCTGGGAGGTGCTTGAGTCTCACACCCATTTTGAAAGCTGACTTTTGAGGCTGGACAAGGCTGCAGGGTTAGCAGCAGCCTTGAGGCTAGCTCTTCACAGGGCAATGCCTTGCTGAGAGTGACCTTGGCATCCATCCTGCCCAGCCTCTTGCACAGAGACTACAGACAACTTGTTCAGGGTCACACAGCAAGGAGGTGGCAGAAATTCAGTTTGCAGAAATCCAGGGAGGAGAGGATTTTTTGCTGATGCCTTATGAGCATCTGTCATGATGTCTTCCTTTGCACAATGACGGAAAACTGCTACTCTATCTTACAGAAAAGGAAGCCAGTTTAGAAGCCAGTTTGGGAAGATCTGCAGGCTTCCCTTAACTCAGTGGGCTTCACCTTGCAGAGTCTTGTCACACGGTACCATCTGCTGGCCATAATTGTAAATGCCTCCTCAGTGCAGAAAGTTTATTTTTATTTATTTATTTATTTTTTAGGCGAGGCAACCACTCTTTCAGCTTACAATCCCTTATTTTTTCACTTTTTAAACCTGCAGCACCTGGTCTTCCTAGGTGGTCTCCCATCCAAGTACTAACCAGGCCCGACCCTGCTTAGCTTCCGAGATCAGACAGGATCAGGCTTGTTCAGGATGTCCTGGCCATAGACCTCAGTGCAGAAAGTTTAAAGGAAAGACTTAGTAAGACAATCTCATTGATTCCCTTCCACAAAATTTGTTTTGCATACCTACTATGTGTCAGCCTTTGCATTTTACCATATTCCTGCACCTAAGGAGTTTATATCATTAGTACCTATTTCTAGCTGAAGGCAACAAACGTTATAAAAAGTAATTTTCAACTTTAATTCTTAATTTAGCCATATGAAGGTTCTGTGTATTTTAGGGAAAAACTATAGCTAATTGCTTTTTTACTGTTTTAAACAGGCCTGTCCCGACGTCATGATATTTTGGTTATTCCAGGCTTTTCTATTTCCCAACCCAGCTCCATTACACTTGGAGCATTTGTCAGACCATCCCTACGGTTTTGCAGGCATGCGCGGACTGGCTGGGGTCCCCGAGCTGCCTCTGTGGTTTCACACCCATTTTTGCTTTGGTTTCCCTCCAGGAGCCTCCCTGGTTTCTAGCTCTAGGATGGCCTACAGGAGAGTACCTGAAAGCATTGGGGAAACATGGCTCTTCTCCTGAAAGGGTCCATCTTGCTCTGAAGCTACCTTGTGGGAAGGGAAAGGAAATATATTTTAATTAAAACAAACGGATACATTTTGGTGCAGAATGGAAAGTATACTTTTGATGTTTAAGGAAGAGTATCAGGCTTCACAAACATTTTGCCCTCCCACCTGGGGTGCTGTTTCTCCCTGAACCCCAGCTCCCTCACCTAGCTCCACCTTTAACCTCCGCCCCCCTCCACACAAACGTCTTTTTCTTTTATGGAAACATTCTAACAGTGTTAGATGGGTAGAAACGGCAGGCCACCCCAGCAGTCTGCGGACACAATATAGTGGTGTCTGGAGAGGCCTTGGCAGAGGTTTCCAGGGCCCAGAATCCCCCAGAAACTGTGCACAGGATGTTGGGTGCATGTGTGTATTTATCTGATAAGAAGGCCCCTAGCCTCGGTCAGATTCTTCAATCAGTGAGGTCCAAGAGATGTTGGGAAACTGTGGTTCAGATGACCGTCAGGGGTGGCCTTGGAGAAAGCCCTAGGAGGGAGGTTAAGGAGGGGTCTGATGGCTGACCGGAAGCATTTGTCCTAGAAGGCAGGGAGAGGCTGCTGAGTAGACTGAACCACTGCCTCCTCCAATCTGTCTTCTTTTGCTGATAAAAGAGAAAGAAGCAAGGGACCCGCCCAGCCTTGGGGCTGCCCAGCCTCCCAGAGTGTGATTAGAGGGATGGAGAATAGATAAAGAGGCTGGCAGCAGACACAGCCCTGGAGGGCTTAGCCTGTAACAACAGTTAATTCCAAGCTGGGGTGACCATGTCTGGTGTTCCTAGTTGTGCAACTTTCCGTGTGAAAACTGTGAAAGTCTCAGACTCGGGTCAGCCTCAGCCACCCCCTCTTGAAGCCCCCTGACGTGTAGACTGTGCATTTCTTCCTTTCCCCTGAGAGCTGCTCCACCAGTGCCCCAAACCTGGAAGCGGGGTGGGGGGGGGGCAGGGGGTCTCTGGCTCCCACCAGAAATTCCCAGCAGCTGTGCTAGGTACCAGGTGTCACTAATGAGCCACCTTTGAGTCCTATCTTCTGTCTCTGCTGGCCTGAGTGAAGGAGTCTCACTACTTTCAAGGGTTCTTGCCACCAGTCCCTACCTCCAAGCAGAGCAGGAGGGTCTGGCCTACAAGTTCAGTAAATAGTAGCCCCGCTTGGTTTTGTCACTTGCTTGTATGAGGCATTTGGACATAGGGGAATGGTGTTAACTGAGAAGTCTCAACTTCCTCACCTACCTTGGGTCCTGTCCTGGGACAAACCACGTGCTGTAGAGGCTGCATCCATGTTCCATTTTAGGAAACGCACAAGTTGGCCCGAGTAGAAATAGGCTAGAGAACACATAAGTAGCCCTGCAAGGGGCTGCAAGGGGCTGCAAGGGGAGGACCCACATCCCTATAGGTAGCCACTGTGTCTTTTGTGGGGAATGGAAAGGTAGTCTCATGATTTGTATTGGCTTTTTGTTTCTTCCAGACATTTCAGCATTTCCACAGGCAGCCCCATTCCCAGATGCAGCAGACAATACCCGGTGAGCATTCCTATGCTGTGTTCCCTTTCTCTTTCTTGGGGACTTCTGAGACCTGGACCCACATCCCTGACCATCTCCCCACCCCACCTCTGACCTCCCACTCTGCACATCACTGTGTACTCAGGGCAGCCAGATAGCCAGATGGCAAACTCCTTGGGCTAATTCACCTTCCAGATCAGTGAACTCAGCCAGAGGGTTTTATTAGCCTCTTATCGGTATAGTCAACATTGGAGGGGTCTGTGAACCTGGAGCAGTTTTGTGACTCAGGAGGAGAGGGCAAAGGGCACTCACTGTTAGAGAAACCTGATAAAAAAAAAAAAAAAAAAAGCTCCTATTTATGGAGCCCTTTCTCTGTGTCAGGCCACTGAGCACCTGGCTCACATTCTCAAGTAATTATTGAATTAGTACAGATGCGGAAGCCAGCTCAGAGATGTTAACAAATCGCATAAGTCACACAGCTAGGATGCGACAGAACCAATTCTCAAGTAAAATTTCACGTCTCGTGCTTCTGCTTGGCACCCTCGTACTGGCTGTCAGATTTGAAAGGGGTTTTGGTGGTTATTGCCCACCCCTCATTCCCCACCGCCCTCAGGTTAGTCTGGAGAAGGCCAAGGTTGGAGAAGGGAATTGGGGCTTGGTTCCCGGCCTCCTGACTGTTTCCATAGCATCAAGATGGCTTTTCTCGCAGCCAAGTGGATCAAAGTAAGGATCCAGGCATGATGGCCCTTTCTCAGTCTTACATAGGGAGTCCCTCATCTAGCTGAGAGCAGAATAGCCCACCCTCAGGGACTCCTTACAAACCCTGTTTTACTCTTAGGCTTGATGACCAACCAAAAGCAGACGTGTTGGAGGATCACGAAGTGGAGGTGAGCCGTAGACAGTGCCTTCTCTCTCCTCCCCCTCTCCCCATCTCAGCACGTAAAGGGGGCTTGGGCAGTGCGTGGACACTGAGCGCTGGCAAGGGCCATCTCAGGTGCCTGCTGCAGCAGATGTGGGCAGATGTGCATGGTAGGGAAGAATGATGAGGGGTGCAACAAAGCAAGTTTCCTTTTGCTTTTCTAATTTGAAAGCTAAAATAAGCTTAATTCTCACCCCCAGCCCAGAGGCTTGAGCCCCAGACTCTGCTTCAGTCCATCTGGGATGGGGCCAGGCATTGTTGTCAAAGCTCCCCGGGTGACTCTGATTATAGTGAGGGCCAAGAATCACTGCCTTGACCCTTGAACCACAGTGTAAGCTGAGCCTGGCTCCCTGCAGTGCAGTGTGGCTTAGAGAATGCTAGCAGATTGATTGACTCCCGCCCAGAGGAGAGTCAGAAACTGTGTTTCAACAAAATGTGGTTGAATTTTTCATGCCAGGGGATGTTATCACTCTTCCCTAACGATTAGAGGTCACTCATAGGTAGATCTTGGAGTGTTAGGGGGAAGAAGGGTCTCAGGGCCCACCTGAATCAAGGACTGTATGTGCTAGGTGACCTGCCTACTCTCCACAGCAAGCCAGTGCAGAGCTGCAACTAGAACCCAGGCCTCCTGACCCCATGCCTGTCCTCCTCCCTTGCCTGCTTGGGGCTCTGAGGAAGGGAGATCAGCTGAGCCCAGATCTGCTGCCCCTCTATTCCTTCCTCCTGTCCTTCTAGGCCGAGGAGCCAGAGGCTGGCAAGTCAGAGGCAGAAGATGACGAGGACGAGGTGGATGACTTACCCAGCTCCCGTCGGCCCTGGAGGGGCCCCATCTCTCGCAAGGCCAGCCAGACCAGCGTGTACCTGCAGGAGTGGGACATCCCCTTTGAGCAGGTGGAACTGGGCGAGCCCATCGGGCAGGGCCGCTGGGGCCGGGTTCACCGTGGCCGCTGGCACGGTGAGGTGGCCATCCGCCTGCTAGAGATGGATGGCCACAACCAGGACCACCTGAAGCTGTTCAAGAAAGAGGTGATGAACTATCGGCAGACGCGGCATGAGAACGTGGTGCTCTTCATGGGGGCCTGCATGAACCCACCCCACCTAGCCATCATCACCAGGTAACCCAGCCGCTGGCCCTTGCTAGGGTGGCAGCCTCAGCCTTCCCTTCCCTGGGGGTCCTGTTATTTATGTGGATCTCCTGGAGGGCATGAAAGTGTTTGTTTTTGTTTTTCAATTTATTTTTCAATTATGGTTGACATACAATATTATATTAGTTTCCTGTTCTAGGATGCACAGGCCCTGGGACTCCAGAATGGGCGCATACAAGTATGTTTTTGTACATTCAGGCCAGGCCCAGAAGGAATGGGGTCAGGCTTGGTTAGGAACAAGAATTCTGGTACCCACAGTGCAGAGTTGGAGAGAGCATTCCAGAGGCTGGCGGGCCAGCTGTCCCCACGGCTCCTCCTGGGCTGCACCGGGGCTGAGGTCAGGCTGCACTAACCCCAGACCTCTGCCTGACCCCACCACTCTCGACAGTTTCTGCAAGGGGCGGACGTTACATTCATTTGTGAGGGACCCCAAGACGTCTCTGGACATCAATAAGACCAGGCAGATTGCTCAAGAGATCATCAAGGTAAAGGGGCATCCCCCTGCTCTGTCTGCTTGTGTCAGGGTGGTGGTGGCTGCTTTGTCTCTCCCTTCAGCTGGGCTCCTCAAGGGTAGGACCCCATTTCCTTCCCTCTATTCGCATCTTGTCAGGTTGGAGCCTCAAATTGGACACTAGGTTGGCAGTGACGGAATTGAATTGGTCGGGGAGGAACTAAGGCTTTAAAGACAGATAGCCTGAGTTTGAATCCTGGTCACACCAGCTTTGTGGCTTTGGGCAGGTCATCAAGCCTCTCTGAGCCTTGATTTCCTCCCTTATGAGATGGGGATACCAACGTAACCTCCCTCAATGGATTGGTGCACGGGGTAACATTGGATAATTCACTTATTGGATAATCCAGCTTGGGCACAAGGTCAACACTTGGTGAGAGGCTATTAGGATTATTGGGAAGGTGGGGGGAGTTTCATGACAGACCCTCAGGCTCAACTCAGGCAAACTTTTTTCTTTATCCTTTTAAAGTAGTTAAATAAAAATGAAAGAAAAGCTTATTTGTTGCTTTATTTAACAACAAGCCAACATAAAAACTAGAATACTGTGGTTAAGGGTTCCTCTTTTCTTGTTTTTGTTGAAAAGCTTTCTCTTAGCAGCTCTCCCCAAGTCTGGGTCCATTTCCTGTCTTTCTCTCCTTTCTCTTCCTCTGCCTTTGCTCTGTTCTGCAGTTCTTCAGTTGTAATCCCTGGCTCCTTCCTTCCGTCCTGTTTTGTGTGAATGTCTTTTGAGAGGAAAAGATAAGAATCAAGGTGACTGGTATGGACAAATCAAGATCTCCACGTGACATCCCCAGGTGGCTGAGCTAATGAATTAAACTTGCAAAGTCCTCAAACCAAAATATCACATTTAAGGATTCATTGAATCTGTTATTTCAGAGAAGTTGGATAGAGCTGCAGAGTGTCATACCTACTTCATGTTGTCCCCAAACTTACTAGGCCCTGCTGCCCACTCTGCCCTGTTCCTCTAGTAAGGTTTCTTCAACTTATTGTCAGAACGCTGAGCCATCTGGAAGATTCCAGGATAAAAGAGAAAAGTTACTCCAAGATTTTGAAGCTGCAGAGCTAGAAACTACCTCTGCTGCCTTTTTTTTTTTTTTTTTTTTTTTTTGGTTTTTATCCTGCTGAAAAACTGTCCCCACCTCTTCTCCCATTACTGGGAACTTCTAAGCCAACTTCCTTTTGTGCTTATCTCTGATGTCCTGTGGTTGGAAATACAATAAGGGGGTCGGGCATGACCTTTGGTTAGGTTTTCAGTTTGAGAGGCTCTCTGGAAACAATGGAGGAGAGTTTATATTCCAGATTCCAGTGCTATGTGTTGTCTCTTTAAACTGGCCTTTCGAAGCAGTGGCACGTCTTTTCTAACAAGGCTTTGAGAGGCACAGCAGCTTACCCTCTGTCACACAGCTGGTCCCTGTTCAGTATAAGGTAGGGTCTTTGGCTCTCTTTGGCCACTGAGGAAGAAGGCGTGTGCATTTGGTTTGGTTTGGGAAATGGGCCGGTATTTTAAGAAGGATAATCTGGCATTCAGGATGGAGTTTTGGGAAGGAACAGTCACACTTTCCTGGAACTCCTGCTTCCATGGCAGAATGACAGCTCTCAGCAGGCTGCAGGGAAGTGGCCACAGCAGACCCCACACCCTCCTGTCTCTTGCAGTGTAAACTCTCCTCTGATGTTCTTCAGACCCACTTGGATCGAGCTCTGGCCTCCACTGAGTTCTGTCTGGTTCTGTCTCGCGTTCATTCTACTTCCTAAATGTGGCTTGTTTACTTTTCTTCTCACCCCAAATACCTTTAAAGCCAGGGGTATTTCTCATGTATGATGCTCCCTTGAGTGGGAAATTGGGAAATAAATTTACATATGCCTCTTTCTGAGGTGGCAGGGATGGGCATTTCAGTCATGGCATCTTGCCCCTGTTCCCAGGGTCATTAGGGTACAGTCCTGAGTTTGACATTAGAAAATACCACTGACCTTGGATGAGATCATGCCTGTGTCAGGTCACCCGCATCCCATACTCCTAGCCAGTCAGGGTTCAGTCTATATTGAATGTTGGTTAGAAATCACTGACTTCTGCCCTTTTGCCTGACAGATGAGGAAACTGAGGCTCAGAGAAGCCATCCAAGGCCACACAGTGAATTAGAATCTGAGCTGAGATGAAACTCAGATGCTGGATTTCAGTCGTGGTCCAGGATTCCTATCATAGCACAGCTATTGGGACTTCCTGAACTTGGGGACTCCTTCTGTGGGAATTGCTCTTTGTTCCTGCACCTGAGCTTTTTCCCTGCCCAAGGGTAGAGGTCAGCTGGTCAAAGCCTGATAGAGACCCCAGATCACTTGTGTTACCTGTATGATATCATCGTGCTTTATATACTTCCTGACCTTCCAGCTTCCTGCCCATCACCCTCTCCATACCTCACACTTTATCCAGGTATAAGATAGATGTTGGATAGCATGGTGGCATGGAAAGAGCACAGAGTAGGCTGAAACCAGATCTCAGCAATGCTATTTAACTGCTATGTGGCCTGGAACAGGTGACCTCCTCTCTCTGAGCTTGGTTTCCTCATCTGTAAAGTGAAGTCAATTACATTGCATACAGTTGTAAAGAGTAACTGAGGGGGTGTGGGTAAGGCATCCCCCAAGATGAAGCTCACTTGTCTTCCAGGGAATGGGGTATCTACATGCCAAAGGCATTGTGCACAAAGATCTCAAATCCAAGAATGTTTTCTACGACAATGGCAAAGTGGTCATCACGGACTTCGGGCTGTTTGGGATCTCGGGTGTGGTCCGAGAGGAACGGTGAGTTGGCCTTGGGTGTCTGGACAGAACAGGAAGGAACCAGGTGTTGCTGGGTGGGCCTGAGTCCAGCTGAGGTCGGTGCTCTTGCTGTCTGTTACTGAGGAGCAGCCCTCCTGTAGGAAAGGCCCGGTTTGCTCTGGTCCTGCCCCTGTGGTTCTGGACTAGAATTAGGTTCGAGTGATGTTTAAGTACCTCATATACTTGATTCTCAGGCTGACACTCATGGAGGCTTGGTCCTCTCACTCACATTTACCTCATCTGCTCACCAGCTTGGGCATGACCAGGCTGGTGTGTGAAATACACAGGCAGAGCTGATTTCCTGCGTGGAGACATATTCCACTCTCCCAGAGTAGAGACTTGGGCACCTTCAAGTGCAGCTCCCTGCCAATACCCCATTTTGGCCTGCTTTCCTAGAAAAACCTGGTTATCACTCTTCTGTGACATTCCTCAAAAGTACCAGTGCCTTTGCGAGTGCAGGATCAGCATGCTGCTTCTCTGTCCCTGGAGAAACTATGTGCCAGACAGGCCTCTTTGCTGTTGGCTGAAAGACCTGGTGTTCTTGCCCTGGCTTCTTGGCCCCCAGGCGTGAGAACCAGCTGAAGCTGTCACATGATTGGCTGTGCTACCTGGCCCCTGAGATCGTGCGCGAGATGACTCCCGGGAAGGATGAGGATCGCCTGCCATTCTCAAAAGCTGCTGACGTCTATGCATTTGGGTGAGGAGGCCTGGGGCTCTCAGGGCAGTGTGGCCCAAAGAGTGGGCCCTGCTGGCCCCTGGGGGCAAGGGAGGGCGTGCTCTGAGTCCTGGCTCTGTGGGTTGTTGGGTGAGTAACCACATCCTTGACCTTCCCTTTCCCCCACCTGTAAAATGGGAGAGTAATGGCACCTCCTCAACAGGGTTGTTTTATGAGGATGAAGTTAAGTAATTCTTGGTGGAAGTCTCACCTATTGCCCCATGAGGCTGTTCATGAGCACTAAGAACTGTCCCTCTGGGAGAACTGGGATGTCCTGCCAGCTAGCTTCTAGTGCCCCATGAAGGTGGCCAAAAGAAAAATAGAAATAGAGAAATATAATGTGAGCTCGACACGTAACTTAAAGTTTTCTCTTAGCCACATTCAAAAAGAAAAACAGGAAATCAGTTTCAATAATATATTTTCTTTACCTCAGTATATCCAAAATGGTATCCTTTCAACATGTAATCAAAATAAAAAATAAGGAGGTGTTTTATCCTACAAAGTTTTCAAAATCTGGTGAGTATTTTACACCTACAGCATACCTCAGTTCCACTCTCCACATGTCAATTGCTCAATAGCCCCACATAGCAAGTGGCTGCCACACTAGATAGAATGGGTCTGATGGAGAAGTTCTCCATCCAGATAAGTTGAGGGGAATTGGAGAGGTGAGTGAGGGCCTCACCCTGTAATCTCTCAGGGTATCTTTGCCTCAGCATTGGTCTCTTCCTCCCCTGACCTTCAACGGCCATTCCCGATCACCTGGGTATGCCAGGCACTGGGCTTGGCATATTTGTTGCCTCTCAAACATCAGCCACTGCTGAGGTTACCAGTTGTACCAGGATCTCTATGAGAGCCTGTACTGCCTCAGACTTTCTACCACAATGGGAGCGCAGGGCCACAGACCCTCGAGTACCCAGGAGGAGCTCCCAAAGACGCCACCATGGTATTCCCTGAAGTCTGGAGTAGGATCCTGGACCCTCTGGCTGGATTCCTGCCAGTGCGGCAGCAGGAGCCCCTGGGTGCATGCTGGGCTGTGTGGTCCAGGAGCTCACGCTGCTTGGATGTCCTCCACAGGACTATTTGGTATGAGCTGCAAGCAAGAGACTGGCCCTTTAAGAACCAAGCTGCAGAGGCCTTGATCTGGCAAGTTGGAAGCGGAGAGGGAATGAAGCGAGTCCTGGCCTCCGTCAGCCTGGGGAAGGAAGTCACGGTGAGTAGCCACGTGTTCTTGGAGAGGGCAGAAGGGCTATAGGGTGGGGCCTGACATAGCTGTCCTTCATTCACACGCCTGAGAAGTGAGACCTAGAGGTAGATATGTGCCAAGCAGACCTCTCTGCTGCGGGCTAAAAGGCCTGCGTCCTTTATTGCCCTGTCGTTAACTTTTTTCTGAATAAAAGAAAAGAAAAAAAAAAAAGACTGAAAGGAAATAAAGGTAATGGTTTTAACTGAGTTATGAGATGAAAAGCCCTGTATGTTACATGAAAGAAAATAATAAAAAAAATAATCACTGCCCAAAATACAAATGGTGGAGTTATGCTGAGTTATCAGATCTTTCTCTACTGTTCAAGAACAAATTGAAGTTTCCGAAGTAAATTTGTTTTCAAAATACCGAATCGTAATACAGTTGCTGACCTCATGTTTCTGCATATCATTAATGGTTTCTCTGTGTTGCCGCTTGTAAGTTTCCTCTCCCTGACACAGTAACAGATAAAGGAACCAGGAGTCAGTTTTTTCAGTGCAGTCAGTGATAACCATGTGTCCATGAGGCAGCTGAGACTGGCATAGATAGGTGCCAGCCTGGGTGTTGTTAAGTAACTCCAGTAGGAATCTGGGTGGTGTAACATTGGAAGTGTCCGAGGAGGGTGCCTGCTGCTTTTCTAGGTTAAGATCTAAAGACCGCAAGTTTCTTATTAAAGTCGTGAACAGTTTGGCAAGGTCTCGTCCTACAAACTCTGGGACAGGCAGAGCGTTTAATTCAACCTCATCTTCCTCCTAGACTGATAGATCTTACTCTTTTCCTCTTTTGACTGGTAGCCAGTAACTTGGGCATTTTTGGAAGGCTCATTTATGGCATTTATTTGGTGTATTTTATTCTGCAGTAGTACATGTCATCTGGTTGAAGTGCAAAGTCTCTGTACAGGTGTGTTCCTCCAAGAATGACACCAAAATGCTAGTCTGTAGCACCAACACCAGGCTCTTCTTCAGCCAGCTGATACCACTTCATCTGGGGGCCATGGGCAAGGGGGGCAGGTGATGAGTGCCTCCCCAGTGCTCTTGGGCTCGTCCTTATGGGCCAGAGCCACCTTCACCGTGGCGGAGCCTTGGGCACCTTAGGAGGGTAGCAATGGGCTCAAAGTGTAGGCTTTGGGCTCCTGCCAGTTGGGCAACTCAGAGCAGCTGAAGTAACTACTTTCTTCTAGTCTTTTTTTTTTTTTAACTATTTTAAAAATACAGATCGTTAACAAAATCAAGGTCATAACATATAGATGATGTTTTTTAAATGGTGACTTTTTTTCTGCATGAGATTTTATCATATGCTCATTAACTCAAATCATTAGCAGGTCCTTGTTTTAAAGCCTATCTACCCTCTGTCCTATGGCTATGCCATAACATAATGGCTTCTCTGTTGTTGGGCATTTAGGTTATTTCCAGTTTTACCTTTTACAATAAAGGTATTAAGGACTTCTTTGTATAAACCAAAGTAGGTGCGTATGCTCGCTTATCTGAAAGAAAATATATTCTCAGTAAGTTGGCCTCCTGGCAACCATCTCAGTTACCTTTCTGAACACTTAACTCTTGCAGTAGAGAGCGATAAGCAGTGTCTTCAAGGAGACGAAGGCTTGAGCACGGCACAGAGCCATCAGAGCTGCAAGGGAATCAGGGCTCAACACTGGCTACAAGTCAGAATCACCCAGGAGCTTTTTAAAAATAGCCAGGGCCTCCACCAGAGATATTGGCCTGGGTTGGGGCTAAGGTAATAGTTAATTTTTTTTTCATTTTTAAATAAAACTTAGGTAGTCCTAGTGTACAGCCAGAGTTTTGATCCAATTGAAAGGATTTCTTATAGTGCAGGGTTATGGGTCCTTTGAAGCCTTGTAGTAATAAATTAGGGATGGGAGTGAGGAAGTGGAGTCAAAGAAAAATGTTCCAGCAGCCAGCCTCTGGCTCACAAGAGTTGTCTTTCCTATCTGCTCTTTTCTCTTTGTAACACATTGCTATTGGAGGGTGGAGTGGTTGTTGGTAAATGGCAATAAAAAAATTATTTTGAATTGTAGTCAGAAGCAGGGAGCACCCTCTGAAGGACAGCTTTCTCTGCCCCTCCAGCCACCTCGCTGTAAGTTTACCACCAGGCGCTGCTTTATGTACAGAGGCAGCCACAGTGAGTTAGTGTGGATGGGAATTCATCAAAAGGCCAGAAGCATTCTTCATGAGAACAAACCATCAATTTCTTACCCTAGGTCACTCTCCGAAAGACCAATTTCTTGTTCCATCAGCTCTTCACTCCCTGCCCCTCTGCCTTTTTCTGTGATCAACTCCCATTAGCTTTTTCTTCACTCTTTTATTATATAGATCGATATTGTGTTGTCATGATTAAATTTTCCATGCTTTGTCTAAAGATTGAGGCTAAAAGTGAGAGGACAGTAAACTGAGTGCATTATTATAATAGACTGTATTTGCCATTATCCATTGATGAGGTAATTCTCTGGGATTACATTTTCCTCTTTGTGGGTCCATCTCTTCCATTCTATCAGTTACTCAAAGTCTCACCATAATTTTCTTGGCTTCACATTTAGACCATGGCTTTCTTGCATAGGTTTTTCCTGTAGTTTCTAATTGCCTTTTTTTCTCGTTGAGAGGAGAAACAACATCTTTACATCTCTTTCTACATTCTGCTTATTGAGTGGAATCTGTTCCATTTCTTATAATTTGAATCAGTGGGATTTTAGGCCTGCTGCAGAGCTGTCATCCTACTTCTTTTCATTCATCCCTGGGTCATTTCCACAATTTCTTGTATCTCATGTCTTCCCATTTCTTTTATTGCACTTCAGCGAAATGAGTGAAACCTAAAGAAACTACTTCCCAGTGGATGCATAGGAGATAATCTTAGAATCCTTGTATTCCTAAAATGGCCCTTATTTTGTCCTCACACCAGAAATAGAATTCTAGGTTCACAACAGTTTTCCCTCAGAACATGAAGATTTTGCTCTGCTGCCTAATAACTGTCCAGTGCGTTATTGAGAAATCTGGTATTGGTCTAATGCCTAACTTTTTTGTAGATGCCTTGTTTTATTCTCTCTGGAAACATCTAGTGTCTTCTCTTTATCTTTGTTATTGGGACATGGCATAAAAATATGCCTGAGAATAGTTTTATTACAGTTGGCCCTTGAACAGCTCGGGGGGGTTAAGGGCGCAGACCTCCTGCACAGTCGAAAATCCTCGTATAATTACAGTCCATCCTCCGTGTACTGGTTCCCAACCATGGCATTGACCCTTGAACAATGCAGGTTTGAACTGCACGATCAATTGAAAAAAAATTCCACGTATAACTAGACCGGCGCAGTTCAAGCCTGTTTTGTTCAGAGTAAACTGTAGTTTGTTTGTTTGTTTGTTTTCAGTGAGGTCCCTTTATCAGGCCTTGGCAGCTGAAGATCCCTGTTTCACTCAAAAATTTCTGGGACATTTTCTTTCATTACAGCTTTCATAGTTCCCTGCCCTGTGGTTTCTTTGTTTTCTCTTGTGGAAACTTCCATCAGATAGAATTTGGTCCTTTTTAGTGAGTTTCCATGTCTTTTACCTTCTTTCATATTTTCTATTCCTACTTAAAATTAGGTCTACAACCTGGGGAATTTCCTTAATTTTATTTTCTGGTACTTCTACTTAATATATTGTTTCAGAAGTTACATTAATTACAAGCACTTTCTTACTTTGTTGATTTTTTTCTTATTGCACCCTGGTTTTGTTTTATGGATAGAGTAGCTTCTATGCACGCATGCGTGCACTTTTCTCCAGAATTGGTATTTTGGTTAATTTATCTTTGGTCTCTTGTTTTCTTAACATGGCAGGCAACCCCATGGGGTCCAGTCATATTTAAGAACAAAAGCCTGAGTTGCTGAGTCAAAGTAGATGTACACTTTCTGCTCCATCACTTGAGCACTTTGCCTGATCATATGTGCAGGCCTATTTTCTCACAGGTAGGTCTCCTAAATCAAAAGGCTAAAAGAGTATGCTGTGTACATGCATGGATCTTGAGAATAAGCAGCAAAATGCCAAAGTGAGAAGGGCTCTGCTCTAGGGACTGTCAAGACTGCTATTCTGCCTCCCCGCAACTGCTGCCCTATCTTTAGTCCTTCTTGTCACTCCCAGCCTCCATTCTTGTGATGCTGAGGCTCCCACCTCCATTGCGCCTCACCTTGCACACGTTCTGAGCATCTTGAATTTCACCTGTCAACACACACCTTCTGCTTTCCATTCTAAACATCAGTGACTCCATTTCTGATGTCTTTCTTATTACTTTCCTGTTATTCAGCTCTATTACTATTATTCCAGGGAGGTCTGAGAAGGAAGGAGGGGAAATAGGCTTGTGCACTTCGTTTTAAACTGGAACCATTAGAGCTCTCGTGAAATTGTAATTTCTCAGCCCTAGTCCAGCAATGGTCAATCATCTCAATGTCAGCAGGAAGTTCAGGGGACTACCAGCTGGGGGTTACTTGAGAGCATTGAAGGGATCCTGTGCAGAGGGATGCAGCTGTACCCTCCTCCCTCTCTGCCAGCTGTCATACCCACTAATGCCAGCTCTGCTCACAGGAGATCCTGTCTGCCTGCTGGGCTTTTGACCTGCAGGAGAGGCCCAGCATCACCTTGCTGATGGACATGCTGGAGAAACTGCCCAAGCTGAACCGGCGGCTCTCCCACCCTGGGCACTTCTGGAAATCTGCTGAGTAAGTACCCCCTTGGTGAACCAAACCTGCCAGCCTTTGCAGCCTCACCCAGAGTCTTAGAGGGCACCATCTGCCCTGTGCGCCTAAGACTTTGCTGAAAACCCCAAGCAGATTAGCCAGAGGCGACTCGTCTCCTCACCTAAATGATACCCGGACCTCATTCACCATGTTTAGTTTGCAGACTCTTTTCGACAGAAGAGCATCTCTAGTTCTGCTCTGCGAAAACCTCCATAACCCTGTTATCAGAGCAATACTGACACTGTACCCAGGCTGGGCCCAGACGGGAAGCTTCTGCCTAGGACAGGGCCAGCGGGGCCAGTTGGAGGTCAGAGCAACGTGGGTGTGGAACATCAACAAAACGAGCAGAGTGGCTGTTGTTTAGAATGTTGAGACTCAAGACAGAGCTTTCTAGTCTTGAAACGAGCCACCCGTTATGGGGACCACACGGGTAGGGTTTATGTGGGACTTCAATGCTGGCAGCCCATCTCTGCTTCTGTTTAATCACAGTCCTTTGTACCTTTTGGTGCAGGAGTGATCTCCACTGGGTGGGAGACCACTGTCCTCTCTCTTCAGTTCTATCTCATTCCCTTTTTCCTTTGTCCCTCTGACCTGCTCTGCCAGGACACTTACAGACCTCTGCCCTGTCACAAACCCACTGTGAAAATGTGGGAAAGTCCTTCCTTGCTGCAGGCCTCAGTTTCCAGAGCTTTAAGAAGTGGGGGTTGGGCTAGAATGGGGATACGCAAACTTGTAAAGGGCCACTTGAGAAGTATTCTAGGCTTTGCGGGCTAAGAGGAAAAGTCAAGTTACAGCTCCTGTCCCAGGATTTGCGATGCGCCCAGCAGTGCGGAGTGGTGACACCACCATCTACAGCCTCTGTCCCAGAAGCTCAGCTCTGCTGTTTGGCGCAGGAACAAGCTGGCTGTGCTCCAATCAAACTTTATTTATGGATGCTGAAATGTGAATTTCATGTAATTCTTACATGTCATAAAATACTTTTTTTGGTTGTTTTCTCCCTAACCATTTAAAAAGGTAAAAACCATTCTTAGTTTGTGCATGGTATCGAAACAGGTGGTGAGCCATATGTGGCTGGACCCCTGGATGAGATGAATGGTTTTAAACTTTTTTTAGGCAAAGGGCACTTTCTAAAAGTGAGATCTCATACAGCCCCAATATATAAACAGGTAAAGTGGAACTGCTCTTGATGTATGGTGCAAGACCCTATCCGCCCTGACACCCAACGTAGTCCCTGAGGCACCAGTCACTATGCATGTGTGTGTGGGGCGGAGGAGGGGAGACACCTGCAGTCACATCGCTGAGCCCCCAGAGCTGCACCTGGGTCTCACACCTGCTGCCCAGGTGTGTGATGGCAGCAGCTCTCCTCTTATTCTAGAAAGGGCCAGATAGTAAATATTTTAAGTTGATGGGTCATAATGGTCTCTGTCACATGTTCTTTGTTTTTGTTTTATTATTTATTTAACAACTCTTTAAAATAGCCAAAACCTTTTTGTGGTCAGATTTGGCTTATGTATAGTTTGCCAGACCCTGTCTTGAAAACAAACCAAACCAAGCTTCAAGTGAGGGTATGTCCAGAATGGGTCTTCTTACCAGAGGACACAAGTAGGAGAACCTGAAAACGTTGCTGATTAAGCCAGTTTCAGGGATGGTCTAGAGGAATGACAAATTTGTGGTTAGGGAATACTTTTTTTTAATAATGCAATATTAGATTCAATGTTTTGTTCTTAAGATGGGTCAGAGTCCAATAGGGGATAACAGAATGTTGCCATTAGAGGTGTGAGTTTTACCCAGCTTTTGCTGAGTACCTGCTACACACCTGGGGAGACAGAAGGCCAAGGCCAGGCTTCAGCCAGCAGGGAGTTTACAGTCTAATTGGGGATAAAGACAAGCAGACACATGCTGTAAATTAATGCAGTAACACTCTTGTCACCTCTGTATTCCTAGCTACCACAGTCCCAGAAACATAGTAGTTGCTCAATAAACATTTAATGGATGAGGCAGTAATTACAACATACTGAGTTCTGAGAAAAAGCACAGCCTTTGGGAGCACAGGCGGGGCCCTCTCTGTCCACCCAGGGAGCTTAAAGAGGGGTCTCCAGAAAGGAGTTTTTAGAGCTAGTTTTTGAATGGGAGCTGTCCCAGCAGAGACCAGGAGCCTGGGGTTCCCCTGAACTTGCAAGTTCAAGGATCTGGTTTGTCAGATCTCGGGTGACTCATTTAACAGTCTGGTCCCTGGTTTTATCATCTACAGAAGAGAAGGCTGTGCTAGGTGGGTGCTGGCATTCAGGAAAGCATTCCAGGTTCCCTAAAGATCATATAGCCCCACCTTCTCATTTCACAGGTGGGAAACTGAGTTACAGATGCAGGTTGTTTCTGGCCCAAAATGATCAGTTTTAGCCTCTTAAAAGGAAGAATGCCCACATACCTGAATGAGTCTATGTCAAAGCTTCCTGTTCACAATTTTTACTTCTACACACTCAGCCTCTAATTCTCATTTTCTCTTTTCTTTTTCATTGGTCTTGTTGCTTTTTTATTTTGGGGGGGTGGCTGATACGCTGGCCTGTCCTGTCATCTCTCCCCGCCATCCTGGTTCCTGCGGCTCCTCTCCCACCTTTCCACAACCACACTGGGTGCCGACTCCATCACCTGCTGCACTGTGCTCTTCCCACACCTGGCGAAATGGTCACGGGGCACTCTCAGTCGCTGGCGGAGCCGCTACTAC
Source organism: Eidolon dupreanum (assembly GCA_028627145.1). NCBI lineage: Eukaryota > Metazoa > Chordata > Mammalia > Chiroptera > Pteropodidae > Eidolon > Eidolon dupreanum. Next base: position 76,548,278 of record CM053506.1, on the reverse strand, counting down.
GGGAAAGGACGCTACGGTCACTCTGACTTTAAGAACTCCTGTCCAGTTCTGGAGGAATAGTGTGTCTTCTGTTATTCCCCTCAGTGTCTGCCTGTTTGCAGTCACCCCTCTGTGTACCCTGCTTCCTGCTCTGTTTCTGCATCCAGCTGCCCCATCTTTGCATGTGTTTTTCTTATAAACCAGTTGATATTTTTGCAGCTGAAATGGTCACCAGCAAGGGCCCTGCAGGCTTGTATTTTTCTTGCTGGGCTGAGAGAAGACCCACAGCAGGTGGCAGGGCCTCTGCTCACATTCTGTGGCAGATGATGGCTTGTCAGGTGGGAAAGAACTGGAATCATCATCCAAGTTCCTAAAGTGCCTTCTGGCGGGAGCTTAAAGAAGGAACTGCAGTGAGCAGAAATTGTGAGCTCCAGGAAGTCAATTTTGACATTCAAGGATTATAGGGCAGTGGGCCCGTCGGCCCTGGGGAGCCCAGGGAAGGTTCTTTGCGCCAGGCTCCCTTCCTTCCAGGCTCGCTCTGCTGCTGAGCCTGGAATGGAACTGGGCCACCCCTTTCTCTCTCTTCAGGGAAGGAGGGTCCCCTGCCCCCTAACCCGGCCTGGCCTAGGCCACTCCCTCCACTCCTGTGGGGCTTGGTTCTCACACTACTCTCCCCTTTTCTCTTTCCTTCCGTAGGTTGTAGGCCTGGCTGTTCGCATGTGCCCAGGGCTTTCTCCCTCCTAATCGTCACTCCGCAACGGGACTTCTGCTCAAACGCAAACTGAGATGCTGACACTAACCCCAGGGACACCATCTCTGCTGCTCCAATCTTCTCTCCTGAGACTTCTTTTGCTTTGTTTTTAAAACTGGCCCCTCCCTCTCCACGGCCTGTGCGTGCCTGAGTAACTGATCTCCATGGAGGATCCCCTAACAAATCCCTCCCAGAGCCACCTACGTGGATGTGACTTCTTTCTCTCTAGCTCTTCTTCTGTGGGGTGGTACTGTTTTTTGTTTGGGTGGGCCTCTCTCCCTACTAACAGCTCAGTGAAATCTATTCCCCACCCCTACCCTGCCAACCAAAGTACAGGGGGAGGGGCTTTGCTAGGCTGTTAACCTTCAGGAATCTTGTCCCGTAAGAAGTGAGATGATTTCAGAGCTGTCCAGGGCCATGCCCTCTGGAGGTGGGTGGTAGACAACCAAAGTCCTGTTGCCGTGAGACACTTGCTTGGAAGGATCGTGCACTCGGGCACACTCAAAAATGTCATCCTGAAGCAAAAGGTGGGGGCCTGTCTCCAAATAATTTCACTGATGAAAACAAAGCTTCTGCCCCTCCCCCTACAACTTACTCTCTTTACATCTGCCCAGGGCAGAAGGGAAGTACCAGGCCCCGAGTCAGCATTCAAGAGTGTGATCGACAGGGCACACACAGTCACTGCACTGGTTACCAAATGCAGATTCCTTGGCCCCCTAACACCTGAATTCAGGTCTCTAGAGGCAAGCCCTAAGAAACCACATTTCAGCCTGCTTTCCAGATAGCCCTGATGCACTCTAGTATTTAAGTACCATGTCTAAAAGCATGTGATGTCACTGTCAGTACAGGGGCACAGGTATCTCTTCTCCCGGTTCTACCTGGAGCAAGAGCTTTCCTGGGCTGTAAATGAGAAAGCAGTTCAGATGAGCCCACAGCAGTAATGGGGCATGCTGGGTGCTGGGGATTCCCAGAGGAACAAGTCCCACTGCCCTCCAGGAAGAGGGCATGGCCAAGGTTTAGTGGCTGCTGCTGCCACCCCCACCCCAACGTCCCCAGGCCAGGTATGACCAGGAGCAGCTCTGCCAAGGCCTTTGGCTATGTAATCATTCTCACTTCTTCGTGGGCTGGGTCCTCTGCTGAGCTTCTGAAACTGGCCCACTCCTAAGCTAATGTCACCCTAATTCTGACCAAGACCAGCGGGTCTATAACCTTTGTTTTTGTTCCTCTTTGCAGCATTAACAGCAGCAAAGTGGTACCCCGGTTTGAAAGGTTTGACTTGGGCGTCCTGGAGTCCAGTAATCCAAAGATGTAACCAGCTGTGCAGTTTTCCACCGATTTCTTTTTTTTCTTAAGTGTGTTCCTAAAACAGCCAAACAACCACAACAAAAAGCAATACTCTTCAAAACGTCAGCCACCTTCATAAGCCCTGCAAACCAGAAGCGTGAGTCCTCAATTCATACTGCTCGTCCACAAAAAATACGTGGGTCCTGGAGATGGAACCACACCTGCTATTTCTTAAAATGACATCACCAACAACCAAACCTGTCCTGACAGGCAGCAGATGTTTACATGTATGTTCTGTGGAGTGAACTCGAGGTTTTACAATAGGTAATAATAAAAACGAGCTGTGCAGTGGAGAGCTGGCACCGTCAGCCGGGGTGGTGGAAGTGGCCATCCCCTCTGGAGCCCTTGTAGGCAGCGAGTCCACGCGGGGCCAGAAGGAAGAAAAGCATGGAGATTGTGGCTGTTCTCATGGTAGGACAGGGACCACAAGGTTTGACGCGGCTTCTGTTTTGGCCCTGAACCCTATCAGTGGGAATCTCCCTCTGTAGGGGTCTCGCTTTGTTCTATCAAAAGGCCACTATCCCTTCCACCTCTTGCAAAAGAAACCCTGGCTAGGAACCCACCTGGGTTATGAGGGTCAGCAGTTCCCAGAGAGCTTGAGTTCACCTCTTACCCCTGTAATTCAGCCCATATAAAATCCAAATTAGCATCTGGACTAATCCAGTGGTTGCTAGCCAGGGTTTCCACTTACTGTAGAGATGTTTTCTTCATGAAGCCCCCAACGAGGCACCAAGGAGATGGAGTGCAGGGCTTTAGACTTTTAGACACATCCCAGTCCTGACTGACATTTGACCCCAGAGCTAAGGCCCAGCCCAGCAGCTGTGTTTACCAAGAAGGCTTGATCCATGAGAACAAGGAAGGTCGGTGGAGGGAGTAGCAGTAGTGAGTCCCTGAGCCCACCCTCCCAGCCACAAGGCGACCTGGCCGGCCCCTTAGAAATCCATCATCAGTCATCCTAAAGTTCCAGAACTGCCCACCACTCCTCTCTTCCAGTCCTACTGAAACTCCTCAGCCCACTCCTGGCTTCTCCACTATCCATGTTCAGAGCTAAGATGGGAGGCACGTACCCCTCCTTTCATTTAAAGCCACCTAGCAAGCCCCCCAATCCTCAGAGCCTTCCCAAGCACCAAGTCAGGCCTTTTGCTCGTGTCCATTTGAACCAGAAGGAGGGGCTAGATTTGGGAAGGTCCATGATGTGAGAACATCCTGCCTGTCTTCATTGGAAGCTGTTGCCCAGAGAAAAGTTCCAAATGGCAAAGAAGCCCTTCAGGGGACATTGTCATTAGGCTCCAAAACCAGAAATGACCGAGGGTGATGAGAGTGGTGATGTGGTTGTATTCAGACCCAGAACCTACGTCCTTGCTCTGAACTGAGATGGCGAGGCATGCGGTCCTTCTGCCCCTTTCATAGACCCACCTAGCAAAGCTCCCGATATTCAGAGCCCTCCCCGAAGTCTGGCCAAAACACCGTGAGATGGGCCAGTGCCTCAAAGCTGTAGACTGCCTTCCCCTCTCTGGGCCAGGCACCCAATGACCGACCCTTGCTTGGGGAGCACGCTGCGAGACATCACAAGGTACCTGGGCTGCCCACTGCCCGTCAGCTCCCCTGCCCATTGGCACTCCAGACGTGAGTACCTTACCCTTACCTAGTCAGGGTATGGGGAGGAAGTCAGGAGCTGGAAACCAGTTGGATTCAGCTCCGTGTGGTCTTTTCTCCTCTGTGGGACTGTTCATTTCTCCCCATCATGCCTTTGGCCACCACTGTCAACCATCTAATGAGATAACTCCCACCCAAAGCCACAAGGTATGTGACTGCCACTTCTGGCTAAGTCAGCTCCTCCCCACAGGTCTGTACCTCCCCAAGGGGCTAGTTTGTGCCTCTTGAGCCTCAACCTTTCCCCTCTGAATTCATGGTCATGCTGGTGAGCCCAAGGATTGGATGGCAGCTCAGCAAGTTGGGCTCAACTGCTCCCCAGTGCTGATGCTCAGCCCACAGAAAGTCAGTCTGGGTTTTGTTTTTTCTCATGTGTCACACTCATGGGTCAGTTCAGGAAGCTTTCATTGAGCACTTACTGTTTTTTGTGCAAGTGCCAGGGGCCCGGCAATGGGAGTGGTCACAGTCCCTGCCCCTGAGGAGCTGACATCTGCCAGGAACCCTAAGCACAGAGCTGAGGGACATCCTCTTCCTCTCCAAGGCCCTGGGCAGCCTCCCTGCCCTCGGCCTGACCCTCTGCTCTGCTTATCACGTAAGAGAAATGCCTGAGGAAATCCCCCATATGGTCCCCTTCTTCCTCTATTTAAGTGACTGTGAATGAGGTTAGGAAGACGTGCTTGCCCTTCGTGTGCTTTCCCCGTCTACCTTGGGCACACATAAAGGACAGCAGATACTGTGAATTCAGCCCTCACGGCCAACTGTGAAGGGGATAGAAAAGCTGGAAGAGCCTCCTCAGAGAGAGCTCTGGAGGCTGCAGAGGTCCCCACTGGGGTCTGAGAGTGGAGCCCAAGCTTTGGTTCTTCGGGAACCCCCCATCCCGGTTCCCCACCTCACCTCCAAAACTCTAGGGTCTGTGTCCCTGCTGCCTTTAGCCACCAGAGTCACAGCCATTGGGTCTCCATCAAACTTGAGGTCTCAAATCCCCGTGAGTTCCCGGTTAGTCATGAGTGGTGTGTAGCAGAGTTAACCTCTCCATGTCACCAAATCACAGATGTGTGCAGGGCCCTGGAACCCCTCTGCTTTCTCGTGGCATTCTTTCCAGTGATCACAGAGGGGAGTGCCACGCCCTGTAAGCTCTGTTCTGTATTGATTTGGGAGCTGGTGGAGGCATAAATGTGAAGTCGGATAGGGAGCTTATGCAATTCTGCAACGTTAGCCAGGATTTCATCAGTGTGTGCAAACCCAGCATCTCCTGTGGCCACAAGGCACACACTTGCTTTTTTGAATGTGATGTAAAATTTGTACAGTAAGTTTTTATATTTTCTATCAACTGCATTTGTCTTCCAGAAATGCTGTTAATTTAAATTAAAATGGTTAGTATTAATGAACGTGCTGTATCACTTTTTGCCACTGGCAAGAACACACCCTCTGTGCCAGGCCAAGCCTGGGTGTCTGGAGTTTGAATAAAATTGTACCAAGGTGTCCAGGGCTTGTGTCTGCTTGGGTCAGTCCAGATGAGTGTCGAGGACTGCTCAGATGGGTGGCATGGGAGAACAGGAATGGAGGGATCAGGATGTTTGGACCCCCTCTGGGAGCACTTTCCAGAGAAAGAGAAGTTATGCCTGGACCTCAAAGGCAGATATTTCTAAACAAATGGTGGAATGGGGAAAGGATAGTATCAAAGACCCATGGTACACAGAGGAAGGTCATCCAGTCCCAACATTAACAGCTGGTGAGCAGCCCCAGGCCTGGTCAGTGTCTCCTCAGCTGGGGGTACCTTTGCCTTGCAGAAGCCTTGGAGGTGTGTAGGGGAGTGGGAGGAGGAATGGTCATTTATCCAAATCTTATTTCTTGGAGCCTCTCCTTGCCAGTTACATAGAGGTGCTCTGAAGGTTGAGGTAAGCAGAACAGATGGAGACAAGGAACCAACATTTGTGGGACCCCCTATTCTATGCCAGGAAGGTGCTCCCTACACATCATCTCACTTTCATCCAACCCTCACAACAGCACCATGAGGTAGGAAGCATTGATGTGTTTCAGTGGAGGAAACACACGGAGAGGGTAAGGTGTTCACCTGTGATGGCACAGCTGGAAAGTGGCTAGTCCAGGACTTGGACTCCAGAACCGCCCTCTCATCAGTTCTCACTGGGGAACTTATGTCAGACATTTAAAAGATGGTGCTAAGTGCTGGAACACAGATAAAAAAGGTTGTGCCCTTGCCTTCAGCCATGAGCCAGTGAATAGCCTGTGGAAGGAGTCCCTCAGTCTGCCGGGCTATCTTCACAGAGGAGGTGGCCTGAGAGCTGACTTGAAATGTGAGTAATATACCTGGTGCATATAAGCAAGAGCAGGGCATTCCACCATGCAAGACCATCATATGCAAAGGCTCAGAGGTCTGGGAACACACAGTGACTGGGAAATCATGAGTTATTTCAGCTGTTGTAAAATTAAACCTGGGGTGTAAAATGAATCTGGACAGGATATTGTAGGTGCCAAGCCACTGGGTTTAAGCTTTAACATGGCAGCCCTGGGGAAGCATTGAAAATTCTTGAGCAGAGGAGGGCCATAATAAGATTTATATTTTAGCTATAGAGGATGGATTGGGGTGGGGAAAGTAGAAGCAAGAGGGATAGTGAACAGCTTTGATTGTATGTAAGGGAGGAGCGAACATCCAGGATAATTCCCCAAATGCCTGCCGTTGTGGCTGATGGAGTTATTTACTGAAAAGGCAAGACAATGGATGAGGAGTGGTGGAGGGTTCATACCTGGGGAGCATCCAGGTGAGATCTGTGGGGGCAGAGGGATGCCGGGAAAGGAGTCTACCAGGGCTGGACAGGTAGACTTGACAGTTAGCAAATATTAACAAATATTCAAAGCATGGGAGTTCATGAGATTAATGGCCGCCTCCCAACCCCCACCATCACTGGAGCCTGGGTTTCATTGCCTTGAGTGGTGTCTTTTCCTAGAGCAAAGGGGAAAGGGACACATTTTTTTACACTTATCACTGACATCACTCATTAATATGCGTCTCACTGGCAGAGGCTGCTAGCTCTTGCCAAAGCCCATGTGTCTTCTACCTTCTGTCCTCGAAAATAAGTAGACTCATTTCCCAGCCTTCCTTGCAGCTGAGTGAGAACATGGGATTGAGTCCTACCCAGTGGAAAGTGAGTGCCTGGCCTATGGAAACCTCCCACAAGTACATTACCCTCCAAGGGCAACTCAGGAAGCCACATGTTGAGGATGATAGCATCTCATCAGTCCAGGTGTCTGAATGACTGTGGAGGAGGCCGCCCTGCCAACCTGCCATACATACCTGCCCAGGACTGGTTTATGAGCAAGAAGAAAACTACTGGGTTTGAGCCACACTACATTTTTGGGTCTATCGCAATTGGTCTACACTAAAAGTATATTATTTGGTAACTGTAAATAGCAAGCAAGTATTGAGACAATTCCAAGCGTTGTGCTAATCATGAGGCAAATACCTATTTTAACCCTCCTAGTAACTAGGTGGTAGGTGCTATTCTTAACCAGTTCTATAGCTGAAGAGACAGGCCCAGAGAGGCTATATCATTTGCCCAAGGTCACACAGCCAGTAAGTGGCAGAGACAGGATTCAAAACAAGACTTTCCAGGCTCTAATATCTAAAATCTTTTTTAAAATTTCTACTTTAGTAGATGTTTTTGTTAGAAAAGTCATTCAGGCCCATTGAAATGTGAAACATTACTGAAATGACAGAAAAAAATGTTAACCTTCACTCTCTACTACCCCTCTACACACACACACACACACACACACACACACACACTTTCCTTGTTCTAATCCCTGCCCTGAAATAAGCAGTGTTAAATTTAGAGACTTTTCTTCTTCATATCTCTCTGCTGTGTGTAAACACAGTTTGGGGTTTGTGATGGTTTTATCAAATCACTGCAGCACATATATGACATATATGATATGTCATATTACATATCATGTTTTTCCTACACCTGGGGCTGGGCAGACTTTGTCCCATTTAATTCCTCTTTAGCCCAGGCATTTGACCAGCCACAACCAGAACCAGAAGGAACAATAACAACTTTGCTAATGACAATACACAAGGTCTTAAATAAGACATAGGGCATAGGACAAGATTACTGGTTGCGGTTAAACCCAAAACCCCCTTACTATGTCGGGATAGGAACTCCCCTAAATTTAACTGAGCTCAACAGGCTAGAACTTCAAGTCAATTCACTAGCAGAAGTAGTCCTTCAGAATAGAAGAGGTTTAAATTTATTATTCTTAGAATAAGATGGATTATGTATGGCTCTAGGTGAAACCTGTTGCTTCTATGCCAATAACTCTGGAGTAATTTGAGAAAGCTTACGACTAGTACAGAGAAATTTAGATACCAGGGAAAGAAGACAGAGACTAGAATCAAATAACTGGTTTCACAGGATGTTCAATTGGTCACCATGGCTAACAACCCTTCTATCTGCTGTAGCTGGACCTTTAATCGTCATCCTCCTCTTGTTAACTTTTGGCCCATGTTTCCTCAATTTCTTGTTTACATATATAAAGAAGAGAATTAATTCTATTAGACTTTTAGTAATACAGAATAGACGCTATGAGCGAATTCTACATGAAGAATCAAAGATTTGATTGTGTGCTAAGGCCAGTGGGGAATGTGGTGGTTGAAAAAATGACTCTTACCGGAAATTACTGTTTGACTATCGCTATGGAAACATAGGCCTTTGACTATAGGAACATAACATTCTAAACAAGCTTTCTGCTTCTGTACTCCCGCTTGCACACCCAACCTGTGGGTTGACAGGTAGTGAATAGAAAAATAGACCTTTGTGTTTAGACAGAATGAAGAATAGGAATTTTCGGCTTAAAAACCCTGTACCTCTACATTTTGGGGCTGCTTAATTGGGGTCTGCGTACCCCTGGGAGACCCAGCTGGCTGAATAAAGAGTGTGATTCCTATAACTCACTGGGTTCTGGTGGTCCGTGTGTCTTTTGGGGGCTGGTGGCTACAACATAGCCAGCCAGTATTGTCCTATAATAGTACATTCTCTGACCTCCTTTGATAACATGGATACATAGCTCACAGTTCTTTGCACCAATTTCCTCCCCAAAGTCCAATTATAGGGAGGAGCCCCATGATGAAATTCATTCAGCTTCTGCCGTGTGTAGATTGACCAGTTTCCGGGGGTGGCCAGAGCAGGGCCGATGATCTCAGGTGGATTTTCTGCTGCCTCCAGAATGTGATCCAGAGCAGCTGATCAAGAAGATGTTCTGCAGTCTAAGTGTCTCGGTTCTCTAGAGACGTTCCTTTCTTTACCCAGGTGTGATGGATTCACAGAGTAATACCTGTAACTCTAATGGTGAGAGTTGTTAATATAACAAGGTGAGAGCCTATTTAATTTGGCTGGAATGGCTTCTTGTTCTAATCCTTAACCTATATTTATTCTCCTGGCTAAAAGGGGTGGACCTAATTCCCTAGAAGGAAATTTAATTAAATTTTAAATAAATTAAAGTTTGATTTATCTTTTAAATGAGAATTATATTACAATAGTTAGGAAAATAAGCCAGTTATGATCTGAGTCTTCTGACTATGACTCCAAATTTATTACAAGTACCTATGTATAAACCTTTTTCAAAGAGTTAATTCTGCCAGCCAGATCCAAACACAGAACTTACTAAATGTCTTTCTCTACTAACTGAATACCCTTAAATCTCTATTTTTCCTAAATTTTTACTAACACAGTTGCAGTTACACCCTCCCCGCCTTTTGCGCTAGGGGGGATGGGGGGGGTGGGGGAGAGAGTCTCCCAAAAAGGATTTTGTAAAGGGAGAAGCCTAAAGGCCTTGGGGTGCATGATGGATTACAGCGAACCCCTTCTGAGATAGGATGACCTCTGTGTCTTTGCAGGCAGACCCAGAAACCCCTTAACTAATTTTCCTGCCTAACTCTTTTCTAAGAGCCATGAACCTCCTTATTATCTGTATGGATGTTGAGGGTGGGAGGTCTCTTCTTCCGTATCTGCTTCCTGCTGAGAATGGCATAGTCCCGCCTGCTGGGGTTTGATGGAGCTCTATCCCTTTCTGCTTCAGTCAGGGTGGGGTCTTGGGTTTCCTGCTGAGGTGTCGCCTTAGTCCCTAGACAAGGTAAAAGATTCGAACTAATTATTTAAATTATATATATCTATTAATTTGCCTATTAAAAGCAAGTAAAGGGAAACAGGCTTGGTTAATATATTCCTTAAAGAGTAAAAAAGACTTTTGGCCTAAAGTCCCCTCCCCTCTCAGACTCTAGCCTTGCCTAATACTATTTCTGCTTAACAATGGGCTGATGACCCTTATCAATAGCCAGAGGATCTGAGTTGCCAGGGCAATTATCAGATTTTGAGGGAGAAGTTCTTTTTCTATAAAGGAAGAAAACTTAACTAGGTTTACTAAAAAGATTAAGAACTCTGCAAGAGATGTCCTGTATTATTTCCTCCCTCTTTTGATGGGTCTCATATCTGAAACTAGCTTAAGATGAAGTTGATTGCTTTGTTGCTTTAAGAAAATTCTTCCCTTGGCTTCATTTTAACGTAAGAATAAATAGTCCTTCCATTAATAAGTAGTGGAGCTGCAGTGCAATTGTTGTAGCCGCCAGCCCCCAAAAGACACACGGACCACCAGAACTCAGTGAGTTATAGGAATCACACTCTTTATTCAGCCAGCTGGGTCTGCCAGGGGTACGCAGACCCCAAATTAAGCAGCCCCAAAATGTAGAGGTACAGGGTTTTTAAGCCGAAAATTCCTATTCTTCATTCTGTCTAAACACAAAGGTCTATTTTTCACTACCTGTCAACCCACAGGTTGGGTGTGCAAGCAGGAGTACAGAAGCAGAAAGCTTATTGTTAAACTATTATGTTCCTATGGGTGATAGCCCATGTTCCTATGGCAATAGTCAAACAGTAATTTCCTGCAAGTAATAAATTTCTAGCAGTCATTTTTCAGCCACCACACAATGTCATATTATCTGAGATGTTAAAACATTAGTTAGCACACTTATTAAATGTTACACATTTTCTGCTGGTGTTATAGTAGACACTTTGAAAGAAAGCATACCCTTATCCTTCTTGAGTTTCAAATGGGGCCCCTTCTGTTTGCATTGAGGGCTGACTTTCAACAGATTGAGGAGAGGTAGTTGGCCTGCTAGTAGGAAACCCTGGCATAGAGGCAGGTTGTTTACGAATGGTTAAGCCTTAGGTTCCCCACAAACGTGCTTTGTGTGGAGGGTAAGGGGGCTGCCCCCCTCCCCACACCCCGTTTTGGATAGGCCCAGTTTTCTAGACAAGGCGCTTTCCACACTGGACCCTGGTCCTGATGTGTGGCAGAGAACTTCATTGCTAGTCCTGGTCTCACAATGGGAACAGTAAATTACGTTATGCTGTCTATTCCTGTTATTGTGCAGTTAGCATTGGAGAGAGGCCCATGGAATGGGTCAGGACAGAGTAGGTAGCTGTAGTATGTAGTAAAAATTCAGTTTTTCCTTCTTGCCATGTCGAGGGTGACCTGAGGTTCCACTCTTGTGATCATGGTGAATTTTCCTAGGACTGGAGCTTGCAAGTGCTTGGGGCTCCATTGTTGGAGGAGAGAGCAGCCCTTTCATGAGAGACTTGCTCTGTGGGGCAAGGGCTTATGAGGTCTACCCCTCCCCGGCTTCCCAGGGCTGGATGGACACTCGCCTTTCCAGTGCCCTTCTTTCTGCAGTTTGCAGATTGATTATGCCTCAGTCTCAACAATGCCACTTCTGGCCAACCAAGATCGAAGCCCTCCAGGCCTGCAAGGTTTTTATTGCCTAGGGTCACCTCAAGATGGTCCCTGTATTATGGCAGCTAAAATTTTTGAACTTTGCTTCCTTCTCTGCCCAGTCCTAATTTTTGGACACCTTAAAGACCTCTGGCACCAAGGCAGCCTGCGGAGTTGAGCTTTAGGCCCCAACTTTTGGAGCCTCTTTTGAATATTGGGCACAAACTGAGTTGTGAAATGTATAGCCAGGAGTGTCTGGCCCTCAGACTTTGGGCTAATGTTAGTATATTCCCTAAAAGCCTCAGAAAACTGATTAAGGCTATGTAAAACACAGAAATTATTTTGATTAAGCATGGAATCCTTGTTTCTACTCAGAAAACTTTTCCATACTATTAGTAGCAGACTAGTAGTCTAAGAAACATTAAAATGCAACTTTAATTTTGCATTAGTTTTGTTGTAGTTCGATCGAATCTAAGACCCACGGAGCCAATTGAGATGAATTGTGAGCCTTTATTAGCTGGCTGGCAACTGACTCTCTAGCACGCAGGGTTAGAGGAGATCAGTCCTGAGCTTCCAAAAGAGGCAGCTTATAAAGCCTAGAACAAGCAAGCAGATTACAGAAGCAGAAGCTGGCCGTTAGCAGATTACCACTCTGGTTACCATCAAACAAGCAAGCAGATTACAGAGGCAGAAGATGGCTCACTTGAAAATTTTCCACCCTTAACATTCCCCACTGGTTTTCTAGGGGAATTTAAATCATTGATTCATCACACCGTGCCCTTAATAGGGCGAAGGGAAAGAGGCTTACCTGGTTTTCTCCAGTTTCTAACTTAACTTCTTTCCACTTGCCCAAAACTCTGAAGCCTATAAATGCAATGCCTAATATCTGAGGCCGACTGACTGACAGAAGCACGGTTTTATTATCTGGGTCCTCTGGGTCAATAGGCGTGTATAACTGGTAGAAACACCGCCAGTGATTCATCCTTGGCCTGGATGACTTCACCTACCTTAGAAAGGTTAGTAAGTTTTCTGGCGGCAGCCCAGAGGCCCTGGAGCAGAAGCTGGAGATACCAATCGAGAGCCTCCTTACCTTGTTCAGTGTTGGGGTCCCAAGGTGGACGGGTGGATGGGAGGACATGGTGGACATGGATGGGATTAGTGGTGGGCTGCCCATTTGGGTCATGCACAGTCTTGGCAGCCTCTCGGAGAATCCATTCTCATTGCTCCAAGGCAAAAAGGACCTGGAGAAGCTGATGACAGTCATCCCAGGTGAACTGATGGGTAAAGAAAATAGTCTCTAAAGGAGAGATTAGTCCCTGTGGTTTCTCTGAGAAAGAAGGGTTTTGATGTTTCCAGTTATACATATCTTTCCTGTTATCCAAAATTCCAATTTCAATATCAAGACCACGTATTCACTGAAATCATAGCTATCTAATTACTGTAATAGTTTTACCATCATGGCCCAAATCAGATCCATGACCTTTGCTTCTCTATAAGCCCTTTGTTTCTGAATAGTGAGATCCATTCTTGATATTCATGACATACAACAATTTATAATAACTGAAATTATGACTGATACCATTTTACAAGGACATATGAATAGCAAAGATATTGACAAATTTCTAAGAACTTTATACAATTTATGAAACACTTGTATTAGTAACATATTCATAAAATGTAACCTAAAGAAGGTTAAGCATCACTTATTACTTGACAATGCTTCTCATATAATTTAATATATCAGACTGAATTAGCTTAACATTTCTCTTTTACAAAGTGACAAAAACCAAACCTTCGAGATTTTCCAGGTGCCCTCTGGGAAGTCTCAAAGTTATTTTGAGATAAAACAAAAGATCCCATTTAGATTTTATGTTGGGAAATTTGTCATAATGTCACAAGGTTTGATCACCTGATTAAACAATACTTAGTTACATAATAAAGACTATAAAGCACAATAAATTATTTCGATAAGATATAAAATCTTTGTTTCCTAAGTGTACTGCTCAACAGGTAAAGAAAAATCTTTTACAATCTCTTAGTAGGAACAGACCAAAAATCCAAACTCCAGTTTTGTGTCAGTACGCTGTTGATATTAAAGTTTATTTTAAAACCTTATGATAAATACATTTAATTTTAGCCAACATGACCATATAAAACAAGATTTTCTCTTTCTCTTTTCCTTTACAACTTCATATATTAACCTATGTTTTTGTCCTTTATTTTCCTCTTTTGTGCCTCAAATGGCCTTTAAGTAACCTGAAACTATTTTAGGATAAAATTACTCTCCTTTTTCTTAAAAACACATCCTTCATATCTCAAAACACATTTTATTTTCCTTACATACTTTGCATACAGAATTTTTCCTTCACTTGTATTATTCCTAGTAATTCATTTACATATACTAGAATTAATTGTGTGTCTGACAACTTGAAGACATACCTAGTTTTACTTAACCTACAATATTAAACTATCCTTATTACCAAAGATTATCTTGGATCATGTAGACTTGATAAACAAAACAAAAACAAAACATTTGCATTAGTTTCTATTTTTCTGACAATTTTAGGAAGAGTTCTTATTTCTTTCTAAACCAATTAAAGCAGAGCTCTTTTACAAATTTATTTTCCTATAAAAATAAATTCTAGCCTAAACTAAAGAACTAGTTAGAAAAGAGACTTTATTATTTAGAATTCTGCTTTTCAGATACTTTGTGAACCTTTAATCAAATTTATGTTTGGTCACTCTTTAAACCCAAATCTCCAATACAAATGTACATTCATCCCTTCACTAGCTTTCAATGACATCTTTGCTTTTAATCCCTATTTATATAACCATTTTCCTACTGCTCTTCTTCACTCTAATCTAAAATATAAAGAAGGATTATCCCAACAGGCCCCTATTAGCTTCTTCAACTCTTGTATTTTCAATATCAAAAACAAACTCATTTCCATCTCTGGGTAAATTACTTAAACTTCCTGTACCTCAGTTTCCTCATCTGCAAAACAAGAATAAAAAACAGCTAGCACCCTACCACTATGCATGGAGCACATGACAGATGCTGAACCACTGAACGAAAGAACGTTGTCAAGTTAAATGCCACAGCAACGCAAAGCACCCAGCACACTGCCAGGGACGCCGGAAGCGCACGTTAAACGGAAGTCGCTGCCATCAGAATCTTCAGTGCACCCCCACTGCCCGCAAATTCTAATTTAAACCTTTCTGTACTGTTTTAAAAGAAGCCTGACCCATGTTAGTAAAAACAGGCAAGAAAAGAGAAAATCCCCACAAAAGCCAAATAAGCCAGGGCCAGGATCAGCCTCTGACCCAGAGTCTAGATGGACAGGGCCATGGAGGCCAGACCTAAGGAAAGAATCAAAGTAAGTAAACTTATGAAGACTAAGGCAATAGGAAGGTAAGAGTACATTCGACCAGTCCGGACAGACAGACACAATACAGATAGACAAGACGAACTACAGGTAACACAAAACACTAGCATACCCTAACCAGAAGTCAAGTCTGACGTCTCAGACCTTGACTGAAGTAGGGAAGTATTGCTGCATCCACTAGTTCCCCATAGGGCCCACCAACAGACAGGTACCCAAAAACCTGAGTACCTGTAGTGCAGTCTGACTCACCGGTGAAGCTGCTCCAGATGGCTCGTGCCCACTTGTTACAGAATTGAACCTTTTGTTCACCTGCCCTCCTGGGCAAGTCTGCCTGGCGTCCGGGGCTGAGGAACGTCTCTCAGCGGCCGTTTCCTGGACAGGGCTGGTCTTTGCCCAAGGTGGCCGGGGTCGGGGTCTTAGGAGATCTCTCTGTCTGGAGAAATCTCGCTGGAGCCTCCAAATGTTGTGGTTCAATCGAATCTAAGACCCATGGAGCCAATTGAGATGAATTGTGAGCCTTTATTAGCCGGCTGGGCCGCCGACTGACTCTCTACCATGCAGGGTTAGAGGAGATCAGTCCTGAGCTCCCAAAAGAGGCAGTTTATAAAGCCTAGAACAAGCAAGCAGATTACAGAAGCAGAAGTTGGCCATTAGCATACCTTTGAGCAGATTACCACTCTAGTTACCATCAAACAAGCAAACAGATTACAGAAGCAGAAGTTGGCTCACTTGAAAATTTTCCACCCTGAACAGTTTACTTTTGGCAATTAAATTTCCAATTTCGTTTAGCTTAATCACATAAAATTTCTCTCAGGATTTTTCTTCACAAACCTTCTACTACTTTCCTCATTCCTTTAGTTCATTTCATTTTACTCTTTTTACTCATAACCAGCTTTAAGACAAATACCTTTCCTTTAATTTTCTTCAAAATAAATCTCTGTACTTCATACCTTATGTTACTAAAAATATACATTTTCCTTACTATCATAATTTGAATTTTTAACTGAACTACTATATTATATATAACATAGACAAATATAGATCAGAGGTCATGCACATACTCATATTTCCCTATAAATATTTGTAACTTCCCTGGGGGTGCATATCTAGTTTCCTCAGGGAGTGAGAAAATAAATGAGGTCCCCAGAGAACTTGAACCCTCTCAGAGTCTGAGGGTAAGGGGGAAGGAGAAAAACTCCGGATTATTTTGAGATCCCCAGGAAGGTACTCTTATCATTGGGTCATCTAATAAGTTTGGTTCTTGGTAAAGGAGCAGAGAAGCTTGTTCGTAGGGGACTTCTTCCTATTTTCCAGCTTCTTGCAAAAAAAAAATCTAATTGGAGGATAGTATTGTAGTTTAGTGAATAGTTTACAGGCTAAACTTTTTGATCCCTTTTCCACTGTTAGTTTGGAAGGAGGAGGTCCCCTATGGGTCCCCGCTGTGAGGAATTGCTGAGTCTGTATTTTACTGACAGCCTGGCTGTGGGGCTGGGGTTTCCTGCGTTCTCTATAGGGCAAAAGCTGGAAAGTGCTTGTGGCTCCTGAGTTGAACCTGGGCTGTCTGAGCAAAAGCACTAAACTTTAACCCCTAAGATACCAGGGAACACAATCCTAGCTGTGTCTGAATCTGAAAGCACGTTACTCACCCTGAGAGGATTGTGTGTGCACCCAGTGGCGTGGTGCTGGTGCCGCCTGGAGAGGCAGCGGGGGAACAGAGACGGCAGCACGGGTCTGGGAGTTTTAGTCCGGGGCTTTAAGTGAGTGCCCGTTTGATTTCTTTCTTTTTTTTTTTTTCAAAGGCCTTCTGTTGTATAGATTCCCAGAGTAGGGGCTCCCATTTTCCCCCTTTGTGGCTTCATGGAGGGGTTTGGCCAGTGTGTCAAAGGTAATTTGAGCCTGTAGTTTTTCTGGGGTCAACTTAACCCCGTAATCCCCTGAGAAGCTTTTCTTAAATTTTTTTTCTCAATGTACAATCTAAGATAGTTGGCTTAAAGGAACTTTCCCTCCTTTTTGGAAGGCCCTGACCCTTGTCTTCAACCTCTTGGGAAGACCCTGATGTCCCCACCCCCCCCTGCCCCCGCCCCCCAGGAAGACCCTGAGCTATGTCTTCTAATTGAAGACTAGGAGCACCCTCTAACAGCCATCTAATACCAAAAGAGGGCAAGTTTATCTCACAAAGGGTGCGGATTTTCTGCGGAGTGCGTTTAACTCTATAACCTCCTGAATAACCCTTTTCTTGTAGTTCTTGACCATCGTGGCCAGGAGAGTAGGCTTTCCCTGTGTGCCCCCAGTGCCTCCCACGACAGACAACAATCACGCTACATGGAGGATTGGGGGATAGGGTCGGGGAAATTTTGGAGGGGATGTCACTCACTTTGCCAGTTTCCGGCTGCACCCCTTGCAGAGATATTTCAGGCGCCTCTTAGCATTGGTGGGTCCATATAAACCCCCGACCCAGATCACTGGAGTAGACTCCTCAAGTAGATCCAGTGATGCCACCTTAGGCCATATGAGATCACCATGGAACCTGATTGAGGCTCAACTTTCACTTCGTGATCAGACCACGTCTAAGTCATTCAGCATTCGCTCTCTTTCATACAACCTCCCTGCATCTCCCCCCACCCCCTGCCCCCGCCGCTGTTCCTTAACGTGTTTGCTAACTTGTGGTTGTCCCCCAGAGGGTGATGGAGTTCCTCCCTTTTCTTAGTGTTGACCAAACTCTTCCCACCCTGTGACAGTGACGCAAAGACAAACAAGGGTGGGTGCCCCCTCCAAAGAGGAGACCATTCAGATGTTCATCCTACTGTGTCCCCTCACGGGGAGCTTAGGTGACGCTTAGCCATAGTGGACTCAGCTTTGTGTGACTTATGATCGGACACTAGTCTGATGCCTACTTAGACTGTATGCATTTTCCATGGACCTGCAGAGTGAGCTCAAACGAACTACGTAGCCTTTAGGAAACCTTAAGGGTGCTCAGCCGTGGAGCTACAAACTCATAATGACCGGTAGGCCAGTCAAGCCGTTCATTGACTCACACAATCATACATCAGGTTAAAACATTGCCTCCCCACATCATTACAGCCCGGATCCCACGACAGCTTCTCAGCTAGTGGGTGCGTGCCTCAACCTGACGCTTCCCCACAGGCAAGCTCTTATTCGTACATCAGGCCAAAAGGTGCCTTCCCCCTCTAGGAAGGCCTCTGGCTAAACCTGACGTCTCCCCCTCTAGGGAGACCCTGGTGTCTCCGCCCCTGCTTTTTGGAGACCCTAGTGTCTTTCCCCAAAGAGAAGACCCTAACCACTGTCTTCGCTCTGAAGACCAGGAAGCTGCGTCCAATTCCTCTTCCCTCTGACAGAGGAAACCTGAACGGGGAGGCTGTGCTGTGACCCTGTGTTTTCCTCTCCTAAGTTTGGTATCTTCTCCTGTAGCCGTTTCTGGTGAGTGGGTCTTTCCTTCCTATGAGTCCAGTTGAGCAGCTCAGCCGTCCTGAGAGTCAGGGCGCTGATCTGAGAAGGAACCCAAAATTCTCAGGTGATGTCTCAATGCCTGTCCACCTCTGTCTGGCTGAGCCGCCTGTCCGGCAGCTCAAAGGGCCGGCGTAGTTGGACTCTTGCTGGGTCCTCCAGAAATGTTATGGAAAAATTCCAAAAGCTCCAAAAATCAGGCCAGCGAAAATCCAAGCAGTAACCCAGAGAGAAAGAGAACTCAGTTTTATTATGCCGGCGGTCCCAGAAGAGCTAGTGCTCTGAAAATCTGGGCCCAGAGCTTAGGGGCAATTTCGCTTTTATACCCATGTTATTACAATTGGCATGTCTGATTTACAGACCCCTGAAATTGCTATGGGCTATGGGCAGTTACAGAGCATGGGATTTTCTAACAAGCACTAAAGCAATACATCTTTTCTAACTAGCACCAAAGCAATGCATCTTAAAGGGAAGGGATACATCTGTCTAAACACTAAATGCAATATAGCTTAAGAAGAGAGTGAGTTCTCAGTTGATCCCAAGATCTTTGTATTATGCAGCAAGTATGTTAACAGAAGCAGAAAAAAAATAACTGATTAGAAATGTTGGCTAATTAAGTGGGAAATTCCTCTTCATCAGTAGCCATCCCATTTAGAGATTGAACAGAGGATATATTCCCATAAACCGGCCCCCTAGACAGTGCTTATAAACCACAGCTGTTTCTGCTCTTTATTTACTTATGGACCCAGAATAATGGGATAAACTGTCAGAAGTCGTTATGTTACAAATACAAATGAGAGACAAGAGGTGGTTACAAACAGTGCAGCTAGATCATCCAAACTGGGACACTGAGAATAAAAGGTGGTGCAAACCAGCAGGGATGCTGGGATAGCAAGCATCAACTGGGACTGTTCCACACAAGCCAGACTGAGTAGCCGTGACAGGACAGAATCCCTTAGCAAGGTGAGCACCTGACACCACACTAGTCCCTCAAGAGACGGAGGTTCGAGGAGACAGAGGTCTGTGAGAGAATCCATTGTTTCTCCTCTGTGATTGCTGCTGCCCTCTCACAGGTGTTCTCTCTAAAACAACCCTCTGTGTTACTAGAAATTCATGCAGGTCCATGCCACGGCACACCAGGGTTTTTGGTTTCACTGTGATAAGTCACTAGAAAAATAGGCAAGTTTGGTATCACCCAAAGCCAGTTGATTTCTTGCTCGCCTTTTTTTCTCTATTTTGGGTAGAAAAAAGGAGGCCCCCACTGTCCTCTCAGACACCTGTCACTTTCACATGCCTCCACAACCAGGAAGAAGGCCAGACTTACCTATTTCTCCTCAAGCCATTAGTGGCTTTGGTCTAGCTCAAAGATTGCCAAATCAAAGACTTATGAGTCCAGGGATTATCTTGCATGAGCGAAATAGAGCAGGTGCTTTGCTTGCTAAATGCAAGGGAATAGTCTTCATTTCCACACACACACAAAATATTTCCTCCTCTATTTTTTGGTAACAAATTAAGGGACTTTCAGTTTATCATTTCTTTCCTCACTTCTGATAGAGACGTAAGTATAGAGAAAGACTATCTTGTAAGAAGCGTGCAGTAAGAGTGCAATGACAAACGGTCACTGACACTTGCTGTCAGTGTCGGAGAGATGTCAGGGCATGGTAAGGACTGTGGCCAGCTGAAGAATGTGCACTCTAAGGAGAGAGCAGATGCTCACCTCTGGTGACTCGTTGCCACATGGGACTGAGAGCCAGTGTTGCCAGATCTTCCTTTTTATTTGTTTGCCTTTTTTTTTTTTTTTTAAGAGAAGCTAGGGTGTGGACTTTTATGTGAAATCTCCCAGTTTCCAAAAGTTGGCCTACATTTTTTAAAACAGTATGTAGGACAAACAAAACAAGTTTGCAGACTGGAACTGGCCTGCAGGCCACCTGGTTGCAGGTTGGAGCCCAGCTCTGGCTGCCGTCTCACTGGCTGTGTGACCCAGCGCGAGCCCCCACATCTCCCAGAACCCAAGTCTCCTCATTAAAAAAGAAAGTGGTCTCTTGCTACCTGACCTGGTTGTCGTGAAGACTAGATGAATGAAGTGTGTGAATGCCCAAAGCCTGATGGCTTCCCCAACTCAGGCAGGATCTGTACCCCTCACTTACTAGAACACCAGTCCTGTTTCTTGGAAGGGGAGTTACACAGTGACCCCAGTGACTTCCTTCTCCCTAGCCCAAGTGGACTCCAGTGACCCCAGTGACTTCCTTTTCCCCAGCCCAAGTGGACTCCAGCAGTGGATCATCCTCAGTGTTCATACCACGTGGGTAGTCCATGATGCTCTCTAGATTCTAATATGGATGCAGGTTTCCATCTCTTACTCCCACCCCAACTTTAAATTAAAAAAAAAAAAGTCAGTTCAGTAAGTTTCTAGGCTGGGAGGCAGAGCAGCATGGGAGAGTATCCACATATAGGCTCATCCATCTCACCATCACCAAGTAGAGACTGAATGTCTACTCTCTTTCCCCTTGAGCACATGGCTGGGATGACACCTGTTGGGATAGGAAGGGTCAGGGGAGGGTGCGGGGAACCTGGGTTTTGAATTTTACCTGGCCCCTCCTTTGTTGGGTAGATTGGGCAAGCCTTCCATGGCAGTGTGGAGGGAAGGCCTGAGTCATGGAGGAAGTGGCCTGAGATTTGCCATATTTCTTGGACACCCCAACCATCTCTGTCTGTTGCTGGGCTTGCTATGATGGCTATAGGGAAGGGGCTGAGGAGCAGCAGCTACATATGGAATGAGTCACTGAGAGATATGGCTGCCAAAAATAATAAAATCATCTTAGGCTGCATTATTAGTAGAGCATCTAGAAACAAGGGGCAGGAAAGCCCCACACTGTTATGTGTTAGTCAGATTCCTTGGGTACGAGGTCTCTAATTCTTGGTACATACTAGGAGGCCAGAGCAAAGCAAGAGAACATCACTGAGTGCCTACTATGTGGCAGGACCATGCAAGATGTTTTACATATATTCTCTCATTTCACATCAGGCTAATTACATGAAAGGCATTACACCCATTTACGGGAGGAGAAACTGGCCATCACAAGGTGAAGTAACCTGCTCAGGGTCATCCAACCGACAAGCGAAGGAGCAACTTGGACTTGAAGCCAGATCTGGCTGACTCTCAGTGTGTGCTCTTGCTTTGACACCTATGTCCCCTTTAACAGTGGTTCTCAACCTTTTTGGCACCAGTGACCAGTGCTCCTATGAGAATCTAATGCCTGATGATCTGAAGTGGAGCTGAGGCAGTGATGCTAGTGCTTGGGAGCGGCTGTAAATACAAATGAAGCTTCTCTCGCTGACCTGCCTCTCACCTCCTGGTGTGTGGCCTGGTTTGTAACAGACCAGTACAGATCCGTGGCCTGGGGGTTGAGGACCTCTTCCCTATAAGATGATGGGCTACTCCGTGGAAAATACCATTTCATTTTACATTATGCTCTTCTCAGAAAGTCCCCAGATATAAAAGAGAATGGATTCATAGTTCCTTCCTGTTCAGCAGAGCAGTCTCCACCCTCCATTCCCCACTACCCCTCTGGAATGGGCCTTGAATAAGACTGTGTTAACAGGACCCAAAGCTGAGCCTGACACTCTGGGCTTCCTGATCCCGAGGCACAGAAAATATTGTTCAAAAATGAAACCGGGAGACTGGTTCTGGCAGAGCCCTTCTCTCCCCGGGGGTTACAGAACACAGAGCCACATTTCCTGTGACAGGTGTTGAGGCCCATGAAAGGAAGCCCGTCGCGTGAGAAGGCATCTGAGAAGTGAGGCAGGATTATGCAGTGGTTAGCAGCACAGGTTCCATGGTTGCACTGCCTGGGCTGAGTCTTAGCTCTGATACTTTCTATTTGTGTGACCTCTAGAAGTAGCTTCACCTCTCTGTGCCTTCATTTCATTTCGTGTAAAATAAAGATAATTAATTGGCCTTCATAAAGCTGATGAAGGATTACATGTAACACACCCAGAATGATGCTTACCACATAATTTACGCTATACAAGTATTAACTTAAAAACAATCTCTGAGTATTCCCTCTTCTATGCACATCCAGCTCCCATCTGTATATCTGTCTTACCCTATAAAATATGAGCTACTCAAGGCAGGGACTGTGCCCAAGTCCTCTCTGTACCCCAGTGCCCAGGAGGGGCCTAGCACTTGTTTATTGACTGTGGCAGTCATTATATCTTCCAAATATTTCTAGTTCCACAGGCTCTTCCAGAATCTTGCTCTCTATCAAGAGGTGAGGTCTCTTCCCATTCCTTGAAACTGGGTGGGACTTTTGCCTTGACAAATAGAACGTGGTAGAGATGGCTCTGTGTGATTTCTGAAACTAGGTTGTAGTTATGGAATGGCTTCCACTCTTGAGCAGAGATGAGATCTCCCCACCTAGTTCTGCCCAAGTTCAGATTTGTGAGCCAGATAAATGCCATGGTTTGAAGCTACTAAATTTTAGGATACTTTTATGCAGCAATAGAAGATAACCAGAACATGGACTAGATGAATCAGTCCTGGTGGTGTCAGCTCAGTAAGTCAGTAGCAGTTGCTGGTTGCTCAGGTGATCTCTTCAACTTGCACCAACATAGAGGGAGGGGCTGCTGGGTGGTGGGGAACGCATGGACCTAGGAGCCAGGCTGACCTGGTTTTCATCCTAGTTCCACTGTACATTACATGTGTGGCCCTGGGCACTTCTCTGCTTCTTAGACTCATTAAGTATTCAGCCTGCCAGGAGCTTGACCAGAGATGATAGATGTAAAAAAACCCACCCAACACCAAGCAAAAAGCAATCTAGTGTCAGCATACACTGGTTCCTTTCCTGGGGAGTGTTTACAGTGAACCAAGAACTTTTGTTCCCTGAAAGCATGGAATAGGGAAGAAAGGAAAAAGAGACCGCAGCCGAGGGGGAGGGCTTGGACTGGGGTCCAGGTCTACAACCAAACCCAGTTTCGTCTCCTGGGAAATACCACGGGCTGTCAGCCATCCATCATGAACCCAGAGATGGGTTCACAGAGAAGCTTGAACTCCAAAGCCCTTCACTGCATGGATAATGGGTTTGCCTGGTCATAGGTATTTGTAACATTTGCAAAAAGTATATTAAATGAACGGATGTCACCTTACATGTCACCTTTCCCTTCCTCCATTACACTTCCTCTTGAGTCATGTAGTGTTGGAGAGGCCATATGCATTTTGAGTATCTGGCTAAGGGAAAGTAGAGTGGGCATATATTTAAGTTTAATGGAATATGGTAATGTGGTTCACAGCCACTTATATGAATAATTCAGTTATTCTCAGCTGTCCTAGTTTAAGAATGGGTTCTGGAACACTCCTCCTGCCCATTGTGCTGACTCACTTGAGTCCAGGTACACAGATGCAGGGCCAGAGGAATAACACAAAAGAATGCGTCCCACATTCCTGGTACCCAAAGTACATGGGCAGTGGAAAAGAAGCAGACCATTGGAAAGACAGAATCCTCTTCCTACTTTCTCTATAGAAAATGTGTCAAATATTCATCCACATGAAGAAGCAAAGAATACAGCAAAAAAGTAGAAAAGTAATACAGTGCTGGGAAATTAATTAATAAAAGATTTATTGTCCTGGATTCCATGACGTTTGGGGGTATTTTTCAACTGTTATGGTCTGAATGTTTGTGTTCCCCAAAATTCACATGACTGCTTTCACCCATTTGGCCCACCAGTGGTTTTTATTTATGGAAGTTGTAATGAGTTTCATTTATGGTCATGACATAAATGACACTGTTTTTTTTTTTTAAATAAATGCATATAAGTTTCTTTCAAGGAAATTGGGAAGTAAGGCAAGTCCCAGGCTAGTCATACAAGGACAAAAGGCAGAGGCAGCTGTGTGTCTCGCTAATTAACTAATATAACAATAATCCTTTGCATATCTG
Source organism: Eidolon dupreanum (assembly GCA_028627145.1). Taxonomy (NCBI): domain Eukaryota; kingdom Metazoa; phylum Chordata; class Mammalia; order Chiroptera; family Pteropodidae; genus Eidolon; species Eidolon dupreanum. The sequence goes on along the minus strand of CM053506.1, from coordinate 76,523,985 downwards.
ATACTAAAGGTTTGCTTACACGGGTTCCCCGTGAGAAGGTATGAGTAGTGATGTTTAGCATGCTCGATTCCACGGTGTTGCGTGCTCTTCCACTCCTTGTCCCTGTGATCCGTGGAAGGGATACCACCCATCCTTCAAGGCGCAGCCCAAGGGCTACCCCCTCTCTAAACTCTATCACGGCTTCACAGGTAAGATATGTGAAATCACAGACATAATGTACAGAGCACTCACTCTCTGCCAGGCATTGACTTAGGTGTCTTACAAGCCTTAGTGCATTTCATCTTCACAGCAACCTGTGAGATACGGCTTGTGGCTAGCTCCATCTCACACATGAGAAAACTGAGGCTTACAAAGTTAAAGTAACTTCTCTGGCTTCCCCCAGCTTCTGTGTCCCACTTAAAGCTGAAGATGCTGCCTTCATAGCGCATTAGCGCACTTGATAATTTGCACCACCACCAACCCTAATGATTTATGAACCTTTAGAGAGAAAGGACAATGTCCTCTGGGTCTGTAGTCCCCAGAGCCAAGCTCAGGGCTGGGTGTCCAGCAGGTGTCCAGTAAATGCTTATAAATGAAGTGCTTGTCTGTGTTTCTTCAAGGGAGTATCACTTTCCTTACACTTCAGAATACTCTGGGCTCAGAGGAGGACTCACAGGCATGTCCAGAGGCTCAGGCTGTAGGGCCCGTTAACGTGTGTGGACCCCAGGCAGGGCCTTAGCAACATGTTTATATGATCATTCATTCTAGTAAGATGCCCCCCAAATGTGTAATTTGGGTCCCACGAAACCCAGATCTGTGTGGGATATTTGTTGAAAATGCAGATACCCAGCCTTATCCTCACACTGCCCAGTCCCAGGCTCTGGGAGAGATTTTTGGCTCACCACATTTCAAGTACCACTATGCGAAATGTTTCTTCTCTTATCCCCAGTGCTGGACATACTTGCTTTAGGGCTCAAAAGAGAGTCATTGCAGTGGTGGTGTCTATACCTTCCCTTTTCCGCCCTTTCCCAACGCTACCTTTCCCAGGAAGCAGTTAAGTTTAGTAGATGTCCTGAACTCAGAATAGCTTCAAATTCTTCTCATCAGACCAAGACCTTTGCTGCTAGGCGCTAAGGAGAATTTCTTCAGCTGGAGGGAGAGGTGAGAAGGGCAAGCGTCCAAGCTCAGGGGAAGCCTGCAACTCTGTCCTGCCACAGGTCCTTTCTCTGTCTCAAAAGTGATCCTTCTCCCCTTCCTCTTTCAAGCTAAGGCTCCTCCCTCTTCCCCGGTTCCTCCCAGAGAAGAGTTCAGTTTCGATTCCTGCTGGCAGAAAGGAGTGACTCAGGCAGCAGGCCCTGTGGGTAATGTCAGGCCGGAATGCAGATTGACCTTGCCCTTGGGTCTACCAGAGTCACTCCTAGGAAGCCCAGCAGTGACGTATGATGAAAGAAATCAAACAGTGGTCACTGCTGGGAGGAGTAGGGGTTGCCTGGGAAGGGGCTGGTCCCACCCAGGATGGAAAATGATTCTGGGGAACTTTAGGAATCGAGGTATACTTTACATACAAATGAAAAGCAGAGAACTTAAGTGTATAGTTTGGTGAGTTTTGACAAGTGCACACACACAAATAACTCATATTTTCTTTCTTGACAAGATCATGGGTTATTTGAGTGTGTGCACTTGTCAAAACTCACCAAAACATACACTTAAGTTCTCTGCTTTTCACTTGTATGTAAAGTACAC
>CM053506.1:76437660-76521763 GCA_028627145.1 Eidolon dupreanum | reverse complement strand
GGTATACTTTACATACAAATGAAAAGCAGAGAACTTAAGTGTATAGTTTGGTGAGTTTTGACAAGTGCACACACACAAATAACTCATATTTTCTTTCTTGACAAGATCATGGGTTATTTGAGTGTGTGCACTTGTCAAAACTCACCAAAACATACACTTAAGTTCTCTGCTTTTCACTTGTATGTAAAGTACACCTCAGTTTCTAAAACATAGCTTGAGATAGGCCCAAGGAAGTCACTACGTGTGTATTTCAAAAGAAAAAAAAAAAAAAAGCAAAAACAAGCCCTGTTGTATGTCAGCAGGAGAGATGCTATATACGTCACCAAGAAGAGACCATGAAATGAGATCCCCTGAATCACCTTCCAGCCTAGACAGGACCACCTCTATGCCCAGGCTGACTTTTCCACTGTTCTAGAAATTTTAAGGGGGAGGATCGACATGCTTTGTGATCACCCTGCATAGCAAAATGTTTCCACTGCCTTAGTGAAGTCCCTCCTCCAGCTCTCACACACCTTCTCTTAGTCTCTCACATGGCTCTGACCCCAGGGTTATGTAGAGGGCAAAGCAACAGGCACCCAGGCTTCCTGGAAGTGAGTCTGGGGGACCCAAGGGCAAGGCTTAGAGTAGTTGAATTCATAAAAAAAAAAAAAAAAGTGGAATGGTGGTTGCCAGGGGCTAGGGGCAGGAGTGGGAAATGCGGAGTTGTTCTGTTACCTGAGAGTGGGGGTCTTCTCCCAGCGCATTGTCCAGGTTCTTGATGTCTTGAACAAAGAATCGAGTAAGACACCAAAATACAGTATAAAATAAAAGTTATTAGAAGGGAGAGTACACTTCCAGATGTGGAAGCAGGCCTGAGCAAGAGAAGTGTGGCTCAACAAAGCCTTTGGGGTTTTTATCCCTATTTGTTGTGGGTGATTACTTTTCTTAGAGGGGTGGGCTTCCTTGATTGACAATTAAGATTGACAGGACTCAGTAATTCATCATTTGCTTTCCACACATGTTCGTTCCCAGAATTTAGTTCGTTATAATGATATTAATGAACTTCTGGACATATGCATCATGTTATAATAACGGTATAATGAGGCTCAGGTGAATTGAAGGTCCTCAGGGGTCTTCATTGCGCAGGTGTGAGTGACTAGCTTAAACTGGTACCCAATTTTCTGCTTACTTGTTTCTTTGTGAGTTAAAAAAATGCCTTCTGGCTTGCTTAATTGTGGGCGGATTAGAGTGGACACTTTGTAGGATAGGTTGACCTCAGTGTCTTCACAGACAGACCTGAAATCCCCTAACTTTCCTGCCTAACTCTTTTCTAAGAGCCGTGAACCCCCTTATGATTAGTATGGATGCCGAGGGACGGGAGGTCTCTTCTTCTGTATCTGCTGAGAAGGGTCGTTGTCCCTGCCTAATAGGGTTTCATGGAGTTCTTTCCCTTTCTGCCTCAGTCAGGATGGGGTCTTGGGTTTCCTGCTGAAGTGCTGCCTCAGTCCCTAGACAAGGAAAAGAAGATACAAGCTTGTTATTTAAATCATATATCTATTAATTTCTATTATTGATTTGCCTATTAAGCAAGTAAAGGGAAACAGGCTTGGTTAATACATTTCTTGAAGAGTTAAAAAAGAACTTTGGCCTAAAGTCCCCTCCCTTCTTGGACTCTAAGGGCCCTGTCTGGCTTATTGCCATTTCTGCTAACAATGGGCTGATGACCCTTATCAATAGCCAGAGGATGAGTCACCAGTTTTGGGGCAATTACGGGAGAGGGCCTTTTTCCAAAACAAAGGAGGGAAGAAAACTTAACTAGGTTTACTAAAAAGGTTAAGAGCTCTGCAAAAGATATCCCGTATAATTTTCTGCTAAAAGATTAAGAATTTTACAAGTGATGTCCCATATCAGTTCTATTGTTAAGGGTGGAAAATTTTCAAGTGAGCCATCTTCTACTTTTGTAATCTGCTTGCTTGTTTGACCGTAACCAGAGTGGTAATCCGCTCAAAGATATGCTAATGGCCAGTTTCTACTTTTGTAATCTGCTTGCTTGTTCTAGGCTTTAAAAGCTGCCTCTTTTGGGAGCTCAGGACTGATCTCCTCTAACCCTGTATGGTAGAGAGTCAGTCGCCGGCCGGCTAATAAAGGCTCACAATTCATCTCAATTGGCTCCGTGGGTCTTAGATTCGATCGAATCACAACACTATGGGTCAGAGTTCAGTTTTGCAAGATGAAAAAAATTCTATGGATGGATGGTGGCGATGTGTCGGAGAGGAAAAACTTTACCTTTCTAGGTTCTTCTGGCTGGTCTAATAATTAAATTGACTTGAGACAGATTAACAGGAGAAAAGCCCAATTTAATTTTGTACATATGAGGGCTCCATAAGACTATGAGGCCCACAAGGAAAGGGCCAGGGCCTGAGTCTTGAAAGGGAAAGAAAACCTTTCACAGGGAGATTGAAAGAGCAAATGTTTGATTAACAAATGTTTGGTTAACAAATGTTTGCCATGCCAAGCAGGTAAGTCTTTCTGACGTAAACAGAAGCTTTCTTTGGTAATACATTTCTTCTTGGTATAGGCTCCCTATTTAAATCCTTTTTGGCAGTTAAGGGGAGGGGGGTGGTAAAAAGAAAAACTTTCTGAATCTTCTATGTCTTAAAAATAACCAGCGTAAATAATATTTATGCCAAAGAGACACATTTTAGGGTGGCAAATTTTGTTTCCCTACATTTCCACCTTTGAAACTTCCCAAGGTAGTTTCACAGTTCAGAAGTTGAGTTGGTAGATTGTTCCATCTCAGTGAACCAACCTCTTAGTCCTGACAATAGGTCAGTTTAGTTAAACTAATTTCAGTAGAGTGTTATACAGATGGGGTCCCAAATTTAGGTCTGTGGTGCAAGCAATCATGAGTTTAATAAGGTATTTCTATGGAAACAAAATAAAATCTAACATTAATGATTGGAGAAAGCTATACCAATCTGAGTGTGGAGGGCAGCGAGTCAAGAAAATTTCTAGATATCTGGCTTCAAGCATATTTTAGACGGAGTGAGGGCAGGCAGCGGCAATCTGACAGATTTTTCTTAGTTCGCAGTTCGAATGCCTCTGGTGAGCTTCCTCAGTGGCCTATACAACAACAGACACGAAGACGGTCCATTTGCGAGCTGTTGTGATGATTTCTGTGAAATTTACATCAAGTTGTCCATTTTTAGCTTCCAAGGCTTTGGAGAAAGGGCAATTTTGGTTCTCAAGGAATCCAAATCAGCACAGTGGGAGGATAAAAAGGAAACATTAGTTTGGAGAGTTGTAGATACGTTTTGGAGGAAACTAGAAGAATTCAAAATCTAATCCAGTTTACAGGTAGAAAACAAAACCTCAAGAAAAATTAATAGGAGTAGAATCTGTTATCCACAAGGGTGTACTACAGTTTGACTTTAAAACATAATTTTTCTCTCTATAGTCATCCCTACTTCTATTACACATAATCAAAGTTAAGACTAATTTGTTGGCCAAATAAGTCTAGTCTCTTTAAACATTGTCTGGTGATTTAAATACGTGCAGCAAGAATAATACTTAACCATGTATAATCTTTTAATCTGCTCTACTGAAATTTTTCATAAGGAATCTCAAATTAAACTTTTTAAAAGCTTCTTGAGGCCAAGAAGTCCAGTCAAGGACTTGTTATCACACTTTGTCTGCAATACCTATAGAGCTGGGTGAATTTTTCTCTGCTTGAGGTTTCCAAAGTATCTTGAGTTTTCTGAGCCTGCCAAGACATGACCTTCCTTACTCACCTGGTTAGGCTGTTGGGAACCCTGTAAACAAGGTACCAACCAGGCTGATTTTTCCAAGGGGCTATATTGGCTTCAGAAAGTCAACCTTAGTTCCTGAAAGCTGTCTAGTCATATGTGAGTCAAGCACATTCTCACATGTGACATTCCAGTAAAAACTTTGGTAATATAAACAATATCCAATTGTTTCCTTGTTCCAAAGGGAACAGATTCTTAATTTTCTCCTGTTAATCTGCCTTATGACGTTTAAATTTTTTGACCAACCATAGAACCAAGAGAGGAAGGGAGAAATTTTCTCTCCCCAACACTTGCATTATCAGGACAGAAAGGTATTGTTGTAAAAACATGCAAATAGACTAGACAAAATAGAAAGTCCTGAAATAGACTCACACTTATTTGGTTAATTGATTTTTAACAAAGGCACCAAAGCAATTCAATGTGAAAAGAAAATCCTTCTTAACAAATGGTGTTAGACAAACTAGCTATGTATATGGAAAAAAGAAACCTTGATCCATTCCTCAAGCCATACACAAAAAATAAACTAGAAATGAATCATAGATGTAAATGTAAAACTAAAACTACAAAGCTTTTAGAAAAGAAATATAGGAGATCTGTAACCTTACTATAGGCAAAGCCTTCTTGGACAGTACCCAAAAGGTACTAACCATAAAAGAAAAAAAGATAAAATAGACTTCATAAAATTAAAAACTTCAGTTCATTGACTTGCTAACATAGCTACAATGATAAAAACTCACAACACTAAATGTTAGCAAGAATATGGAGCAACTGGAACTTTCACATGTTGCTGGTGAGAGTGTAAAATAGTAAACCACACTGGAAATTGTTCTGGTAGTTTCTCATAAAGTTAAACATACCTTCCTTATGTAACCAGAGGGCAGCTGAGTCCAGGGCTGGTGCTGTCTGTGCCACTCAGCTGACAGATCAACACAGGAGTTGGGATAGTTGGAATAGCATACATTGTCAGAGCACCAGTGATCTGAGAAGGCAGCAGGCAAACACCTTCAAAAACTGCCTTAACATTCTCAGTCCAGCCTAGGATATTTAAAGCAAAATCTGGGCGTTATTCCAAGGGCTGCATGACAGTTCCAGGAGTCTGTCATGCTTCATGGAGACATTCCTCTGACAGCGTAGTCCTCCAGTGGCATTAACAACCCAGGAACAAAGATGGAAGTAGTCTGGAAAGAACGCAAGACCAGAAGGATTGTGGTCAGTAAGCATAAGGACATTAATCATAAGTTTCAGGGCAACTGGAATCAGACAGTATTTGTCTTTTTGTGACTGGCTTATTCCACTTAGCCAATGTTCTCAAAGTTCAGCCATGCTGTAGCATGTGTCAGAATTTCTGTCCTTTTTAAGAAAGAATAATATTCCATTCTATGTATATACATTTTACTTGTTTATTCATCCATTGATGAACACTTGGGTTGCTTTCATTTCTTGGTTACTGTGAATAATGCTACTATAAACATAGGTGTACAAATATCTCTTCAAATCCTTGCTTTCAGTTCTTTAGGGTACGTATCCAGAAGCAGAATTGCTGGATCATGTGGTAATCTAACGTATAGTTTTTATTTTTGAGGAGCCGCCATAATGTTTTGTTGCATAGGTCTCAGCCTATCAATAGTGGTGCTATCGGCTAGAAACGTCTGGGGCACTCACCTGGCCCCGTACTACTTGTAGGGAGCCCCATAGACGTTTCCCCAGCTGGAGCCAATGTTGTGGCTGGAAGAGCCCTTCTAGTTAATAGGATTGCAAGATGCACCTCAGCACCTCAGCAACAATCTACAATGAGCTTTGAAAACACGAGGTTAATTACTCAGAAGTCCTAGAGGGTACGCAGCATGCCTGGGGCCACATAGCAAGGTTGAAGGTAAAGAGAGAGATCAGGGACCTAGAGTTCTGCCTTCAATGGGGTTCAAGGGTAGGCGGGAATTAGGGCACAGAAGGGAAAAGTGAGGTTGCTCGTCATCAGTTATCTAAGTTACCTGAGAACTAGGTTACTTCTACAAGGGAAATGTAAGGAGTGGTAGCAGCCTGGGTGCTTATCAATCGTTTAGCTAGAAGCTATCACATTGCTGGCAATATGTTTATTTGAGATAGATATCTTTGAATGGAGGCTTCGGCAATCAGAAGCTTAATGTAAGGCACCTACATTACAATAAAAAAAACAAACTGACATCAGGCAATTTACGTTTTCCACAGAAGCAACCCCATTTTATGTGCCCATGTTTAGTTTTTTGAGGAACCGCCATACTGTCCTGCACCTGGAGGATGCCTCCCTACTGTCTTAATTAGTTTGAGAATGCCCCACCCTGCAGGGCGGGAGCAGAGAGCCTTGGGGCTCTCTTTTTTGGGCTGGATTCACTGTGACTCACAAGCAATGCCTGCATGCTTGTTTGCTGAACTCTAGCTTGTTTCTGTATCTCTCTGGGACACTGGGCTCCAGGAGTTTTTTTTTTTTTTTTTTTATTAACAGTATTTTATTGAGATACACAGAGTAAAATGCACAGATCCTAGTTCGCTGGATAAGTTCTTACATAGGTAAAACAGCTGTGGAACCACCATTCAGATCAAATTCCAGAGCATTTCCAGCACCCAGACGTCCTGCCCTCCCAGCCATGCTCTCCCACGGTCATTGCTCAACTCTGAGATTCACTGGCTGTTTGTGTTGTTTACAGTTTGGGGCCAGGCGAGTAAAGCTGTCATAAACATATGCATATGTTTTCACCTCTCTTGAGTTGTTTTCCAAAGTTGTTTTCCAAAGTGTATTATTTTACACTCCAACCTACAAGAAGTGAGAGTTCCACTTATTCCATATCCCAATTGATGATGAAATTGTCCCTGATGTTCCTGGTGTTGGAGAGAATTGAAAAGAATTTTCCTTCTTTTCCCTCCTTTCTGCTCCAGCTGTGTTCTCTGCCCCTTAAATTCCATCAAATTCTAGTCAATCCAGGAATACAGTGAGGATGGAGGGTGGGCTGAGGAAACACGAGGCCTCAGTTTATAAGAGCATCTCAAAGAAGTCAGTCTTTGTAAATTCTGGTGCATCTAGACAGGATGCAAGAAGGAAGAGAGGTACAGAAATATCATGGTCCTGGGGCACCTTCTACCCACTTGGTGCTTGTATGACCCTTAACTGCTCATCCAGGCTTGAAAACATTGGTTTTCTCTCTAGCACATTGTCAGGGCTTGCCTGACTTTAGGTAAGTTTATTGTCACAATTTCCTTCCTCCCTTTCCCATCCCCCAACCCAGCCTCTCCTGCTAGTCTCTGTTCAGTCAATCAGTTCCCTTAACTAGGAGCTGAAGCCAATAATGCAGTTTATTTAATATGCTCCTCTGATCCCCGTGTCACTTGGAATGTTCCACTATGTCCAAGACTTCTTCTCTCCCCATTCTAAAGCCCCGAAAAAAGGGGAAGCGAGAAGAGAGGGAGTAGAGCAGAAAGAGATACATTCATAGAGCAGGCTATCAGAAGCTCCTAGGGTACTATACCTAAAGATGTCATAACCTCCATTATAAGGTTTTCTATTGGTGAAATACTTCTTTCTACATAATGATGCTCGTATATAAGAAATAGAATTTTAAAGAAGTGAGATACATTTTTGAGAACCCGAGTATCCTCATAGAGATCATGCTGTGTGTCCTTAGACATTCCCTTAAACAAACTGAGCCTCAGTTTCTCTGTGTGTAAAATGAATATGATCAGTCCTTCCACCCCCCCACACCCCCCCTACTCCCGTGCACAGGCAATACCCAGCCACACAGGCCCTGTCAAACAGCCCCATTGTTTTCTGAACACTGTGACTGAGCGTGCTCAAGAGACGTAGCCACACACTTATGTACAGTGTCTTCTAGAAACTTGCTGCTGTGTCAGTGTGGTCAAGCTCTTGGAACCAAACATGTTCATTCTCAGGGTGAAGCACATGAGGAGAGAGGAAGGAAAGATCACTGGGGTGGGAGGTGTCTTTTTTCCAGTTCCTGAGTCTCTCCCTTACCCCTCCTTCCCCAATTCCTCCTCCCCCAGCACCGACTTCCTTTTGCTTCTAGCTCCTCCCCACATCAGTTTAGTTTCTATTTCTTTGTTAATCCCTCCACAGTGCAAGGTCTGCTTGGCTGGTGTGAAGAGCAGCGGTGACCAGAGAGGTGGTGGAGAGATGGCCTTCATCAGTGCCCAGCCTCCTTACCTGAACCCAGTGAGTTCCGGGGCTTGGGGCATAGGCAGTGCTGCCAGGGCTGAGCTGGCAGCCTCACCAGAGGGGAGCAGCTCTGGATCTCTGAGGAAATGACACCGGAAGGGGAGGGCGGGGGGGTAGGGGCATCTTAAAAGAACACAGAAAGGCAGAAATGCCAGATGGGGCAAACCTGATGCAACTTCTGCCCTAGGCCGGTCTCACCAGTGCCTCTCAGGACTGGCGGGAGATGATAATCACCAAGATTCGTGCATTTGACAAATGTTGACTGAGCTCCTTCTAAGTGTGTCCAGTCCTAGGTGCTGAGGGGAAGATGGGCAAAAGCAGCACCTAGATGAGTGATGGTTTGTTTGTATGAAAGGGAAAGTGAGCACAGCTTCTGAGGGAGGATCACAGCCCAGCATGGGGCACTTACTTTGGAGATGGCCTCCCTGGGTTCAGCCATTTACTAGTAGATGACCTTAGCCAAGTTACTTTTACCTCTCTGGGCCCCTCAGTTTTTACATCTGTAAAATGCAGGTAATCCTTGAGCCACCTCCTAGGGTCATAGTAAGGATTAAGAGGTAGCATATCTAAGATGCTTCAACAGTGCCCCCACACTGTGGGTGCTTTCAAAGTGTTTAATATGATCAGGAATCTGGGAACATGGGGGAAGCCCTCCCGAGGAAGTGTCTGCTCCCTGCAGGGTGAGTTAACAATGCAGGGGCAGGTCAAGGGTATCTGCAGAGGGACCCTCTCTGGTGTGAGAGAGGAGTGGGGCTGTCCCTGCAGTGTGGGATGCAAAGGGCCTTGTCTGCGGGTAGCCTTGTTTAAACTCCCTGAGCCTTACTATACACACAACATACATGGAAAGAATTGACGCTCAGAGAATTGGGGCTACTTGCCAAATACGTCCAGATGGTAAGTAGCAGCGAAGGAAGATGCCTTGATTTGCCCCTAAAGAGAGAGGTGCCCACAGAGAGCAGTAATAGGGGAAGGCAGGCAAGTGGCAGCCTAGGCCCAGGGGGCCCTTGTACTCACTGTGTCCTGGGCCTGGCCCTGCAGTGGCATCCTCTCCTGGCCTTGGCAGAGAGCTTCCTGAGGGACTGCAGAGATGGGCTGCCAGAGCCCTTCCTGGGTGAGGACATGGTCTGGGGTAGGTGAGCAGCAGCAGGGTGCTAAGTGGGAAATTGCTAGGGCTTCACATTAAAGCCTACCTCAGCAGGGGGCCCTGGCTTGGCCTGCTTCCCCCAAGCAGTGGTTGGGGGCCCCTCGGCCCACCTCGAGAAAGCTTCTCTGTGGGGTTGGGGAAAGGTGGGCCAGGGCTGGTTGGTGCCTTTGTGGGGGCCTCAGGGTCAGAACGTGTCACCCTGGGCTCATTCTATGTTAGACGGGAGATCTCAGAGCTCCTTCCAGACCCTGGTGACTGGTGTTTACTTTCTAATCCTTGGATTCAAAAGCCAAATATTTAAAATCATAAGGAAAATCCAGACAATAAAGAGATTAGGTGCAGTCCCCACAGGCCCCGGGAGCACCCTTCCACTCCCATGGCATCCTGGTGACTCACTAACCAGCAGTCAGAAGTGACGTTCTCACTTTCTTCAAAGTGTGCCAGTGAGGTCCTGCTGCCCGACTCTTCTGCTGAGGAGGCAAACACCACGGGGGCCTGCCTCAGGGGTCTCACCTCCCATTCCTCCTGATGCTCTGTTGGCCTCACCTGGCTCTCTTCAGAGAGCCAGGATGGAAGCTGGAATCACAGGCAGGACAGGACTCACTGTTTGGTCTGGGACAACACTCAGTGAGCCAGGGGCTAGGATGTTCTGTGCTTCATCCTGAGAAGCAGCCTGTGTTGTTGCAGGAAGCGACACCCAACAGAAGAATTCAGACACTCATACAACTTCGTTTAGAGGAAGGAGAATTTATTAGGCCGCGGAGCGTGTGGGGTTAACAACTCCATACACAGCTTGCTCTAGTTGGATTTACAGCTTATATACTTTTGCAGTGTCTATGCAAGGGGCGCGTGATTTTTTGTCTGAGGTTTTACATGTGCCTCCTTACTCAGGATGGGGAGGAGGAGCTTCAGGTGGGGGCTGCAAGGGGGGAGGAATTTTCAGACCACTGGTCTTATAGGTGGTTTGTTTTTACAGAACCTGTGACCTTGGCGTTATTGGCACCATTATAGGATTCTTGAAGAGAGAGACAAGACCCCTAGGCTATAAGCAGGGAGCCACACTTATTGATGCCGATGCCGATGCCGATGCCGATGCCGGCTCCTGCTCAGTGAATTCCTATCCAAAGGCTGAGCTCTAATTGTAACATAACAAGCAGTTTTACATAGTCTTGTTATTCTTACACTGCTACAGAGATAAGAACATTAGTTGGTTAGCAAGCCATGAATCAACAGATATGAGCTGGAGAGTCCTTGAGGTCGGGGAGGCAGCTATGGGAAAACATGTTAGCTGGAGAGCATAGGTCAGAATGGGGGGAGAGCGGTTTTAACCCGCTGAGTCAGTCATTTCTGTAGGCCTCTTCCTTTGCTCTTTTTTTCTTTTTTTAGATGCCTCCTCTCCTCCCTCATTTTGGCACTTAAAAGCATAAATGCTGGGGTTCAAACTCTATTACTGACCAGCTATGTGGCTTTGAGCAAGTTACCTTTCTGTGCCTCAGTTTCCTCATCTGTAGAGGTGGCACTAATAACGGCCGGGGTTGTTGGGAGGATAACTGGATAACAGACAGGAGAACTGGCCAGAGGAAGGGCCTCAAGACCTCTGGGGCAGAAGCGGCCTTTGGCTAAAAGCCTTGCACTGCCGCCTCACTAAAGCTGTCTGTGTGCCCTCTGGTGACACTGGTCTCCAGAAGCAGGCTGCCCACCCTCTGGCCTGCAGGACCTGGCTCTGGTGTCTGTACTTCCACACAGGAGGAAGAGAAAAAAGTCCTCAGCCTCTTGGCATGGCCAGGAGCTGAGAACAAGTTCAGGATGAATTAATTAATCCTGGTTAGAGCTGAGAGGACGTTGCCGCTGTAGATGAGAGAGATGATATATATTTTGTTGTAATCCCACCACTCCCTTTGTCCCCTTCCTGGCCGTCTCTCTCATACACATCACTTGCCTGGCTCCTGTAAGCATTTCATTTTTGTAGAGAATTGACTTAAATAAGTTAAAGAAGATATTTGCAACTTGAAAAATGGGAAAATTGACTAGGAGATGGAACTATCTCCTAGGTCAATGCAGTTATAGAACCACATTAAATAAAAGGCATTCTGAAAGTCAAGAAGTAACCAATTTGGAAATCTTGCTCACAGAGACCAAAAGAGAAGCTTGGTGGTAGAGAGATATCTGCTATGTGCCAGTCTCTTCCATAGACTTTTTCTCACTAAATCATCCATCTTATATGTAAAGTGTGATTTAACCCTACTTTACAAATGGGTAAACTGAAGCAAAGAGAGGATAAATAAGCTTCCCAAGCCACTCAGGTAATGACCAGCAGAATTAGGATTCAAACCTGGAGTATGCCTGGCTCTAAAACAATGTCAGTTTTGCTATAACCATTGCTCCTTTAAAGTGACCTGGAAAGAGAATCTGACCAGGCGGGTGCCTATGGGGCCTGGGAGGAGTGGAGGTACCACATTAGGACTTCAGAGGCTACTGAGGGCCTGGGAGAAGGAATGGGGAGCCCAGGAGTAGGAGTAGAGGAGGGAGCTGCCCTGTGGCTGCAGAGAGTACTGGGGAAGAGGTGATACCTGAGGTGGCTGAGAGGGCAAAGGTCATGATGACCACTGTTCTATGGTGGGGTGAGCAGGAGCAGGGAAAGACACCTTTTCCCTGGCCCTCTCAGGTGAGAAGAAGGTTGGTGGCCTCTTTGGTCCCTTGGGTCTCCTGAGTTCCCAGCCAGGGCCTTGGAGGCTTTGCTAGGAGCTTGGCCTGGGGCCCAGCAGCCTCCATCACGATGCTGGTTCTTTCCCTTCTCGGGACCATGTACATGCTAATTTCTCCTTTTGGAAGCTGTTGCTTCCTCTCTGGCTCTTAAGGGAAGCCAGCTCCCTGTCATTGTCTCTTAGAGGCCAGCAGTCTCCTTATCACAGTCTCAGAATGTCTGTGTAGCTACCTCAGTTCAGGTCAGCTTCCTAACAGGCCTGGAAGATTTGTGAGGCTGAGACTCCATCTGTCCTGTTCACAGATGCACCCGGCTCCTAGTGTGGTGCCGGACACACCCAGGCTGGCCACTAGCAAGTTCCGAAGGGAACAGACAGAAGGAGGCAGGCCCACTGACTGACCACTGTCTTCTCCCTGCAGAACATCCCCTTCTCTGGGACTATCCAAGGGGGCCTTCAGGATGGACTTCAGATCACTGTTAATGGGACTGTTCTTTACTCCAGTGGAACCAGGTACCTGGAACTGTTTTTTCTCTCCAGCCTTACCCCTTAGTGAACCATGACACCTAAGTGCTCAGGTTGGTTCACCTGATACCCTCTGAGCTGCTTGTGCCTGGCTCAGGGGATGCCTGATAAGTAAGTAGGGCCCAGCCGCTGCCAATACTGCATGCAGCCCTGGCTGACCTCTACCGAGGTCCAGGTGTGCAGGGTGTGGGTGGGGTCTATATATATAGTAGCTGCTTGCTGAAGTCCATTGTGCCCACAGAAGCCCTTCTGGACACGTGGGCCTCTCTTGGAAGCCTCTCTGTCTCAATCCCAGGTGTCTTTTGCCTCCAGTGGTCCTCTCATCACCTCGCATGGGGCGTGGGGACCTTCTGGATTCCTTCACACGATGCCCAGGCCCAACCCTACCTCATCTCGGCATCTAAATTCGAGACAACTTTCTCCACCATTGCCTTTCCTGCCAGGTGGATACAGCCACACTGACCCTAGGACATCTCTGATGAGAGCCTTGAGCACCCCAGGAAGCTCTGAGGGAAGGAAGTGAGGCACCCAGATCTTCCTAAATCATGCCCATAGAGGAATCCGAGACCTCACCTCTAAATCTCCATTCCCTTCTCTCTCCCTCTTCCTCTGCCTACCCTTCCTCCCAGCAGCAGGAGAGCTTTCTATTCCCATCCAGTCTAATAGAAACTGTCCCTACCTCTTCCCATGGGAGTTTTTGCACTCTTCCTTCCCTGGGGCAAGAATTTTCAAAGGACCACAAAGGGAAAAATACATTCAGAGGTGTTTCAGAAATAACAGTCTCCATTTAAAGAGGAATATGGATTTAGATTTTCTGGTTCTAGAGTCACTGAGAGACTCCTTTCATTTTCATTTCCCGGAAAGAGGGTTGGTTGGCCTCAGGGCCACAGCCCTTCCTGTGATTCCTGCTGGCTGTGGGTCCGCAGGGCAATCTGATGTTGAGCACAGCACACCAGAACTCACCTTCCTCCACAGAGAAATCAAATGGGCTTTGCGGGAGTTTAGTAGGTGCAATGCCTGGCCCTGCTGGGGATGCAGAAGACACAAACCCAAGGGGCCTTTGCTAAGTGCTGTGTGTGAGCTGGGGACACCAGAGTGACTCCAAAAAGCAGGCCACAAACCAAGCTCATGCTGAGTTCAGGGACAGCTGGAGTAAACAGTGACACCTCGGTGGGGAACCTCAGACAGGAATTGGTTTTAGGACATGAGTGAGCTATGTCTGGAAAAATCATTTATAGCATCCCTGCTGTGAACCAGGCTTCTTGGAAGGTACTGACCGCCCCACCCCCCACCCCTCACCTCAGAGCCATAGCTATATCCAAAGAAAGTTTTGATGGCGAGAGGCTTCCTCCAAGGAGAGAGACAGTAAGGAACATATACTTGCATGGGGGCTTCTGTACCACTGCCTCATTAATCGTCCCTAAAAGAAGGGAGTCATACCTTTTCCCGGATGTGACAACTTGAGGGTAATGTGGTTCAGAGTCATCCCGAATGACACAGTGAAGGGCTGGGGTCTGGGTCCAGGCCAGCTGACTTCAGGGCCAGCACTCCACACACATCTCGTGTATGGAACACATGCCAACATCCAATGAGGAGCAGATATATGTACTGAAAATCCTCACGCCTGGAGAGCTGACGTTTATTCTGCGCCTCCCCTTTTAGACACCGTCTTTGTAGATATAGTCCATCAATTTCACATGTTCTTCCAGTTTGTTCTCTTCCTTCCCAGTTGAGCAGACACAGATTGGCCTCCAGCGAGTGGCCACTTGCTGTGACAGGCTCTCGCTTCCAGGTATATTCCTTGATTTCCATCTTTGATACAAATTTGTAATCAGTTTCTAAGACCTATGCTTCTGGTTGCTAGTGTCAACATTTTTCTTTACCTATTTTCTACTTATTTTTAGAAAGTCACACTGTAAAGGGCAAAATGCAATAATTACCCCAAAATCACACTACATACAAATCAGGTAAACAAAAAGGATGACAGCAAAGTAAGGATAGGTGCAAACCTGCCATACAGGTTGTACTGCAAGTTCTCAGACAGACATAAGTCAGAGGCCCAAGGCCCTCCTGTTCCTACCATGGGCAACAAACCTGCTACGGAACACTATCTGATTTCCCCTAGGTTTGCTGTGAACTTTCAGGCCGGTCCCAGCGACAATGACATTGCTCTCCACTTCAACCCTCGGTTTGAAGAGGGTGGGTATGTGGTCTGCAACACGAAACAGAAAGGATGCTGGGGGCCAGAGGAGAGGAAGATGCAAATGCCCTTCCAGATGGGGAATCCGTTTGAGCTCATCTTCCTGGTACAGAGCTCAGAATTCAAGGTGAGAGCAACTCCCCCTCCCCCACTCCTGCCCCACCCCCACAACCCTATAGACATGGTGAATAGGCTTTAAATAATCACCTGAGCAATGCTATTACACAGATAACAGGACCATTTCCCTGTATGGGCTTACTGATGGCTGCAGTCTCCTTACATACCTTTACCTGCATCCATAGGTGCACCTGTTTCTTCTCTCACCAGGAAATAAGAACTAGATAAGTCACCTCGGTGCTTTTGGCTTTGGGTCCAAGTTCATTCCATTTCTCTACTGTAGCCATCCCCTCACTCCAGGTCCCTGATGACATTGTTTTTTAGTGACATTGTTGCAGTCCTTATCCAGGTTCTAGGAAGAGCTTAGTTTTGCATGTTATTGTAAATTGCTTTTGCAAGCAGCACTGCTCTTGGGGAGATGCTATTCCTGTCAGGCTTCCCTGCGTCAATGTGATGTTCCCATCCCCTCAACATGCAACTCCAGGTCCCCTCTCCACTGCTTTTCGTGAGCATTTTATGCATATTTAAATGTGCCTATTTAAATAACCTCCCAGGTGAGTTAAGATTAGAAAGATAAACCTACTGCAATAAACAAACAACCATGAGAACTAAGAAGCCAACAACAGCCAAGTGGAGATTGGGTTTGGATGCGTTTTGGATCACATGCTTGCTCCTGTAACTGGCACAGTTTTGAAGGCTGGCACCCCGACCTATAGCGGGTAGATGTGAAAATTCAAAGCAGAGGTCCTGAAGCCTCAGGTGTGCTCCTCACCCTGGCCTGGACCCCTTTCCTGGAATATACACCCATCTTGGCAGGTGATGGTGAACGGGAGCCTCTTCATGCAGTACTCACACCGGGTGCCCTTCCATCGCATGGACATCATCTCCGTCACCGGCGCTGTGAGATTGAACTACATCAGCTTCCAGGTCAGATCATCCACCTGACACCTGTCCCAGGGCTGGGTGCAGGGAACAATCTAGCTATGCCTAAGCCCTGTTGGGTGGGCCCAAAGATATCAGCCAATCTCCTATCCAGGTCACTCTGGGGACACACCTCCGGCTCCTCTATCTTGTTTTTCTGTGTCACTCTCTCTGTCCAGAATACCTGCCTCAGTCCTCAGACTCCTAGGCCACTCCCCTCTGTCACTCTCTAGTTCATCCCTGGTTAGTAGGCCACATGGTTCCCGAAAGAGCCTGGGCTTGGGAATCAAACTGAATCTAGCTCAGATTCCAGCTCTGCCATTGTCATCAGCTGTGGGATCTTAGACGAATGACTTTGCCTCTCCTAGCCTCAGTTTCCTCATCTGTGAAAGGTGCATAGTCACTGCCACCCCATGGGTTATTGTGTGAGGCGATACATGTCAGAGGTCACAAAATGGCCCATGTGAGCCCGCACCAGGATGTATTTGACCCTCTGTGTTTTAAAACTTTCCAATGTGTTACCAGCACCTAAAAAGGTCAGGAGAAGGTTTGCGTTCTGGGGTTTGAGTGGTGGTGATTACTGCAATACAATGCCATTTGACTGTGCACTTAAAAATAGTTAAGGTGATAAATTTATGTGTATTTTACCACATTTTTTTTTTAAAAAAAGGTCAGGTGATATCATGGAAACATGAATTTCTGGCTTTCTGTGAAAATGGGTTAGATTGGGGTACATTGGGACCACATTCCCCCAGGGCCTGAGGTGGCTAGATTGGAGCTGTTGTTACAGCTTTGGATATTGGAGTGCGTGCCCTGAGATGAGAAAAGCACACAGTAAGCCCTCAACAAATACGGCAAAAATGAGCTCCGTAGGTCCTCATCTCTCATATTCCCTTCCTATCCGACTCTCTCCCCTGCTCTCTGCCCGCCTGCTAGGCTTTCTCCCTCTCGCCCTGGCCCCTGCCTTTCCACTCTTTCTTGGCTCTGTTAACACGTCTCTTCAACCCACGGTACCTTTTGTTTTAACAGAACACTCGTGCAGCCCCTGTCCAGCCTGCCTTCTCCAGGGTGCAATTCTCCCAGACTGCCCGTTTCCCACCCAAGCCCAGGGGGCGCAAACCAAAAGTGAGTTAAACATGGAGAACCTGGGAGTCTGAGGAGTCAGCAGGAAGGAGAGAGGGTCCGACTGAGGCTAGTTCCAGCCAGCAAGCCGGCCAGGGCCTACAGGCCCCATCATGCCCACCCAAGTTTCCCTATCTCCATCCACCAGGCACCCAGAGCCAGGACCTCGTAGTCGTCCTTGGTTCTTCTCTCCCCTCCTCAATCTCTCTCTAGGGGACCAACGCCTCTCCTTCCTGAAGTCACTGTGTTGGTCCAGGTCACCTGACCCCTCATCCCCTCACACCCACCCACTGTTGCAGTGATCTCCTATAAGCAGATCCAATCATATCCTCCCCCTGCTTACAAATCCAAAAGGCCCCGGTCCTTCTAACTAAAGCTCAAACTCCCCAGCAGAATCTTCCCCTCAATCTTGCCCAGCCCACCTTCCAGCCTTGCACCTAACCCATAAAGCTCATGCAGCCTCCACTGCTCACTCAAGGCTCTCTCTCTGGCCACCACACTTTTGCACCTGCTGTCCTGGTGCCAAGAGTACCCTTTGCCACCTGACCCCAGCCAACCCCTAATTGCCCTTTAATGCTCTGCTTAAATGTTGCTCCTTAGGGTCATCTTCCCTGCCCAGCAGATTGCTGGATGCCTGCCCCTCCCCATGGACTTTGTACATCTCTGTACCATGCCAGTCACTATGTCCCGTTGTAACTGTATTTACATGTCATGTCCCCGTCACTCCACTCCCTCCTCTCCTACACCCATGAGCCTAGCATTGTGACTTGTTCCTTTGTGTATTCCCAGCGCTTGCACAGTCCTTGTAATGGACTGGATAAATGAATGAGGGATGTGGTTGGTGCAGCCAGGAGAAGTGGAAACCAGTCAGGGCAAGAAGCACAGTCTGCTGGGTGGGGACAGGGTCTAGGACAGGAAGGGGAGTGAAGCCTGGCCCTTCCTGTGGCCACTTGAGTGGTGGGGGTGGGGGCAAGGGACATCTCTGTACTCAGGCTTCCTGCGGCTCATCACAGCACACCTAGGGCACCTGCCTCCTGCCTCACTGACTTTAGGACTGGTGGAGCTCCAGGGAACCTCTGCAGGGCAGTCTGACTTTGGCCCTGGCATGAGAAGGACAGGGTGTGCTGAGTACAACCAGAGAAACCTGGGTACCATTCTGTATTTTATCTTTCTGGATAGATATGCATTTATGCTACCTGGGCAGGCTTGGGCAAGTTGCTTAACCTTTCTAAGCCTGGCTGCCTCACTTAACAAAACAGACGCTAAGGCTGCCTCCCTTGTAAAGCACTAAAGCCAGAGCTTGGCACACAGTAGGCCTCAATAAATACTAGTTTTCACTTTCTGGGTGAAATACAGCACTCGGAATAATGCTTTTGTCTCTGAGAGCTAAGGTAAGCTATCTGTTCTGCATCAGACACACTCTCCTCTCTCTCTGGAGGAGCCAGTGGGGGTGTCCCCCTTCCTCCAACCCTGACCTCCCCGCCTCCCACCCCATTTCATTACCACAGTATACCTGGATACCTGGGATGATAGGTGGGAGTCTGGGTGCCACAGGCTCAGGAAAGCTTGCTCAGGAGCAAGAAGGAGGCGAGTGTGAGTTCGGGGAGCCGTTTCTCACCACGGTTTCTGCCACCATCTGTCCCTCACGTGGCACCGACGCTAACCATTATTTTGATGTTCTCATCCCCTTCAGCCTCCAGGTTTTTGGCAAGCCGGCTCCGCTCCTATTGTAAGTCTCGTGCTCTCTCTTCAGAACCTCTTTGTTTTGGTTCTTCCTGTGGGTTAAAGGAGGAAGCAGGGCCAGGTGTTATGCCTCGACCATGGCGGGTGGAGCAGCCAAGGCCGGACCCCTCGACCATCTGCCTGGCTGCGGTGGTGGTGGCGGGAGGGTTTTGGGGGCAGGGGTGGTTGGCTGACACTGATGGATAAGGAAACAACCTGAATTGCCCAAGCCCATGACATTCTGTGGGCAACCACAGGAGACCAATGCCCTGTATTTACTTTCTCTTCCTGCAAAGCGAAGCTATGCTAGAGAAATTCCCCTGAAAAGGAAGATGGGCCACAGGCCACAAATGCAGTCATATTTCTTCTTCAGAAGAAACCTTTGTCCCTACCTCATCTCCTTAACAGGAGAAACACCTCTCTTCTCCAATTTTTCACCTGCTCTCCTGGTGCTGAAAGTACCCTTTGCCACCTCAAGGCAATTCAGCTGGTTACCTGCTTGGAGGGTGTGTGTTAAGTGGTGCCCACTGGTGGCAGGTGGTGGTCTTTACGCAGGTGAGATCTGGTTAAAACTCGGTTTCTTTCTTCCAGACTCAAACAGTCATCCACACTGTGCAGAGCACCCCTGGACAGATGTTCTCTGTAAGTCTAGAAGCTCTGGTCAGCTCCCAGCCTCACCGTGTCCCTATTCACCAAGGACTGAATTATCTGGTTCCAGAGAAGGGAAGAAAGCAGTTTAGTAAGAAGGATGGGGACATTTGGGGCTGGGCCCCTCTGCTCAGGAGATTTGCAAGTCAAATTTTCCTTGGGACAGAAGAGATTCTAGATCAGGCTGGCTTTACCCAGAGGCCCAAGAGGCAGGACCCTCGGGTCCTTCTGTCACTGAGAGGGGAGTGCAGTAGCCCCAGCATCAGAATCTGAGGCTCTGCATCTTGAGGACCAGCCTCTGGGATGTCACTGCTGGTCATAGGCTTAAGCTGCCACTTCTCTTCCTCCTGCTGGTACAAGTCAGACAGGAGGTCCAGAGTCAGTGGAGCTGCCTATGGAGGGGCTGAGGGCAGGTGACCATGATGGGGTCTGGAAATGTGGTGGGAAGTTCTACCAAGGCTGATATGAGAAGAAAGGTGAATGGGAGAATCCAGGGGCTGGAGCCTCCCATCAGAGCATCCCCTCTAGAGTGCATGGTGACCTGGTGTGGGAGCACTCTCACACTGAATTTCCTGGTCTCTTTTTCACAGAATCCCATAATCTCGCCTATGACGTACCCCAACCCCACCTATGTAAGTGACTTCTCAGGGAGGGTGGAGGTTTCTTTCGTGCTGAGCAGGGTGGGAGGTGAATTCACAAAATGAAAAGCAGTCCTTTAGTAAGCTGAAGTTCTTCAAACATCCAAGGAAATTAGAAGACTGTTGAGAGGAGCTTTCACCTTTGAAACTGTCCCTTCATCATGAGTATATTATATGGCCTTCCCTTCTCAGCCCAAGTATCCTTTTGTGTCCAGCCAAAGTTCTTTTAATGACGGTTTAAGCCCATTATCTGAGGAACGCTGGAAAGTTTTCCTTTGGCATTTGCTAGCCAAGTAAAGATATTATGGCATTCTTTCTTGACAATACATTACTCATAGGCAAGGTCATCAAATTCAGTTGACAGTCCAAATTCGTGGAAGTTGGCAGAAAATTCCCCTGCAGCAGCAGCTGCTCTGGCTGCCGCTGACTGACCTGCCCCTCTTCTCCCAACAGCCAATGCCTTTCTTCACCAGCATCCCAGGTGGGCTTTACCCCTCCAAGAACATCATCGTGTCAGGCACCATCCTGCCCAGTGCCCAGAGGTGAGCATAGCCTCTCAGAGAGGAGGAATACCCCAAGGTCGTTCTGGCCACCCCTCTGGCCCTGGGCAGGCCAGGGAGGGGCAGGGGCCCAAAACTCAGTGGGCAGAGGAGGTCCATGTGAGCTGCTCACCACCAGGTTCCACATCAACCTGTGCTCTGGGAGTGACATCGCCTTCCACCTGAACCCCCGTTTTGATGAGAATGTCGTGGTTCGAAACACAAAGATCAACAGCTCTTGGGGATCTGAGGAGCGGAGCCTGTCCCGAAAAATGCCCTTCATACGAGGCCAGAGCTTCTTGGTAAGGTCCTCAGCCCGGAGCTCAGAGGGGCTCTGGGGGGCAAACGGAGCAGAGAGTGGATCGTGTCTGGAAGCCCCTTGAACGAGATGGGAACTGAGGCCTCTAGGGTGAGGACTGAGCACAGAAGAACAGAATGTGTTCAACAAATTATTGTTATTATGGCTCTACTATTACTGTCCCGCATAAGATAGGTGGTGGTGTCTGCTGTTTACAGTTTCTTGCCGGAAGTCACACAGCCAGTAAGTGCCGGATCAAACCCAAGAATGAAGTGTCATTTATTTATTCATTCACTCATTCCCTCACTCATTCACTCATTTATTCAGTAATCATTTATCAACTCTTTTATCAAGGCCCACTCTGTGGCCCAGGTGCTGGGGGACAGCCATGAAGCAGGTAGATGAGGTCTTGCTCCCATGGAGTTTATAGTTTGGGTGGCAGAGGAATAGGAAACAATGCATGAACAGATCATTGCAGATCACAGCAGGTGCTATGCCAAAAGCAGAACAGAAAATGAGATAGAGTAAGGCCTAAGTGGGGGCCACGCTGCCTTAGATGGGGACAGCCCTCGGAGGCCACACTACAGTGGAGACCTCAGTGATAGAAGGAGGCTGCCCCGCCAAGATCTGAGGCTGCCCCGCCAAGATCATTCCTGGCAGGCAGCAGAGGAAGCAGCTATTACTGCAAAAGCAAGAATCATAGGCGTGGCTGTCTAGGAACTGGGAGACCAGTGCTTCTGGGTGGAAAGTAGAAATGAAGAAGTAAGGGGCAATGTAGCTGGAGGCCCAGGTCACACATGACAGGTGTTCTCAACCTTGACTACACATTCAAATCACCTAAAGAACTTAAAAAAAAAAAAAACAATTCCTGTCCCCACCCCAAGCTAATGAGGGGTGAGCCTGGGCACATGTGTTTTAAAATAGGCCCTAATACTCCTCATCCAGGGTTAAAAATGATCCATGTAAGGCTGTAAGGGCCATGGAAAGGAGTCTGGACTTTAATACAGTGTGTTGCTGTGTTTCAAGCCAGAAAGCAATATACTTTGATTTACAGATACCTGTGTGACTTTGGGCAAATGACTTAACTGCTCTTTCCTCATCTAAAAATGGGGCTAATCACAATATTGATCTCATAGAAATATAAGACTGAAATGATATTATGTTTGGGACTTGCATAGGATAGTGCCTGGTGTGTGATAATACGCTGCAAGTGTTAGCTATTGCTATGGGAATGATAATACTTTAACAGATGTGCTCTGACTGCCTTAAAAAGAATGTTTGGGGTGGAAAAGACAAGTTAGGAGGCTGCCGCTGCAGGAATACAGGCACAGAACACTCCTGTGTGCCAGGTACGAGGGACATAGATGGCACAAGACAGCATTCCTGCTCTAGGCAACTCAGGGTCTGGTTAGAGGGTAAGGGTGGGGTGGGGAGCATGGCCTGAGGAGGCACCTGACTCCACTAGGAGAGGGTCAGGAGGTGATGAAAAACACAGGTTTGCCTTTGCTAGAGGAGGGTATATTGAGAGGTGGTTAGCAGTTATCCACATGCAGAGCTGAGACACAGGTGGAAGAATGGTCTAATCCAGGAGAACAGAATGCATAAAAGGACAGGGAAAGGAGAGCACGCTGCATATTTATGAAGAGTGAACCCTCCGATGTGGTTAGAATGCAGGTGTGGGGAGTGCTTAATGTTTGAGGAAGGCAGGAAAGAGTGGAGGAGACACCAGCCTGCATTTAGGTTTGAGGACTTTCTAAGAGGAGTGCAACTGACATGGCCCATTTGTCCAGGTGTGGATCATGTGTGAAGGCCACTGCTTCAAAGTGGCTGTGGACGGTCAGCACCTGCTTGAATACTACCACCGCCTGAAGAACCTGCCTGCCATCAACAACCTAGAAGTGGCGGGTGACATCCAGCTGACCCATGTGCAGACATAAGCGGGATCCCTGGCCCTGGGGACAAGGGCTAGGGCATGCTGCTGTCTGGATCTGCTCATCACCTCCACCTTCCCTGCCCCTGCCCCAGCCCCAGCCCTTCCCAGCCTGCCCAGGATGTGGGGCTTTTTCTGGGGAGACCACATCTTTGGCCCTGCTTCTGGCTGCAGCCAGCCTGGAGTGGAGAAGGCAGCTGACTGGAACGGCCTTCCTCATTCTGGGCAGCACCTGGAGTATCAGCTGCGCAAATCCTACCATCAGAGGAGAGGGATAGTCTGTGCAGGCTGAAGCCCCACATTCAGTACCCTCGGCAGAAAGGGAGAGTTCTGGGCCTTCCAAAGATCCCAGCCCTGGGCCTTCCAAAGATCCCAGCCTGGGCCTAACCCCGCCTCTCAACCCCGTTCCCACCCCCATTCAAGTCCACCTCAGGTCCAAACCACCAACTAATCACTCACACAGAAGGCAGTCTCCTCGGCCTCTCCCCTTTTGTCAACCTTTAACCTTCCACCTTTCCTTGCAACCTGAACTAACCCTTCCCCCACTTCAGGAACGTGACCCTGATTAACTCCTGCTGGTCTCCACAAACTTTTCTCAGCTGAGGGCTCCCCCCTTTTCCAGTGTCCTTCAAATAAAGAGAAAATATTTGTTGGCACATATGCATGGGATGATTGTGGTTTATTAATTGTGTGTGAAGACATTTTGGACTCTGGAATTGGGGAGGTCCTGGTCAGGGAGAAAGCATGGGCTCACTTTGATCAGAATGGTCCTGACATCCACACCTGTTCACAGTGGGTTCCCCACAAAACCTACAAGGGTGTGGGAGAAAGCAGGCTGCCTCAGGCCTTTTGGGAAGGAATTTCTAATGCAGAGAGCTTGGTAACAGGTGAACGCAGGAAACAGCCTAATGCACCTGAGATAGGCCAAGGGCAGGGCCAGAGCCTGGGAGGGCTGCAGCAAGACCAGGAGGCCAGATGGCAGGGCTGGCTCATCAGAATCCTGTGTCCCAGTGGGAGGAAGTGGCAGGTGGAGTGAGGAGAAGCTAACTCAGAAGAAAGTTTGTTTGTGTTGTTCCACTGGGGGTCCCCTAGTGTTAGGGGATAGGGTATGGTGGGCAAAGTGGCTCAGTGTGCAGGATTCTGCTAGCCACTGGCTCAGCTCTGTGTCTACATGTTGCCAACACACCTGGCCAACTCCGTCAAAAATCCAGTGCCTCAGGAACCAGGGTGGAGCTCAAAGTATAGTCTTCGATGCAGCAGCACCTATAGCACCCAGGAGCTTGTTAAAAACGCAGAATCACAGGGCCTGTCACAGGCCTCCTGAATCAGAGATTCCAGGCAGTGTGTGTCTACATTAGAGTGTGAGAGGCAAGTCTAGGTGACCACGTTCTTGACCACATTGTTCAGATACTTTGCTGGGACACTGGAGGTTGGCATGCCCTCTTCTCCCCCACCACCCCATCTGAGTAGGGGGCCAGGGAGCCAGTGAAACAGGCCAAACCCAAGCTGGGAGTCAGATATTGCCAGACCCCCACTTAGATCCTAGCTGAGTTCCTTCCTTGTTCTCATGGGGAGAAGAAAACATGGCTCAGTTCCTTTAGAAGTCTTTCCTGTAGAAGATGTAGGTCCTTCACTCACTGCTAAGTCCTTGACATGCAGCCCAACTTTATCTGCTTTGTCATCCAGGTGCCAAATCATTATTGGCCAAGCTATCATGAAGCAGGAGGCCCCAGAGCAAAATACAGTTACTTTGTGAGACGAGCTGTGGTCATGGCCTTCGCTACAGAACTGGTATCATGTGCAGCATCGCACCTCTGCCATCCCCATCCCCCCGCCCCCATCCCCCACTGCCAGCTGAGGATCTTCAGGCAAGCCTGTGCTTCCTCGCCCCCACCACAGGTTTTCAGATGCACACTCAGTGTGCTGCCCCAGTGTCTGGAGGCCCATTCAGAGAAGCAGTGTGGTCAAGATGGTACATCCCTTTGTGGGGGATTTCTGTCCAGGCTATACCCACCAGTCCCCAACCCTATATAACTTAAGGCTGCTTTTCCTACAAAACACCCACACACATAGACAATGTGGTTAAAATAAAATTTTATATAAATATCTCCATCAAGGAGTCGTATAGGGAAGGCCCAAATGGGCCTCTGGGACAGACTGGAGGGTATTTTTTTTTGTTTTTGTTTTTTAATACAGAGGCATAAATAACTGTACATGGGAGAGCTAAAGAGTGGTGCAATAACGCCTTCTGGTGGTCAAAGTGATGCAGTCAGAGGAAGGGTCATCTTTCCTGGCATTGTAGGCCTGGCATTGCAGATTTACTCTCCAAGGGGCCCAGAAGACCCCAGTTCTTCATTATCCGGGCTGCTATTGATAGCAGGTCAAGTAAAGGGTTTGAGGGGGAAGGAGATGAAGAAGTAAGGTGTGAGGCTTGGGGATATAATTTCCCTCAGCCCCTGTGACCTCAGATAATCAAGAGTTGGCTCCATCATGAAATTCTGCGGCAGCAGCTTTAAATTCTCCTCTGGTCTGTTGGAGCTCTGATATCCCTGGGCTGCCCTGCTGCCCCATCTTTTTTTGCCTCGTAGGGAAATACAGCACCAAAGATATCTTCATGATAGCGCTTCTGGCTCTTTAAGGGAAAACAGAAACCAATGTGTCAGCTCCGCTGGTCAAGTCACCTCTCATTCATCAGGTCCTGGCTAGGATGAGCCCCTGGAGAATCCCCCAGCTTCTCTATCACTCACACACTCATGAGCCATTTGCCTTTTCCAACTGTCATGTTTAGATTATACTTAGGCTCTTTAACTCCCACAGGCACCTGCCCTGGTGAGGACCACCTAAACATCACCCTAGGTTTTATGATAGATAGTATAGCCTGCCTAGTGCCTGTCCCACAAGATGCTCTTGGAAATATGGGCTCTGAGATAAATACTTTTGGTAAATGCTGCATACTTTCTCCTAGTCTTGAAGTGCACAGTAGCCATGTTAGAGGCTCTGAAAGTCTTATAAGTAAAGCAACATGTTTGCCTTTGTTTAACTGAGCAACCAGACCAGGATGTATAGTTGGGCCTCTAACAGCCCAACCAGCTCTGACCTCTAGCCACCTCTAGGATTCCTTTGAGGTCTGGGACTGTTCTAAGCCTGACTGCACTAGATTTGGCTCCCTGGCCCATGCCCTTGACCTGCATGCCTAGCCCACACACCAGCTGTCATACCTTAAGCTGGAAGAAATAGTCTTCGACCTGCTCCTCACTCAGGCTCAGTTTGGCAGCCACCAGCTTCTTCAGGGTGTGGGCCACATCCCGGGCCATGCGCACGTCGCCACAGACATAGAGGTGGCCTTGCTCCTCGTGGAGCACGCGAAGCACCTCACCGGCCAGCTGCTGCCGCAGGATGTCTTGAACGTAGACCTGAAACCAGAGGAGATGGTGGTTCCAGGACCCTGCTGCAGAGGGCGAAGCTTGCAGTCAGGCCTGCTGGCCACAGGGAGGCAGTGATGGGGCATAATGGGGGAGGCAAGGTGAGAACCCTCCCAGCCAGGACCCAGTACAGGGACTAGGCTCAGCATGAGGAGGTACACGGCACCCTGCTTGGCCTCAGCCTGCTCTCGGCCTGGAGAGACAAATGCCTCCACAGCCCTGCCTCGAGGAGGTCCAGCAGGGCTCCCGGATTTACTCTGAATTCACTATGCTTCAAAGACGCATGAATCACTCTGAAGCCCATCTGTCTACACCCCAGACAAGGGAGCCTCTCACTATAGACTATCTATAGGATTGCCACAGTAATAGGAGCAGGGCACCAGCCCTAGGCTCCCCAATGACATCAAAGCCCAGGAGTCAATCAGGGTCTCTGTTCTGTTCTACACAGGACTCCCAGTAACCCCAGCACTGAGCAGGGAGCACTGGCTCTGGGAGGATCCCTAATGGGACCAAGTTCACAAGGGCTGAGTCAAGAGTCTGTCCCAACTCCCCAGGATGATGGGGCAAAGTGCCCCCCAAGGCAGCAGAGTCTGTCAGTGGGCTCATGGTGAGAGCAGTGCTATCCTCCAGCCTTGCTTGAGCAGAAAGCCATCCTGGACCACCTCTCCCCGCAGTTATCTATCCTGGGGGAGGACCTTCAGCAGCCTGGGCCCAGGCATTAACCCACCATGTGGCCCTGACTTAGTCCTGAACTTCTCAGGGCCTGCCTCTTCTCCTGGAAGAGAGAATGTAATAGCTTCACAGCATAGATCCAACGGTTGTATAGCCGTTTCATTTTAGAGCTGAGGAGATGAAGGCTCAGAGAGAAGAGAGGCATGTGGTATGCCAGGGCACTCACTGTAGTCTCTGCTTTTCATGATCTGCCCACTGCACCGCGGAGGTTGAGGGGCGGGGAGACAGTTGTTGCATTTACCTTGGGCTGGCCAGGCAGGCGAGAATAGGCTGTGTGTACCCCACGCAGCACCCCCTTCCGGGCCATCTCCAGCATCTCCTCCTGATAGAGGTGGTCCTCGTCTGGGCGCCGGCACCCAAACAACAGGATCATGCGGCCGCCCTGGAGCCCTGCAAGACCAGAGCAGGCTGCAGTTACCAGGGTGGCCACCAGAGGACGTGCATCAAGGCCTGACAAGCTGGGAGCCCTTTGAATTCTCATTTCATCCCAAGAATCCTTATCTAGTACTTTCCCCACTTTACAGATGAGGAGACTGAAGCCCAGATCACTTGTCTACACAGGCTGAGGCACACTTGGGAGAGGGGCCAAGAAACATGTGTGGACAATGGCACAACTCTCCTGGAGCTCCGGGTCTACTCCTAGGCAGGAGCTGGCTACTTGGTGTCCGCCACCCCCACCCCTAGAAAACCTCCAGCAATACCTTTGTGCTCAGCATCATGGAGCCGCTGCCTCCAGAAACTGCGGAAGGGAGCGATGCCCGTGCCAGGCCCGATGAGGATGCAAGGACGGGAGGGGTCCTCAGGAAGCTGGAAGCCGCTGGCACTGAAGGGGACAAAAGGAGAGAGTCCCTAGTCCTCAGACATCATGGGCCAGATACACACGCATGGCAGGGGCTGGAGAGCTGGGGCTGTCTTGTTGGGGGTGGTAGTGTTTGGGGATGTGAAAACAATGAGCTCAAATTTGATTCCCAAGTCCTGCAGACTGACCAGATACACCATCACCTTGCCTTGGGGTCCTTTTGAAAAAGGCCAAGCCTCATCACCATTGTCGTCTCCATCCCTGCTAGAGACTTGGCCATGTTCTATAGCCAAGTCATTGAATGGAGAGGCCCAGGGTAACCCCAAGGCCTTCTTTATGGGCCAAGGGGTCCAGAGTGGCACCTAAACCCTTGATCTCTCTCTTTAAACTCAGAACTCCCAGGAGCCAGTGGTCCCACAACAGACAGAGGGGTGCTTACCTTCGTACAAAGCAGGGCACTGGGTCTTGGGGCTTCAGGCTGCTAAGCCATGTGCTGCAGACACCATGGTGTAGGGGACCCTGGCCATCTGCAAGGACAGCACAGATCTGACCACCATTGCCCCACGACCCATGTGGAACCGCCCAGTGGCTCCTCCCACACTGATGCGCCTCCCTCAGCTGTCCACTCAGGCACTTTTCAGGCTGTAACATGGGAGCTGTTTTTCTCCAGGTACTGAGATCCATCTACTATACATCCAGAGCTGGTGAAAGTTGAAAGAGACTTAGAGACTGTGCAAGTCTCTCCTTTTGTTACTGCAGAAATTGAGTCTCAGAGAGGGACAGTGACTTGCACAAGGTCACTCAGGTAGCGGCAGAATCAAGTCAAAGCTTAGCTTCCCTGGCTCCTACTCCAATGCTCCTTCTAAGAGTTTCTCCAGGGACTCTCCAAGCCCACCTCTCAGCTCTGATGACAACTGCACAAAGCAGCTCTTGAGGGTCACTATCCTCAAGTCACTACCCCAGAGTGGCTTCATAAGTATAGCCCTTATTGGTAGGAATCCTGGGTGATGGACAACCTCCCGAGCATTCCAGTCTGCTCTGACATTTGTCTGTGGCTCCTCCTGGGCTTGTGGAAACCCTAGGTTTCTCTAGGGTACATTCCCTTCCCAGTGGCCCAGCATTTAAAAGGACTTCCAACCAACTTGAGAAGTCCCTTCGGTTTTCCTCTGGATGGGATTTTGCTCTCATGGGATGTGCCTGCCTCTCCTCTCCTGATCTGAGGACTGAGACCAGGCCAGTGTGATGTTCTCTAGTACAGCAAATACAGTCTCTGCCCAGTTTTTAGAAACTGCATTATTATGCATCTTAGAGCACGGAGGGCTGAGGTGGGCACCAGCTACCCAGCTTTGCCAACCCAGGCGATGCTCAGTTGCAGAGGGCAAGGCAGGGGCATGGTTCATCCAGTGGAGAAGCAAAGCCCAAATGGACATGGTTTTGGACCTCCCAGTCTATGTCAGCCTATCCCCCATCCTCTGCCCTCATAGCACCCTGCGTATTCCTTCTCAGCACCTACACAATGATAATCGTCTATTTCTATGAGTCTCTCTTCATTCCTCCTCTAGATGGTAAACTCCATGATGGCAGGGGCTACATGTACTGTATTTCCACACCTAACATGTGCTAAGCAATAGAGTGGTATGAAAAAAATTATTGTTGAATGAGTGGATGAAGGAATAAACAATCAAGGCAGAATCACACCTGTGTTCAGCCTGGACTAACAGGAAGACTAAGAATCACTGGGCTCCCACTAAGTGCTGGGTGCTTTCCATATTCAATCTCATTAAATTGTCCCAAAAGTAGTAGGACAGTAGAGTGGAGTAGGGTAGTTACATATTTGGACTCAGCAGACTACCAGGGTTCAAATCTCAGTTCTCTACTTGCTGACAACAGTGTGACTTTGAACAAGTGTCTTAACCTCTTTGAGCCTGTTTCCTCACCTGTAAAATACACAGTACCCACCTCACATGGTTATTGATAATATGTATACAAAGGGGCTAACTCAGTGCTTAGTTCAGGGTCATCTCTCCCACACACCTCCTATTGCTATAACAGCTCTAAAAGGGGAGTATTTAACTGGTGAAGAGACTGAAGCTCAAACATGCTGACCAGCTGCCCACTAAGTAGCAGAGTTGAACTACTCTAAAGTCTCTGCCCCAGCCTCACCTTGGGTGCGGTAGGTGAGCACGGCCACGGTGAGGTGGACCTCTGTGGGTGTGTGATCCCTGGAGGAGCTGATGGAGTAGTACCGCGGTTTCAGAATAGGGAGCTGGGAGAGCAGGAAGGTGGCAGACACCTGCAGGGATGGGAACTCCTCTAGCACCTCCAAGAACGTGGGGCTGTTGGTGAACTTCCACTTATTATATTCCGAGGGCTGAAAGGCAAGGGCAGTGTGAGTGACTCAGGGCACCAGCCCCACACTGAGAGAAGAGGCTGTCACAATCCAGTATTCATTCATTCATTCATTCACTTCCTGGACACTTTAAAGTACCAGGCGCTGTCCAAGGTGCTGATACTACCAAGCTGGAGAGGAAATCGTTCCTGTCCTGGGGGACTCAGGCCAGTGAGAAGCATTTATCTAACTTGTATGCTTAGACTTTACTGTCAGCAACTTGTAGGCAGGAGTCAAATCTTTCTGACAATCTAATTTGGAGCAGAGCTTTGGAATCACACAGACCTGGGTTCAAATCCTGACTGGATGCTCTGACTGGATGCTTGTTTTAGAGCTGTGGGATCTTGTCCCAATTACTTAACCTTTATGAAATGATGATAGCATCACCTACTTCATGGGTGGTGTTGTGAGAATTAAATGAGAAAATGTGTGCCAAGTTAGTAGTGTGTAGCATAGGATAATGGCAGTGGATGTGCCTGGAATCATGATAATTAGCAATAATAATAGTGGCAATGATGATATCCAGTACCTTTTATAAAGACTTGGACCTAGAAAGTTGCAAGTGAGCTAATGCATTCTCTTATTTATTAATTTAACTACCCATTTGTCACTATGTCCATTTATCTATTCATCCACACCACCCATTTTCCAACATTTCCTAAGTTCAAGGCTTGTTCCAGGTTTTGGGAATACAAAGACAGATAAGACACAGTGGATCTCTTTTTCTAGATAATTCTTCTGATGATGTGAACTTTGGTTACATCCTGCAGACACTCAGAAAAATCCAGTTCACTCAACACAAATGTGTCCTAGAGATTGAATGGAATAGGATGCCTGACTTCCCACCAGCCTTTGACAAGTCCCACTTGGAGGTTGAAGGCCAGTTCCAGGCTCTGGCTTCCCCCAACTCTGGGACCCTGCCACTGCCTCACCCACCAGTCTCAGTGTTTACCTGGCACAGTGTTTCTAGCTTCTGCCTCTCAGCCTCTTCCAGGGCCAACTGGGCCAGCTTTCGGAGCAGCAGTTGGGTTGGTGGGGTGGTGATATCCAGGAAGTAGGTGAGGGCTTGGCTAAGTGAGCAGGGGGGCAGCCGCTTGTCCCTGACCCAGTAGCTGCCTAGATAGTGAAACAAAGAGTCAGGATGGAAAAAAGGTCCCATTTAGGTTTCTCAAGGGTGAGGAGGCCTCTGGGGCAGACACCTTCCACTCTCCAGCTACGAAAGAGAGAGAAGATACTGTTGTTCTGGCTCTAGAAACAGCAACAGGGCTCACTTGCTCAACTCATGTATTGGAAGGTGGTGCCCAGAGATAAGGCTGTAGAGGAAGCTGATTAAGAGTCCTCCAA
Organism: Eidolon dupreanum; assembly: GCA_028627145.1. NCBI lineage: Eukaryota > Metazoa > Chordata > Mammalia > Chiroptera > Pteropodidae > Eidolon > Eidolon dupreanum. The sequence goes on along the minus strand of CM053506.1, from coordinate 76,490,585 downwards.
AGGGCACCCAAGATGACACAGTCCTGAAAAACTAACTGCATGAGAGTACAGTCTCTGTCTCACCTGGACCCGAACTTTAACAGGACACCCATAGGTGAGCAACAAACTCACAGTGACTAAATCCACAAAGATTGATGCATGCCCCAGAGGCCAAGTGTTTATTTAGAGAAAATCCCATGACTGCAGTCCCCTGGGGCACTATGCCATGAGGTTCTGGTGGAACAGCCAATCTGCCCAAAGTGAGGTGGCAAGTCTCTAGGCATCCCAAGGGGAGGTATATAGGGCAGTCACAGCATGAGCATGGACCACAGAGCCAGTAGATGTGGGTTCAAACTCTGGCTCCCCACTTACGAGTTGGGTGACTGAACTTTCTGAGCCTTGAGTTCTGCCTCTGTGAAATGGATGTGAAAATAAAACCTGTCTCATTGGGTTTGTATAAACATCGAATGAAATAGTAAAGGTATAATAGTGGTACGATTCCTGGGACTCCGGGGCTCAACAAAAATTAGGTAAAAATATTAGCATTACATTATTTCATCTAGATCCAAGGCCCAATGAACCACATCTGTCTCCTTACAGTCACAAGGACATCTCTGTCCCTTTGTCCCCAAGTTTCAGGCTCTCTTACATTCTCTTGGACAATGGGGGACAATGCCAGACTTTGCTTCTCTGACCCCTACTTTCCTAATTTGGCCACTCTCTTTAAGGGGACATATTCTTGAAGGTGTCATGATCACTGAGGAAGCCAAGGCCAGAAATCTAGTCCCATTGCTGAGAGGGCCCATGGTTGTTGATTTTATTAGTTTCTCCTGGTGCCTGTCACCTTGCACTGTGTCCATAGACTGAGAGACTCATCTTAGCACAGGAAGGGGGTGACCCATACCTCCCTAGGATAGCATCTTCTCCCCTGTAAGGATGGCCATCTACGACCTGCCCGGGCCCATTGCCCATGGAGGTGAGGGTAAATCACACCCTCAGGCGGGAAGTAGTATGAAATTAGAATGTCACAGAAATGCATAGAGGTTATAAATTTGGTGATCTAGGGAGACTCTCAGGGTATATTAAATCCCTTCTCTGACCTTCTAGAAAATGTTCATTAGCCTGTGGGAAAAAGACATTGTTCCATTCTTACATTTATTTGGTGCCAGGGATTGTGATGAAGGTTGCACATGTATCTATTCATTTGTTCTGAAAAACAAGCCTACAAGGAAGGCCCTATTATCTCTATTTTAGACACAAAGAAATAAAGCCTTGAGCAGTTAACTCATATGCCCGAGGTCACATAAGTAGTAAGTGATGAATCAGGGACTTGAACTTTCAAACTTCACCATTTTTACACCATTTTCACATTTCTCTATTATGTCACCCTAGCAAGCTGTACACATGTGTCTATTGTGGGGACTATAGAGACATATATATAAAATGCAGGCATGTGATAATTACCCAACAAATGTTAGTTGCTACTGTTATTATTATAATAATAATTATTATCAATATTCTTGCATATCTGCCTCCTGTACTAAGTAGTGAGCTATCTGAGGGCAGATACTGAGGCTCATTCATTTTTGTGGCCCAGGGCCTGTCCGTCATATAGATGTGACCAGTTAAAATTTTGATGGAAAAATAAATGAATCGGTCAATCGATAAAAAAGTGATCCGATGACCAAAAGAATGAAGGGGAAAAGACTTCTCAGCCTCTAGTATTGGGCAGATAGTCCCAAAGAGGCATCCCTTTTTGCTGGCCTGACACAGGTCGAGAACTGTCAGCATGGCTACTTTATCACCTGCTTGGGTGCCCACTCCCAGCAAGAAGAACAGAGCTAGTTGCCTGTGGCGCAGGCCCAGGCCCATCCATCAGCCGGTTGGGGGATTGGCAAGATGATGCTGGGACCACCTCAGCAGAGGCTCTGTGTAGAGGGCTCACCAGTCTCACTGAGGTTCTCCAGGCGCATGGGTTGGTGGGGTGCGGGGCTGTCCACTACTCGCTCCAAAATGCCTTGGACCAGGGCCAGCTGGTTGCTTGGGAAAACCCCCAGGTGTTCTCCGGGCAGGTAGCTGAGACCTTGGCTGCCCTCACAGGAGAGTTCCACCAGGAGGGTGGTGCGGCTGGAGAAGGGAAGAAGAAGCCTCTGGTGACGCGCCCGGATTTCCTCCAGAGCTCCTTGATGGGCGGGCCCATTTCCCCAGGAAATGTGCCCTCTTTTCATTTTCCTGCCTGGTTCCATGAGCTTGGGTCTTCAGCATACCCTGAGGCTAGAGTGCTCAAGAAGACCTGGGCCGGCCAGGCCTGTGGCTTCTCCACAGGAAGAAGGTAGGCTGCACCCCTTCCTGTGCAGTCCTCCCAAGCCCACCAGGGCTTGACTACAGACTCTGCCGAAAAAAAGCATCCCACTGGGAGATGTGTGGGCATTGGGACAAATTTTCCCTTGTTCCCAGCACAAATCTAGTTTATTAGAACAAAGCCCAGTTTTCCTAATGAATGCGGGAAGACAGCACAGAGAAACAAAACTTACAGAGAATCCACAACACTAGCTTACCCTGGCAGGGAAATGTCCTTCCCTGCCAAATCTTCTCCTGAAAGTTCTTTTTTTTTTTTCTCCCTGAAAGTTCTTAAAAAGTGCCAAATGGTTTGAGTTTCTCTTGCCCCACCTTAAGTGACAAAGGACAGAGAGTGAAGCAGGTTCCTAGTTCTCATGCTGGAAAATTGGCCATAGTTAATGGAGACCAAACATAATGGCACTGGTGGCCACTAGGTTACCAGTCAAGCTGGTCCTCACCATGGCATTGCCAGCAGACATTTCACTTCTCTCTTTCCAAAGGCTGACTTGTTCTGGTCTTTCCTTCATTAAAATAAAATCTGTGGAACACCACCCAAGAAGCACTGTACACCACCCTACCTGGACTTCCGACTCTGTAGATTCTGCTGCGATTTGAGCTTCAAGGTGAACACATTCTTGGCATGTATACTGCTGAGAGCTGTGGGACACAGAGAGATGGTGAAATGGCCAAGTGGCTCTGAAGCATTGATGGGGCAGCCTCTACCTGTCTGAGTCAATGACACCCGGACGCTACTCTTGGGGATGTCCTGATGTGGTGGTGGTAGGCTTTTCTTTCCGTTTCTTTTTCCCACTGTGTTTCTGAATCACAAAGACCTTTGGTCTGACAGAGACTGACTGCACTTCTGCTAGGTGTTGGGAAATGCAATTTAGATGCCCAAATATGGGGATTTCTAGGACGTCCACATGGTTTGGGATCCACAGGAGAGCATAGTTGAAGTTGGGGACAGCCTAAACATGCAGAAACCTGCAGGATCACCATACCCATGGTACAAGAAAAGAGGAAAAACACAGAGGCACAGCATCTGGAGGGTGCCATTGAGAGATCACAGACTGCAGCCTGGAATTAGCTTTGCAGAATGTTCTTTATAATACTTGGCTGCCATTGGAGCTGGAAGGCTGGGGCTCAAATCTCAACTTGGCCACATGCTAGCAACTCACTTCACCTCCCTGAACTTTAATTTTTCTGTGCCTTTCTTGCAGGGTGAGTGTCAGATTCATTTAGAGTGGGCGGGCAAAGAGCCCGGCATAGTGCTTGGCCCTCCCTTGCTGCTGGCTTCCTTCTCTCTCCACCTCTTGCCCAGGGCTTCCTCCTGAAATGGCATCCCTCAGAGAGGAAGCAAGGCCTTGACTTTGTCATCCCAACTGGCTCTTGGAGGCAACAAGAGAGAGATGCCTGGCAGCCCTAAGACAGCTGCCTCTGTTCAGAGGGCCCTAGTGGTCTCCTCAACCACAGGCTCAGGGCTCAAAGATACTGATGCTGGCAGAAAAGGCAAACAAGCCCCGTATGGTACAGGGAAGAAGGTACCTTTGTTGAGGTCCAAAGGCTGTGAGTCCTGCACAAGCCTGTAGTGGTGTGGGTCCCAGGTCACACTGGTAGTGTAGAGCTTGGGGATCTGAATGTGCTGTTTGCCTCGGACATTGAACGTCTCACAGGCTGCCTGGAAAAAGAGAGAGCAAAACAGTGTTAATAACCATCACCGTCAGCAACAGCATTGCCACCATTGGCGCTCCCATTTTTTAGGTCCCTACAACTGAGCTAAGTGTTTCATATCATTACGAAGCACACTTATCTGATTGTGTTGTTGTGAAGACTCAAAGAAGTGCCCAGGCTTGGCACATACTGGCTATTTCTATTATGATGAATATTGACAGTATCTCATTTTATCCACATGCCCACACCATGAAGTAGGTTTGATTACTCCCATTTTTCTAATGTAGAATCATTGGAGGAGGTCTGGGCTTGGGAACCACATCTGCCCCAACTCTCACTGGTACTCTTAGGCACCACTGCTGAGTGAAACACTTTGCTTAAATGAGTTTGCTAAATCAGAGGTGTCGAGCCACAGGCAAAAAAGACCTACTGACACAGGTCCAAAGAACTCAACTGTGTGGTCCCTGCCCCCAAGCTCTCTGTGGCTGGGAGAATGAAACAAGACAAGGTTGTCAAGAGGTGACTTGGATAATCAGAGGCGGAAAGATCTTGAACCAAGGCTCCCTGAGGTCGGGGAGGTGTCCTAGTCACCTTTTCCCACCTAGGGGACACATGCCTATAGGGGAACTCTTCTGGGGGGTTGAGGGAGAGCAGCAGCAATCTGAGCCCTCTGGCCTGCAACCTCAGTCTACATCTGTAACCATGCCTACAGGACCAGGCAGGGGTCATGCCGCCCAGGGTGCCCACCCAGCACAGATGTCCTGGGCACCAATGTATTGCAGCACCCTGTCTACACTGTAAGGCAGCTCCAGCTGTGAACTGACCTTGAAGGTTTGCACAGCCCAGCTGCGAAAGGCCTCCTCCTGCCCACTGAGTTCGTCCCCTTCCCCTGTTGGGGTGAGCTGAGAGGCTCCCAGGTGGGACAACTTCTGGTCGATGTCATGAGCAAAGGCACAGAACTGAGGGTACATGCTGGAACCAAGGCCAAACACGGCATACCTGCTCAAGGAGAACACACAAACAGAGACTGAGGTGAACCAAGCCACACAAGCATCACCCAGCAGCACCAACAGCCCATAAGGCCAGCCCCAGACACTCTCACTCCAGCCAGGCATAGGACCTGCCAGTGCACATCCCCTTCCGATCCTCCATAGCTCTTGAGCCTTATCATCAACTCCCATGATCAACTCTATGCTTGGCCTGCAGACTGGTAAGAGGGACTTGGCTCCCCTGGCTTAATCCTTGCCACAGGCTGCAGTCAGACTCTCTCTGTGCCTGGACATCTCAGAGAAGACTCCCTTATACACACCCAGTTCCAGACTCTGGGCCCACAAGGCCTGCTCGGATAAGTGGTGGTGGGGAACAGCCTTACCTGAACTTGTTGGTGAGCTCTTTCAGCATGAAGAGGGATTTCTTCAGTTTCTAGAAAGAGAGAGAACCACAGAGTCCTTAGGACAAGATTAATAAAAGCACTGCTTTTCTTTTCTTCTTATGGCCTACATAAAAACTGGCCACATCTGTCAGGAAAATATTCAAGATTTACAGTGGAAGTTAGTTTATGGGTGCCTGACTGGGGCTCAGGGACAAGCTCAGCCTTAGCAACTCATGTGGCTTCATCCTCAGTGGGGGACCCAGGACAGCCCAGCCCCCAGCTCATCCAACCCTAGTGGGGGGGGGCCTGCCTTACAGCAGGGCATCTCCAGAGGGTCTTCTGGAGGGATGTGAGTTAGCCTTTCTTCTTGTTTGGAACTTGGTAAGAGCAACAACTGCTTCCACAGTCTCTAAAAATAACCCTGATTTCCCAAGAACTCAACTGGTACATGACCCAGCAGAAATTAGTCAAATCATATAGCAAAAAGTATTCTTTTCTATAATTTTTTTTAGTTATTCCCATTTCAATTATTTTTTTGTCCTTCTGAACACTAGAAAGTCTCAGACTGTTGCTAATGGAGGCTTAACACCCCTAATACTTGCCTATTACTCTTTCTTGAAAAGCAAAGCAAGCCATGGTTAAGCCATAGTATCTAGCTAAAATTCAATAACTTTTTTTGACTTTTGATGTATTTATTTTTGCTGGCTTCTCATTTGTGAGACTGATATAAAGTTTACTTTAACCATGAATTTTTTAACTTAAAAAGGTAGGTCAGTTCACTGAGATATATGAAGTATATCATAGGAAAGGAGGCACATGCGTATAGCAATAATTACAAAGGACAAAAGCAAATAGCTGATGTTAGGGCAACCCAGTGATCTGAGCACTCACTCCTGAATGATCTCTTTAGGACATGCTGAATCTCCTTGGTCCTCTCAGGCCCTATCACCATCCAGACCACTGGGACCTGGGCCACCCACCTCTCCATTGCCGGGGGAATCTCCATTCCCAAATGTACTGGTCACCACCAGAAGCAGCTCCTCCTCCTCCAGGCTGCTCAACCTGTACTCATCCATGCAGAGAACCTGCAGGAACCAAGGGTGGACACTGGACCTCAGTTCCCAGGCTAGAGCCCACCACACCCTCCCCAGACACCCTGCACTCCCTTCCCCAACCAGGCCAAGAGCCCCCTCCATCATGCTGTCCCCCCACCCCACGTCCCACACCCCCATGACCAGCACAAGCATGGCACAGAGGAGGCATGTGCTTAAATCCCTGTCAATCATTTGAACACATCGTTCTCAATTCTCCTCCCTGCCTCAAGCCCTGCTGCTAACACATTAACAAGCCCTGGACGGTTTGCCTCTAAATATTGCATGTCCCAAATCAAAACACTTTACCACTTCCATGGCTATTTTAGATTCTGTGTGAACCTATTTTCCACAAAAATGGAGTGAGCAGGTTACAAAAATGATGACTCCTTTGGCACTTCGGGAACCCCAACGCTTTGCCTAACACTAATCTCAGGTGAAGGGTGTCACTGCTTTGTCCAGACTTGGGAGGCCTTCAGTGATGAAGGATAAAATCCAATGCTGACGGAGTGAGTCAACCTTTGGGGTTTTGTTTTATTTGTCTAAATTTTATTCATCCTTTTCCCCCTTCACGTTTAGTATTGCATCCTGTATGGAAGGTGATATTCACTAAACAGGAATAAAATTCATCTAGAGCAGCTCATGCATATTGAGACTTGGATTCAACAGGGAAGTGTTTCTCAACCTTTGTTCCCTGGAACACTCTGTAAAACTTATTTGTTGTGCAAGGTTGGGAATCCCTAGACACACATCTATCCTCCTATCACGGATTTAGAATGTACAGCAGCACATCTAAAGTTCTGGGACATCCAGGAGCAGAGCAACCATTTCAACTTTTCCAAGACTTCTCTGCACACAGGCAGAGAAAACAGTATGTCTCCAGCTGGATTAGCTACCTTGGGGTTGAAGGCACAGCTGAACAAGGCCCCTAGGTCCCGGGCCAGGGTTTCTGATTTTCCTGTCTCCGTCGCAAAAAGGACTGTGGCTCTCACTCGGGATGCCATGGTCTTGTGCATCAGCATGGAGGTGAAGAGCACGGCTCTATGGGGACAGACAGACAGACGCTGTGTGCTGAATCATTCTTCCCGAGGAAGGTGGGGGCCCAGGAACATGGGAGGGGGACAGTGCTTAAAGTGGGGCAGGTTAGCAAAAAGAACCTATGTTTCCCACCAGCTATCAACACTGACTACCTATCCTTCTCCTCCCCTCACCTGCTCAACCACTATTCAGCTCTTTTGGGAAAATGGAAGAGATAGGAGGTTGGGACAATGGTGGCAGGTGACCCTTGGAACTAATGTGTGGAGCTCTGGGAGCCAAATTCCATCAAGACGATCTTTTCTCTTTGTTCCCTGCTCTTCAAGGCCTGGAAGGACGGGTTGACTAGAAGGAAGGGCTGCAGGTCAGATGTCAACATTGGCCACTCCTACTTACTTAACCAAGACTTGGAATCGAATCTCTCTTCTCTGGGGTCTCCGCTTCTCATCTTGCCAGACATGGGTTTTCCAGGGCTCTACCTTCAGAAGAGAGGGCAGATGTGAGAGCAAGTAGGCTGGGGTTGACTGAGCTTGGGGATGCCGGTGAGATAGAGGACCCTTCGTGCTCTTTGTGAGTTAGGGGGTGACTGGCCCCGTCCCCACATCCACCTCACTGAAAGCCCCACAGGGAAGGGCTGTGTCTGTCTGTGTCCCCTAGAGCTGCAGCTCCAGCGTCCAGTATAGAGTCTGCACACACTGCATGGTCAGTTGATTTTATTCTCATTAGTGTCTCCCTGGAGGGAAGAGGCCCCACTTCTCTTTCACTTTAAGTGTCTTATTACCAAGTGTATAGTCCAAACTGGGACACCTTTGAGGGTGAAAGGAAGTGCTATGACAACAGGCACAAACTATCCTGGGCAATAAGTCACCCTATTTATTACCTTTTGAATAAGGAAGTTCTTCTCAAATCTAACCAAAGTCCTTTCTGACCAAAAAACAAACAAACAAACAAACAAACAAACAAACAAATGAAAGAACTCATTTCAATAGGTAATAGTTACTAAGTGCATTCTGGATTGGGCACTGGGCTGAGCTGTTATATATACCAGCTCGTGTGATCTATACAGCCTCCTATCGTGGAGTTAAGGCTCATCCCTTTAGAGATGAGAAACTCGAGGTTGAAATGAGTGGAATGATACCCTCCCCTCAAGATCATACAGCTAGGAAGTGGCAGAATCACCCCCAGCTGTGTCTTATCTGGGAGCCAAGCTCTTCTCTACTGTACTACGTGACTATGTACAGCCACCCACAGAGGAGGCACAATGGTGGTCACCCTCAGGAGCTTAAACGGTGCCAGGGCAATGGGCCACTAAAGGTACAATAAAAGGTGTTTCCTTCAGTCCCAGGCCCTGTAGAAATGAGCAAAAGCTGCTCAGAATCCTGGGGTGAAGCTTGAAAAGCATTAAAAATATGCCTCTGTGTCCCTGATCCTCCTTGATGTGTCCTGCATGAGTGAGCATGCACATGCACACACATATGCACACAAATGCACAGCACATGCACACACATGTACATGCACGTACACGAATGCACAAGCACACACACACACACATGCATGCACATAGGTACAGACACATATATTCTCTCTACCCCTGAGCTCCCAAGACAGAGAGGAGAGGAAGGCCCCTCCCTTACCTGGTAGTAGTAGAAAGGGGACAGAACATAGTTTAACATCTCCTGGTGGAACACGGGGGTGATGCTTCCAGAAATTGGGGGGACCAGCCAAACCCAGTCGGCTGGGCAGCCCCCTCGGGACCGGTACTCGTTCTGCATGTACTTCATGAAGGACTCTGCAGCGGAGTGGTGATCCATGATGGTCACATTTTGCTTCTAAATCAGAGGGAGTCAAGAAGAAGAGTTGAGGCAAGGGATAGGGGAATCAGGAGAGTGGTCCGCTGGCTGCAAGGCTCCCAGATAAACTCTGGGAAAGCCTAGAAGTTTGTAAAATGAAACAGAAATTCCTCCTGGCCCCTCCTCACTGCTGAAAATAAATACCCAGATGGGAAACACTTTCGGAGCCAAAAAAATAACCATCACGATGGTCAGCCCACAGGTCACATGGTGGTCTCCTGTTAGCCTTCTGGGTGCAGTGTCCAGCTTCTCAGGCCATGCCCACAAGTCTCCCTGAACTCTCAACAAATGGCTCTCTCTAGATGCTGATAAATCAGACCACGAGTGCCTTTTTGTTGGTAGAGTGTTCCAGGAGTCACCTCCACAAGGGTATGGCTCTCCCAGCCAAGAAGGAACTAGACTTCTCTGAAGAAGGCTGAAGCATTGGGGGGAATCAAGTCACCACAATGTCCTACATCTTAAAATTAGAGGCCATGGAGTCTGAGTCTTCCCAGAATGACCCAACAAGGGCAGCCACACCCCACAATGTCATAGACAAATCACTGAGTCAGGACACATTTGTTTAAGGTAGTTGTTCAAATCTTGGTCTCTTATTAGCCATGGGACCTTGAGCAATTGGTTTCTGAACCCCACTAAGCCTCAGTTTTCTCATCTGTAAAGTGGGCATAGTAACAGTTCTTATATCATGAGGTTGTTGAAAGGATATAATAAGTTAATACAAGTAAAGCTTAGAATATGCTCAATAAGTGTCAGCTGCTATTACTATTTCTATCTGTCAGGCATTGCATAAGGCACTGACATACAGAAGTGAAAGACATGGCCTCTTCTCTGCATCAGATTATATTCTAAACAGGGGAGGCAGAAGAAAGTCATGTGGTCTGATAGAAGATACGATGGAGGTGGGTACAGGTGCTGACAGAGTGCAGAGGAGAAGACTTAGCTCTGACAGAGGCCTAGAGGAGAGATAGGAGATTCCAGAGATAGCTTCTAAGAGGAGTGAGTCTTGAGAGATGGGTACAAGTTAGGCCGAGGACAGGTATTCCTGGAGGAGAACATAGCATGAGTCAAGGCTAGGAGGCAGGAGAGGACCCAGCTGATGGTGGGCCCAGTAGACCCAGCATTACCTTCTAAAATTTATATATACACATATAGCAACTCCTGAGGGCCAGAGCAGTTTTAAGCTCAGGAGCTGATGATGATCACTGTGGTAATGATAGTAAACATAACAATGGTGAATAATAACAATATGACTAATGCATTCTGAGTGTTCACTATGGGCCAGGCAGTACAACTGAATGTTTTGCATATATTTTCATTGAATTCTTACAGTAACCTAGTGAGGGAGGTACTATTATTATCTCTGTTTTATAGATAAGGAAACAAGGGCAAGTCTTTTGAAGTTTATCCTAAAGAAGGGTGCTGAGGAAGTCCTGGAGCAAATGGACATGGTCAGCAATGGTAAGGAGACCACTGACGATTAGCAGATTTTCTGGGACATATCTTCTGTATCCTGCCAGTGTTGGGGTTGATGCTGGGAGCTCCCAGGAGTCAGGATGTATGGTCTACAAGTGCAGGGCCTTCCCAAGCTGGGCCAGCCCCAGGAGGCTCTTTCTGTCCTGTCTCAGAGCCACCAACTCCAATTAAACACAGTCTTGACCTACCTATGGAGTGACCAGCCCTGAGGAACAATGTGTGGTTGTAAATATTTACTGGGTGATCATTTAATGTCAGCTCAATACTATACTCCACAAGGACAGAGTTTTTGTCTATTTTGTTCTCCACTCATCTTCTTGGCCCAACCTAGTGCCTGGCATATGAAAAAGCTCAAAAAACTTAGCTGAACAAATGAATTAGTATCTGCCAGTGGCCTGGCCTGCAGGGCATCTGCCAACTTTGTGGAGATGGTTCCAGCTTCTAAAGTAGTATTTTTACACATCCCATGACTCCTTCCCAAAAGAAAGGGATGTATTTATAAGAGTAAGGGCTGCAGATGGACCAAAGGGCTCAGTCCCACACAGTAACCAACCTGCTGTGTGTGGGACCAAGGAGTAGATGTTGTCACTCAGCACAGGGAAGCACAAGAAACACTGCCATGTGGATGTGGACTCTTGTTCATTCATTCAGTATATAATTTTTTTAGCATCTACCATGTACCAGACACTCTTCTAGACTCTAGAGATGAAACAGTGAACAAGAGAGACAGAGTCCCTACCCTATGAAGCTTACATTCTAGTGGGGGAAACAAAACAACAAAGAAAAAAGCGGATGCACTATATAATGTCAGGAGCTAATAAGTATGATAAAAAGACAGAATTAAAGAAATAAGAGAGAGAGAGGGATGGAGGTGGGGTGGGACTGCCATGTTAGTCAGGGAGGGCTACTCTGACAAGGTGACAATTAAGACCTGGATGAAGGAAAGGAGCTGGTCAGGGGATGATCTTTGGGAAGAGTGTCCGAGGCAGAAGGGAAAGCAAGTGCAAAGGCCCTGTGGTGAGTTTGAAAAAACAGCAAGAATTCCAGTGTGACTGGAAGAGTGATGGAGAATAAAGACCTGACTGGAGTGGCTGAAGGGTGAAGAAGTGTAATGAGATCTTTCAATAGTTTTTCTGTAAAGAGAAGCAGAAAAACAGGGTAGAAGCTAGGGGAATCATTTGGTTAGCTAGTCATTTATTTCTTTGAGATAGAAGCCATTACGGCCTATTGATATTTATGAGAACGGTCCAGCAGAGAGGGAGACATTGATGATACAGGAGAGAGAGGGGGAATATTTTCAAGATTAAAGTCCTCGAGAAATTGAGAGAGTACAGGATTCAGTGCTCGAGTGCAGGATTGACCAATCTTGGGAGGTAAGTGTTGTCTGTTGCTAGAAGCATTCAAGTTTACACTAGAAACCTAGAGTTAGTGAGAAGGTTGATTTGTCTCTGTATCCCCAGCTTCTGGCACAAACTGTGTGTTCAATACTTGTTTGATGCTTGATTAAATGAACAATGCTGCAAGGGGAAAACCAAGCACGACATGAGTGGCCGGACCAGATGACCATCTAACCAGAGAGTCTTCAGACTCACAGAACACAAGACATACCTGGAAACTGTGGAGCACAGCGACATTGATCTCAATGACAGCCTGGTCTTTCCAGAGTGAGGTCAACTTGTGTGTTTCTAGGCCCATCCTTCTGCCCACTTCCTGCAGAGGCAGAGAAATGGGGGTGAGTCAGTTCTCAGGACTCCACCCAGAGGCCCACACCTCCAGCTGGCCCAGCTGGACAGTCCTCATTACCTCCAGGATGTTGTAGCGCTGGACATCACAAAAGTCCCGGACCCCGATCTCTGTGCCCATGTACCAGCCGTTGAAGGGGCACCCTGGGAACTCAAGGCCACCCACCTCAAGCAGCATATTGGACACTGCAGGCAGGGCATACCACTTGAGCTCCAGTTCCTGGAACCACTCGTACCTGGCAGGGAGGCAGAGCCAGTCACAATTGGGGCCTTTAATTCTGCCCACCCTTACCCCTCAAAAAAAGCTTTAGAAAAAGAATTGATCAAGAAAATCCATTTCCAAGGTTGCTCTCTAAGTTCATCCCACCTAGAGAGGTGAATTGGGTGTACCTGGTGTCATTAATAAATTATGCATTCACTCACTCATTCATTCATGAAAATATATGTTAAGCATCAAGTATGTCACAGGCCCTGAACTAAATGCTGACAACCCAACATAGTGGTTAAGGACTCTAGTGTCAGAAAGTTTAGGTTCAAGTTCTGCCTTACTGTTTACCAGCTGTGTGAACTTCGGATGTATTTAGCCCCTTGTAGCCTCTGTATCCCCACCAGCAAAATAGAGATAATAGCATCAAACTCATAGGATTATTGTGAAGATAAGAGTATCATTCATTTGTATATCAATGTACTCTAGAAATGTTTATAACTGAGCATCCATTATGTGCCAGGCACCCTGCTAGGTGTTGGGGATATTGCTGAACGAGAGAGGCAAGATCCCTATTCTCAGGGAGCTCACAGTCTCTGTATCTAGATTCAGGTAAACAAATAAGTAAACAGGAAAATAATACAAGGTGATGTGTTAGACAGAGGGTGAGGGTGCCTGCTTTAGAATGGGTGTTCAGGAGAGGCTTCCCACAGGGCGTGACACTCAGGAATACCCCACTGATGAGAAGAAATGAACTCTGAGGAAAGGGCAGGGGGAACAGCAAGTGCAAAGACCCTGAGGTGGGACTGAGTTCAGTATATTCAAAGGACAAAAAGAAGTGCCCAGCCCAATGCTCGCTACATAGTGAGTCTCAATATATGGAGGCGTTTTTGCAATCATGAGAGCTGCCTGAGCAAGGGCTGAACCAGATGATCTCGGTGTAGCCCTATTCTGTCACCAGAGTCAGGAGAGGGACAGCTAAGGGAATTGGCAGGAAGGCAAAAGAGGCCTGGGCTGCTCTGTGTGAGAATCTCAAGAGCCTTTCAAGTGTCCGTCTCCTGAAATCACTGCTTCCCAAGTTCCTAGGGCCCCATCTCTCCAAGCCTCTGCTCTCCCCTCACCATTAACTTGTCCGCGTAAGTCAGAGGCCTGACACACAAGTGCAGAGCTGCTATACAAGTGTGACAAGATAGGCTTGAAACTAGCCCTTCTGGGCATCACCTTCTGCTAGCTGGGCTTTGGGGAAGGTGCAGGGAGGGGCTTGAGGGTTGAGGTCTCAGTTAAGAAAGGAGACAGGCATGCGTGTTAACTCGCACCCCCAGCACCCTCAGCCTGCTCACTTGGGATGTTCCATGGGCACCTCGAGCACAAGGTCAGACGGGATTTCAAAGAACTCAGGGTCATGGCCATCAGCCTGCAGGACCAGAGGCAACACATCGAAGCGGCCGTACTTCGGCTTCCAGCCCAGGTCAATGCACAGCTGCAGATAAGACAGGCCCCGTGAGTTAGCTGACCCAGGCCCCTTGACCCCTCTGGGCTCCACTCTGTCACCCACCAAGGGTGGATTCGGTACCTGGGTGAACTCGATGCAGGCAGGGTCCCCTCTGACAGTACCATCAGGCATCTGGTAACCAGCATACCGGATGAGCTGCGAATTCCAGACCCGGAAGTCGTGTTTCCCATCACTCCGCTGAGGGAACACGGTGATGGCCGACCTTCCCCAAGACAAGGACAGTGCTGTTTACCACCTGGTTTCGTCAGGGGCTCCCAACCACCCCCCACTGATCCCTCTCTACCTCTAGTCTTCTTAATCCCCAGACCTCTGCACTCAAGTTAACTGAACCCCGCTCCTGCAGCTCCCCAACATGCCAAGCTCTTGCTGACCTCTGTGTAACCAGCCCAACTTCCTGGCATACACTCTCCCTCCTTCTCTCTCCAGTTCCAACCCTTCCTTCAAGACCGGCACAGGGACTGGCCCCTCCAGGACCCCTCCCCATCCCTTGGGCTGCCCCAGCCCTTTTCTTTGCTGCATCATATTTCTCTCCTCGCAGTTGAGTTAGTTGGATGCTGTCTAGTGCAAGGCGTAGGTTGTTAGTGGACTAGAGCAGCATCTTAGGGTCTTAGTTACCTCTGCATCCCTGCCACCCCACCCACATGCCTAGCCCTTTGCTGGTTCCCTATTAGGCGGGCACTGAGTGTTTGCTAAACAGAATGGATGAATGATCGAATGAGCTCTTCAATCCTATTAGCCTCGACCTCTTTGGTTGGGAGCAGGGGACAGTAAGGCGGGAGGTGGATACCGACGAGCAGTGATGCTTCTACCTCTAAGAAAAACACCACACCAGAGTCATTTGCTGCAAAACTAACCTCTCATCCATCCCCTCTAAAAAAGTGGGGATCTGTAATCTTGCTTCTTAAAAATTCCCCCATCCTCTCCAAATGGTTCTAAGTCAGAAGGAAACCGAGGAAACAGGCTACTGAGTGGGGCTAAGCTCTGGAGGTTCAGCTCATTACCAGGGCTCCCTAAAGAACCCTGAGTCTCTCTGTTCTCTTTCTCCCTGGTTTCTCCTGGGGCCAGAGATGCCGCCCCTACTCCCATCTGCATCTTTTGGCTAAGACCTAGGAGAGGAATGGGCTCCAGCCATAGCCTTGGGGAAAGTGCCCCCACCTGATGTTGCCATTGTTGGTGGCATAGCGCAGGTGTCTGCAGATATGCTCGAACATTTCCTGGGCAGTGGAACAGCTCCGGGCATCGAAGACCTGCACACAGAACCCCCAGACCATGCCCGTCAAGGACTGTGAGGACACAGGGCTCAGGCTGATCAGACGCTAAATCACAAGTGACCGAGGGTGTGGCCCAGACCCCGACCACCCAAACACCAAGCAGAGAAGTGTATTCTCCTCTCTGCATGACACCCACCATCTCATGGCTGACCCATCTATCCTTTCTCCTGCCCTCCTAAGGGAACCTAGGCAATCCCACTCGGAAGACCCCATCGAAAGCCAAATCCCAAGAAAACCTGATTTTCAAGTACCATGAATCAGAGTGCCCACCGCCCCAGCCTAGTTTCTTTACAACGTGAGCACATTTACACTGGGCCTCCAGAACATTTTATCACAGCCAGAGCCAGTTTCACTGGCACGTTTCTCATCGACTTCTTTCGATATTATCCAGCAATAAATGATTCCCTAGTGCAAAGATGTCCTGGGAGGCTAGGTTAAGGAATATGTTCTTTAGGAGTCAAGAATTCAAACAGCCTAGGTAAACAACCTCTCCTGCGGTACCAGGATTTCAACAATAACAATAACAAGGCTGTAGGTTTGAAGGTGGCATTTAGTCTCCCAGATTTAACACACGAGAGGAAGATCAGCTAAAATGCTGGTGCTGAAATGAGATTCTAGACTTCTCGTAGGGTCCCTAACTCGTGTTCAGGAAGGCGAGGGGAGAACCCGAGGACCTGGCTTCAGTGTGGAGAGCCCCGGGCACAGCTCTGCTCAGCTGCTCCGGGCCATCTGCTCAGGGCCTGCCCACCCCTCCCCCAGCTTCCTCTCCCACTCGGGTCTAAGGAAGCCCACCTGTAGGTTGGACCACTGGATCCTCCCAATGCAGCGGGGGGCATTGCGCCAGGCCTGCTTGGTGGCAAAGATGAGCTCATCTCCCGTCAGCCGGTAGGTTCCTGTTGTTTCTATCTCCTTTGTCACCGCTTCCACCCTGGCCAGATGTTCCTCTATTTTTGACCTGGGAGACAGGAAGACATTGGGAAGATCAACAATGAGATGGCCTTAAATGGGGAATGATTCAATCCACAGAAGCAGGAACTGAACTAGGATACCGAGAGAGCAAGCTGTCTCCTGGAGACTGTCCCCTCCAGGACCTGCTTCACAGGTGTGTGACCCAGGCCCTGAGCTTAGAAAGGCCCAACACTTGGTTTCATTATCTGCTGTCACTGTCTTGAAATTCGTAATCACTGTTAAACAGCGAGCCCACATTTTCATTTTTACATGGGGTCATCCAAGTTATGAAGCTGGTCCCGATCCCACCAGCACCCTTGTTGTTTCTAGGTGCTTTTTTCCCTAATTACATTCACCCCAGCTTGGCAAACGTGGAGTGCAACTTCTCAGATACATGTAAGACTCAGAGAAGCATCCATCACACCACAGCCACATCCCACCCCTTGGCCAGGGCAGCTGCCGTCCATCTTCCCATGGTTAAGAAATGAGCCAATCCCCCCCACTCCCACCCCACCCCCCACCCCAGCAGCTCCTGTGTACTGAATACACACTAGGAGCCAGGTACTGGGTGAAGCCATTCACAGTTGGGGTCTCATGAGTCTGTGAGGGAGGCATTTTTGTGTCCATTTCATAGTCCAGAGTATCGAGGCCCTAGGAGGTTAAGTACCCGCATAGAACATAGGTGTGGTAAAGAGCAAAGTCAGGACTTCAGACTCAGGTTGCCTGATGCCAAGCCTAGGCTCTTAACCTTCCACCTTCCACCATAGGGGAGATTGCAAGTCCAGAGATGTCGAGGGCCTGACCATGCTTCCCTGGACTGGCCCGAAGAGGGACTGGCTCTCATGACTTAGCCTAGCCTGTAGGGCCCACGGCTTGCTCAGGGAGGAGCTCTCCATTCAAGGTGCATCATCACAGGTGCTCTGCAGCATGCGATTCTCAACTTCTGCACCACTTAGCCAGCGATCACATATGAGATTTCTACACTGGCTTCTCTCCTCCCGTCCTAGACTTCAAAAATATTCCACAGGGAGGGATTTAATCAGAAAAGCTTTGAAACACACACACACACACACACACACACACACACACACGGAGCAACCTTGAGATTTCCAATCAGCACCAAAGATGTTTGAAATGGCAACAAACAAAACTATTTAAAGAATGAACTCCTGATTAAGGAGAGTGGACAACTCAGAACAAAATGGCCTTTCTGCGGATGAGGAGTGTCTCAACAACTCTTCCTTGATTAAAAAAAAGCTCAAAGACAAAACACTTGGCACTATTTATCTTCAAGGATACTCCTGGCTTAAGGACCTGCTGGGTGAAGGTTGGGGTTGCTCCACCACAGGAAGCCTTACCTCCCCAAACAGAGCTTCTAGCAACACCCCCCTCGCTGCATCCAAGCCTGGAAACAGTAGCGATCACCAGAGCACCGATGCCTTGAGCGTACTTTGCGGTGTTACCATGTGATTATATAAGAAAGGATTCTTTTTCACATTTTTCACCTAATTTTTTTAGAGTTTTATATTTTTCCACTGTTTTAATATGTCACATTTCTGAAGCACTAAAAATGCTACGATGCCTATTAGTTCTGAGTGGCTTTTGGCTTCAGCGAACTGGATTTGAACAGAACATTCAGCAAGTTACGATTTCTAACTATACAATCCTTCCTTCATGAAAGACTAAGCCCACACAGCTGTCCATGCCTGTGGCTGCTAGTGTAATTGTAGAGATGAACTGCCATTTGTCATTCACACCCTCAGGACCTATTGGGGTCCCAGGTGTGAATCTGTGACTATGAGACATGGATCTTTCCTCAGTGAGAAGCAAATGGGTTTGAACAGCCACCAAGAGTGGCCCTGGAGCCTTCCCAGGCTAACACCCACCCAGCTGCCTTCCAAACACCAGCAGGACCTCCCAGGTCCAGCATGGAGTCAGAATCTTCAAGCTCAAAGAACTGGATGCTAGAACCTGAGGTTAAAACCAAGGGGCTTTAGCACCAAACTGCCTGTGTTCAAATCCCACCTCTGGAACTTCAGAACATGTGACTGAGCAAGTTACATGTCTGTGGCTTCAGTTTCCTTGTCTGTACAATGGAGAGAATAATAATAGTACCAATCTCATAGAATTGTTGTGAGTGTTACTTATAAGGCATATACACAGGACCCAGGACATCCTTAACACTCAGTAAATGTTAGCATCGATATAGTAGCCCAACGCAGCCTATCAAGAAAATTCCTGGACCCTGAAAGGCTCATTAGTCAACAACCATGCTGAAAGCCCAAGGATCTTGAACCACCCAGTCACAAAGCAGTTCCGCAGAACTTCCAGTTCTACAGACACACAGCAGGCTATCCCCTGCTGTGCACAGGGTTCTCCGTCTGAGGGTACATTAGAATCGCCTGGGTAGCTTTTAAAGAACATGGTTATCTACTGCCTCCCCACCTCCTGAGAGCCTCATGCCCTTGGTGCAGGGGACCCTGAAATCGGTGTTTTGCAAGGTCCTCAGGTGACTACGGCATAGCCAGGGTTGAGGATCACTGGCCCTGGAAATTAAGGGCCTCCTGTATAGATTCAAGGTCCCTCCCATCTCAGACATTGTAAGGTCATAGGAGAGGGGACCAGGCATCACCAAGAGACACTCTTTCCACCTCGGGGGTCCCAGGTGCACTTCTGTGGCTCACTTCATGCAGGGAAGTGCCACATGGGGCTGCACCATAAAAGCCACACTCCTCTCCCAGCCCATAGAACTGTAAACTCATGCCCTGGCCATTCTGTCTTACAATCCCTTTGTGCATTTTTATTTTAAAAGGGCCTAAATTAAAAGCCATATATTTTATAAAACCCGGGAATATAGAACCCCAAACAGTGCAGTGCAAAGAGCACAACCTGCCTTCTCCAAGTCAAGCAGCCTGAATTCTAGCTGGGACTGGGTGACCTCATGTGTGTCACCGGGCTTCCCTGTTCACAGCTGTAGGTGACTAGGTGGTCTCGAAGGTCCTATCGCAAATATTTCATAATAAAAGGGTGCCTGTCGAGTCATAATCAAGGTGACTTTGTGTCTGGACATGCTTGTAAATTTATTTAACCCTCACAACAATCTTAAGAGCCAGGTTCTATCATCACCCCATCCCACCCTTTTATAGATGAGGAAGCTGAGGCACAGAAAGGGTAAACAGATTTCCCAAGGATGCAGGACTGGTTGCTGGTTACAAGATTCCAACTCAAACAGTTACATCCCCAACCCACGCTTTTAACCACTATTGCCCTGCCTCTTTGTCTTGTGGTTACAAAAACCTACTCCAGGGTCTTTTTCCCTCGGAAAACTATGCTTTAGCCCTGGATCCACTGTGAATCTAGGAAGGAAAGTGATCTGGGATCAGATGGAAATGGCTGGAGACAAGAGAGCCCCCGGGAAGTGGGAGGTAGTGGATCCTGCAAGAAGAGAGCCTTACTCTTTGAAGGAGCTATAATACTGGTTGACAAACTCGATAGCTTGAGGTAGAAGCTCATCTGGGGAGGTAGGCTTGTCCCTGGGTCCTCTGGTCAAACTTTTGGGGTTCATGATGGCTCCCAGGCAACACTTGGACTTGCAAGCAAGATCCTGGAAAAAGAGAGGCAGGTGGTAAGGTGGGCTACTTGGCCCCTCAGACAGGTTTTAAAGGCCATTCTCTTCCAGGGCCAACTCTCCTGGCCACCTCCTTCCACTCTGGCTGCTCCAGCAGCCTGCCACCCCTCTCCACCCCTGTGGCACTTCCTCCTTAGGGTCCACCAGGCTTTCTCCCCACCTAGACCTCCTTTCTTCTACTGGCTGGACCCCAGTGGATGTGAGCTGGTGTTGCTCCCTTCAGCCCAGGCTCAGTTTCTGACCCTATCCCCAGCCAGCCCCAGACCTAGAGCAACATCAACATCGATCCCTGGGAAAATCTCAACCACCTTCTCATTTAAAGAAGCTGACGTGGCTCCTGGGAACACACTATAGGTGTTCAGTCAAAATGAATCAAAAGATTCAAAGATTCATAGAGGATGGCACAGAAAAAGTACTAGAAGGAAATACACCCAAATGTTAACTATGGTAATTTCTGGAAGGTGTAGGAAATCATTCTGCTTTCATGATCTAGAAATTTTCAATTCTTTCCCACCTAGATGCATTCAGTAGAATGCATTCTAAAGTTAGAATGAGAAATTGAGAAGCTAGGGAGAAAAAGCCCTAAAGGACACTTAGTCCAACTACTCACTGGTTGCTTGAGCCCCTCTCCAATCTCCCTATCAAATAGCACTTGAATCCTTCTAGTGACAGGGAGCTCACTATCGATGTAGTTCAGTTCATCAGTAGGTAGGTCTGTCAAAAAATTCACTGATACTAGGCTCAAATCTGTGTTTCTCTTGGAAAGATTTGTTCCTGTAACCGTTTATCACACTTACCCGTTATCTATGAGGGGGGTTCTTAGGGAATTAGTGTAATTTGCTTCCTACTGTTATTTATGAAGAACACAAGTCTCTGTTCCCAGCACACTTTGCCCAAACTGATGACTGTTTGCTTTGTCAAAGGGGACATCTGTTTGATCCCCTAAGGGCCCTAATGGATTCACTGCCTTGGGATAAAGGTGGTTCTCCCTGAAACCCGAGACATCTCACCCCTTTGGCCTTGTGGTGAAGTGTATCTTGGAAAGTCATCCCACTGCCCCAGTTTTTGATCCTCACGTGCCGTGGGCAGGCTGATGGAGGTGCACCCAGCTTGACTGGGGATTCTGGAGACTTCTAAAAGGGGAAAAAAACAAAGATGTCGAAATGCCTTCAGCCCTAAGACCCCAAAGGTCTCCCCCAATCCCCTGGGCCCTGCTTTGGCTTTGGGTGGGGTAAGAAGTTGAAGTGGGTACATAAGTCAGGGTGCTGGTTCATGTCCCTCCTCCCTTCCCAGAAACCTGGCCTCCTGGGCCAGTGCCTGCTGAGAGCTCCAGGTGCTTGGGCCACAGGCCAGGCTTCTCTCCTCAACCAAGACCCGGCCAAATGCTCCCTCAGAGGAATTGCAACAGGAGGGACCAAGGTTAGATGCGAGGGAGACTACTGTCACAGTCAATACTGCTGAGAACAGAAATCAGGAAAAGGAAGAATGTGCATTGAGGAATATAAAACCATCTTTGCTCCCATATCCCAACTATTTCTCTGCCCACCTCTCTGGAATGCTGAGGTCCAAAGCACTTAGGGAAGAAAGAACCAGTAGGATAGAGGCTGGGGACTGGGATCAAAAGCTCAGCTGCTGAGCCCAAGACTATTTTGGAGTGTTCTATCCCTGTCCCCATGAATGGTCTCCTCTCACCCATACCTGCCAACCCACACAGGCATCCACATGCCAGTGCACCTTGGGGGATACTGATCTTGATCACCATGGGTCATCCTGCTCTCCCAAAGCCCTTCCTTGCCCCAGTCTGTGCCCACTGGGTCTCCACTCGCTGCCCAGACCCCAGCCTCCACCAGGCTGCTCAGCCTGCCTCTGCCTGGGCAAGGGAGGAAGGGGCCCCCACACCCATTGGACTCACTGACCTTTACTGTCCCCAGGAAGGGCTGGGGGCCCTCATTCTGGTGCTTGCAGAGGCTGGGGCGCTTGGTGTCATCCTGCGTCACTGGACTGTGAAAGGAAACAGTTATCATGAGATGGAGTATCTGAGGGCAGAGAGGCATCTTGGAGTAACCCTTCTACCAGCCTGTCATTTGGTGGATGGGAGGACTGAGGTCCAGAGGGTAGGAGTGAATTGCTCATGGTCCCCCATCAAGGAGGACGTGTGCATGTGGCAGGGGAGGTAGTCAGTCAGACCCAGTCTCCTCACCATCACCATTCTCCCTCCTCTTCTCTTTCTCTTGCCTTCCCTCTCCAAAGCCAGAAAGGCATGAAAGGAGCTGAAGCAAAGCCAGCAGCCCAAAGGAAACTATGACAGAAGCTCTGGGAAGATGCCCCTCTCAAAAGCCAAGTACAAACGTGGGCAGGCAAAGAACAGGTCCTCCCAGTTCAGCAGCACTGCCCACCAACCGCTCATCTGGGGGAACTTAAGCTTTTTTATTTAAAGTATTTGATTTGTCTTGGCTTATTTATTTATTCTAAATTCTTATTATGGAAAATGTTAAACATACACAAACAGAGATAATAAAGTAATAAACCCTCATGGGCCCCTTCAACCACATTCAACCCAATCAACAATTATCTATCCATGGCCAGTCTTGTTTCAGCTCTACTCTCCCAGCCCCCGCCATCAGTTTAAAGCAAGTCTGAGATGCCCGGTCACACTTAAATATCTCAGTAAGTATTTCTGAAAGATAAGGACTCTTTTAAAAAAGATATTGGTTGTTTTTATTTTAAAACAACAGATTTAAAGAACTTTGCCCGTCTTTTAGAGCAGAAAAAGCCCTAATAGTCTGAAATCATTCAGAAACTTTTGTTTCTGGTTTGGGATTTCAGGTTCAATCTCCTGGCAAATGCTACAGAGAACAGAAGACATGTGACTCCTTGGGCTGACTACCCATGAGCACCCTTCCACGAGTCACATCCTACACATGCCTCCTCGTGAGGTAAATCACACTATGGGGGCACTTTTGTAGGAAAGCTTGCTGTGTTCCTTGTTCTTTGCAGTATTTTCTGGGGTATGCATGCATGCGTGCACATGCCTAAGAGGAAGGGGGGTTAGAGAGTGTTACAAGGGTCTCTCATTTTCCACTTTACATATATCTGTGATGTTGGAAAATGAGCATCGCTTTTATTATTGGAGATAATATTTATATTAACATTATATAATTTTCTATAAACATTACATAGTAGCATTATATGCTTTATAACTATAATGAGATAGTGACCTTTAAGTACACAAGTAATTATCAAAAACAACTTCTATCTGATTCAGGTGATCCAGCGGCCCTGCATAGCGGCCTCCATATGACCAGCGTTCATCATCTCTCTGGTGTATCCACCAGAAAAAAAAGCCAATAAAAGGTAATCTAGATATTCATGGCTGAGTAGTCATCATGGGGCTGCTTAAATAGGAAGATGTTTTGTGGCCGGGGTCCTCAAAACATTCTTAAAGCTCTTACAGCTCGTCTCAATTTTTTGCCGTCATTCCTCATCCAAACCCCGGCCTACTTGTTCTTGCTTCTTCTCACTTACTTCCGGCTATAGAATTGGAGAATTTTGAGAAGCTTACTGAGGCGTAGTAACGTTTAGATTGAGAAGCAATGTCTTTGTACACATGACATAACTACTGTTCACAAATATTAAAAAGCTACTTGAAAATCCACTGTACAGATAGACCATGGTGAGCCTGACTCCATTGCCTATGGCTGGATATTTAGGTTGTGTACAGTTTCTCCACTATTATAAACAATGCCTCAAACTGTATACATGGTCTGATGCTGTGTGTGTGTGCACACGTGTGTGTGAGCATGTGTGTATGTGTACAAGCATAGAATATATCAGTAAATGTCAACAATGACTAGCATTAAGTGATGAGAGCACGGTGACTTGGATTTTACTTTATACTTGTCTGCATTTTCCAACTTTTTACAGTGCCTATGAATTCATTTCATAATTGGGAAAAATTCTTTAATTTGAAAATGACTAAATAAAGCTATGCACAGCCCCTTTCCTCTCCCAATTAGCAGAGTTCTTTGGGCTAGCTACTGGGAGATGGGGTGACTAGAAGCCAGGTGAGCACATTAAGGATCTGGGTACTTAGTGACAAATTATTGCATCGTCTACCCAGACACTCAGGCAAGCTGGCTAAACCCGCAGCTGTGCTTGGTCCTGCTTGGTCTTTCATGGGCACTGAGGACTCCTAAGGACCCCCGAGAGACTGTGGTGCTTACTTAGAACCGGGACCACCCACAAAGCTGGGGACGCTGAGGTCAGAGCTGAAGTCTGTGGCTTCTTTGGAGCGGAACTGGAGTCCTGACTCACGTGCGTTTCCTATTCCTTCCCCACCTGCTCACCTCTCCACACACCAAGGGATGGGGGCAGGGAAGCACTCTGGGAAATGGATCATATTTGTAAAACAAGTTACCTTTTTCTCTCTTAACCATGTCTGTCCTAATGGTGTAGCAGCCACAGTGCTAAAAATTCTAGAAAGTTCCCAAGGACCGAAATATCCACAAGTTCTGCTACAGCCCGCATACACGTCTCTGGTGGGTGCATGTGGGATTCTCTGGGTCTTTGTGGCTACCGAGTTGCAACCTCTTATGCGTTCTAAACGAGGAAAACACTTTTAAGTAAATCCTCACCGGAATCCTACAGAGCGAATATTCCAACCCTCATATTTTCACGGAAAAACGAGGTTCAGAGAGGGTCTGTGCCACGGCGGGTTGGAGTCCGGTCCCCGCTCGGAGCCGCCCGCCTCCCTCCCAGGGCGGACCCCGGCCCGGCGGGAGTACCTGGCTCGGCGCGAGCCGCAGGCGGGCTGCGGCCGAAGGATCCTGCGGAGGAGCCGGCAGAGCCGGGGCCGGGCGGCCTCGCACGCCGCGCCCAGCCCCTCGCGCATGGCCCCGGCGCGGGCGCTGCTAGGAAGGCGCCCCGCGCCGCGCCGCGCCGGCTGCTTTATAGCCGCCGGACCCCGCAGCCCCCGCCCCGGGGTGGAGCGAGCCGGAAAAGCGGCGGGACTTGGCTTCACCCTCGACTGGTCCCAGGCCAGAGTGTCGTCCTGGGCTCCCCATTCCCAGTGGAACACAGCTGGCATCCGCAGGGAAGTCTGCCTTTTGAATGCCTCTGGGCTTTCTCTCGGCTAAGAACCAAGGGTAAGTATGGCTGAATTGGGGTTATTTCCCATGAATAACAATAATGATCATAAGAGTAACGCCCACTTATGGTTCTTTATAGTTTACAAAGCCAACTTTCCTGTTATTTCATCTATCCTTTCCAAACCCAGTCAAGAAGGCAATTCTATATTGTCATCCCCACTTTATTGAGAAGGAAGTTGAGAGCCCAGAGAGGTTTATAATCTTGCCCAAGGCCACACAGCAGCCCTAGGGCCACAGCCCAAGCAAGCTCTCTCACCTCATAGTGTTGCCCCTTCCCCAAGTGCTATTTTTTCTCTGCATTGTTCAGTGTGATTCCAGGAACTGGGCCAAATAAAGCCCAGGGCTGGAGGTGATTTTTAGTGGGAGACACAGGGAGATGGGCAGTTGGACCAGGAGCCACCTCAGGTCCCTTCCAGGCTCCTAGTCCTTTCTACCTGGAAAAGCACAGGGCCTCCTGACTTTGCTCCATCTGCACCTTGCTCCTGCACTGAGAACAGAATAACTCCTAGGGTCCAGAGAGGGACAAGGCAGCAGCCCTCCACCTCAGAGTATGCTTAGCCCTCCTGGACTTATTCCAGGATATTTAATCCCAACCTAGATTAAAGCAGAATGAAAGAGTGTACATATTTATTCTGAGCCAACTGCAACACAGCTTGACTTTGTTCTAAATTCCATATATCTTCATTTCAATGTTCCCAACATTTGCCCTTGTCTTGAAAATACACACACACACACACACACACACACACACACACATCATGTTCACTTCCTAATCATTTGTTTACACAAAATACAGAATCATTAGTCACGTATTATAGGTTCTGAGTCTTATTACACCTGGATGGATTTGAAAATTACTTTTTAAAATCAAAATATATTAATTGGTTCCCATTGCTTTCAGGATAAAATCCCCTTTGCACTGCTGCTTCCTCTTCCAGGAACATTCCCCACCCACCCCCCAACACACATACACACACACTGTAGGTTACAGTCCAGCTGGGTTTACCTCCTTCCAAAAGCATTCTCTCACCCTACTCCTCCCCACACTATGGCCAAGCCAGGCTCCCCCGCAGTATCCCCAGAAGAGTTCCTAGTGCCCCCTCATTCTCCTGTAACCTCTTGTCTATCTCTGTGTCCCACTTCACTCCTACCCCAATTTATAGAGCTGTTTAACATCATCCTATTCTGCATGTAGTCCTCCCCAAATCAGTGAGGAAGACACCATTTTTTCCATTCCCTCCCTGACAGCAGGAACTGGGTCTCTTTTCTATCTCCCAGCCTGGCACATAGTAGGCCCTCAGGGAGATCCCAGATAGTGTTGAGGTTATGAGTTTGAACTTGGCTCAAACTTCAGCTCCATCATTTTCCAGATACCAATCTTGAGTATGTCACTCAATCTTGTAAAATAAAGATAATAAGAATTTCCGTCTCATTACTGACACAGTGGTAAGAACTGTATAAACATTATCTGTTATTTTTAGCCATTGTGTATGCAATTAATAAATGGCTCAATTTACTGTTTACTTAATTAATAAACAGAAAGGCTTCATTGACATCCCAGGACACCCCAGCGCAGTGTCAGGTGAGCAGCCCTCAGCAAATAATTGTTAATGGACTGGAATATGCTCAGCACCAAAAGTGTGGCAGCGCTGTTTAGCGGTTACAAGCCAGACTGCCAGGTTTGACCCCTAGATCTGTCATTTGCTAACTGTGAGATCTTAAAAATTATTTAAACTTTCTAGGCTTCAATTTCCTCATTGCTGCAATAGGAAGATAACAAAACTTCCTTCTTCGTGGATTATTGGGAGGGGTAAATAAATCAATGTGTGATCATATCTCTCTATCACATCTAATATCAGATTTGAGTACTTCTGCCAGCCCATCCAAGCTTAAAAAGATGGGTTAAGTGAGTGGTTTGCTTCAGGTCAACCTACAGCTCAGAGCCCCGCCTGGGGTCTGAGCTCAGTTCTCCTGAATGGTCCAAAAACACAAGTCAGGAATAACTGTCAGTGCTGTTAAAGGGTATGGGATTCAGAGATAAAAGCCGTAGGCCACACTATAGGGAGTGGGAAAGGATCTTGAAAGATAGGGGATGGATTGGGTCTGGATGAGTCAAGAGAGGAATGTACTGTGTAAACTGAGGAAGGCTGGTCTGGCCAGGTGGGATGGGCTCTCTCTCTGGGAAGAGTGATCATGCAGAACCCTACAGTCAGACCCCAGTGTAATGGCAGGCAATAGGGAGCCACTGAAGACTCTAGAGCAAGAGCATGGATTGCTAGAAGTCAAGTTGGAGTAAGAGAGGTCAGAGCTGGTATGGGGGCTGCAGGTAGGAAGGCCAGAGGTTGCCATGAGGTGAAGAGAAGGAATGGAAGGGTGACTTGCTGACAGAGAAGAGTCAAGCAAATTCCTGGGGTTCAGGCCCTTCCTAGATCCTGGGAGGAACAATGAAGCCTCTGTCAGTCTGCAGCATTTGAATCTGAAGAGCCAGGAAGACATCTAGAGGCTATCCAGTACTGTGTTCCCATCCTTTGGTCCCTTGGCCATCTCAGCCACCATAGCCCTGATTGCTTGGTTGCAAACATTCTCTCCTCTATTCAATGCACACACTATACCTGGACTGTCTTGCTCAAGAATTTACAGTGGTTCCCCACCGCCAAGCAGAGCAAGTCCAAATCTCCCACTCTTCATTAAAGTCCTCAGTGCTCTGGCCTCACCGCTCCTACCCCAGCTCCTCACCCCCACCCCAGGTCTAAGGACAGTCATGCTTGCTTCTGTCTCTGAGTCTTTGCCCGCCCTGCCCCCTTCCTGGAACGTCTTCACAACTTCTCTTCACTTCTCCACATTCTGTCCACTCTTCCAAGTTCACCACAAGCCCATTCGCTTCTGTGAAGCCCTTAGAGGGAACTCTGTTTAATGTTGCTCAACCTCATCCCAGCTACCAACAGCAATAGCAGTGATGACAACGGCAACACATGCCATTGATTGAGCACTTACTCTCTGCTAGGCATGGTGCTAAGTTGTTTGCATGTGAAAATTTGTTTAATTCTTACCACTACCCAAGAAAATAGGCATTAATACTTCTTCTCAAGGATGAAACTCAAAGGCTAGGGGCTTTGCCAAAGGTCCCGGAGCCCATGCTATTAACCCTGCTGCTTTTCTGTGGCCTGTCAGGTACACTCAGGGTTACCATGCTGTCCACCTCTAGGGGGCGCCCTGCACCGTAGTCCATGGGAAAGGCTCTTCTGTGGTTGTAGGGCTATGAGGCTCCCAGGGTGGACTACGGCTTTGGTTCCATTAATGCTTTCATGTTATTGCAGATTGCCTTTCACTTGAGCAAGCCTCAACCTCCAGTCCCAGCTGATAAACTCTTCTAGCATGCTCTGGAAGCCTGTCCAGTGACTGGTCAGCTGGCTGATTTCTCTTGCTTCTGCCTCTTTTGCTTTTCCTACAAGCAAGTACGGTGTGTGTGTGTGTGTGTGTGTGTGTGTGTGTGTGTGTGTGTGTGTGTGTTCAAATTCCAACTTTGTAACTAGCAGTCATATGGCCTGGGGGAAGTTACTTACTTCTCAGAGCTTCTCTTTCTTCATCTGTAAAATGAGACAATACTTCACATACTTCACAGAGCTGCCATGAAGATCCGCTGATATGCAAGGCATGTCAAGTGCCATGTAGAGCACTGGCAGAGTGGGTGCTCAGTAAACTATAATAAACCCTCATGTTTATTGAGTGCCCGCTATGTGTGGCACACTGCTAAGTGCTTTACATGCGCATTCTCATTTCATCCTCAACAAGCTATGAGGAGGATCTCACTGATGTCCCCATACTGTAAATGAGAACATTTGAAGCTCAGAGATGTTAACTGGCCCTAGGTCACAAATCTGGTGAGAACAGCACAGGGCCAGCTAGTACAGCACAACATGGGGCTTGGATACATTTTGTCTAATATCCCAATACTCTTCACCAGGTGGATAATCAAAATATCTTAACAACTGGTGAGGCATACACACTGGTGAATCAGAACAGATGTCAGCCAGGATGCCACCCCAGTTCTAACCATTGGGCTATGCTGCCTCCCATTATCAAGCAAAGGATTCCATATTCCCTCCCCATATTCTTCCCTTAGAAATTCCAAGCTCCCTGAGGGCCAGGACTGTGCCATGTCCCTTTCCTTTACCCACAGCGTCAAGTGCAATGAGATACACAATAAACAGTGGCTGCATCAAATTCCAACAGGAACATCCAAGAAGCAACTAGTGAGATAAGACCTCCAGTGAGAAGCTGAGAGCAGAGAGAGGAATTCGAATCCGGTAGTGCAAGGTGGGAGACAAGGTGGATATGGAAACCAAGAGGAGATGAGCAGGAGGTAGTGGTGGCAGGGGAAAGTTTACCTGGGGGGAACCTGGATGGCTTTCCCCATGTTGTTGTTGATGTCTCGTTCCTTTGTCAATTCATACTGGTATGATCTGGCCTTGAAAAGAAACTTCCAAAGAGAGGCCATCTCTGTGGCTTTGCAAAGCAGGTCACTTCTCTGGACTTAAACTCAGAGGTCCTTCCCCGTGGGGCTGAGGAAAAGGGAGGAGATGGCAATGGAAGGTTGATAAAGGAGGGTTTCCGGTACTGGATCTTCTTAATATGGTTTATTTACTAAAGAATTGTACAAAAGCTGACATAAGTCTTGAACAGCCATTTCATCAATGCTTCACAACCTCTTTTCCTATTTGGGGATTGGATTTGGGGCACTTATGGATGTCGACTTTAATTCTAAAAAGCTACATAACAATCTAAAGGAAAAATACTGGACTGTAGGTCAACAAGAACATAGCACATATCCTGGGAGCTTCCTTTATAGGACCTGCCAGCCCACCAGACCCAGGCAAGCAAGCTTCATCCCTGGCTGTCCCGAGGCAAGGTGGGGAGGAGCCTGCTGGTCACTGACACTTGGGAGCCTTTGCCCGGACCTGCAAGACCTTTTCCAGCAGCAACTGTTAGCAACTCTTGTGTTATGCCTGTTATTAGGGAAAGTACTCAGTTGCACATTGCCTTTCTTTTAAGATATTGCGATTGTTATTGGCGCTATCTTTTTTATCATTTAGATGGGAAATAATTATTTGTGAAAAAATGCACTCAATTCTCAACATTTGAGATCATCATCTTTAGAAGAAAAAAAAAAGACCAAAAAAGGCAACCTAAGTGGAAGCTCAGGTCTAGTCTGAACTCGACCCCAGCATACCTCCTCACTAGAAAAACCCTTTGCACTGGGAAGCAATGTAGTGTTGTGATCCATGTTACACGACCTAGTTACATGACTTAGATGGAGTTATTTAACTGAGATTCATTTCTTCATCTATAAAATGGACTTAATAATATCTGTCTTCAAAAAATTTGGGAGGAAAAAGATGCATGTTATAAAGATTGGATAGGATAATCTAGGTAAAAAAAAAAAATTCTTAGCAGATTATTCCCCACCATCCAGTCTGAATTTTCCAAAAAGTTTTTCCTTAAATGTAGCAACCACAGCAAATTTTGCAGGAAAAAAATTTAAACAAGATACCCTATTCAAATGGCCAGGCCTTATGCTGGCATTGCTTAGACTTCCCACCAGTTAATCTCTGTAGGCAGAAAATTCCCAAAGTTTTCTGAGCCTTCCCAAACAGGAAAAAGCAAAACTCTCTCAAAATGGCAGTTTCCTCAGAAATAAAGACAACTCACCTCGCAGCTGGCTGTGCAGCCTCTGAACAGGACAGACAAGCAGACTGTGGGAAGACCTGAGCCTTGAGACCTTTGTAAACACCTATAACTCTTCAGTCCTCTGACTAAGGGTGGCTGAGAGGCTTCAAATCAGTGATGCTGAGTTCTCTTGGACCAGAGAACCTCAGTCTTCAACTCACTGCCAAGTTATGATCACACTGGAAGCTAAGCAGTATTTATACCCACCCCATGCCAGGGAGTGTCCCTGGCTGGGTGTACAGTTAGCTAATTTATGACAGGGACTCCTGGTCTGTTAGTGACTTGATCCTGCTATGACATCATCCCGTGTAGTACATCTTCAATAAATTCACCTCTTCCTGGTTCCAGGTCCAAGGCAGCTAGCTGCTCAACGGCAAGATGGTGGGTCCGATAAAGAAGTCATCACAGAGTCAGATTGTATTTAGCTGAGCCACATTGCTTCACTTTTGGCATCTGGGGGATTTTCTTTATTTCCTCAGCAGGGAGCGTTCAGGTTAATTCCTGTCCAGCCTTTCGGTTTCCAGTCTGTGGCAGGAATCCAGGAAGCTGAGGAATATTGACAATATGCAACACACTGGAAAATGCCCAGGATACAGAAGGCCAGTGATGCTGGATGATGCCAGTGTTCCAAACAGGTCCCTGAAATATTCAGCTTGAGGTTTTTGGAAAGGAAGAGAAGACATTGGTACAGAGAGACCTCTTAGCAGCTGGTGTCACTGATGTCTCACCCTGCAGCTCTATGTAAATTATGGTAGAATGACATGTAGAATTATTTTCTACAGGGGAAGAATTCCTTCGTTATAAAAGAAATTATGTTATAACTTCTTATATGGAAAATTATAATTTCTTGTAATGTCATTTATTATAATGCTTCAAATCCAGTATTTCTACATGGTAGGAAGTGTTCCATTAGAAAAATAAAATAAGAATTACATTAGGGGAGAGTCAAAAAATGGAGGGAAAAAAACTGCCCTCAATCTCATCATCCTAACACGTCACTGCCACCATCCATTCATTTCCTTCCTGTCTTTCCCAAATTAAATGTGGCATTATAATGCATTTAACTTGTCTAATATAAACAAACTAAGTTACAAAAAAGATATGAATAGGAGCTCAATGGCCTCTGTTAATTAAATGAATGAATTAATTAATTAAAAAGTAGTAGATTGCTATAAGTTTCAGCATACCAAAGCCATCCTTCTTTCAGGCTTCAGTCAATTCGTTCAAGAAAACCAATACTGTTTAAGGAAAGATGCAGAGTCTCTGGGCCCAGAAAGTACGAAGCCTAAAGAAAGAAATGGGTAATTATAGTACAGGGTGCTACATACAGTGATAGAGGGATGGCACAGTGCCAGATTAGCTGAATCTGCATTGCTCCAGGAAGGTTCACAGGGAAGAGGACACTAGGGCAGGGTTTTGAGGGATGATTAGGTGTTTACTTCACTCTAACTCCTGTAACTGCTTCCACTTGTTCTGGCTATACCTGCAGCAGTGCATATGTTAACTCCTTTAACTCCTCCAATAACCCTATGAGGTGGGTACTATATTTGCCATTCGTGGAATCCTCTAGAATCCCATCTAATTGGCGTCAGAACACCTGGTTGGTTTTGCTTCAGAAAATGGAGTCATTCAGTTATTTGATTTGTCAAACATGTGACAGTTGGGCTTTGGACGCAGGGGCAGTGAAATCCCTGGACATGTATGCACTGTCCTTCACTTGAGGCTGGTGCCCTGGCTCACTCTCTTAGATGCTCCCGCCCCCAATGGAGAGGACTCCCAAATGCGGTCCCTGGGGAGTGTCTCCACGTCCTCATTATCTTGTCATCAGCTTACCACCTTGACGGGCCTCCCTTGCATGATCCTCCTGAACTGTGTGGTGCTTACAATCACCGAGATGCCTATGTGTCCATTGCCTTCTTTAATTCCTTACCCCCTGAACCGGTGTAGAAATTGAGGCACCTGGAGTCTCAGGTGAATCTGTGGCTGAGTCAGGCAGGAATGCAGATCTCCCGATTGTTTGCCCACTGAATCATGAGCCCTTAGGGACAGGGACTGTGATGTCTTCACCACCTAATATCTCTAACACCTACTGAATGACACAGAGTGGGAATTCAGGGAAGTATTAGCTGAACGAATGATGAATGGAATGATAAATAAATGATGAGTGGTATCAATCGAAGGGTATCTGGAATGCCTGGCACAGGGTGAGAGCTCAGTAACTGTTTCCTTTCTATTTCTCGCATTCTGGGAATGATATAGCCTGAGTTTCAAGGCTACCATGTCACCTTGGGCCCTGCTCTAACCCTTCATCTGCCAACCCTGATGGTCTTGGCCTGTGACAGGGTTTGGGTCAGCAGTTACTGTCTAACCTGAGCACCAGCCTTTGAGAACATGGCTGGAAAGATTCTGGGTTCTCTACCGAGCTCCTGCGTGACTTTGGAGAAGTCACCTTTCATCTCTGGGCCTAACTTTTCACATGACAAGTGGCAACCAATGTAAAGTGAGTAATGAGATATAAGAAAATGCTGTGAACTATAGAGCAAAAAGGCAGCCGATAACAAAAATTGTTATTCTGTGGGTCTGAGAATAATAATTTGCCTTTTGACAAAAAACAACCTGCCTTCCAAATTATCCTTCCTCAGAGAGGTCAGCGCTCCACCACAAACATTTGCTTTTAAATTTCCAATTCTCCTCTCTCTGTAACATTACATTCCTTTATTTCTGTTTAATTGGGATTAAACTCACGTAACATAAAAATTCACTATTTTAACTATTTTAAAGCGTATACTTCAGCAGTTGTTAATATAGTCACAATATCGTGTGTAACTATCACCACTATCTTAATACTCTCTTAATTGGTGAATAGCGAGCAGGGGAGTAAAAACAACAATAAGGATTGTGACACACAGAGAGGTTAAGAGATTCACCACGGTCACACAGCAAGCAGCCTCTGAGCCAGGACAAGCAGTGGGCCCTGATGCCCACCCCAGAGCTCTAGTCTGCAGGTCCAGGGCTGGCCTTCACCTGGACGCTGTCGTGGATTTTCCTCTCTGCATATCCTGTGGCTTCCCAGGTTGCGTGGCTGCCTCACCCTTGGCCCAGCTCACCCAACGGGCAACATTCCTGGACTACCTCTGATGATGGACACAGCAGATAAATGTTACTAAGGAGAAATAAAAGAGTACGTTGAAGAGCAGACTGGGGACAGGTAAGCTCCTGGGAGGGTGGGGACGGAGGTTCTGAGGCTGCTGTGGAGAAACGCCCTCCTCCCTTTGTTACCAGCACATCACGAGCACTGCCATGCCAAGAGCGACTGGCACTGGAATTTTGGTCTTGTCATTCGGGGACTGATTTTCCATCAAATAAAGTTGATCTGTCCTTACACCAGGTTGTGGAGATGACTCAGCTTCAGTTGGCCCTTGGGAGTTAGCAACTCTGAAGCTCTTTCTACAAAAACAATGATCAGAGTGAACACTTACCAAGAAAGGCATTTATATGGATCAACCCTGTGAACAACAGCCTGTGAGGTGAGGGTAATTACTAGCCCCATTTTATAGAGAGGGAAATTGAGTTTCCTTCTGCGAATGTAGACGGCTTGTCCAAGATCACCCAGCCAGGTGGTGGCAAGGCTAAAACCCTGGAGTTCCACCTCGAAGTCTTGAGTCCTCTTCCCTACCCCTTCCAACCTGCCACACCCTGTGAGGGGCAGAGCCTGGACAGC
The DNA here is from genome assembly GCA_028627145.1 of Eidolon dupreanum. Taxonomy (NCBI): domain Eukaryota; kingdom Metazoa; phylum Chordata; class Mammalia; order Chiroptera; family Pteropodidae; genus Eidolon; species Eidolon dupreanum. The sequence continues at coordinate 76,455,872 of CM053506.1, read as the reverse complement.
CCTAGGGGGTCGAGGCTCTTGCACCACACCCTACTGCTTTTCTTGGAGTCTTTTCTTCCTCCACCTTCCTGTAATCATCATTCTCCATAACAAAAATAATTACAGCTACCATGGACCAAGCACTCTCTCAGTAACTAGAGCCAGGTACTGAGCTTTCATTACCTCTGTCAACCCTCCAGCAGCCTCCTGCGAAGGTACTATTATTATGACTATTCACAAGTAAGGAAACTGAGATACGAAAGGTTGAGCAACCAGCCCAATGTCACTCAGCTCATAAGGGCAGAGCTGAGGGTTGGCCCAGGTCTGAGACCAAGGTGCTTGCTAGGTATGCTCTTGCGCGTGTGTCCCTTTCTGTATGTGACTACAACCCAGGGGCAAGGTAAGGAAGTGGCAGGAAGGAGGTAGGAAAATGAGGCCAAGGTAAGAGCTGAAGGCGACATGGGGTTGAATGATCTCCCCCAGGTACCAACGTCTGGTGCCAGCTCTATGCAATATAAGGAAGGCACAGGGTGTGAGGGGCAGGAAGGAGGACAGGAGACCTGCTGTGTGCCCCTGCTTCACAGAAGCCCCTGTGGAATCCTCTCACCAGCTCTTTGAGGGAGCTATTGGCATCTGTAATTTACTGAGGAAAAATTAAGAGAGAGAAAGTGACTTATCTGAGTCAACCAGGCAGGAAGGGACAGAGCTTGGATTTGAACCCAGAACTGTCAGGCTCCAAAGGCAAGTTCTTTCTGTGCCATATGTTTATGGGGTGCTTTTCAGGCAGGATGCAGCACAATAGTAGGCAAAGGAGTGATCTCAAAGACATAATCCTTGTCCTCCTAATTCCCAGAATGTGCATAACAACAAGGAATGGAGGGCCACCTTTCGTTGTACCCTAAGCTCTACAAGGACAAGACTCTCACAATTATCGCTGTATTCTCGTGGTACACAGTTGGTGCTCAAACATTGATTGCATGGAGGATTTGTGCACTCGCTATGTGCACATCATTTTACCCAACCCTGTGACAACCTTGCAACAAATGTGTCATCATTCCCATTTTACAGGCAGGGCACTGAGGCTCAGAGAGTTATCCTACTGGCTCAAAGACCCGTAGATCAAAATTGGACAGCCAGAAATGCAGACCCACGTTCCCCCAGCTCAGAAGCCAGGGAGCTCTCCGCTGAGGGGCTCTGCACTGACTCTAGTGCTCTACGAAGTGCTCACTGCACTACCCACATGCCAAGGGCACCAGACCTTCAGGGGCTGAGGAGGGGGTTACTCAAGGGGTCTGAGATCCCTCAGGCAAAAGGGGCACTTGAAAGACAGAAGCACTTAGATGGGGTGAGGGGACGGAGCAGAGTAGCTCAGGCCAGAGGCAAAGCCTCCACCTCCATCACTTCTAAATGAGAGCATCCTTTCCCCATGGTGGAAGTGCCGTATCTCTCTGAACCCAGGGGATTCTCACTCTTGTCCAGAAAGCTCCAGCTCAGCAGTCCTGGCACCTGGTGTCCCAATAGGAGTAAACAAAGTAGCAAGGTGTCGGCATGTGGTTTTTATAGCAAGCCACAGGGTTCTTGGGCAGGTCATGCCGCTTGCTCTCAGGGTCAATGTACCTAAGGCAATCCAGAGGGAATTTGTGGTGGTACCTGGAATAACAGTTTTTTTTATTTTAATAGTTGAAGTATTTATTGATGTGCTTACTGTCTGTGGCAATTTACTGATTTTCTATCTGTGGAAAATGATAAAAATTTTGTTTTAGAAAAACATTTAAGTTAAAAAAGTAGATATAAGGAAAAATATTTAAACAAATAATAAAGTAAGTGGTTTGCAGATGTGACAGAAATTATGAAGGTGAGACACAACTGGAAGGAAAGTATACTAGAGAACATGTGAGTTTGGGTCTTTCTCTACGTGTGTGTGTGTGTGTGTGTGTGTGTGTGTGTGTGTCCCATGGCAAGTCACATGTCCTGTCTAGGCTTCACTCCCCTCCTCTGTCAAAGGAAGTTTTGGGAAGAGGCTTTATAAGGATTCTCACAGTCCTGGTACCCTAAGATGTTACGTTTCAAAGGAGCCCCCCGCCCCTGAGCCTCACATCATTTGTTGACTGACCACTAGATGGCATGAATCACAAATTCAAGCAGCTCAGTAGTCAAGGTCTCCCCAGGAATGAACCACCTTGAATGACTTGGAGATGACAGAAACAGAGGGATTTTTGCTGGAAATGCCCAGGTGGTCACCTGAGGTAGACAGACCTGGAGTGAACCAGGAGATGGACAGCTTTGCTCACTGAGCCCCTGGAATGTGACTCATGCTGGCCGGTGCAAGCCTGGCACTACACTAGCAGGGCTGATACAGTGGGTGAGGATCTGACCAGCTCTCAGGAGTGGTCCAGCCAGGAATTTTCTTGTTGACGCTCCCCAGGACATTCTCCCTTCCATACTGCTTCCTGGGCCGAGGATTATCTGGGCAACTCCTGAGGCAAGTGTATTTGGGGCATGCGGGAGACATTAGTAGGGGAATGGGGAAGGGGCAGGTAGTCATCAAGGATGTGCTCTTAAGTCAGCTACCACAGCAGGCAACCAGAGTTCAACCACAAGAGAAAAGTTAAGAAAGAGTGTAGAACCCAGGCCTCAGAGTGGCCCCACCTGAGAGGCTGCTGGCTATTTGCCTAGCAATTTCAGAGCATCACTGGCTGAGGTTGATCCTGGGGGAGGTTAACTCCCCAAGGCCTGCTGTGCACAGAGTCACCTTCCTTGGTTCTGAAAAAGCCTTCAGGCCAGGAGATGAAGATGATGGCAGCTGGAATTCACAAGGTGCATTGGAATAGTCATGCGGGCAGAGGACAGGCTGTACAGGGCGATAAGTGGGTAGGGGTAAGCTAAACGGAAGAGGAAGAAAAGTATTTAATCATTTTCTCTCCAATGTCAGCCTCTGAGGATGTTAGATGCTGATCCAAGAAGTTCTAAATGCCTTCCTATCAGCTAAGCATGTCCTCCTGGATCCTTCCCTAAATGGCTATGCACCTTTGATTGGGCCACGTCAGCCCTCTCTGCCTCTGTTTTCTCAATTAAGGTTCCCTGGAGCCTTTCTAGCTCCTATATCTGAGCTTTCTGAGTATCCCCACCTCATTCATGTCTTGTTTCTGGTGTTCTTGGAACATTCACCTTCCCGACCAACGTACTCACCAAAAAGCAGAATGCAGCAATGTAATAACAGGCATCTCTGACTCCAGACTCTGGCCACTTGGTGCACAAAAATGTTCAGGGAATCATTGCATAGTAAGAAGCAGAAACAACCTAACTGACCATTCAGTAAAGTTGTGCTTACCCAGCTTTATGGTGGACCATTATATAGTCAAAGAAATAAAGTATATTAAGAGCATTTTATGACAAGGAATAATGTTTATATCAATAGAAAAACATCAAATTATGGTACAAAATGATCCCCACTATGTAAAATAAAGGCATAGGAAAAAAAAGTGAGAAAAAAATACTAAACTGTTAAGAGTGGTGGAAATACGCACAATGGTTATTTTCTTCTTTAACCCTTTACTGTGTTTTCCATGTGGGAATGACGGGTGAGGCAGGGGGAGCAGGCGGTTTGCTGTGTGTGTAAATCAGGACCTGGAAGAGTGCTCTTAGAGGAGGTTGACAGTTCCCAACTGGAAGAGATGCTTTGTTTCCTCCTGCCCTGGCTGCAGAGTTAAGAAGGGAAGCACCACATTACTGTAGGAGGTAACCTTGGCCTTTGGCAGCAGACGTCTGCGCCTCTCCTGCTTCATTTTATCCAGTTCCCTCAGGACTCTTCCTCATTCTCCACGAGCTCCCCAGCAAGACATGCTTTTGCTCAAGCTGTTCTCTCTGCCTAGAATATCATTCCCAACAGCTCCCTGATTCTACCCTTCCCCTGGCTAACTCTAATCCCCTTCAAACTTCACTCTACCTCACAGTAGTATCACCTCTAGAAGGTTCTCCCTACCCTCCATCCCTGAGCTTCCTGGTTTCCCCTCCAGCTCAATACAGATCCCACTGTTTTAATTGTGGGCTCACTCATCTGTCTCCTTTTCTAGACGCAAGCTCCCCAAGGTCAAGGCCATGTCTTGTAAATTTCTACAGTACCAGCACCATGCATGGCACATAGCAGGTGCTCAATAAATTTTATTAAATTAAGATATAATTCCCATACCATAAAATTCACGCTTTTAAAGTGCACAGTTCAGGGTTTTAGTGTATTCACAAGGTTGTGTGACTGGCGCCAGAACATTTACGCCACCCCCAAAAGAAACTCCATATCCATCAGCAGTTACTCCCCATTTTATCCTCCCCCTCCCCCAGCCCTAATTTGCCTTCTGTCTCTATGGATTTGCCTGTTCTGGACATTTTATATAAACAGAATCATGCAATACATGGCCTTTTGTGTCTGGCATATTTCACTTAACATGTTTTCAAGGTTTATTCGTGTTATGGTATATGTTAGTACTTTATTCCCTTCTATGACCAAATAATATTCCAGTGTGTGGACATACCACAGTTTGTTCATCCATTCATCAGTTGATGGGAATTTGGGTTGCTTACACTATTTGGACATTATGAATAATGCTGGTATGAACATTTGAGTTCAGGTTCTTGTGTGAACAGATATTTTCAATTCTTTTGGGTATATAGTCAAGAATGGAACGCTGAGTCATAGGGTAATTTTATATTCAACTTTTTTTTTAATGTTTAACTTTTTGAGGAATTATCAGAGTGTCTTCCAAAGTGACTTCTTCATTTTACATTCCCACCAGCAGAGTGTGTGGGTTTCGATTTTTCCACGTCTTTTCTAACACTTGCTATTGCCTCTCTTTTATCATAGCTTCCTAGTAGGTATGCAGTAGTCAGTGGACTTTTAAAGAACGAGTGAGTAACTAACCAATAAATGGACATGTAGAAGTAGATGCCAGTCCCTGAGCTCTGAGCTCTAATTTTGATAGGAGAGGATTGCTCCCTGCTCACTAGGGGTCTGCACTGGGTGAAGACAGCAATCTTCAGCCTACCCCTAAGTGTGGTTCCAGACACTCAATCTGTCTTAGTCCTGGGTGGCTTAAAGCATGTAGGTGGCCTGTACTCCCCTAAGCCCATGGGGAGGCTCTGGATGGGGCCCCTTTCTGGATGGGGCTAGCTCTGTAATCCCTCTGGGCCTCGGTTTCCTCTTCTGTGAAGTGGAAATAATAAACCCAAGCCTGTGGTGGACTGTAGAATGAGGGACTGCACATAAATTGCCCGCACAGCACACATTACCTAGCAGGGTTTCCTTCATCCAGTCTGTTTATTCAGAGGTCCATTCAATATGTGCATAAATGTCACTTCACTAATTAATTAACTGCTGGAAAAGAGCTTGAGAAGAAGAAAGGGAAAAAGACAGCCAAGAAGTTTGTATGTGGCAGAAAAAAATAGCTGCATCTGCCCTGGGCAGAAGAGCGGGGTGTTGTAAGAGCATTGACCCGTATTCAGTGTTTTAGACTAATATGAGGTGAGTTCTACATTAATTTCTCTGTCAGCTAAATAATGTGTTGGTTGAGGCAGTTTAAAGGTCAGGAAACGAGGAGGATAGAATTAAAATAAATTGCTGAAACCACTGGGTTGGGGTGGCAGTCATGGCTTCTTGCTCATGGCTCGACCTACCCTCCAGGTCGCACTCAGAACTGAGCATCTGGTTCATGGAGGACCTGAGCAGAGGCTGTTACTACCACTCGGAGAGGCTAAGGCCCGCTCAGGGGGGTTTATTGGCTCATCTGAATGACTCCAGGTGAGCTGGTTCCCCGGTTCTATGTAACACGGGGACAGTGGTGACACACACCTCACAGGGCTGCTATTTAAGTTGCCAGATGACCTTGTGGACCTTTAAACAAGGCACGTGTTGAGGGGAACATATAACTCTTAGTTTTAACAGAAGGGAAACCAAAGCAAGCAGTGGATTGGGAGAGATGGAGGAAATACACAAAAACATGGGCAGCTTTGTGACTGAGACTTTGTTCCAGGCCCTTGTTTTGTCTGTAATTTCGTATTGTTCTGTCATTACTACTTCACTCCTACTTGGAGAGACTCCTTCCAGAAGCATCAGGACATCTGCCCCAGCCCAGTCACTTCTGAGGAGTTTCCTTGGCCTGTCTCCCTGCTGTGTATCAGGTGACCACTCCTAGTTGATTGGACAGGGGTGGGCACATTGTCCCGGGGCAGCCAGCGGCTTCGGAAGTGGCCTGTGAGCTCTCTGCCTCTGAGGGTTTGAACAGGAGACAGACAGAGGAGCAGCAGTTGATAGCAGAGTAGACCTCCAAAAGACCCTCAGAGAGAAGGTGGACGTGAGGGCTGGAGGCCAGAAGAAGCCATGGGTGAGCAGGCGCCCTGAAGTGGGGGTGGAGGGCAGGATGCTGTGGAGGAGCAAGATGCCTTAGCCAGGCTATGAGGAGAAAACCCAGACCTGGACAGAACTGAGTTCAACGTCAGAACTCCCCAGGCTGTGTGACTCCCAGCCACACTTCCTTATTGTCCAGAGTATTCCACAATAAACTCATTCCAGGAAAGAGCCTGTGTGAGGAGAACTGTATTTTGACAATTATGCAAGAAAACTGTGCGTTTATGTACAGGTTTGTGCATAAACATAAGTTTCATTTCTCTAGGTTAAATACCTAGGAGTGATTCATTGCCGGGTCATGTGGTAAGTGTATGAGAAACCTCCAAACTATTTTCCAGAATGGCTGTATGATATCACATTTCTACCAACAGTGTATGAGGTCCTGTTGTTCCATGTACTAGGCAGCACTTGATATTGTCAGGTTTTTGTTTGTTCAGCCATTCTAATAACTGTGTAGTACTATCTCATTGTAGTTTTTCACGTCTCTATTGACTAATGATTCTCAGTGTCTTTTCACGAAATTTATTTGCCATCTATATATCTTCCTGGGCAAAGTGTTTAAGTCTTTTGCTCATTTTTTAAATTTATCTTTGTTTTGTTACCAAGTTTTGAGAATTCTTTATATGTTCTGGGTACGAATCCTTTGTCCAACATGGGATTTGCAAATATTTTCTCCCAGTCTTTTCAGTTTCTTAAAAGTGCCTCTCGTAAAGAAAAAAAGTTAAAAGTATCACTTATTAATTTTCTTTTGTATGGATCATTGAGCTGGGTTTTGAAGAACATATTCACCGAGCTGACATAGGGAAAAAAGGAGCTCTGAGTAAAGGAAAGAGCATGTACAAAGGTATGAAAGACTGAAAAGGAAGGCTGGGGTTGGGAATTCTAAGTAGGTAAGTGTTGCTAAAGGGGAGCATGTGGCAGGGGCGGGAGAGGAGTGACTGGACAACACACGGAACCAGGTCACAAAGCTCTTGGATGCTATGCCAAGGGGTGTGGACCCCTCATCGCATAAATAAGGGAACCACCAAATGACATGGCAATTGCTTATTATTATTTTGGTTAACGTTTTTATTGTAAGAGTTATATGTAATTTATTGTAGAAGAAAACAGAGCAACAAAAAGACAATTAAAACCCTATGTAATCCTACCACCTAAAAGGTAGTTATACTGTTAACATTTGGGCTGGTTCTTTTATTCACACACATACACACACACATGCACACACACACAATTATTTTTTTTTACAAAAATGAGATCATGCATACTGTTTTGAAACATGCTTTTTGGTTTTGCTCAACAATAATATATGTAAACAAATACTTTTTCCATATCGTTACTCTGCATTTATGATATCATTTTTTGGTAAAGACACACTTTTTTCCTTTATTATATTTTAATGTAATATTTCATGCATTCAAATTAAAACATGTAATATTAAAGATACAATAATATTATGAACTACCACTGGCTAAAAGATGGAGACACAACCAACATCATTCTCTCTGTCAACTAACATACATTTAGTTCTTTCTATGTGTCAGACACTGTTCTTTATATATATTAATTCTTATCCCCTCAAAACAATCCTCTGAGGTAGTGATATTATTATTTCCATCTTACTATGGGGAAAGGCACAGAAAGGTTAACCAGTTTACCCAAGGTCACACAGGTAGTGGATGGCAGAGGTGGGACTGAAACTTTTGGAGCTGCTATAAACAGGACTTGCTGATGGATAGACAGGAAGGATGAGGGAGGTGTCAGGAGTGACTCCCAGGTTTCTGGCCACTGTGATTGAGGGACAGAGATGTCACTTATTGAGCCAGAAAAGACAGAATGAGGAGCTTATTTAGGGACTTAAAGTTGGATGTATTAAGGTTGAAATGTCTATGGGACATGAAAGTGGAAATGAATGAATGACTGCAGAATGAAAAAATGCATGAATGAATGGATGGATGAATGACCAATTCCCAGGCAAGGACATCCATAGCATAGCCACAGATAGCTCTGGCCAGTTATGTCAGGGAAGCCACATAGCTGAAGCGTAATGTTGAAAAGGTTCACAGCTGCATACAGCAGGCCAGAGCAGACACACATAGACATGCAAGGATTGGGGGCAGGTTGTTTTCAACAATGTTTATCAAGAACTCAGGATCCAGCAACTGTTCCATCCATGAGTGACAGCTGCTATCTCTGGGAAGACTCCTTCTGAACCTAGGAGTGGGGTTTAGGGTAGAGACCATGTCCAGAACTGGGTCCTGCCATCCCCACACCCTTCTGGGAACAAGGCACATTCCTTAGCAATCAGGGCAGTGGGGAGGCAGAGGGAAGTGAAGGGGTGGGGAGGAATGGGGTGGTTTCAGTCCTCCTTCTCAGGAGACAAAGGGCAATTCATGATTTAATTAAAATGCCCATCAACAGCCTCAGAAGATAGGGGCTAGTTGGGAAATAAAAAGAGTTGGAGTGAACATATTACAATTTAATACCATTCCAGGGGCATCTATGAGGTTCTAATATTAGACAGACAATCCGTCAGTGAATTTCCATCTGTCCTGCCATATTGCGGCATTGCTGAAGATGTGCAGGTCTTATTTCAAGAGGCCTGGAGAACTCTCAGCAACTGACAGGAGAACCACAGGGGGTGAGAAAGTATCTGGTTTATGGTGGGCATTCAATTAATGTGTGTGGAAGAGAGGAAGGAAAGGAGGAAGGAAGGGAGGAAAGAGGGAGGGAGGGAGGGAAGGAGGGAGGGAGGGAGGGAGGGAGGGAGGGAAGGAAGGAAGGAAGGAAGGAAGGAAGGAAGGAAGGAAGGAAGGAAGGAAGGAAGGAAGGAAGGAAGGAAAGAATTTGCCTAATCTAGGGGTGAGCCAAAGCCTTGCATGGGCAGCATTTCCTCCAGATAACCCCATGTCTCACTTTCTCTCATCCTTGGAGTCTTTGTTCATGTTACTTCCTCATTGAGGCCAACCCTGCCATTCATATTAAAAGTACAGGCCTTGCCCTCCCCTGACCTTTCTGAGTCCCCTTATTTTGTTCTATGCATCTCCCCCAGAACTTAACTTCACAGCCTATATAGTTTATTTATTTATCTGTTTCCCCCCACTAGAATGAAGACTTAAGGGCCATGGCCCTCATCTCCATGTTGGCTCCATGGCTCCAAGCCTACCAGCCAAGTCCAAACCCAACACACTCTGGAAATGATGAGAAATAACAAGCACCATTCCGCCCCATCCTCAGAGCATCAGAGTGACGCATACAAAAGTGGCTTTCTTGTCTTCTGTAGATGGCAGAGTGGTTGCTGGTGCTCACGCAGCCAGAGAAAAGGCCCTGGGGAGCAGTCCAAGAAAGCTCTGGACAGCAGTCATCTGGAAAACATTAGTCCACAGTCTTATGTCTACAGAACCTGCGCCTGGGACACTCTTTCTCTTTCAGTTTTGTGTCTCAAAATATTTAGGAATTTCCCTGATTACTGCTGCTGCCAGTACCGGCTTACTTAGTCTTTCATGGTTTAAAACCAGTTTTCTTCCGGAAGTTAAAACTTGACAAGAGCAACGTGAAGAACAAAGAAAACATTGAAAAATGCAAAACCAGGTTCTTTTTTTCCCCTAGGTAGTTTCTTGGAAATCTTGTTTTTCCAGTAACAGCTGAAAAATCTTGGTCTGGTGAGACATCCTTCTAAGCGTTATGAGACAGAGATTTCATGAATGAAAAGAAGCAACTTTCTTTCCTGTATGCCTCATCCACCTTAGAGTCAATGACTCCATACTGTTTCAGCCCAGAGCATCTAGACCCCCTACCTCTTCATCTCTTCCTCCTGGGACATGGTCTAGGGACCATCCTCAGCTTTGAACACACTACAGATCCTTTTTAAAGACTAGAGTTCAACATTAAACGCAGTCCTCCTATCACAGTGGAAACGATGGTCTTTTTACTAATTGGTATTGGAACAATTGGGTCTCCATATGAAATATAATGAACTTTGACCCCCTACCTCACCTCAGACACAAAAATTAATTCATGATGAATTATAGACCTGTATGTGAAAGGTAAAACAATAAAGATTCTAGAAGAAAATGTAAGAGAATATATTCATGACCTTGGGGCAGGCAGAGATTTCTTAAATGGAACACTTAAAGCACTAGATATAAAAGAAAACATTGATAAATTGGACCTCATTAAAATTAAGAATGTCTGTTCACCAAAAGACATTATTAAGAAAGTAAAAAGGCAAGCCCTAGACTAAAAGAAGGTATTGGCCATACTTAATCTAACAAATAATTTATATCCAAAATATATAACAAGTCCAATAAATCAACAAGAAAAAGGCAAATCATTCAATTTTTAGAAATAGTAAACAGTTTGTACTTCAGAAAAGAGAATATCCAAGTGGCCAACAAACATTTGAAAAGTAGTCAACATCATTAGTCATCAGGGAAATGCCAATGAAAATCCGCAAGGAGATATCACAAAACAACCACCCACAGTTTTTTGTAACTTAAAAACCTAGCGATACCAAATGTCATTGAGGACGTGAAGAAACTTTGCTGGTGTGTGCGAACTGGTACGACCACACTGGAACACTGTTTGGCAGTATCTACTAAAGCTACACGTATGCCTATCTTATGGCCTAACAATTCCACTCCTTCCACTCTGCAATATGACTACCTGTGTTCACCAACACACACTACAGCAGGAGCTGTTGTATTCAAAAGTGTATAACCAAAGGCTCATTACAGAATAGATAACTAAATACATTGTGATACATTCACATAACAAAATTTTATACAGCAGGGGGCAGGGGTCAGCAAACTATGCCCCACAGGCCAACCTGTAGTCTATTCTGTGTGTGTGTGTGTGTGTGTGTGTGTGTGTGTGTGTGTGTGTGTTGCCTATGGCTGCATTTGAGTTACAACCGTGGAGTCTGCATAGCCGAAGGTATTTATAACTGCCCCTTTACAGAAACAGGTTGCTGACTCCTTGCACACAGCAATGAAAAAAAACCAAATCTCTACTACATGCAAAAGCATGGATGAATCTCACAGACAAATGTGGAGCAAAAGAAGCCAAATACATAAGACAGTATTCTGTATAATTCCGTTTAGGTAAAGTTCAAAAACAGGCAAAATTAACCTATGGTGTTAGTGGTCAAAGTAGTGGTTGCCTCTGGGCAGGAGGGGCAGGATATGAAGAAGTTAAGGGAGAGTCCATGCTCTGCCTCTTGATAGGGGTGCTGGTTTCACAGGTGTGTAATTATGCAAAACTCCATCAAACTGCATGATTAAATTTGGTGCCCTTTAGCATATAACTTCTATCTCAATTTTTAAAGGGAAAAAATGCTGGCCTCCAAGCAGGGTCTGCCACGTACAAAGCACAGTGTGGGGATTTCCTCCTTCACCCCAGAGACTGGACTCAGTATTACTGCAGCCACGCTATAGCCCCTTCCTGAATGGGGCATGCCAAGACGGTGGCATTTTTACCCACAGGCCACCATGCTTAGTACCACTTGATCCCATCAACCTGGCTCCAAATACTTGAATCCAACAGATGGTGCCAAAAGTAAACTTAGATGCCTCGTCCTCAAAACTTCACTTAATACACCTACGAATCATCTGGGAGCTTGTTAGCAATGCTTATTTCTGACCCCTGCTCCCACAGTTTTTAGTTCTTTCAGGTCCTGGGTGGCATTGCCAACAAGCTCTGCAGGTGAATCTGCTACAGAAGATCCAGGGACCACACTTAGGGAAATGCTGCTGAGCAGGCCGACGTAGGGAAAGAGAGTGTGCAAAGGGGAGAGGCAAGACAGCTGACTTGTCCAGACAAGACAGGGAAGAAGGAGAGCAATGAGAGGAAGATGTAGAAGAAGAGGAAATGAGTGAGGTTGGGGAGCAGGGAGATGAGGCAATGAGCATTGGAAAGAGGGATTCAGGCTCTTTATGAAATTTAGCTCTGCAGTGTATAATGGAAAGGCTCTTACCCATCTCTCCACCAAAGTATTGTATCCATTTCTTATTAATGTGTTGGGATGTGGCCACCTACAAGGTATGTTAAAGTGCTGATCCCAGCTTTCCAAGATGAGAACAGATCCTGGCCACAGAGATTTGGTCACATCCAGGTTTGATAACCCTCCAGGAAAATGTATATTGTTCTCCTTCCAGCACTTGGGGTCAGTCATTGCCATCAGACCCTCTGGCTTCCTTTATAAGGTCCAAGTCTGAAGCTGCTTCCCCCCACAGTCAGGTAGATATCTGTGTAGGTGTTTATGCAGACACCTGTGTGGACCCCTACTTCACTATCATGAGTGAGACCCAAAAACCAAGACACCGTGCCCAGAAAAGTCTATGTTAAACAGATCACATTAAACCGATGGTGTCCTCTACAGCTGTTACAAAGAACAAAACAGGTCTTCATGTACCAATATACAATAACACCCAAAGCAGATTTTTAAGTGTAAAAATCAAGATAAAAAGTATCAAATGACTTGTAAAAAACCAATGGGGGAGTAATATACCTATATTTGCTTTTATGCATTAAATACCTTAGGAAAAAATATAAAAAACTGGCTCAGTGTTTGCTTCTGGGAAGGGAAACTGGGTGTGAGAGAGAATCGAGGTTTGGAATGAGATTTAATTTTTGTTCTAAACTCTTTGGTACTGTTTGATTTTTTTCACCCTGCATAAATTTTATCTATTACAGCTTTAAAAATTAAAAAAAAAAAATAAAGAAGAGAGAGAGGAAAAGAAGGAGGGAACAGAGTATTAGTTGGGCAGTAGTTCTTGAAAAGCCAGTTCAGCATTCAGAGATGTTCCAGAGCAAGAAGCAAGCACAGGTCCTAGAGGATTCCTGCTGGCCACACCGTGATGCCAACACACAGCAAGCAAAATCTGTTCACCATGCCTGGGGCTCCCTCCTCCGTCGTTTCAACCACAGGCTGTGGTGAAAACATGTGGTCCTGAAGTCATGCCACACCTTGGGTGGAAACACTGTGTGGTGCGCCAAAGTGGAATTTCCAGCATCTCCTGCAGCATGGTTTAGGAGCTCAGAGATTGTTTTGGGGCTAAAGTGGCCAAGGCAGAAGCAAAAAGGCTGAAAGGGAGAAGGGGCAGAAGTTTGGAAAATACACTAAGGGCTGTTGAAGGGCCTCCTGGTCACTGTTGGTGTATAAGAGCTGAAAGGCAGGGCAGGGCAATGGTTAAAACTCGAGGCCCAGGCTATCTGGGATCAAACCCTGGCTTTTCCACCTAGATACTGTGAGACCCTCAGGAGCATTGTTTCCCCATGTACAATGACAGAACCTAACACATGGAGTGTAGTGAGAATTAAATGAATTGATGTATATAGTGTTCAAGCAATGTCTAGCACAAAAGAAATGTGCAGCAGATGTTAGCTATTATAGCTCATATCTTGTCTGAATTCTATTAGTACTCTGTAAGGCAGGAAGAGATGACTGGCCTATTTTACTCTGATATACCAAAGTTTAGATAAATATACTTCGTAAGAGCTAGAAAACAGAGTCTCTGATACCAAGGGTTTGGTCCATTACATCAGCATTTCCCAAACTCTGTTCCAATGAACACTTAATGCCTCATCACCAAAATTTTAATAAATTTTGTCCCTTCAGAACAGTTTTGTGACCAATAAGTTTGAGAAACACTGGGTTATGTGAAATAAAGCAGATTATAGACTACAGCGTTTATCTGAGCCTTTAAAGTATTAATGCCCCTGTGACTCTAAGATGGGGTAGCATTCTCCAAGTCATTTGAACATTAAACATTTTTTTTTTAGAATACGAAACATTAGGGTTCCATGGAAAACAGCTCTGGAGATGCCATACTATACTACAGGACAGGCATGATTAGAAGAAAGCAGAACTATTTAACATCTGTTTTCATGCCAGCCTCCATCACAGGGAATGTCTTCAAATCAGAAAGTATAGAATACACTTGGGCATGGTGGTTAAGAGGGAGACAATGAGTTGTGGAAAGAACATGAGCACCGAAGTAAGACTGGGATCTGAATTCAAATCCTGACTCTGCTGCTAGGGCAGCTCATTTGCTCTCTCAGAACCTCAGTTTCTTCATCTAGAAGTTGGGAGAGCAGCATCTACTTCAGTTGGCTGTTTTAAGATTCAAATTTCATTGGCTCTAAAGTGCTTGTCACAGGATAATTTCTCAGGGTAAGTTTCCTTTCTTAGTCAGTTAGAATGTTTTCAGTTGTAGAGAGCCAAACTTAAATTGGCTCAAGCAAAAAAGGAAATTTATCAGATAAATGAAAGTCCTGAAAGTTTTACCAGAGTCTGTAATATCATTATAGTAGGTGGTAATTTTCACCAGCGGGGAGCTTAATGCCCAACCCTGGATAAATTCTAGACTGATTATTAAATAAATGATCTATGAGGGCCTTGATCTCTAGGGACAAATGTAAATTCACCAAAAACAAGTCATCGGAAGACTGTTTTTTTTTTTTTTACTTTTTCAAAAGGATTCTCATATCAGGGAACAAGTGATTCTGAAGCTGTGTGGGCAGGCACCCCTGGCAGCTATCAGAATTTCCAGGGGGAATTTCCACCAAATCTCCTTGGATGGTAGAGATATTTTAAAAACTGGAATAAATAATTACTGTACAGGGCATAGACAAAAAGAAAAAAAAAGAGTTTGAGAAGCACTATTATAGATGGAGTGTGACTGGATCTCAGAAAGGACATTTAACAGAACCTCTCACAAAAGCTTCATAAATAAGCTGGAGGAGTGTGGACCAGCTGATAATAAGAGCTCCTGCTGATGGAAACTCTATTTAGTTGCATCGAATCTTGAATTTTCTATTTAAGAATAACTTTAAATTTGTTATTAAATTGCAATAGTTGTATGTATACTGCTCGGTGAATTTTTACATGTTTAAACCTAAATACCCACCACTGAGATCAAGACAGATATAACACTTCCTGCTCCTCAGAAGGCATCTCCATGCTCCTTTCTTGTCAATCTCCTGCTTCAGAAACTACTATTCTGATTAGTTTTGCCTTTCTTGAACTTCATGTAAGTGAAACAATACAGAACTTCATGTACTCTATTGTTCTGTCATCCTTAGTTCATTGTTATATCTATGATAGTCATCGTATTATTGAATGTATCAGTAATTCATTCTTTTCATAGCTACAAAAAATTATCTGATGGACATTTGGGTTTTATAGGTATTTTGTTGATACTTTTTATTATAATATAAACTAAATGCTGTCATCATACAATTTAGTGGTAAAATATTAAACACTTCTTCTGAGTTTGAGAACAAGATAAAATGTCCACTATCACCACTTATATTCAACACTTTACCAGAGGTCCTAGCCAATGCAATAAGTCAAGAAAAAGAAATAAAATGTTGGAAAGGAAGCCATAAAGCTGTCATTTTTCTTAGACAACATGGCTATTATGTAGAAAAGCCAAAGAACACATTACTGTAATTAACAACTGAATTTAGAAAAGTCACTAGCTATAAGATCAATATAAAATATCAATTTAATTTCTATATATTAGCAACATTGAAAAATAAGGTTTAAAAAATACACTCTCCAATAATGTGTGTGTGTGTGTGTGTGTGTGTGTGTGTGAGAGAGAGAGAGAAAAAGGGAATGAAAAAGCAAATGTAATAAAATGTTAACATTTAGGGAATCTGGATAAGGGTACATAGAACTTTTTGTACTAATTTTGCAACATTTCTTAGGTCTAACATTATTTTTAAATCAAAAGTCTAAAAGTATTATTTATAACAGCATCCAAAAAAATCAGATATCTAGGAATAAATCTTTTAAAAGATGCATAAGAGCTACACTAAAACCATAAAACATTGCTGAAAGAAATTAAAGAAGACATAAATAACTGGAGATAGACACCATATCCATGCTTTGGAAAACTCGATATTGCAAGACGCCATTGACCTAAAGACTCAATGCAATCTCAGTTAAAATCCTAGCAGGATTTTTAAAATATAGATATACAAACAACCTAGAATAGTGAAGACTAGGGATTTCAAAACTTTTTCTGTAAAGGGCCGGGAATATTATAGACTTACAGGCCATTTGGTCTTTGTCACAACTACTCAATTTTGCATTTGTAAGATGAAAGCAACCATCTGCAATACACAGATGGTTAGACAAATGGGCATGATTGTGTTCCAATAAAACTTTATTTACAAAAACAGTCAGTGGAGCAAATTTGCCATATGAGTCATAGTTTGCTGATCTCTGGATAAGATAATCATGAAGAAGAAGAAGAAGAAGAAGAAGAAGAAGAAGAAGAAGAAGAAGAAGAAGAAGAAGAAGAAGAAGAAGAAGAAAAACTGAAGACTAATATTCCTAGATATCAAGACTTATTAAGACAAACTATAAAGCTAAATATAGCATGTGACTAAAGTGGGCTTTGGCTCCAGTCAGACTTGAATTTGTATGATATAACCTCTCTTAGTATCAGTTTCTAAATTGTCAAGAATGTAATGGAAATAATGTAATGGAAATAAGTGGTTAATATCAACAGAAAGTTCTCTCTAATGGGAAGCTACACAGCTAATTATGGCCTTGCCCTCTTCAGTATTTGTAGTAAAGACTCAAGTGAAGATAACAACACCTGTTTATATTGACTCAAACCTGAAAAGAATGTCTAATATGTTAGAGAAAATTGAGGTTCACAGAGATTTTGATAAGGATGAAAGAATCAAGTAAAACCAATCAAAACCAAAATGAATGTTAGGAGACAATAAAATCTGGTGGAAAAATTGTGAAGTCCAACTTAGATTCAGAGAGATCCATGATGTTCATCATGGAATTATTATTTTTTATGGAATTATTTTTAACAGGTAGTGAAAATTGAAATGTTCAATAAGAGCAAAATAGTTCAATAAATTATACAATAGAACAAATATTAAGGTAAAATGCTCATGAAATGAAAGAATTTTATAGAGCCGTTATGATCTTGTACAGCTCCATTATGAAGTGACGTTTTGAAGAATACATAATGATATAAAATGTATGATCTGAATTTTGTTTAAACAAAAGCTAAGCACACACAAAGAAACAAGAGAGTAGACTGAACACTAAACATGTTAATGATTGATTGATTGATTTTTTTTAATCATTCTATATTTTTCCAAAGTCTTTCTCTTTTACAATCAACTGGGAGAAATGTCAACAAACATTCTTTTAACACATCATTGGGTGTTTTTGCTGATCATAAACCCAGTATGAGTCAACAGTGAGACAGACACATTTGCCAAAAAAATAACATAATTCTCAGTTGCATGAAGAGAAGGAAAGTGTCCTGCAAATAGGAAGTGACAACTTTTGGCCTGTAGATGACTCATCCTCATATGGAGCCTTATGTCCAGTTTAGGAAGCCACATTTTTTAAGGACATCAGGACACTGGGGCATTTTCAAAGAAGGATGACCAAGGTCATGAGGAAGATTTATAGTACTTCTTACTTATTCAGTTATGAATTCATCAATCCAATCTACTAAGCACCTCCTAGGCATTGTGGGTGAAGTGGAAGAACTGTATCAATGGTTAGTCTAAGGATTCTCATGGGGGGCATGATGATTGTCTATGATATTTAAATGTCTATTGTATGGAAAGGGACCTGTGGATATGATGGTTCAAGATAGCCCATGGAGGCATATACAGTCAAATGATTTTCTACAAGGGTGCCAGGACCATTCAGTGGGGAAAGGACAGTCTCTTCAACAAATGGTGTTGGTAAAACTTGACAAACTTATGCAAAAGGATAAAGTTGGGCCTTTACCTTACACCTTATTTAAATGTTAACTCAAAAAGGATCAAAGACCTAAATGTAAGAGCT
>CM053506.1:76420160-76435160 GCA_028627145.1 Eidolon dupreanum | reverse complement strand
TCCCAACAGTGAGGGGATAGCCCCAGCCCCTGCTTCCCAATGCCAACTCTTGTGCTGTTGCTCATAGAACAGCATACTGTCCTAGAGAGAACACTGTTACTCATCATCCCTGACCTTTACCTGGCACTCTGGAACAAACTTGTGACTTCCAAAGGGCACACAGCTGCAAAGAATCCATCGCTGCCCTGTCCCCAAGTGGAAACTTTCTCACTAAGAGGGCTAGAAACAGGAAATGGAATATCTGCATTTTTTAAAATTTATTTTTAATTGTAGTTGACATGTTAATATTAGGTTCGGGTGTACAACCTAGTGATTAGACATTTATATACCTTATAAAGTGATCACCATAATTCTAGTAACCATCTGACACCATACAGTTATTACAGTATTATTGACTATATTCCCTACACTGTAACACTGTATATTACATCCCTGTGATTTATTCTGTAACTAGCAGTTTGTACTTCTTAGTCCCCTTCACCTTTTCCATCCATTCCGCTAATCCCTTGGAATGCCAGCACTTAATTCTCTACCTACTCTCTTGTGAGATGTGTGGGTTATCAATCCAGAGAAGTTGGAAGCCCCCTTGGGAATGGCCTATAGGAGTGATAGGGGTCACTCTGGTACTAAACGCTTGTACTTGCAATGCAGATGTTTGCAGCTGGTTGCAAAAGAACCAGATGAGAGAAGGCAGGAAAATAAGTTAATTCAATCTCCCATAAATGTGTATCAGAAAAGCTGCCTTTGTATACTAAGTCGAACAGTGTAACTAGGCCAGTTTGTCTGCTCATTCAAAACCCAGGGACAGGATATTTGCTCTTAGGCAGAGACCACTCTTACTACATATGCCAGGTCTGGCTATCTTCCACCATCTCAGAAAAGGTCACACTCCAGGTGGGAATGCCAAAATGTACACACTAGGTCATTCCAACAACTAAAGCTCCTGCTCAGTCCACAAAGTGCTGTTCTTTGCGTCTCCTTTGGCCAAGACTCTCCTGGTTATTTCATTTTTCTCTTTTCACAGCGTCATATGGGGGTAAATACACTATTGAGCAACTCATAGAAAAAGAAGGCATGGGGATTGCTGGCGGTTTGTTCAAGCTTGCCTGTTCTTATTACCTGAATCAGCTGTGTCTCTAAAATCCATCTTTCTGGAAGTCAACTCATTACAAGCAACCATCTCACACTCCTAAGCCAAAGATAAAAATAAATGTGATATGGGATCAGGCATTGATGCAGGAACTTAATTATGAGTTGACTGCTTTCCTCAGAAGAACCATTATTGATCTGTGCTTTCATGATTTTACAGTGAGACCCAGACCATTTTTTCTCCTGGCAAATCACAGCTGAAGTCATCTCTGAGCAAATTATCTCAAGCCCTTACATTAGGATCTGCAAAATCTAATTTTCCAATAATGTAATGCCAGGTGAATGTTTGCTCTTCCAAACAAAACCAAATGTGGCTCCTCCTGCTGTTTCCCTTCTCTGTCTCCTTATCCTCCTCTTCCTCTTTCTTCTTCTTCAGATGATGATGAAACTCACATGGCCCAGTTTTCTCTTTTTGCCTTGGGTGCTAGGCAAGCTCAGAGTTAAATTTCATGCCCAAACTATTTTATCCACATTCCTGATAGAATATTTCCTACTTTGCCATAACCAGCTTCCAGTCTTTTTTCAAATCTTCCTTTTCACTGTATTTAAAGTAATAAAATACTTGTCATATTTTATAGAGAGGCAGAATATAATTAACTAATTAATTAATTAATTAAATCCAAAATTGGGGGTAAGCTCCCATGCTACCTAAAATAGAATTGAGCACCTAATGTTCAGTGAGGCATTGGTTACAGCTATTGTTCAGAAAGAACTAGCTCTGGATGGGGTTTGGGTTACTGATTTGCATCTGTTTTCTTGGAGCTGTTTTGAATTGCTTTTAAGGATGCAGGACAGTCACTTCCTACACTCCTTTGTTTGAAAAGATTGTGTTTTGCATCACAGCCCAGGGAGGCAGGCAAGTGCAGTGGCTCAAAATAATTTTTTCTGCTCTGAGCAAAGCACTTGGCACAGCTACACACACCCATGCTCCTATCTTTCAGCCAAACCTTGCTACAACTAGTAGAAGCCCTGCAAAAATCTCTGTAGAACTGAGGAAAGTGTGAAGCTAGGGAATATATAAAATAGAATCACTTTAAGCTAGCAGCTAAAATTATTAACAATATGAGGATTGAGGCATGAGGAAAGACTCCATTCTTGTTCTAACTAGCCCGGAAACTTAAACTTTTTTGAGGTTTCTAGTCCCTTATCAATGTCTAGCTATAAGTCAACCTTCCTCCCAGTCCTGTGTCAATGCCTGGATATACATCTGAACCTCCAGGTAGCCCCCTAATTACCCCCCAAGTACTCACATACCCAGACCACTTGATTACCCTCTAAAGGACTCACAGAGCACATCGCCTGACATCCATTATTCAGATCACTGGAATGTGACCAGACCTCCTGGCACCCATTGTCATGACAGCCTGTCATTTGACTGATAACCATCCTGAACCAATCCTAGGGCTAAGAATGCAGGACTGATAATTCTGAAGAATGTGCCTTTTGCTATAAAAAATTTTTTTACTTTTCTTTCTTCTTGGAAACACTTCTGGGTTTTTGCCTGTGTTTCCAGTCTGCAAACTCTAAGACCCTTGAATAAATCTCTGCCATTTATTTCTAGCAAAGCCTCCAGACTCTAGCAAAGCCTCCAGAATGAACTTTGAGTTCGTTTGACAGAACAAAAGATTCCCAAGCTCTAGGAATTAAAAGAAGTTCACTTATTAAAACAACTGTCAACTAAAACAAAGTAGCAGAACAGCTATGATATTTAGACTAAGCTTAGGTTGGTTACGATGTGGTGTGACTGTTTTTGGTTTATAGGATGAGTAAGCATGGGACATGTTCACAAAGTTGTCTTAGGGTCCCATTATTGTCAAAATTAACCAGCTACAATTTATTCAATTAGAATCCTTAGTTAATTGGAATCTTATTTATCCATCCACTCCCATATGTAGATGCTCTGCTTTTAATATAAAAAGCAAAATTATAAGAAATTACATGTATGTCTGAGAGGTAACAAAAGAGCTAGTATCCGGGGATTGTCCTTGACTTAATCCAAATTGTTATATAACTGGCTATACCTGTATTGCAAACAGCATTGCTGTACTGAACCCAGAGGTATTCTAGCATCCTCAGTTACTACAGGCAAAAGCATCTTTTTTCGATATAATTTTAACATGGGCACAAAAGTGTGTCGACCAAGACAGAATAAATTTCTGTTCAGTTAAACCAGAAAGGGCGAGATGTCATAGTAGTGTCTTCCCTGAGCATCATGACAAATCAAGCTTTGCTAAAATGCTTCCCTTCCAAATGCCTCTCCTTCAGTAATAGAAAACAAAACAAAAACTATCCTGCGTGGCCAGCCTGAAGAGTTCAAGTCAGTTTCTTAAGGAAGTAATTGTGTCCTCAGGTAAACAAAAAGTTACTGAGTATCTTCCCTGTGCTTGGATATAGGCAGAAAAGCATGCATGTGAACCCATTCCCCACTCTTATGTAAGATTTATGTGGCACATGGTCCTAAGACTCTTGTACAGCTCTCAGTAGCCGTTATCAATCTATGGAGACTGAAAGACACAATCAGCTCCAACTTCTACAAGAATGTTCACTGGGCATCTACTATATGTCAGGCAGAGAAAATAAACATGAGTAAGTCACCGTTTAGTAAAACTTAGTCTAAGGGAGAGGCAGACATACAAACTGGCTCCTAAAATAGCAGGAAAGGGGTATGACCAAGGTGATGGCTGTTGCTGTATCAGCAACAGTAGTGTAGAGCAGGCATCCAGCCTAGCCTAATTTGAGGGTCAGAAAGGTCTCCTGGAGGTAGAGGCTCAGACAGAAGCTTAAATGCTCTTTGGCAAAGAGGTTAGGCACACGGGCTCTGGAGCCAGGCCAGACAGGTTCAAACCCTATCTCTGCCGCTATCTAACCATATGACACTGGGTTCATTACTTATCCTAAGTTTTCATCTCCTAACCTATAAAACAATGAGTGTCCACCCCACGGTATTGCTAGTGGATGAAATTATAGACTCCACCAAGGCAGTTAGCACAGTGCCTAGTACATGTAAGAACTAGTTAAACGTCAGGTAGTCATGCATTTTACAAATATTTATTAAGTGCTTGCTGTGTGTCAAGCACTGTGCTAGGTGCTTGGGATAGAATGGTGGGCAAAACACACAAAAATCCTTGCCTTCCTACTGCTCTTATTGGAGTGGAGGACTCAGGTAAAAATTAAGCCAAAAGGAACCATACAGTCTATTAGGTGAGAAGAACACGAAGGTAGGGTATGTTGAAGGTTGCAGTTTTAAATAGGGTGGGCAGGGAAGTTTTACTGAGCAAGTGACACATCAATAAGAAATTGAAGGTGGCGAGGATGCAAATCATGCAACTCTCTGGGAGGAGAAAAGGAGAGGTGAAAGGAATAACAAGTGCAAAAGTCCTGTGTGGGATGGACCTGGCACGTCAGGAAGAGCAAGGAGGCCAGTGTGACTGGAGCAGATGGGAAAGGGAGAGTAATCTCCAGGAGATGGTGTGAGAGGTCATGGGGGCCAGGCCAGATCATCCAGGGCTTATTGGTCATTTTAAGAACATTAGCTTTTTTTTTCTGAGAGACACAAGAAGCCACTGGAGGGCTTTGAGTGGAAGAGTGCAATGATCTGACTTACGCTTGGAAAGAATCAACCTGGCCACTGGGGTCAAGAATAAATTTGGACAAGGTGGTGGCAGCAGAAGTGATGAAAAGTGATCAGTTTCTAGGTACAGTTTTAAAGAAGAGCTAACAATATTTGCCAATGGATTAAATGTGAGGTGTGAGAGAAAGAGAGAAGTAAAAGGTGACTCTGAGCAGCTGACAGGGGGAAGGTGTTTTTAGCTGAGAAGGAGAAATGGCAGGCAAGTGAGTGTGGTATCCTTCAAGCCAAGAGAAGAAAGAGTTTGAGGGAGAAGGGAGGGGAGCAATTAACTCTGCCAAATGCTGCTGATGGGTCATTAAGATGGGGACTGAGAATTGAGCATTGGATTTAGCAACACAAAAGTCATCGGTGATTTAAACAAGTGTACCACTAATTACTGAAGTTCTCAGGTATTGTATGAAGCATGGAAATTCAGGTTCTGAGATGGAAGATATCAAAAGGAAAAGCAAGTTCTTAACTCCACTTCTGCTGCTGTCTTAGGAGTCAGAGCAGACAGGCCACACCTAGACCTGCAATACTATAGATATAGAGATTAGAAGGCATTACTGATACCAGTTAAGTCCATCTGTGTGAAAACAGAGGAAGCTGCTAGGAGTTCAAAGTAGAATTCTAAATTTCCAGACTATTCATCGACTCCTAGAACATAATGAAAACAAACAGCCCCATCAAAATGCTTAGAAGCAAAGCAAAACAGTGTCAAACAGGCCACAACACTGGTTTCCTGAAAGTGTCAGAGATCTAATACCTGCCACATCCACAAAGAAGCATAAGAATAATTATGTAAATTTCTTTAGGGCAGGGACTCTCTGCTTCACAGCTATACCCCATGCTGGGCACAGAGTAGATGCTCAGTAAATATTTGTTTGTTGACTGGCTGATTGCTATGTATCTTACATGTTATCTTATTCAATATTCATAACACCCTGCAATATAATAGGTGCCACTAGGAGACAGATTGATAAAACAGTTCAAATGCATAATCAGATTAAGTTCTGGTTAATGCAGCTAACACAAGAGGAGAGGGAGAACACATTATCTGATTCATTCTGAAATGAGTGATGGTGGTAAGGAAGAGAAGCAAGAGGCTACTGCGTGATAATAGCAGCTCTCAAATGTTGTGCGCCTAATGTTTGCTAGGCACATTGCCAGGAAGTTTCACACATTTGTCAGTCTACCACAGTGCTCCAAGGTGGGTAATATGATTCTCCATTTTACAGATGAGGAAAATGAGGCTCAAAGAGCCAAAATGACTTTTTCTAGACCAGTAGGCTGAACTCTGGCTATACATCACAATATGCGGGGAAAAAATACAGTAAAACAGTTAATGTAGAAGACAAACTATCATGTAGGAAAGAGAATAAAATCAAACCCCTAAACTTGTGCAATTAGTGTGACCAAACTCTGTGGGTAAGCAGCAAGGTATAACAAAATAGAATATAAATTTTGGAGTTGGATAAACTTGCATTTGAATCCCAGATTCACCATTTTCTCACTGTAAATGTCTAAACAGGTCATTTAACTTTTTTGAGTTTCGATTTCCTCATCCATAAAATGAAATCATAAAAATGATTTTGAGGGTGTTATAATGAATAAGATGACTTGCATAGTTATAGATACTCAAAAAATGCTATTTCCTTTCCCTTAACCTACTACTTAAGGCAATAAAGAAGACAACAAACTATGCAATTGTTACCATTTTTGTCCATGTTCCTGTTACTGTTTATGCTTTGTTTCAATGGTTCAGCAGCACTGCCTGGAAACTTGTTAGGAATACCAATTTTCAGGCCCCTCTAGAGCATCAGAACCTCTAGAGCGAGGCCCAGGAGTCCTCCACATGATCCCATGTGAGCTCAAGTGTGAACCACTGCTCTATTTCATTATTGTCACAATCTGCAATGTAGCATAGGAGGAAACTTGAGTAGCCAGGTAACTTGGCAAGATCACAAAGGTATTCACTAGAGACAACATTCAAATGTGGATCTCAAGCAGAACAGTTCCCTTGCTAGAAATAAAATTACCAATAGAACACAGACTTTTATTATTTACAGCTGGAAATATGGGACTCTTTCTGCATCTGTGAGCCTTATTGATGAAATTTAGAGACTTTCTTATGAGGCAGTTTTTTTTTTTAAGAGAATTGCAATGTTTTTTTGAAAACCCATAATTATGAGACATTTTAACATATTTTTTCAGGAAATAAAAAACAGTATTTGTTGGCATACGACAGTTTAGAAAAAGCTAAAATATTTTTATGAAACACCTACAGAAGTGTTCATTTGACAAAAAAATATATACTTTTAATCATGTGCAATAAAACAATTAAAAATATACTGAGAGATTATATTCAGCTACCAGTTAGAGGAAACACCCACAGTCCTCCTAACAGGAAGAAGGTGTTTATCATCACGTGAAAGGACTGGGTCAAGGCAGCCACTGCAAATCAGCAGAAAAAGACTCCCATGTCCTTCTTTTCAAATGCACCATTGTAGATGTAATGGCGAATCAGGAAAGCATACTTATGAGCCCTGTTAGGTTTGTGAGGTGTTTTATATAGAAATTAGACCTTATACGGATATAATCTAGAGAAGAGAGGGATCAGATATAAGCACAAAAGTCTGAATTAGTTTCCTAGTGAATAGAAGAGGGCTTACAGAAAAATCTGAACTCTGACAGATCTTTGATATGAATCTTGTGAATAAATCAGTGGAAAGTTTCACCTCTCAGAATATAAATATCAGACAGTTGGTGGTGGTTTTGAGAATAGTCTTGATTGAAAGGTCAAAAAATCCAGATAATAGGTTAGAAGATGGTGTTCTTATAGCTACTATATGTCTATGTGTCTCTCTGTGTTGTCTATCTTTCTGTCTGAATGGTGGCTCCAAACTCTAATGCCTTCTTAATTTTTGTCTTCCAAATCTCATGCAAGTGTGTCTATCAGTGAATTTAAACATGGAATAAAAACAAAGTGGACTTTGGAAAATCAAGTTCCTAACATTACCCATGGGGGAATATCTCCAACTCTAGATTTTGTTGCTCTCTCATAGGTCCCTCTTCTTAAATCAAAATCTATTCACCAAATACTAGTCAGAAGGAAGGATAAAAAGCAAAGAGTCAAATATAAATAATTACATGAAACCATATTCTTTTATAAACTTGCCATACATAAAATTTATTCCAATTATTTATTAGTATAGAAAATAGAATTGTCACATCTTCAAAAAATTTTGTGCTAAATGAAGGCTTTTCCACATTCCTTACGGTCATAGGGTTTCTCTCCAAAATGAGTGCTTTCAAGTGTTTCTAAGAAACTGGGATCTCTGAAGGTTTACCACATTGTTTACATTCAAAGTGTTTCTCTCAAGTGAGATTTCTTTAAGTTTTTAAAGATCACTGGGATACTTCACTACATTTTTTACATTCATAAGTTTTCTTTCCAGTGTGATATATTTTATGATTTGAAGATAACTGAGATAACTGAATGCTTCACTACTTTTTTAATATACATATGGTTTCTCTCCAGTGTAAAAGTTTGAAAACTTTGATAATATCTGAAGCCTTTCCCACATTGCTTACATTCTTAGGGTTTCTGTCCAGTATGATTTATGTCTTTGAAAACGTTGATAACATCTGAAGGTTTTTCCACATTCTTTTCATTCATAGGTCTTCTCTCTAGTGAAATTTATTTCATTTCTTTGAAAATTTTGGTAACATGTGAAGGTTTTTCCACATTCCTTAAATGTATAAGGCTTCTCTCCAGTGCGAGTTCTTTCATGTGTTTGGAAATCTAGATGAGAACTTAAAGTTTTACCACAATTCTTACATTCATAGAGTTTCTCGCCTTATGTGAGTCCTCTGGTGTATTGTAAGGCACTGTAATGTATGTAGGCTTTGTCATATTGTTTACATTCATAAAGTTTCTCTACAATGTGAGTTCTCTCATGTATTGGAAAAGAACTATGACAACTGAAGACTTTACTATATTTTTTACATTTATAGGATTTCTCTCCTATTGAAGTCCTTTCATGTGTTTGAAAAGCTTGACAATATCTATAGACTTTTCCACATTGTTTACAATTGTAAAGTTTCTTACCAATGTGGTTTAGTTCATGTATTTGAAGTGAAATTGAAGAACTAAAGGTTCTCCCACATTCCTTACATTTATAGGCTTTTTTTTCCATTGTAATTTCTTTGGTGGTTTTCAAAACACTGGAGATAACTGAAGGCTCTCCAACATATGTTACCTTTATATGGCTCTCTCCATAATTCTGATACTCATATGCCTTGTGTCCAGGTTGACATCGATGTGCATATTATAGGATGAATGAAGTATATAGACTTTTCCATATTCACTGTATTCCCATGGTTTTACTACAGGAAGAGTTTTCCTGTTTAGATTGAGATTTGGAATAGGCTGACATTTTCTTCACATTGACTACCCTCTTTCCCATCACAGATTCTCTCTGCCATATGACTTCTTAGTTTTTCCCACTGGTTCTTGTACAGATCTTCAATGTTATGATCTTCCCAGTTTTTGTTTCTTCTGAGGCCAGTTTCCTGAAGGTTTTCCACACCACATCTTTATAGAGTTCCTTCTGTGAAGGATCTAGAAAAGTCCACACTTCTAGGACAAAGTTCACAGCCACATCCTCAGAGGCCTCTGAGTCCATTTCTAAGTTTCCTGGGTCTCCCTAGGTCCTTCCTACACAGATAACACAGGAGAGAGGCTGTAACACAGTTGCTACGGCTGTAAAGGGCAGTCAACACCTATAAGGCAGTTTTTCTATTCACGTTTCTTTTCCTTACACAAATCTATGTCTGATGATAAGTACTTTATATATCTTCTATTCACTCATGGCAAGGGAATATGTGTTACCAAGTATAAAAACATGCTAAATAACCAGGCTCAAGGCAAATGGGAAGACATATTATTGAGGAAATTCTCCTAATGGATGTGCAGATTGTCATTCTAGGACTACAGGAAGTCTCGTATAACACAGTTGTGGAAAATGAGAACTGTGTGGGCCTCTTTCACATGGCCTGCAGTAGGCCCAGTGTCATGGCCATAAAATTATAGCTCAGTGTGTACCCAGGCAAAGCATAAGTTGGGTTAGGGATTCAGGGTTAGGTAAAATCACAAATACTCTCCTAGATTGCAGGTACTGATAAACTGGCTCTTGGGAGTACCCTGACATGTACCATTGACTAATTTCCATGGTGAAATACTCTCCCTATGGAAGATTTCAAGCTACCAGTGGTTGAATAACCTACTTGCTAAGTTCCTGAATATTAACCTTTGGCCTTGGGGGCTAGAGTGAGCTGGTCCCAGCACATCACTGTGACATCTGCTATTGGTGGGCCCAACTTTGACCTGGCAGGTAGCACAGTACTTTATTTATAGTGCTTGTATGTACCTTCAGAATGCTTTCTGATAAATGTTATGGGGAGGTAATCACATTGAAGATGTTTATGAGCCCTGCTTGATTCTAAGGAGACCAAATTTATACTTGGAATTCTTTTAGTAGAAATAATTCTTTAAACTAGAATCTCATATTGCTGCACTTTCATTGACTGGCACTTGTGAAAATAGAGTCACCAAAATTGTATTGAATTATTATATTGAATTAAATAAAATGTTAATAATGATATAGAATAGATTATAAGGTAGTAACAAGCTCCTTCACAAATAATCTCTTCAGAAAAATTAATTCTATATAATATATACACTTATTAAATAAACATTTTGGTATTAAGTGGTTAGATATTTAGAAGATTTTATTTGTTCTATTTCTATTTATTGCTGAAAAAGAAGAATTTTCATTGTATTGCCTTGTGGACCTAAAGTCACTTAAATAAAATAAATTATAGTATTTTGAAGTGAGGTGGATGTCCCTAATTACAAAAAGAATAGAAAAATTTTAAGAAGATCATGGCTGTTTTTTAATTATTATTTTATTTTGCCTGTGGTCTCAGGATAAAATATTATTTTAATTGTCAAATTCCTTTTATTTTTTTAAACAAATTACCTCACAATCCTTGTAATATCATAAATAAGATAGTAGGATAAAAGGAGTGCAAGGATTTTAACATTACATAAATTATAGTCTTATAAATATCTACCTGAAAAAAAATCTACCTGAATATACAAATTTTTATTTACATCTAGTACAGTATTTTATATTGAAAGCAGTTTTCTATTAAAAAATGTAGTGCAAAAGGGTGATAATCCCATGTTTGAATATTTACAAAACTGTTTTAAAATCCTGAATGTTCTTCAATCTGCCTTGGTTTGTACCCTATTTAATATGTATTGTCTTAATTATTTGTAAAAAAATGCCAATAAAAACATGAAGAAAAAAATCACCTGGGAGCATTTAAAACATATCAAAACCAGGACTCTACCTACGAATTGGTGTTAGGTGGGATTCAGGCATTACAGTTTTTAAGTATCTCCCTCCTGGTGATTTTAGTGGGTAGCCAGGGATAAAAACAGTTGCAAGCAATATGGGTTAGAAAGCAACACTCAAACCTATATCCTACTGCCATAATACCCTGTATGAGAACAAATATATTATTATAATATAACCATTCTAAAATTTTTTCATTTGTATGTAACCTTTTAAGAGGCACTCCCCAGGGATAGGACTAGGACATAGTAGGATTCTATCCCTGGTGTGTGCTCAGTAGATGCTAAATGGGTGTCTGGTGTCCAAATTTCTATTAATAAAAACCTGATTTGGCCTTGTCTTCAAATACTTGGCCACAAGAGAAGGATCACAACCTTCTGTAGACATTGCATGACAATCATCAGGAGGAAAGGTAGGGGAGAAGTAAGAAGATCCTACCAGCCTAAGAAAACAGAGGGTGCTCATTAACAGTAAAAGCTCAAAATTCCCTAACCCTTGTTCCATAAACTAATATATTTCTGGGAGTTTCCTCGAGGTCTCACACATGTTGAGTCCTTTTCTGATGAGCCCTGGCTTCTCCACAGAATTGTCACAGGGTACCACCATAGTCACCAGAAACCACCAGTTTTTGTAATAGCCAAGACCCAGGAGCCCTTGATATACTAAAGTTGCAGGGTTTTCTGGTACAAAGAGGAAAAGAGAGCCTCTTTGCATTACAGTCCTTTGAGAGGGTGTACGTAAATAGTCCATGGGAGGCTAGGTAGGTGCACAAATTTGAGTGAGAGATCATCAGAATCACTTCCCTCTTTTCCTGCCTTGGTCATTCTTAAGGGCTCCTTCTTACCCATGGCCATTATCCCCTTCTTAGAATATATTCTCAGGAAGGTTCCATCCTTCGTGCAAATAAGGATCTGGAAAGGCCTACCATTGGGTCTTCAGATATGGCTGAAACCCAGGTTGGATTCAAGCTGGTATCAACATTCGAGTCACAGTCAATATAACCAGTGGCAGCAGTCAGTATCTAGTGGGCAAGCAAGATGCGTCCAGAACATGAAGGTAAGGGAGGACGCCCCTCTAGTTGATCAAGACTTAATAGATGAGATTAGCCATCTGTAAAACTGATTTGTGCAAAACAGGAGAAAAAGAGAAAATGAACATTTCCTGAGTACTGAAAATCTTCTAGACATTTTATATATTTTGGCGTTCAGTGCTCACAACACCCATAGGAGATAGGTAAAATTATCCCTATTTTACAGGTAAAGAAACAGAAGCTCAAAGAGATGATGTGGCTCAGATTTTGATCTCAGAGATGTTTGGCAATCACTGATGTATTTTCAGTCCCCATTGTTTGGCTTTTTCCAAAATGTCAAATAAATGAAATTATACAGTGTGCAGTCTTTTGAGTCTGGCTTCTTTGACTTAGCATAAGGCATCTGACATTCATCCCTGTTGTTTGTTACATGTATCAACAATCCATTTCTTTTTATTGTAAAGTGGTATTTCATTGCATGGATGTGCCACAGTTTGTTTATATATTCTTCAGTTAAGGAACATTTAGTTTGTTTTCAGTTTGAGGTAATTACAAATTACACAGCTATAAACATTCACATACAGGTTTTGTGTGACTGTAAATTTTCATTTCTCCAGGAGTGAGATTTCTGGGTCATATGGTAGATGTATGTTAAATTTATAAGAAATGGTCAAAGTGTTTTCTAAAGTGGTATAGCATTTTTACATTTCCTACCAGCAATGTTATAGTTCTGCATCCTAGTCACCACTTGATACTGTCAGTACTTTTTATTTAAGGCATTCCAAATAGTGGTACATTATTGTGGTTTTAATTTGCATTTCACTAATGACTAATGATACTGAGCATCTTTTCACATGCTTATCCATATATCTTGCCATCCATAATTTTTGCCATCCACATAGCTTCTTTAGTGGAGCAACTGTTCAAGTCTCTTGCCCCTTTTAAATTGTGTTGTTTGCTTTCTTATTGTTGAATTTTGAGAGTTCTTTATGTACAAGTCATTCATCAGTTATGTAATTTGCAATTATATTTTTTCTGAGTCTATGACTTGTCTCCATTCTCTTACTGATGTCTTTTAAAGAAGTCCAATTTACAACCTTTTTCTTATACGGATCATACTTTTGGAGTTGTGTCTAAAAAATCTTTGCCTAGCTCAAGGTCACAAATATGATCTCTTAGTTTTTTTTCTAAAGGTTTTATAGTTTTAGATTTTACGTTTTTGTTTATGATTCATTTGATTTAATATTTGTAGATGACAAGAGGTATAGATTGAAGTTCGAGTGTATGTAGAGATCCATTTGTCCCAGTACCATGTATGGAACGCCATTGTCAATTTTGATTTAAAATTACAATTTCCCCTGTTAATTTTACCTTGTTCACCACATGCTATTTTCTTGGGTCATTAATTCATCCATCTATCATCATTCACTTCCTCTTAATTCCAGCCGTGCTGGTCTTCTACCTGTTCGTCTAACATGCCTATTATGAACTTGCCTCAGTATCTTTGCCCTTGCTATTCCCTCAGTCTGGAATGCTCTTCTTCCAAATACCCACATAGCTCACTCCTTCATTTTATTCAGGTCTCTGCTCAACTATCACTTTATTTAAAAGCCCTTCCCTGAAGAATATATTTAAAATAGCTCTCCATGCCTTATCTAAAGTGCTTTACCCTGCTTGCTTTCTATTCATAGCATGTATCAAATCTGATATATTATATAGTTATTAATTTATTTGTCTATTAACTATATACTCCTTCCCCCAACCATTATTAGAATGTTAAGCACAATGACAGCAGAAATTTTATCTGTCTATTCACTACTACTGTATCCCCGGTGCCTAGAACAATTCCTGCACATAGCTGAGATACTTAATAAAGAGTCTTTGATCTTACTGAATAAAACCAAACAAGAAATATTTACTGAGTACCAACTAGGTACCAGGCACAGTGCTAGTTTCTGGAGATACAATAATGAGAAAAACAGAAATGGCTCCTGCCTTTGTAGCTCACAGACCAATAGTAAATAACATTAACTAAATAACATTAACTAAATAATTACAGAAATGAAATGGATAGTAACTTCTGGGCCTTGAAGGAGAAGTACATAGTGTTGGGTCGCTCACAACCTAGTCATACAGAATTAGTTGTGGAGGTGAGGAAAGGATTTCCAAGAGAGAGGGTGACTGAGCTAAAAACTAAAGATTAAAAGTGGTTAACAAGGTGGAGAGAGGGGAGAAAGGCCTTCTAGGCATCTGGAACTTCACGCACCAAGACCTGGCAGGAGAGGAAGCTTTACATGTTTGAGAAACTAGAATAAAGTGGTGCATCCATGGGTAGTAAATCAGGCAAGGAGAGAGGCAGGCAGTCAGGCTGGGGTACAAGCAGGGAGCTCATAGGCTGGGTCATGCAAGACTATCAAGGGGCTGCTCTTCACCTTAGGAGTAAAGGGAAGCCATTGAAGTTCAGTTCCACCTTTTTAACCACACAATGTACATGGAATATAATATACACTCAAAACATGTCATGCTCACATGTTGAAAACAGTCTTACATGTTGTTGGTGGTAGTGTAAATTGATCCAGCTTCATTGTAGGGAAATTTTACATCATTCAAAATTACAAATGTATATACCTTTCTACCCAGCAATTCCCTTCTAGGACCTTATCTTATAGGCAGACTAGGCAAACAAAGGAAAGAAAGGAAAGAGGAAAGGAAAGGAAAGAAGAGGAGAGGAGAGAAGAGGAGAGGAGAGGAGAGGAGAGGAGAGGAGAGGAGAGGAGAGGAGAGGA
>CM053506.1:76088957-76418957 GCA_028627145.1 Eidolon dupreanum | reverse complement strand
AGACCACTCGATTTCATCACTTGGCTTGATAAGGAGGATGAAAGGGAGACCAGCGGGCTCACCTCCAGAAGGAGTTCCCTGTTTCTCTGGGCGGGGGAGGTGGGTGGGCCTCCAGGTGCTAAGGAAGGAAAACAGCTGTGAGTTCTGTCCTGGAGTCCCCTCTGAAGGCGTAAGGCTAGGACCAGGAGAATGGGTCTGGGAGAGGACAAATAAATGAAAGGAGCAGCAGAAAAGAATGAGAACAAGATGAGGCGTAGGAATCTTCCACTCGCTGTTTGTCCTATAATGTGATCATTTCAAAACAAGCCTGTGGAGCAAGGATTACTGCCCCCACCAACACCTGCCCCATTCTACAGATGAGCAAACTGAGGCTCAGGAAGGTACGGTAACTTGCCAGTGCCCAGGTCAAGATATGAGACTAGGTCTCTCTGATGCCAGAGCTCATTCACTTTTTAAGTCAGAAATAAACATTTTGCTTTTTAAAAACCCATGGCATTTTTCTTAAATATTGCATTTCAATGTGCCATTTGGCATCTATAAAATATTTTTATTCCAAAGACAAATAAGATGAATTCTTCCTTTTTCCTTTCTTCCCACTGTGAGTCAGTCCATCCATATGAGCTGAATGGGGAATCTCAAGTCCTTTTACAATTCAAGATAAACAGGAAATACCCAGGAGCCCCAGAGCTGCCAGGGCCTATTCCTGGAGGCAGGATCCAGCTGTGCTGGTTACTTGGGTATTCTAGATGCTAAAAGCTTTCCATGGGGAGAAGACCAGTATATTTTTCATGTTGGGACTGTCTATAAACTATGTCTTTTGCCTCCTCTGAAGACAAAACCTGGGGCAATGACCTTACATTAGCAGTGTGGACTTGGGTTAGACATAAGAAAGAACTTTCAGACAATGAGTGATGGATGTTGGATAATAAAATGAGTGACCAAGAAAGAACATAAGTTGGTTGGTGCCATGCAGATGATCCAGACTCAGTGGACTGTGCTTGATTTGACTTGTTATCTTTCACTGTCTCCTGCAAACATCATGCCATCTACTCTGAGTCGCATCATACCCCCACATTTATGAATGTGAGCCTTTGCTCTTGCTGATCCCCCCATCTGAACTGGCTTTCCCTACCCCTGCGGTCTCAATTCTATCTACCCTTCAAGATCTAGCTCAAGTTCCTGGGTATGCGTAAAGTCTTCTCTGACTTCTCCACCCCATACAAATCTACCCTTCTTAGAATACTCTACAGTCTGGAACTGAGTCATGATTACCTGGGTAGAAGATAGCTGGTTCCTGCAAAGTCAGGCTGGCATGTTATTATCAGAGGGAGATGGAAAGGACACTGGGAAGCAGAAGCAGCAACTGTCACAGTTGTCCACTCTGCTGTGAGCCTGCCACACCAACCACAAGACAACTGTCCACTCTGCTGAGTGTCTGCCACAAGCAATCATCTGACCCCCATTTGCATTTTGTGGGCCCCTCTTCTGGGAAGGGGATGCCTTGAAAGCACATATAGATATCTACCAACTACATTTCTTGAATTATATCAAATTATGAAGCTGGCATTCTGGGACACACCAGTTGTATGATGGTTTGGAGCACAGCCAGTTTCCTCAGCATCCAGTCACCCCTGATACGGTGAATGTACCATTGGAATGATACTCTCACACATAAGATTTCATTTTATCCTCATAACAGTTTATATCCATAAAGCCCATTATATAGATGAGAAAACTGAGACTGGGACAGGGCAGTGGTTTGTACCAGTGCACATGGCTAAGAAAGATCAAAACCAGCATTAGAGGCCAGGGTGCTTTTCCATATACCATCCATGGTATGAAAAATACCTCTCCCCAAACCCAACCCCACTCCAAACGACTGAGATGTATACAAACAGTGGACATATTGTCCCTTGACAGATGACTAGCCAGTCAATGTTGGTACTAGTTAAAATTCAGATATTGATCATAACAGAAATACTCCTGCTTATACATGTCTTGGTCTAGCATTTGCATTCTATTGTCCATATATATACTATACAAGAGCATCTGGGTCACCTCCATTATTTCCTGCAGTTCACACAGGAGAACAGGAGACAGACCTGCCTGACATACCAGGCTCTAGCCATGAAGGACCTTTTGCCATTTAAACTGAACTGAGAAACCACAAAGCTGTCTGTGCAAGTCACCAGGCTCTCTTGGATTATTCTCAATTTGCCCTCGTCAGGCCCATCTCTGCCAGACCCTGGAGAATTTGGCTCCAGTTTACTCTGCAGGGTTTGCCTCTGTTCTCTAGTCCCCCCAGCAGCTGACTCTTTGTTTTCCCTCATAGACTTTGGCTCAGTCTTGCCTCCTCGTGCCAGAAAACAGAGGTGGATTATAATGGGTCTTTATGTAAGTTAATTAATGTTTGTAAGGTGCTTAGAACAATAACTGGCACATAGTAAGCACACTTTAAGTATTTGCTATTATTGTTATCATCCATATCATCATTAACATTCACTACCTGCTTAGTGTAACACATCCCACTTAATCCAGGCTTCCCAATGTGTTGGTATCAAGTCTGAAACCCACAGTATAGCTCTAGCTATGCTCTCCTAGGTCATTTCCTATCACTCTGCTCCTTGTGCTCTGAAACATCTTGGCATGTCAAGCTCTCCAGACCTTTGCCTTGCTGTATTCTCCATTGAAATGCTCCGTTTCCTGTCCCCACCACCCTACCCCCCTAAAATTCACCTTACAATTCTTAGTTTGAATCTTACTTCCCTTGGGAGGCCTTCCTTGTGTCCATTCCTCATCCTAACCATCGAGATTAGATTGGGTCTTCCTGTTAAACTTCCCTATTGCATCCTTTGGTAATTATTCTAAATAGACATATAATTACTTATTCAATGTGTCTTTCCACTAGACTATAAGCCCCATGAGAACATTAGCCATATTTAAAGATGCATTGTTGTATCCTCAATGCATAACACAATGCTTAGAATGAAGAAGAGCTCAAAAATACACTAAATTATGCTGAACTAAAACAAGAAGGCTTGGAAAATAATTGTGGTATTGATGCCAATGAAAATGATGACCTATTATATGATCTCACTTATATGTGAATCTAAAAAAAAAAACAAAGAAACAGAGCCAAACTCATAGGACATTGGTGAAAGCCAGAGGCCAGGCATGGAGAGCTGGGTGAAATGGCTGAAGGGGGTCAAGAGGTACAAACTTCCAATTATGAAATTAATAAGTAATGGAGATGCAATGTGACTAATAATACCACAGCATGGTGACTATCTTTAATAATCTTATATATTTGAAAGTTGCTGAGAGTAGTTCTTAAAAGTTCTCACATGAAAAAAAAAATGTAACTAAGTATGGAGATCGATGATAATTAGACTTATTGTGGTGGGCACTTCACAATATATACAAATATCAAATCATTATGTTGTATACCTGAAAATAAAAGGATTTTATATGTCTATTATATCTCAATAAAAAAGGAAAGACCTTTTTTATTAGCTTAATAGCTTAATGTGCTATTATTTATTTACTATATTTGCTATGACCCATTCAAAACCAGAATCTAGAATCAAATCAATAATAAAAGGAAGAAAAATAGATGAAACAGATAATAGAACTAATGCTTCTTTGTGTAATAGCATCTATAACTATTGCTACCCTAAAAGGAGGCATCAATTAAATCTGAAAGGAAAAAATGAGGGTCACGGGTGTGTGAGATCAAATGTCAACAAGCAAGTTATTTATCCCTGATTGGTCAATCCAGAGAATGCTGAACTTTACCCTGTGCACAAAGATCTTGCCTGGCACTATTGGTGATGTCATTGAGGACTGTTGAAAATGTCCTTGCCAACCCAAACAAATCTGAAATGACCAAGTAAAGGGAATAATAGCCCACTGGTTTCTGTCTACCAGAATCCAAGGTTTGATTCACTTCCAGTCAACAAGGAACCTACCCAATCCCTCTTTCTGCCCACAATAGCTCGTTGAGTAACCTCTTATTTTAATGATGAGCACTAGGGGGATTGCCCCACAAGATCAGTCAGGTTCTGATGGTTCCTACTAGTTTTCATCATGAGAGCTTTTTTCCCCTTTTCGAATTAGTAGAGGCCCTCCTGACATCTCAATGGATGATGACATACAAGATAAGATGATGAGATGATGACCTATGATAGCTCTTTGAAAAAGTTGAAATTTTACATTCAAATGTTATTTCGTTGTTGTTAATAACAGCAATCATTTCTTGCTCTTTCCAGTTAATTTTTTCTTTCCTGTTTTTAGAAAAAGAGAAAATAATAATTGAGGCTCCCTTCTCAGGAGTATGGAAATGCTATTTAATGAGAGCTTTTTTTAATAGTTGCTTACTATTAGTGCCCACGAAAGATACTCCCTCACACACCCTCTTTGGGTTGGAGACTCCTCCAGGCATCAGATAGCCTCATCTGCTCTCTGAGAAACGCCCTCCTGGGTCTGACTCAGGTGGATGATGAAGTGGGGTGACTGTTTATCCTGATACCGGTACACGACTTCCTCCAACTGCAGTTCTGCCGTCTGCCTCCCTCTACTCCCAACTTTTCCTTGACTTCATCCACAGTAGTATGTGAGGGTTTTAGCCCCCCATAATCTCCATCAAGCCACTCTAGAGCCACCTTATATAAACATGTGGTCCATAAAAAGCAGTATGACTGCTGCCCAAATTGTTCCAGACCATCTCTTTGCTGCTCCTCTTCCAATCAGACTGCTACTCTAAGGCCCTCCTCCTATGAGAAGGCTGTGAGAATGCACAGCCACCACCACCTGTAGCAGCCACCACCTCATTGAGTAATCCAATTAAACCCGGAAAACTTGACTAAGTGTTGGAGTCACACAGACCCGACATCAATCCTAGTGCTCCCATTAATGTCTATAAGACCCTGAGCCAATCCTTCACTTCTCTGAGCCCTAGTGTCCTCATCAGTAAATGGAAACAATGATGCCTCCTCACGTGGCCACTGCCAGAATCCGAGATAACATATACCAAGCACATAGGTCCTTATCAAGTGCCCACTAAATATATGCAGAAAAGGTGGATGTTGAATAAGCACAAGAACTATTCTAGAGATGGTGGAATTTTTAGGGAGAGATCAGTGTTATCTTTCTAAAGGTCAATAAAGGCTTTGTAAAGGAGCCCTAAAAGAAGGGTGACGAGTTTGGCGGATGGACTGAGGGAAGGGCACACCATGCAGGGGAATGGCACAAAGGCTGGGATTGGAGCCCAAAGCACTGGACCCATTTAGGCAATAAATAACATGATGCAGCTAGAGCAGAGTGAGAGTGGGGAAGGAGCGCTGGGATAGGAGCCAGGAGCCAGGCAGGTGCTGGACCAGAAGGGCCTTGCAGGGTCATCATTAAGTTGAAGGGGACATGGTTTG
The DNA here is from genome assembly GCA_028627145.1 of Eidolon dupreanum. Classification (NCBI taxonomy): domain Eukaryota; kingdom Metazoa; phylum Chordata; class Mammalia; order Chiroptera; family Pteropodidae; genus Eidolon; species Eidolon dupreanum. Next base: position 76,413,534 of record CM053506.1, on the reverse strand, counting down.
GCCCACAATATAGCCAGATTCTTGTCAGCAAGGGTCATGTCTATATAAATTAATTATGATAGTGACTGGATAATAAAAATTGAATACCACATATTCAAACCCCACAATTTAGGGATCTCTGAGCTGATGGAGACCTTTGCACAATCTGAGAAGAGGTTTCCTAATCAGAGAAGATGGGGAATAATGACGAGCTTGGTTTAGAAGTGAGTCCTCCGACGCCTCTTCTCACATTGCTGCACTAACGATATTCAGTTCCCATCTGGTCCCAGAGGCTGGCTGGCAAGTCAGGTCTCAAAGGCAAGGCACAAGTCCTAAAAAATAACTTTGAAGATTCTCTCTATTCAATCGTCATTGAGTTCTTACCACACACGGAGCATTGCTTTTGGCCTTGGGGGCACAAAGAATAGGACAGTCTGTTCCACAGGAACAGAGAGTTCAGCCTCAGGGCCCAGCCCAGACTGGTACCCACAGTGAGTGTACAGAGATGGTCAGAGACTGGCTGAGGCTGCACAGGAATCTGAAAACTCAAAAGGGGTAACCTTGGAGGAGAGGAAAACATGTGCCCCACAGCTTCCTTCCCCTCCTCTCCATCACCCCCAATGCCTGAGGTGTTTTCCTCTGTTATTATATTAAATCCATGTTTCATTTTATTCATGCTGTGGTGGCTGCCTTTTAAAAAAATATATGGAGTTTTTTTCCATTAAGGAAAATTTGACAAATTCATAAAAACAAAAGGAAGAAAACATTACCCACCATTTCACTACTACTGTTCACATTTTGGTATATCTCTCTCCAAGGTTCCTTTTCTTTACAAAAGCATGTTTGTCTGATGCTTTATTTATTAAATAAGCACACTCTACACACAATTTTGTGTACTACTTTTTCTCAGGAGCTTCATATTATAGGCATTTTTCTTTTTATTAAAAATTATTTTTAACGATCATCCTTTTAAGAGCCTGATAACACTGATCACATGGTTACATCAGAGTCCACTTACGCATGTTCCTTATTGCACAGTAGACTGTGTGGTGTTTATCAGTGAGCACAGGATCCTTTCCAAAGCCCATTCTGAGACTTAGTTGTGTGGCTTTGGGCAAATTACTTAATCTCTCTTTCCGTCATCTGTAAAATGAAGATAATCATAACTACTTTGCATGGCTTTTGAGGATCAGAGCTAATACATGTAAGGCATTAAATAAAGCAAATTAGAGCCCTAGAAATGAATGGTATTCATCTTAAATTGGAAGACCTCAGAGGCCAGAATCCAAATCTAAACAACTACATATAGAGTCTAATACAGCTAGCTACAGGCACACACAAGATGTTTTGCAGTGAGAGTCCTGAAAATGACCAGTAGCACTCCCCAGGCAGCTGTTCAAGGGGTAGTGGTGTGGAAGCAAGAACATGGGCTTCAGAGCTAGAAAGTGCTGGGTTTGAATCTCGTATTTACCACTGTGTGACTCTGGGAACCTCTTTGAACTTCATTTTTCTCAACAATGGGAATCATAAAACAGGGCTTTGTGAAGATTCAGTCAAATGACCTATCGCATGGAAAGTGCTTAACACTGAACATAAGAGATGCTGGATGAATCTTCCCCACTGGCCCCCAAACCTCCTCTAGAATTTTTCTGGTTTTCTGTAATGAGATGATAAACTTGGAAAGAGAGCACACAGATGTCTTCCTGGATTTGCCACATACTACCCCATTTTGAGCCTCTTTGTGCTTCAGTTTCCCTCACTTAACATTGGGTACAATAACTCCTGCTGCTTCCTTCACACAAGGGATGGGCAGTTAACTGCCAGAGAAAAGGAATGGAATCACCTGGCTGGGAAGGCCCTCTGGACAATGTCTTCCCCTCCCCCAGGCCAGGCTGGGCAGATAAAAGGGCTTGGCCAACTAAGTCCAAGGAGGGACACCCCAGACACCTACCATGGGGTCTCCATCCCAAGCCTGTTTCCTCAGTTTTCAAATATATTATTTTAGAAAAAATAAATCCTTTAAAGAGTTTTCCTAAGAGGACAGTATATCCAGGCTCCCTATCAGCCAGGGTTTGGTTAGGAAAACAAGTTGCTCCAGTATTTCAAGGGACTTGCTACAAGAAATTAAGTGCTGGAAACCCATTTGGAGAAGAAAAGGTCAGAGAAGCTAGCTTTCAGAGAGCAGGAAGCAACTCCTGCTGTCCAGGCCAGGCACTGCAGGAAAGCATGCCTGATGATCACAGCTACCTGCATCCGAAGGCCAGAGACCTAGAGGCGATGCTAAGAGACATCTGTCTGCCAAAGCCGACACCTCTGCCTGCTGCGGCCACTACCTCCTACACACCCCCCAAATCTTGCACCAGGAGGAAGAACAATGGGATAGGAATTAAGGGCAATGGCTTTGAATTCAATCCCAGCCCCACCATTTACCAGCTACGTGACTGGGGCAAATTGCCTATTATCTCTGGGCCTTAATTCCCTCATCTGCAGAGTGGGTCTAGTAATAGCACCTACCTCTCAGAGAAAATTGAAGTAAAGCACTAGAGCTTTACTGCCTGGAAGATAGTAAGTATTGAAAATACAATTAACTCTTAAAAATCATTCCAGAACACCTCTCCCACCTTCTTTCCTCTTTTACCCTCTACCATTCTCCCTTCTAACTTCTTTTGTTTTCCTTGCAAAACCTAAAAGTTGGCATTTTCAAAAATCTTTATCTGCAGTAATGTCTCACCCTTCTCCGTTTTGTTCCTGAAGACAGAATAAATCGGAAGATTACCCTATCTTGACCATGGAGGAAACTAACACATAAAGAAGCCAAAATCTTAAGACATAAAGGAGCCAAAATGTGATTAATGATGGTTGGGCCATTTAAAGAAAAAGACATACAGTAAAATTGATTTCTAGGAGCAGCGTACAGTTCTATGAATTTTATGTAACCACTATGACAATAGCATACAGACCAGCCCCTTCTCCCCGAAAAGCTCCCTCATGCCATCTCTTCATAGTCACAACCCCCCTGCATCCCTAATCTCTGGTAACTACTGGTCTGTTCTCCATCACTATACTTGTGTCTTTTTGAGACTGTCCTATAAATAAAATCATAACCTATATAACCTGTTACATAGGTTACATACATGTAACATTCTTTCACTTAGCATAATGCCTTTGAGATTTATCCAAACTTTTTCATGTATCAATAGTTCTTTTTGATTGCTAAGTAGTATTCCATATTTGGGCCTTTTGAAGAAATAGTCAAGCATCCTTGGTGTCATTTCTTTGTGAAAGTTGCCTTACTGAAATTCAAAGTAACTGGTTCAAATTAACAAATAATGTACAGTAGTCCCCACTTATCCACAGGGGATATGTTCCAAGACCCCCACTGGAGTCTTGAAACCACCAATAGTACCAAACCCTATATATACCACGTTTTTTTTTTCCTACAAATACATACCTATAATAAAGCTTAATTTATAAAGTGGCATTGTAAGAGATTAATAATAGAAAAATTATAACAACATACTGCAATAAAAGTTATGTAAATGTGGTCTTCCTCTCTCAAAATATCTTATTGTACTGTACTTACCCTGCTTGTGATAATGTGAGATGATAAAATGCCTACATGATGAGGTGAGGTGAATGACATGGGCCTTGTGATGTAGTGTTGGGCTACCTGTATTGACCTTCTGATGATATGTAACAAGCACTTGACAGCTTCTCTTTGGCATATCCAAATTGCTAACATCACTACTCTTGCACTTTGAGGCTATTAAGTAAAGTAAGGTTACATGAAGACAAGCACTGTGATACTATGACAGTCGCTCTGATAAGTGAGAGGACAACTAAGTGACTAATGCGTGGGGAGCAGATACAGCACAGTTACACTGGACAACTAAGTGACTAATGGGTGGGGAGCAGATACAGCACAGTTACACTGCACAAAGGGATGATCCACACCCCGGACAGGATGCCTCGAGATTTTATCATGCTATTCAGAATGGTGTACAATTTAAAATCTAAGAATATTTTATTTCTGAAATTTTCTATATTTTCAGACCATGGTTGACCATGGATAATTGTAATAGCAGAAAGTGAAACCACATATAAGGGGATACTACTGTACTGTATTTTATTTATCATCAGTTGATGGACATTTGGGCTGTTTCCTTTTTTGCTATAGTGAATAAAGGTGGAACATTTGTATATGTGTTTTGTGTGAATATGTCACTTCCCTTGGGTATGTACATAGGAGTGGAACTGCCAGGTCATATGTTAACTCTAGGTTTAACATTTTGAGCAACTGCCAGACTTTTGACAAAGTAGCTGTACCACTTTACATTCCCACCCGCAGTATATGACAGGTTGAGATGTTCTGAGAGTGAGAAATCTACTTTTAAGAGATAAAGGCACCAGAGAACATCAATGACAGGGCAGGAAGGAGATCAGAAGTGGGGACAGGAAAACCCACATCAGTTTGGGAGTGACAACATGTAAGACTGATGGCTGATTAGAGAAGCCTACCTTGGGCCAGTGGCTGAAATTGACATAGGTGGGCTCAGCCAGTCTCAAGGTATGAGCCTGTAAGTTTCAGAGGTCTAAGGAAGCTCCTCTTCTGCACTCATTGCTCAAAGCTCAAAGAGAATAAGCTGTCTCCCAAGATATCGGTGAGAAAAGATTCACTCTCTCCAGAGATGTCCTTGTCTCCATGGTATTGAAAGCAGCCTAGAGCAGTTAGGAGGTGAAGTAGAGATCTTCTACCCGGTTTGGAGAAACCTGACCCTGAATGAAGGCATCAAGTTCCTGCTGATGGGCACACCCCTTCTTTGGGACCTCATTGCTACTCACATAGAGCTCTAGCACTTCTCAGCCTGGATAGCACTTATGGGATTAAAGGTCTGTCTACTCCACCAGAGAGTGAGTTCCAGAGGCAAGGAACTTAACTTCAATTCTTTCAGCAAATGTTTGTGAAGCTCCTACTAGGTGCTTGCAAGGTGAGGGTCATGAATGAGACCAAGTCCCTGCCCATGGACCTGCCAGTCTATGAACAGGTTCACCTTTGTGCCTCCATCAACTGCCAAGTCTAGGCATACAGTGAGTGCTCAGTAAGTATTCCTTCTCCCCCCACCAGAGGGAAGACTCAAAGTTGTTCCTCTTAGAAGCATCTTCTCACATCTTCAGAGGCTCCAAGGTGATTGATTATACAGTTCAGTGAGAAGTTCATGAGCAGATTCCTTTAACTTGCTCCAACTCCATAACCCTCACTTTTTTGTAAGCTTGAAACCACATGCCTTTATGGGAAGACCTGGTGCCCCCTACACAGCAGTGCTGTTACCTATTTTAAGGCACTACTCTTGAACTTCTGATCTTTTCCTCAAACTACAATCACCCATCCCACTGTTAAGGAGGTTATACCCTCACATAAAACCTACCAAGTTTTTTTCTGTCACTGAACAAAGGTTGTTGGTTTTGTTTGCCCTGGATGCTCATGTTAATCCCCACCTCGTAGGGGAGCAAGATGGACAGAGGGACAGGTTCATTTCAGAAAGTTGAGAAGTGGTTTCAGCTTTTAGTAATTGTTGCTTTGTGTGGAATCCTCTCTTTGCCTCAAGACAAACTTCCTGGAGGAAGTCTGCATGGGAGATACCCAATGGTCATCCATTGTGCAGTGACAGCAAGTGTTCTCGCCTCCCAATCAACTCTCCAGCACCAGTGATAAGAAGAGGACCCCCAACCCACACATGCAACCAGTTCTTAGCCAAGAAATAATCACCACCTCCCAGCCTCCAACCTCCCCCATTATTAGAAAGCAATAAAAACTTGACAAAAGAGAGACATGTTTGCCTGGTATTATCATTCTTTCATTCAACAAAAACTTAATAGCTCATCTTCTGGGCAGCAGGCACACAGCTGGCCCTGAGGATTCAATGCATGGTCCTTACCCTCAAGGGGTTCACTCCCTGGTAGGAGAGACAATTACACAAAGGGATGTTACAGAACTATCTCTTTGGTCTGTGGTATCTCAACCACACTGAGCAGCATGGGAGGGCCTGAGCAAGTGGTGCTATTTCCTGCCTTTGCTTAAACTGCCCTCTGCCTGGAATGCCCCTCCAGTACCACCCCCCCCCCACCCCCAAGCCAGTAAGGACCACCCACCTATGTCTGCCTTCTCTGACACAGGAGAAAAGCCTCAACCTTAATTCAGGTTCTGAAGTTTTATTTTTACCTGAGACTGGACATTTCAATTAATGAATTGAGACTGTTTTAACTTAAAAGCAACCATAGTTTTGGGCTTTTTAAACCATGGATTGGTCAGAAAATTTTAGGCCTGTGCCAGTTTTCATCCAGGGACACAGGAAGAATGAAAACCTCCAGGAAAAAAGAATATAAAGAAATAATGGGAGATAAAAAATCTGTACAAGCCACATTTGCTCAAACATCCAGCCACCCACACCTCTCTGTCCCTTAAACTGTGAATCTGTCCTGCCTCGCAGAGAGCTGTGCAGAGACTAAGTGCTCAACTAAGCTGGGGGTGGGCACAGAGCAGAGAAAGGACACTGTGTAGGACAGGGCAGATTCTGTCCCAGGGAGCTGTTGCTGGTGGCGGCACTCAAGACAACACTGCCACAGGAATCAGCCTCCAGAAGTAAGATTCTCTCAAGTAGGCTGGATGCCCTTTAATAGCAGCTGTCTTTCGTTACACAGATAGACCTAGAAACTATCACAAATGCATGCCAACAAGGTAGTGTGAGTGCAAATACCAATCAGCCAAGGTGTAGATATCAGATGCTATCTTATTGGCACTGTGCATGTATAGTGTATACTATGGAGCAGAGGAGAGACCCACCTAAAGAAAAGGGTTGTGAGCAAGTACACCAACAATAAGGGAGAGGTCACGTGACTGCCTATCTGTGCGCACTAACTTAATTTCACCACTTCATGAGATGTGCGTCCCACTGCAGGTAAGGAAAGTGAGTATGACAGGTTAAGGAACCTACCAAAGTCACACCACTACTAAGTGACACAGCTGGGATCTAAACTCAGGTCTGTCTGGCTCTAGAGGTCACAATGCCTGACTGTGGGTGAATATGCTGTCATCTTTTGTTTGCTTGGAGGCTACTCTGTAAGCCTTTAACTGTACCCAGCCTGATTTAAGGCCTAGGTTCGTAGAGGTAGAGGTCTGAAGGCTGAGCACTGGAATGCTGCTGAGGAGGGGAGAGACTCCCCCATGCTTCACACAGTTGCCCCCCACTCCCAACTCCAACCACCTCTCTGCTCTGCCATGTTTCTTGACACCTCTACCTTGTTTCTCCCATCTGCACTTCTGGGGAGCATGCCCTCAGATGACCATGCTCACTACCCTCTCTAGCATCACTGGTGCTGGTAGAGAGCAGCCAACACACTAACCAACCCATCCCCCTTGCTGGTACCCTCACCAAAGCCGGGCACCCACTGTTTGCCACTTGGGTGAGCTGGCACAACTGGATTAGCACTGACAGTGAACTGAGGGTCATGGGACCACTCTCAGGAGCCAGGCATGGGCAAGGGGCACTATCTTCCTCCCAATCCCTGGCCAGCCTTCGCTCGCACCTCTCCTGCTGGTAAGAGGCCAGGGACACAATCAACCCCACTGCTGCTGATCAAAGATGGGCCTCTGACTTCAGAGGAACTGACAACAGGTTGGGTGAGGGGGCAGGAGAGGCAAGCTGGTTCAGCTGTGGGACTGGACTGAAACCCCTCAGCCTGCCCTGACCCTGGTAGGCAAATCTGACCTCATCGACTACTGTGTAGCAGTGGGACCAGAGCCTAGTCGTCCCCTTTGAAGAATGACCTCCTCCTGGGCAGCTTTCTATCTGCCTTCTCTAAGTCCTCAACACCTAGTATGATGGTTAGCACACAGCGGGGAACAACCTTGGCAAGAAAATACCAGAAATATTTCACAAATTGACGTATTTACTTCATTATCTGCTGATCAGTTGAGTGCACATAGATGTATCTGAGTCACTTTTAAGTCATATCACTGCAAAGACACAAACACATGCTAGATCACCCCTCTGGCTGAGAGTTCTGGGGGACACTCAAGTCCCAGCGTAGTGTCTGTCTTCCATCTGCTCCGCCAGCTCTGGCTAGCTCCCCCTGATCCTTCCCTGCTGCTTTCCCTCCTTTCTTTTTTCCTCTTCCCTCCCTTTTTCCCTTCCTTCCCTCGTTTCCTCCAAAATATGTACTGTTTAGTAGATTCAGACAGAACTGGCTTAGCAGTTTTGTGACCTTGAAAAGGGGCTCAACCTCTCTGAGTTCCCATCTCCCATCTGCAAAGCAGGGCTCCCTAAAAGTGGTAGCTGTTAATGGCCTGCTGTGCAGCCGGCTCCCCATGCCAGGTGCTGGGCAAGCACTGGGTGTGCATTTAGGGGCTATTACTCCTCACCATAGCCCCTGAGGTAGGTACAGTCATTACTCCATTGGTTAGATGGAGAAACCAAGGCTGGAAGAGGCAAGATAGTTACCCAAGAACAACTTAAGTGGAATTGGGATGAGACTTGGTCTGTCTCTCTCCACCAATTTCAGGTTCACGAGAACCTACACAGCCGCTTGCTTGCTTCTTCCCTCCTTTCCTTTCAATATGGTGGCAAAGGAAGGATGGGCCGGTCAAAACAAAAGGCAGGTTCACAGAAGCCTAAACACATTGGTGCCACTGCAGCTGCTTTTTCATCCTTGTTTCAGGCAGATTACATTTCACCACTCTGAGACTCTGTAAATTCCATGGAGGCGAGGACCAGGGCTTCTGCTTCTCTGGGCAGAGAGAGATGGTGTCAGGAAGAGTGGCCACTTGGCAGACTGCTGGACATAATGGGACTGTGAGGGCTCTGGAGTTTGGGGAGGTGCAACAAGCGGGGACAGGACAAGTCCACAACAACCAACTAAGACCCAACATAAAGTGGGCTAGAGAGGGCTGAATGGAGCACTGTGGGAGCAGAGGAGAGCGCAGGGAGGATGACTTTCTCAGAGAGATGTTCATTGGCACCACTGGGCACCAGATCCTGTGTTAGGTTCTTCGACTTCAGTGTATTAATCTTCACAAAGGAGGAAACTGAGCTCAAAGGCAACACCCTTGAAAAGCCACTGAGCTGGGTGGGATTCAAATCCGGATCTGTCTGGTAATAAAACTCATGCCCTGTCCTCTGTACAGGCTGCCATCTGAGAGGACACCCACTCCAGGCCTCAAAGAACGATATCCAGAATAAATGAATCACTTTCAGAGCAAAGTGAAAAACACATTCTCCCCAAATCTCATATCTAAACTGACTAGAAAAGCAAACATAAAGGACACTGGGGACATGAACATGGTGAGATGAGCCATCTGAGCAAACGTCAGCCTCTCCTACCCCCGATTTCCTGCTCTCTCAGCCAACAAGGCCAATGGATATTCCAGAACAGCTACCACTGATAAGTCCCAGAAGAGAGGTCTCTCAACTTCAGTATCTTCAGGACAGCTTCACTCCTTGGGCCCTGGAGTCTTAGTTTTGTTTTTTATACTGCAAGACAGAAAGATTGTTAGAAGTGGGTGAGACCAGCCAAAAGGAGAGGGAGGACCCAGGAAATCCTGAGACCATGGTCATCTAGGCCTCAGACACCCCCTGCAGGGGCTTCTTGGAGGTGGTGGAACCCAGATGGCAGAATCTCTAGTTGGTGCCTGGATCCCTTTTCTTCTTTAATGGAAAAGGAAGCTGATGGGTTTGGGAGGGAGAATAAGAAAGACACTGGGAATTAGAATTGAACATACTGGCGTGCCCATCATTCTATTTAAGATGAATCTATTAGAGAAAAATAAAATCTCAGGTATGGGGGGACCCTCAGAAGCCATCTAGCCAAATCACTGAGTTTAAACAAATGAATCCTGGACCCCATATTTGGAGAGTCTGGTATAGGACAGGGAGGTGGGACCTGCTCCAGCACTCTAGGTTGTTCTAACACCAAAGTATAAGGACCAGCAAGTCAGTCTATATTCCTGATTCCCTCCTTTTCTCCACCAAAACAGATGCTTGCATGTTTCCTCAATAACCCTGCCTCAGTGTGAATACCTCCAGATATAGGGGGCTTACTAACCCCCAAGACAGCTCTTTTTTCTGAGACATAACAAGGCTGCTGTCGGCTGTGTCACTATTGCTTCCAGGAAGACTGTTCTCTTTCTTCTTCCTGCCACCCCATCTGTTTATTCAGTACTGTTAGGCAAAAATTTAGGAATTGAGGGTGTTTCCCCCACTCCCCACCTCCTCTTTGCAGAAAACAAATGCAATCAGAAGGGCCTCTGCCATCACCTTTCAGCTTCTGGAGGAGGGGAGCAGCTGAGTTGTTCTCAACTGTGGGGCAGAGGCGACCCCTGGTGGTCACAGAGATTACAGCTCACAGGTGGAAGTGGGAGCCAAGCACTCACTTTGTTCATGATCCAGTCAGCATCTTCGATGGCTCTTTTAATAATCTGCTGGATTCTCTCAGGACTGTCTTCATCCGAATGAACTCGGAAACTCTGAAAGTTTAAGCATAAAAAAAGATGACAAAATTCACAGGACTGGCAACTTCAGAGTACCAGGCATGGGCCAGGCATACTGCAGGCACTTTATACTCAGCATCAATCTTACTCCTCCATAGAGAGTTAAGATCCCACATAGAGATGAGGAAAGAGGCTCAGAAACCCTAACTTGCTGCTAAGCAATGGTGCCAGCATTTGAATTCTACTCTATTCAACTGCATAGCCCATACTACTGCCAGCAGGACACTGTGAAAAGGAAGAGTGGCTCCCAAATTACCCACAAATCTAGCTGGGCCCAAAGATTTTAAGGCAGTGTAGGGGAGGACTAAGTGAAATTTCCATCTCTCTGTTTCATCTGCTCTTCCCAAGAAGCTGCTTTCACTAGGGTGAGACCTTGGGCTCACAACCAGGAAGAATAGGGCTTCTTCTGGCCCATTCTGGAAAGTCAGGCAGAGAAAGGAGGGGGAGGGGCGGCTTTGGGAAATCCAGTCAGGCCCAGGCTGTTGTTTGCTTTTGACCAGATGTTCACCCTTGAGAAGCTTGCAATGTGAGAGTCAGGTTCATCGGTGTGACACTCAGGGCTCTTCAAAAGAAATGGTACCTCCTCTGCCCTACTATTCTCAATCTCATACATCCTGCTACTTGTCTTTAAAGCACCTCAAATGCTGACCTCCAGGAAGTCCTCCCATATTTCCTCAGACAGCTAAATGCTCCCTTCTCCATGATTCCACAGCCCTCTGTTGCTATTTTTATTTTTTTTACTTTCCACATGATATTTGTATTAATTTTAGTCTTTAACTCTTTATTTGGAAATAATTTCAAGAACAACACAAAAGAATTCCCCTCAGAATCACTGATTCTTAACATTTTGCCACATTTGCTTTATCATTCTCTCTTTATATGTTTGTATAAAAATTTTGGAAGCATGGTAAAGTTGAGGACATCATGCCCTTAACTCCTACTAAACACTTCAGTGTGTATTTCCTAACCAGGGCATTCTCTTAATAACCACAGCAATCAAATTCAGAAAATTTAACACTGATAAAATGCTATTATCTAATCTAAAGCCCATATTCCAATTTCATGAATTTCTGCAATAATGTCTTTTATAGTAATTGTCTCCTTCTGGCCCAGGATCCAATCTGGGATCGTGCATTACATTTAGGAGTAGCATCTCTTCAGTCCTCTTTAAACCAAAGCAATTCTGCCTTTCTTTGCGTTTCGTGACATTGACATGTTTGACGAGTATGGGCCAGTTATATGGTAGATGGTCCCTTGGTTTGGGTTTACCTGATGTTTGCTCATAATTAAGTTCAGGTGTGCATTGTTAGCAGCAACACCTGTCAAAATGATGCTGTGTCCCATACTATTTTAATTAACCATTCAGCTGCCTTATTCAAGCCCCGGCACATAGCTGGTGTGCTGGATGAACAGAAACCAGACAGAGAAGCTGGACTTCTGGTGGCTCTTACCAAACTGTGGCCCCATCACCACCACCTGAAAGTCCATCCCTGCCCCCTGCCCCTGGCTCCCAACCCCATGAAGGGACCCATATTAGAGAAAGTACCCCCTACCCATGGCCCAGCATATGCTGCTCCCACCTGCCTGACAGCATGTTTGTAATGCTCCTGGATGCCCTTCGTGGGCAGCTGCCGGCAACAGCGCAGCAGGTATCGGTAGAGCTGTAGTGGCCTCTGGACCAGCTCTGCCCCTGGTAGCGGGGCCATCTGCAAGACCATCTGTCCCTGGAAAACATAGAGCATCACTTCTAAGGTATCAAGCCAATACTCAGCCCTGACCTCCAGCTCCCCATGCTCTATAAAACAAGCTTGATAGAGCACAGAGGCCAGTTTCCCCTCATGCCAGCCCTATGGAACCCAGACCCTGAGCTCAGGCTGGGCATTCAGTCCTACAGAAGTCTCATCCTGGCATCTTCTTTCTCGACACTAAGTTCAAGTGGTGGGTAAGGAGGTGTCACTAACAGGCAGAGCAGGGGAGACAAGCAGAAAAACTGCCAATAAACCAGCTAACCTCAAGCGACAGAGGGCAGGATGCCCAGAGGTCTGAGCCTCGCTACTCAAACTGTGGCCCTGGTCAGGCAGCACTGACATTGCCCAAGAGCTTGTTAGAAATGTAGAATCTCAGCCCCACCTACTAGACAGAACCTGCATTTTAATGAGATATCCAGGATATTCATATGCACATTAAAGTTTGAGAACAATTCTAGAGGGCTCTGCATGAAGAAGCAGCTGCTTACAGAATTGTCATGCTGACCAGGGCATGGGCACATGATTTCATTTTACTGTGTGTTATAAATAAGAATAATAAGCACTTGTTCTGTCCTATTCACTTTACTTAGTGACTAATACACACATTAAAATAAATCAGCACAGCACCCCAATGTTCACTGCAGTGCTATTTACAATAGCCAAGATACAGAAGCAACCTGAGGACCCAATGGTAGAAAACTGAATAAAGAAGAAACAGCACATATATATAATGGAATATTACTCAGCCATAAAAAATGAAATCGATGGACCTAGGGGGTATTACGCTAAGTAAAATAAGTCAGACACATACCATATGGCCTCACTTATGTGTGGAATCTAAAGAATAAAATAAACAATAACAATTACAAAAAAAAAAAAAAGACAAGACTCATAGAGAACAAACTGATAGTTACCAGATGGGAGGGAAGTTGGGGGATGGGTGAAAAAGGTGAAGGGATTAAGAAGTGGTTACAAATTCACAGTTACAAAATAGTCATGGGGATGTAAAGAATGGCATAGGGAATATAATCAATAATACTGTAATAACTATAGTGCCGGGTAGGTAATAGACTTATCGGGGAGATCACTTCATAAATTATATAAATGTCTAACCACTACAGCTGTACACCTGAAACTAATATAAAATAATATTGAATGTCAACGATAATTGATAAATAAATATATAGACAGATAGATAATCAGCAGCACAGAGAGGTCTGACAACTTGCCCAAGGTCATACAGCCGATAAGGATAGAGCTGACATTTGAACCCATAAAAGCTCCAAAGCCCACCTTTTATTTAAAAAAAAAAAACAAAACTTTATCAAGATGTAGTTAATATACAATCAACTGTACGTATTTAAAGTGTACAATCTGATAAATTTTGACGTATGTATATACCTAAGAAGCAATCATCACAATCAAGAGAGAGAACACCTCCATCACTCCCATGTTTCCTCATGCTTTTTTGTAATCCCTCCCTCCTACCCTCACCACTCCCCATTCCCAAAGCAAGCACTGCTTTGTCGCTTCAGATTAGTTGCATTTTCCCGAGTTTTACCTAAAAAGAAAGATAGAGAACATGCTCTTCTGTGTCTGGTTTTGTGTCTGCAGAACCCATATTTTTAACCTCTTTATTATAATGGCTCTCTCCAAAGAGAGAGCCTACAACTCTAATCTGGACTCTTATTTTTTAAAGCAGGACACTCTAAGAGTATGGATTTTTTTTCCAATGATAGATTCTAGAACCTAAGAACTTGTTAAACTTCCACTAAGTACTTTCCAGCCCATAACTATCCCCTTCTTTACGCTCACTGCACCATAGGCTCCCACCTAGGCCTCTGCCACAGCGTCTTACCTGGCGTCCCTGCCTCCAGCCTGTCATTCCCTAGTCTCCTCCACAGACTCCGTGTCCTGGGTTCATCCCACAGTTGGCCACAAGGAATTTCTCCCAGATACCCCAAATCCACAAGTACATCACCTCTTGGTGCCTTTGCTTATGCAGTCCCGAGTGTAGAGCTCCCTTCCCCTCTTCTGGTGAGAAACTCACGTTCAGCCTACCAGGTCCAGCTCAGTGTCACTGCCTCTAGGAAGCCCTTCCTGACTGTCCCTCCCTGGTGGGGCTGCAGTACCCTGCTCACAGAGATGTTACAGTGCTTCCCACACTGACAGGGATTCATCTGCTGCCAGGCCTGCGGAGCCTGGCCCAGGCCCCGGCACTTAGTGCCCTGTTTGTTGAACTAGACTGAATGGAATGTGTTATCTCCTCTGTACAGACTTCCCCTCTATGACAGAAAAGCTCACTATGTTCCAAATGAAGTAGCTAAAAGACCAAGGTTAAATAATGCCTTGGTTTTAAAGTAACATTAAAAAAAAAAAGAAGGAAAGGCAACCCCCTCCTCATCAAAAAGAGAACCAGAATTCTAAATCTATCAGAAGTCCTTAAACTATGAAAAGAAACTCATGAAGTAAGTAATTTTAGAGGCTCCTTCATTCCATTTCTAGCATATTATCTTCCTGGTATATCATCTCCACAGCTAAGTTTGCCATTTGCTCATGGTACTCTGGTCTCTAACTCTAACATGAGGGTGAGCAAGTTGTTGTCTGTCCTGAACACCCATCCTCCCTTTTGGTAACAGCCCCAGATGTGTGACTGGTGATTCACTCCTCCCCAGATCTCAGCTCACACGCTCTGGGTGAAGCTTTGCTCCAGGCCTGACCAGTCAGAGATCTGCAACCATGTGGTCGCAGGGACAGGTTCACAGATGGGCATATGATGGAAGCTGAGTGAATCTCAACACCTTTGCAAGAGTGACTGCAAAGGACTCAGCATTTTCTCTCTAGACTTGATGCTGAGAGGACTTGATACTATTTCAGGGACGCCATCTCGCCTATTCTTAAAGCCTGAGACTAAAGCCACACAGAAGGCAGAGCTAAGAACCTGGGAAAAACCAAGTCTGAAGAACTCATTGGAGTCCCAAAACCATCCACCTGAAGGCAGTCTCACCCCTAGACTTTTCAATGATCCAAGCCAATTAATCTCCATTGCCAAAGCCACTTGGGTTTGCTGTTTTGTCACTTGAAACCAAGAGTCCTAACTGATCAAAAAATCTTAATCTCTCAAATTCTGCTTCCATGATTAGTTCTAATGTTTCCAGTTCTAAGAAAGAGTACAAAGGTCCTCCTGCCAAAAATATCAGCTGGCCAGGCTGCCTAGCCATGCTTCAGTCCAACAAACTGAGGGGAACACCATACAATGGGGACAAATACCTTCGAAGGCCACCACAGAGGACATACCACTGAAGTCCCTAACCCAATGGGCAGACTCTACTGGCAGGCTTCCCCAAACTATATAAAGTGCTAATCAAATATCGTAAAATGCCAGTCGTGTAACAGATGGTCGCCAGCTGCAGTCTTCAAAATTAACATTTGGAAAGAGCACAGCTTTGTTTCATTACTTAAAATCCCAGGCAATACTTAGAAACCAACTCAGCAAGTATGGGCGGGAGATTATTTTCAGCTCAATTATAATTCTTAGTCATTCTCAGTAATATCTAGCAGAGAATGCATGTGTGGGTCCACTCAGAAGAGTTAAACTAAAAATGATTTAATTTAATTTAAAGTGTGGGTTTGCAATTATTTAAGGGGCAATGAACCTCACAACATCATTGCTAAAACGGTAGTCAAACCCTGTGGCCCTAAGAGCACTCACTTCACATATCCTGCTCTTTGGACTTGACCTTAGCCTCTCCACCTGGGTTACCTGCCTCTGTGAAGGCACTGCCATCTTTCCAGGCAACCAAATCAAAATCATCACAGAGCCAACCCACTCCTTCTTCTTCCTCAATTCCCATGCCATTGGTCTCTAAGTCCTATTCAATTCTACCTCTGAATGCCCCCTCAAATCTGTCCCCTCCTCTCTATTTCCACTGCGCACCATTGGTTAAGGCTCTTATCACAGCTCATGTGGACAACTCCAAGAGTTCCCAGCAGGTCTCCCTGTCTTCCAATGTGTTCTCCACTCAATGGCCAGGGTGAATCTTTCCAAAATGTAACTCTCAGCATGTCCTGTTCCTGCCCAAAACCCGATATCCACTGTTACCCTCTCCCCTATCATTCATGACAACTTTTCCCAGAATGTGAGTCAGATACGAAATTACTTTAAGCAGTATGTGGACCAACATCCTTTTACTGTAATGATTTTATATTTATTTTCATATGTAATAAGAAAATAAATGTCATCATTTCATATGTATTATGGCTTAAAAGTTTTAAAAATGGCTTAAAACTGATTTTTTTAAATGCATTAAGCAAATAAGAATGCAGTTAAATGTGGGTATGACAAAAACCATATAAATGGTACTGAAGTTTGGAAAGCACTGGTCTACAAAATAAAATCCATACTCCTTTCCATACTCTTGATCTGGCCTGTGCCCACGTCCTCAACACATCTCCCACCACCCACTACCAAGCCAGGCCAACTGAGCTCTGAGTGACACTCCATGACAACTCGTGTCATGTTCACCTGCTATGTGACAGAATGCATATCGTAGATGTATTAGGATTCTGCAGAGACAAAAACCAATAGGAGATAGATAGATAGACAGAGAGACAGACAGACGGACAAGAGATAGATGATAGACAAATAGAGATATAGACAGACAGAAAGACAGATAGACAAATTCAAAATCTGCAGAGTTCATGTTCCAGTTTGAGTCTTAAGGCTAGAAGCTGTTATAAAACCAGGAAGAGCCAATATTCCAGTTTGAAGGCTGTCAGGCAAGCGAATTCTCTTATTCAGGAGAGAGTCAGTCTATTGTTCTACTCAGGCCTTCAAGTGCTTAGATGAGGACCACCTACATCAGGGAAGACATCTGGTTCACTCAGTCTCCCGATTGAAATGTTAATCTCATCCAAAAATACCTTCACGGACACATCCAAAATAACACTGGGCTAAAAATCTGGGCACCCATGGCCCAGTCAAGCTGACACATAACCATCACAGTAGATGCTCAGTATCTGTACATTGAATAAATCCTCCTACTCCTTCCTACAATACCCCTATCCGTTTCCTGCAGATCTCCTGATCCTTCGACACTCAGCTGAGGTCTGGCACCTCCTCCAGGAAGCCCTCACTGACCTAAGCACCCCTGCCACCATGCTCTGAGGCCTGTGAATACCTCAAATGGCCCTCATCACCCCACATTACTCTAGTTCAGGCTCCATCACCTCTCCCCTGGAGTACTGGAAGAGTACTTACCTGCCCTCCACCCCCTGCCAGCCATCCTCTACATGGCAGTCACAATGCTTTATCTAACTCCAAACTTAAATTCTCCCCCCAGCTGGACATGATATTGGATGTTATTATTAGTTAATTTTCTTAGGTATCAAAACAATGTTGTGGTTATGTGGGAGACTGTTCTTATTCTAAGGAGATGCAAGTAGAAGTATTTCAAGGTGATGTGTCATCACATCTGCAACTGATTTTCAAATGGTTCATCAAAAGAAAACACAGAAAGAGAAAACACAGAGAAAGATAAAGCAAACATGACAAAATGTTAAGATTGTGTTTAGACAGCAGGTGTAAGGGTGGGTATTGTTCTATTATTTCAACTTCTATATATTTTGAAAATTGTCATAACAAAAAGTTATTTTTGAAAAATCCTCCCACAGCTTTGCCATCACCTAGTGGATAAAGCCTTAAACTCTTTAGGTTGACACCAATTCCTAAAGCCTTTTTACCTGCCAAGATTCATCCCTCATCACTCTTCCACCTGCCAGGCATACTGACACACCACCTAGAGTTCCTTTAATAATAACACCAATAATAATAATAATAATGGCAATCACTAACAATTATTACTACACCTGCTTTACTGAATAGTTACCATGTGATAAGTCCTATTCTAAACAAGGCATGTGAATTAACTAATTTTAATCTTCACAATAACTCTATAAGAAGGTACCATCATGCTCTTCTTTTACAGATAAAGAAACGGAGGCAAAGAAAAAAAAAGGGTAGGAAACTTGTCCAAGTTCACACAGCTCAGTGCAGAAGCCAGGATTTCTACTCAGGAGGTCTGGCTCCAGAGGCCGTAATGGATGCTCCCTGGAACACTAGCCCCCATTCTCCGAATAGATTTCTCATCCTGTAGTTGACATTTGTGGTTCTTTCTAACAGCTCTCCCTGCTCTAATTTCTTTTTAAGGGATGACTTCTTTCCATTGAGTTAGGCCTGCTGAGACTGTCACCAGTGGCTCGATCTCTCCCAGGCACAAATTGAGCATTAGACCCCAGCTAGGTTGACTGAGTATTCCCCACTTCTGCAAATGGGTTCTCGAACAGGGTTACAAAAGAGCCTGAAAATGACTTCATGTGCTCCAGCAGTAGGGTGCCCTGATCAGCTTCTTCCTGCTTTGAATTGTCCTTGTAGGTCCTGCCACCTCATCTGCCAGAAATGTCTAGATTCCTGCCTAATTCTCCAGTCTTCTCCCTTGATTCTGTGAGCTCCTAACACTCTTGCAATTCACTTCTTTCTGATTGAGTCCTCCTATCCACTCTTACACGAACTAGACTCTTTCTATTATCTGTTTGCATGCAGCCTGTTGTACCTGCTTAGGTCAGCAGGAATCACCCTGTGCTCCGAGTGTTTACCTCTCAATCTCCCCAACCAGATCAAACACCCATGCGGGCAAGGACTGTGTCAGTTCCTCCATCTGTGTTCCCTCAATGCCTAGCACAGTCTTGGGCACATAGCGAACTTCTCCATAAATGCCTGCCAACTGAATAACCTAAAAATCTGACCCTGCCCCAAACTTCAGAAAACAACAGCTTAGCCTTATGGCCCTGAGGAGTCAAATGTGACTGAGACAGACCTAAGGTCTATGGACTTCATTGATTCAATTAGCTCTGTATACATCAAAGAAAAAATATATATTTTTTTAGTCAGGTAATATTTATTTAGCTTTTTCCTAAGTCAGAACTGAATTCTGGTTATTCATCCTGCAGCTTTCATGAATTAGGAAGTTATACAATCATCTAAAGTAGCATGGCTTGGCTCATAGTAGGCTCTCAGTAAAAGATGTTAATTGAACAGAAAAACAGTCCAAAGTAAGCAGTCTTTCAAAACCAGAACACTGAAAAGCTGGAAGCCACCTTCTCCATCTAATATAAAACAAATCTCTTCTCCACATCTCTGGCAGCCCATGATGTCAGAAAATCCTTTTGGTTCTGAGCTAAAATCCGCTCTATAAAATTCGAATTATTGGTCTGAGCTCTGCCCTTTGGAGCTAAAGTCCCTACTAAAATACCCCCAAGTCCTGTCTTTCATTATTCAAAGTCAATTATCCCAACCCCTCATTCATTTCTTTTCCAAAAAACCACCGTGAAGATGCTATCATCTCCCAATGCTTCTCCAACTCACTCACCCTCCTCTGGACACACTCACTCTCATTATTGATCTCACACTTAAAATCACAGTTTGCTTGTGTTCTGACCAGCTCCATGGGCAGCTGCGCTCAGGTGGCACTATCACTTCTTCAACTTTGGAATTCAAGGAATGCAACTCAGACTGAATTCTCTGGGCCCGTACCTGGCCCTGGCATTCAGATCAAAGGTACCTTTTTTCCCATGAACTATTCTTTTTTGTTTTCCATGAACTTAAGTCTGTTTCCCTATCTTGCATTTTACTAGTTCAGTCCAGAGTCGCAATCTCTGGGATGCCTGATCCTTTCTGTTATACAACTCAACTCAATTCAGCATAACAAAAGCACAGAAACAATCACATGCCTGGTACAAATGGGGTACAAAGAGAGAAAGATTAACCCCAGCAGGCTGTGTCGGTCACCCGTACTATGCCATTCAGAGTATCTAACATGTGTGTGGCTCTGGACTCAGCCCTAGGACCACAGAGTTGAAAGGCCTGGCATGTTAATGAGCAGTCTTACCCCAAGCCTCCCACAAAGCTGATAGCATATCTTACTAGCTACCATGTGCCAGGTAGGTGTTGAGAGCTTTACATGTGTTATCTCATGTAACCTCACAACAAACTTATGGGGTATATGTCATTAGCCCCATTTTAGAGATAAAGAAACTAAGGTTCTGAGAGGTTAAGTAACGTGGCAGAGGCCACAAGCTAATGCATGGTCAGGTCTATTTGATTCCAAAGCCCATGCCCTTACCAGCTTTTACCGCCACCTGCTATGTTGATATCTGAGCCACTCACAAAAGGCTGTCCAGATCAAGCTAAGGACTTCACAGAGAACTCTCCCTAGGGCTCATTCAAGACCAGGTCTAAGCATTCATGAAAGCACTTGACTGTTCTATTATTCAGCACTTATTTTCCAGCCTTCTCCATAAAACCTTGCTTCATGCTTTTCAGAAATACAAGGACACCATCTATAGCTTCCCCTGCATATAGATGAAAAAAAGTTACAAGGCTGATGTCAATTACACAAAGGGGTAACTAAGGATTTGCATTCAAAAAGTTCTTAGGAAACCCAAAAGAGAATATGATAGAGTAAAAGAGTGAAAATAAAGCCACAAAGGTATTTCCTGGGAGCCAAGTGGTAGCATGGGCACAGATGCTAGTAACAGGCCTACAGCCCCACTTAACCTCATTGTCTCTCTCCTGATTTTTGCTCTGACATAAGGTGCCTAAAAATAAGTAGAAAAAAATGAAAGGAAGAAAAGAAAGAAAGCAGGAAGGAAAGAACTAGGGAAAATAACTGGAAATCATGCCCTATTGAGCACAAGTTAAATCAAGCTTGCACAGGCCACTGTTTAAATGTACAATTATTCTTCTGGATGGGGAAAAGTCACAATATAGGATGGAAATGGTTCTGCTCTCCACAATTCTGGGGCTCCAGTTTGCATATACACATTCTCCAAGCTAGAAATCAGGCAGCAATGCTTACTCCTCCAGTCCCTCTTCTACATAGTGGAGGCTCTCAAGTCATCCCTCCAAACTCCACCGCCTCATACTCCCTTCACCCTCTAGGCACTACCTTGGTTCCCAGCTTTGTAACAATGCCTCTTTCAGACTATCCCAATATCTCCCAGTCAGTCTCTTTCTTTCCAGTCCAACCCTCACATTGCTGCCCAAGGACACTTCCTAAACAACACACCCTGTCACGCTCCTTCTCCAAAACCTCTGTGGAGTATTCTTTACCCATGGCCTTCCAAAATCTGGCTCCAACTTCTCTCAACAAACTCATCTCCTACTGTCCTTCTTACACTTCCTGCATTTTAGCCACACTGAATTTGGAGGTTATGTTCATGGACTTTAAGATCAAATAGTCTGGGTTCAAATCCTGACTCCATTACTTGCCTGGGCAAGTTTCTTAACTTCCATCTCATTGTTTGTTGCACATTTGTCAGTGAGGCTGCTAACAGTATTTCTTACATAGAATCATTGTGAGAATTAAATAATGTTCCTAAACCACTAGCACCATGCCTGGCACATACTATGTGCTAACTATTCATTGTTATTGTTAATAGCATCTCTGAAATGTGCTGTGCTTTTCAACATCTCTCTTTCTCCTACCTTGAATTCTTTACCCACCTCAAGAATTCCTCTTTATCTTTAAAGATCCAGCTCCCAGGTCACCTCTTTCAGGGTTTCACCCCATGCTATCCATGCTGATCACACTGTACTATAACCATTTATGTAACAATGTGATGGAATAGCACAGAGCAGGTTTTGATGACAAACCATCCTTATTTTGGAGCTTACCTCTGCCATTTACTAGCTGTGTAATACTGGGCAACTTGCTTGACTTCTCTGTACTTCTGCCTCCTCCTCTGTAAACTGGAGAACGGAATATATACCTCAGGAAAACAGGGGGTGGAATATAAAGATCGAGTAAGCTAACATAAGTGAAGTGCCTAGCACAGAGGCTGGCACATAGTAGGCACTTGAACATCTTACCCTTTCCTATTCTACCTGGCTGTCTGTATTCCTTGCTAACTGTAAGTTACTGGATGACAGAGACTATATTGTATTAGACACCCCTCCACAATCAACAGTGCCCAGAACATAATAAAAGCTCAATATATATGTGCTGACTCCCTTTTACCAGAGAGGAAACTAAAGCCAGGAGGAAAGTCATTGTCCTGAAGTCACAAAGCCATTTCAAACTCAAGTTCTTTGGCTCTGAACCCTCCGCTCTTTCTACCACACCTGCTGTCTCAAAGGCTAAGGAGTCACCCTGAACATCACACCTGTCAGCCCAAAATGTCCTAAGTCTTTACCAGTTTCAAGTGAACTTTGAGAGCTATCCCAGCCAAAGCAAACATGTTTGTCCTAGAGCTGAATAACGGGCAACCTGAACTGAATCATTGTAACATTAAACTGCTTTGTGATAGTGGCCTCCCACACACAGGCCACAAAACACCCTGGTTTGAGGGCAAATGAAGAGAACAAATGTATGCATACCAGGTGTCAAACAATGGGCTGGGTACTTCAGGGGGGCTCCTTAATCTACAACCCTATTATCTCCACTTTATAGAGGAAAAAGACTGAGGCTCAAGGTCACACAAAACTAGGAGGGAGCCACAGCTGTACTCAGGTCTCTGCCTTCCTAACTCAAACTCTTTCTACACATACCCAGGGCTTGTCTGAGAGGATACTTGAGCTGAAAACTCCTGGTTTATCCTTTTCTTCACCCCCTCCCACTACCCCTGGTCTTCTTGCTTGTCCTCACATACCCAGCCACTCTTCAGGGTGCCCACATGGTCCACCCCACCCTCCATGACTCAGGTCTCACACAAGAGGCCTTTGCTGGCTACACTATAGTCTCTTCTATATATCTTCATGGCACTCTTTATATTTATATTCCCCCACTGAGATGTAAGCTCCATAAGAACAGGGAGTTTATCTTGTTTATAACTGTATCCCTAGTACAGTACAGTGCCTGACACATATAGGGATGTGTGAGTAGTACTAGTCATTGAGCACCAACAAGGTGCAGCGTGCTACAGATACAGAAACAAACAACAGAGCCCCTGATCCCATGGAACTTACATGTTAACAAGAGAAGATAATAAAAACCAATTATAACTTAATACTACAAAGTGGAATTCTGGTCCTTGAGAGATTGGCTCATGGGATCCTTCACCCAGTCAAGGGTCAGAGTTGTTTTCTTGAAAAAGGGACAATTAATCTGAGGTTTGAAGGAAGAGTAGGATTTAGCTGGGTGAAGGTGAAGATGGAGGGGTGATGAAGACAGGGCAGCCTGCAGCCTGCATGAAGGCCTAAGGGAGGTAGGGATTGCCAGGCCCACAGAAGCCCAAGAAGGCAGGGAGGGCAAACAAGAGCATAGAGGACACTGTCCGGGAAGGTGGGGTCAGATCCAGAAGGGCCTGGTAGGTGGTGAGGAGTTAGATTAGTCCTGAGGTCCATCAGCTGATGAATGGATAAATAAAACATGGTACCTTCATACAATGGAATATTATTTTGTAACTTAAAAGAAGTGAACTACTTACAGATGCTACATGGGTAAACCTTGAAAACATTAAGTGAAAGAAGCTAGTCACAAAAGACCAAATACTGTATGATTCCATTTATGCATAATGTGTGGAACAGGCATATCTATAGACAAAGTAGGTTAGCGCTTGCTAGGGCTGGGAGAAGGGGATATGGGGGCAGTTACGACTAAAGGTTTCTTTTTGGAAGTAATGAAAATGTTCTAAAATTAATTATGGTGATAGATAGTGTTCAAGTCTGTGAACGTATTACATTCAGTTGTGCATTTTAATCGCATGCTATGTAAAAGCTAACAAAAGACTAGTCTTAAGGGCTAAGGGGTTTGGCTACAAGTGACTTCATTTGTTATTCAGAAGCATAAATCAAAACGTGAAGGTTACTCCAGGTAACAACACTCACAGGGCACTCTGGGTAGAGATGGACCGTGCGGTGAACACGTCTACTTTTTTAGATGGGCAAATCGAAGCTGACCACGGAGGCGTGTGCCAGACAATGAACATTAAACTAGCTAGCCCCGCCGGGCTTCACAGAGGCGTCTGGAGACCCTTGACCTCCCTGTGGCCCGCACGCCCCTCCTCGAGGCCTGGGGCCTTCTCCGCTCCTCCCAGCCGCCCCGACGAGGCCTGCGACAAGCCAAGCTCCGGGGCGCCCGGCTCTTCAGGGACACGAGAACGGACGGGGAAGAAAGGAAGGGAGTGCCACGGGTCGCCGCTAGGTCTTCCACAGGCCTCGCAGAGCCAAGGATTCCTGAAGCTTCACACACCCAGCCCACCACCTTGCCCCAGCGGCTCCGCGCCCCCGCCCTCCGCCTGCGCCCAGCGGCTCACCCGCCTCCACTGAGGAACGTGAAACCCGGACGCGGAGGACGCGGAGCCGCGAGTGCGCCTGCGCCCCCGGACATGCGCAGCACCGCCCCCGCCTGGCCACCGTGCGCCCAGCGCCCTCTGTCGGCCGCGTGCGGGATTCGGGGTCCCCATCATGTGATAGCTACTGGGGTCCCCTTCCCTGATCCCACCGACCCAGTAGAAAAAGAAAGCTATTCCACTAACAGCAGTCTTTACCTTAAGCACCCACTCTTCCTTCTGGCTGTTTCTACCTCAGAAATAAGCCCTAAAAGGCAGGCTCTCCCCCATATTCCTGAATACGGATCACTGCTAAAATATTAGGAGTGTTCAAGATCTGTGAAAAGACTTGCTAAAGGTCTTTTCCTAAACCACTCGTGTTGATGACAGGAATTATATTTGGATGGGAATCTGCGTTTTGAGTTATTTCATCAAATTACAGTCCCATAACACCTGTCAAAAGAATAAATATGACAGTAATAGGCATGCTTCCTTTCAGACCCATCTATAATTATAATTGAGGAAAAGAATACAGAATTTAAACTCAGAGCTACTGCCAGTATCATTCTTTGAAAATGAAATAATGCTGTTTTATTAAATAGGCTCTCCCCGCTCTCTAATGTTTAAAGCTAAAGTGCTTCTCTGAATTGATTTAAATACAAGTTTTATATCCTGAAAGAAATAAAGATGAGTCTTTATCTTCAGACAAACCCCCTGTTCAATGATGCTGCTGATCTTCTCTCAGCTGATGTCTAAAAGGGAGTTAGGTTGTTAGTGGGTAATATTGCTTCTGTTCACGTCTTTCTTCTCCAGGGCTTTTTAAACCTATTTGTAATGAAAAGGCTGACTTCCTTACACAGACTCCATGTATAGCTGATTTAACAACTTTTTTTCTTTTTTTTTCTTTTTCTTTTTCTTTTTTTCAAGGAAAACATTGCTCTCTGATGGCACCTGGTAATCTATTTTTCTCCTTTTAGGGTAAGAGAAGCAGGGAGACATTTCTTAATAGAAGTATTTTTTCAGGCTTTTCTCCCTTTTGTCTTTTCCTAACTCCCTGTAGAGTTACCTCTCATTTTACCTCTTCACCTTACATACTAGCCTTCCTCCAAATGGAGGGTGTCTGCCCTTGAAATATTCAGATAATTGCCTCAAGCCTTCAATTTATTTTCAATATGTAGACTTGTACCAAATATATCTGAAAGATACAATTGAACCTTCATAAATCAGCCCTCTTATTTCTATATGCATATTCAGGGGCATATCATTAGTGCAGATTCAATCAATAAATAATTAAGCTTTTAAAGCCCTTATTAGATACAATCTGCAGTATCACCATCCATTCCTGTTTTCAGTCTTAGG
This sequence comes from Eidolon dupreanum, assembly GCA_028627145.1. Lineage (NCBI taxonomy): Eukaryota > Metazoa > Chordata > Mammalia > Chiroptera > Pteropodidae > Eidolon > Eidolon dupreanum. The sequence goes on along the minus strand of CM053506.1, from coordinate 76,387,578 downwards.
ATCACTTAATATTTTGAAGAACTGTCACAGTCCATTCTTTGGCCCCATCTTCCTTTTGTTCCTAGATTGCTGTGCTCCTGCATCAGAAACATCATTCTACTACCTAGATCTCATAAAATATTCAAGATGCAAGCTGTTCACTTTACCTCAGAAAGACTCCACCTTCAGAATCATATGTGCCTCTTCTGTCTTTACAAACACACAAGATTTTGCGTTTCACAAAAATTCCTTAGAAACGTCCAAACACCGAGGAAAAAAATCAGCCAAAGGAGGATAGGTTTGGACAACAATTTCCAATTTTTTTCCAAGTCAAAGGTAACCTAGATATTTTAAATAATTGGATTATAATACTTTGAACTTAATATCAACCTTAGGCTCTTATGGCTTGAGCAGTAAAACTAAAGAATTCTTATCAGCCAAACACTCACAAAAATGACACCAGACCTATAATCTAATAAAAACTCCAACCATTCTTCTTACTATGTCATTTTCCTTTACACTGAAATGTTAGCAGATGAACACTCTCAGACAATACAGGATATTTACAGATAAATGGAAAGACTTTTTACTTGAAATATTTGTCACCCAAAAGTTGACTGTACAGGGGACATGTTCTCATAGGGAAGTTTATTGACTTTCCTAAGAAATAGTTCACCACTTTCTCTTGATTTCTGACATTATATCATTTAACCTGACAACTGCAGGTTTGTAGCCAATATTTGTAGGAAAAGATACAAGTCCTAATGCTTATTCCAGTTTAAACCTGTTTTTAGATTTCAAAGAGAAATGATACATTTGCATCCTCTGATTAAATCAGGTTATTGTCTCAAAGGTTGACCATATAAATAATTCAAATTAATTCATCACTGTACAATAGATTTAATAAGCATAATAAACACTTTGAAGGAAACACTTAGGACCCTCAGTCTGCCCTTGCTCTCGTTCCCATTATCTCGGATTTCCCTGTGAACAGAATGAGTGGTACCGCGTCGTTCTCCTCTATTCAAAGTATGCAAAGTTGCTATTTACCAGTTTTCAATTTGCATGTCTCAAATCCTGCCAGAACACAGGGTGAGGGGCTTGGGGTGATGGTGAATGTGCCAAAAGGGGAGACCAGAGTAAAAATGAAAATCCCAATGAACAGATTTTCTCCACCCCAGGGTTCCGCAAAGACTTGTTTTTAAGACAATAAAAATATTGGGTTTTAAAGGTAATGTGAAATCTCAGACATCTAGTGTCTTTTTTCTTTAATTGCTAGGTTGAAGAAGGAGATGAGTAAGGAATTCGAGATTTTTTATATAAAGGAACACAAGAGGGAAAAGGGCGCAATTCTGACTATCTATAGCATACTCTTGGAGAGTAATTTACAGCCTGGGTTTTAGCCTTCCTGGACCTCTGTCTTGTGTTACTTTCTGCAGCTCTATAAATCTAAACTTGCTGACTGTTAAATATCATTCTATATTTCTCAGTGCTCTGTAGTAATATATTTACAGTGGTCACATGTGAGACCACACTGATGATCAAATGTATGTCTTCTCTGACTGTGTCTCCATTTTTTCATCTCTTAAAAATAATGCTCAATGACTCATGATTTCAGATTATAAATAACATGCACACACATACACACAGATTTTTGTATAAATCACCTTTGAAGTGGATTTTTTTTTTCCATAAAAAGTATAAGTGAATGCTGGTTGTATATATGGTAATATTAACAAAGAAGTGAACATGCTTGGGAACATTTTTCTTTTTTGCATTTTGATAGCATTTGACTAAAGATCCACTTTAAAATAACCTTGTTCACAAAGTGTAATTCTGTTTCCACTGACTACATTGGTAGAGTCTTAAGATAGCCACAGGTAAGAATTAATGCCACAGTTAATAAAAAGGGAGACTGTACAAAATAATGAACTTTATTAAATAGGATTATTTGGAGGAAGAAGAGAGATAGAGAGGTGTAGAGGGGAAGGAGCAGGAGAGGAGAGTGAGGGAAAAAAAGGAGGGGAGTGGAGAATGACAAAAAGCAGAAGGAAGTTATTCTTTTTGGCTCTTTCCCACAGAGAAAGAAAAAGCCTGATAAAGTTACAGGAAGAAGCCCAGAACCAAAGGACATCATTAATTAAGGGAAATCTCAATCATTTGGGCCAGAATACAAGGTGTCTGGATAATCAAATATGTAGTTAAGAGTTAGTTTACCTTGCATTTCAGCAAGCACTTGTTAAGACTCCTCCAGTGCAAAACTCCATGCAAAGCCCTGGGTCATAGCAGAGGCCCCTGAATTTCTTCTCTCCCACTCTCCTGTCATTCTCCACTTTTTTAAGAGGCAGATCTTATCTTGTTGCTGTCCTTGAGTTCCTTTAATGGCTCCTCAGTGTTCTCTGAGCAGATTGCTAATCTCCTTATCACATCCTACAAGACCCTGCAGAGTGTGGTCTCTGAGGCTTCACTCCATGTCCCTGTCCCCTGCTGCAGCCAAAATGGCCATTCAGACCCTCAAATGCCCCATGTTCCTTCCACCTGCTCTTCCTCGAGATACCAAATCACAGGTCTCTTCCTCAACTTCTTTGACACGCCCACTCCCACTTGACACTGGGGGCAGATAACCCTCTCCCCTAAGACAGTAGCCTGTATCTTTCTCCATGGCATGCATCACAGTTTATAATTACTATATCTACCTCAGTTTGAGTTCTCCCAGAAGACTCTAAAGCAAGGATTCAAGAACAAATATTTTATTTGGTAGCTGATCCTAGAAAACATCCAGTAAGGGAAGTGAGACAGGAAAAGGAAGGGAGCCCATAAAGAGCATCTTTTGCCCAGCAAGTTATCACCATGGGCAACTGAGCTTTATCCTGCTGGGGAACCAATATGGAACACACACCAGTTATCCCACACTAGGGTTGTGAGAGCTGAGGTATTTATACATCAATTACTATTAACTAATGGTTGAATAATGTTCTCAGGGGCATTGACCCCCTGGTACTACTTCTAGCTTTCCATACTCTTAGGCAAAGAGATACAGATGCTGGCAGTTGTAAGTTAGCCAAGTATACACAATGGTAAAATTCAAGGCACTGTGGGGGTAATTCTGCTAGTCACTCACACATGTACATGTGCATATAATAGTATTCCCCACTAGACCCTCATGAGAGCAGGAACTAAGTAGCAGTGTCTCTCCCAGTGCCTGTGCCTCACTTCCTGCGGTCCACCATAAAAATCACTCTCCACTTTCCAATACTCTCACCTCCCTGTTTTCCTCTCACCCTCTGTTGTACTCACTCTGAATGAACCTACCATTCTCCTTCTCCAACCTGCACCCAAGCAGATTAATGTTGAGAAAAATGACACAATAGAGCTGATGGGTTTCATTTTAAACTTATGATTCAAACTCGAAGGCATACTGGATGCTGCCTGAGAAAAAAATGATTGTTTCTTAGAACTCCCATAACCCACCTCCACCCTCACTTTCAGCTGATGACCTCATAGAAAAGTTAGACACCCTCAGTTAAGGATTTCCTCCTCTTCTCGCCCTTTCCTCTGTCCTGTTACACTGAAGGAAAGTTTCTTACTGCCTTTGAAAAACTAATTCCTCCATGGATTGTCTGGCTTCTAATCTCCTCTGCCTTCCTAAAATCTTTGCTCCTACAGTTTTCTGCTCTCTCATGCTTCATTAGTCTTTTCTCCTATTCATTCTAAGCAACACACTGAAGTGGTCTAGATCAGCAGTCCCCAACCATTTTGACACCAGGGACTAATGCTCTTATAGAATATAATGCCTGATGAGCTGAAGCAGAGCTGAGGCAGTGATGCTAGCGCTGGGAAGCAGCTGCAAATACAGAGGCAGCTTCACTCGCTAGTCCGAAGCTCACCTCCTGCTGTGTGGCCTAATTCCTAATAGACCACAGACCGGTACCGGTCCATGGCCTAGGGGTGGGCGACCCCTGGTTTAGAGGCCTTGCTACTCAAAATGTGGTTCTTGAACCAGTAGCATTGGCCGCACTTGGGATCTTATTAGAAATGAAAAATCTCCCACCCCAGACCTGCAGAATCAGAATCTCCATCTAACAATATCCCCAGGTCGTTCCTAGGCATATAAGGTTTGACAAGCACCACGTGGTTTCTCCACTCTATTTCTCCACCCTATCAGAGCCAAACTTTTATCTACTTATTTAACAAATGTTTATAGAACACCTACCAGGTACCAAGCAGCCTTTTAGGTTCTGGGGATACAGAAAAATAAAACATCATCATTGTTGTACATGTGTGGTATCCTAGTGACAGAGAACCACAAAGAAAGAAAGAAGGTATGACTGGGTTGTAAAAAGTGCTTTGCCAAGAAATAAAATACAGCCATGTGATAGTCACCAGATGGCTACTTTAGATCATTCCAAAGAGATAACATTTAAACTAAGACCTAAATGACAAGACATCATCATTTGAGTTGTCTACACAGGCTGTCTCACTTTCTCATTCATTTACCTGTTTACCTTTCAGGGAATACAGTTGGCTTCCATCTTCACAGGACTGAACCTGCTCTTAACAAGCTTTTCTATGGCTTCTCTGTTGTCATAAACAACCATTCCTTCTTTGTCCCTCTCAGCATTCTTGAGTCACACCCTTTTTCTTGAAAGTTGTAAAATTAAGTTAGTCACTTAATTAAACTTTTCCTTGCTATATATTATTCTTATTAGAAAAATATGTTAGCTCTTATTAGGAAAAAGAAAACTAAAGACTTTTCTGAGTAGTAGAAAAAAGGGAGAGAAGATGAAGTAGAAGGAGATAAATGAGGTTAGTTTGATTCAAGTATAAACATGTACTTTCAAATCAGAAAAAAATATGTATTTTATTTTATGATTTTTAAAAACTCTTTGTTATGTCAGGTGTATCTGGAAATGAGATAGATAACTCCTTCGATTCAGCTCACAAAGGAAAAAAGCTAGTTCAATATTCTTTCCAGACCTGCCTCCCTGAGCCTTGTCTTAGTTCTCAGGGAATCTGGGCAAGAAGGAGAGCTGGCACGGGCTGTGAGGCTGCCCAACAGATCACCAGTCTAAACTCAGTCCAGTCCTGGAGAGCAGGTTGGTGCAGTGAGGGGCGTAAAGGTGGGGAGGAGGAAAATCATTTGCTGGAAACTACAGAACCTCATCCAAGAGAGAAATGGAAGTTATAATTAGCCTGCTGATATGGAAAGACCTATTTCAGCCCCGGGAAGGTGGCTTAGGGATATCAAGGTACAGTGTACCAAAGTGTGGGTTCATAAACATATAAGACAGTCTATGTATCACATTTACCATACATAAATTGTCAAAACTCTTGACCTAGGTATTTCTTTATAATTACCAGATACTATTAAGTCCATTGGGAGCATACAGCTCCCATGTTGCCCTAGTGCTGAATGCTGAAGCTTGGTCCAGAGCCCACAGTAGTGATGGAACCAAAACCCCCAATGCATGCAGGTGCCATCACAGTCACTTGATGCCCTGCGTTTGAGGCTCTCTGCCCACTGGATCCAAGCTCATCAGCATGTGGCTTGCTGTGTCTATGGGGATATGGCCAAAGGCAAAGAAAAACCCAGAGGTTAGATGATTACACCTTCATGCCCCTTCCTACCGCAATAGCAGAGGACAGTAAAGTAATAAAATCAAAAGAAAATATTTTATGACTCATTAAAATTAAATGAAATTCATATTTTAGTGTCCATAAATAAAGTTTTATTGGAACATAGAGATACCTGTTCATTTACATATTGTCTGTGTCTGCTTTTGTGCTAAAATGGCGGAGTTGAGTAGTCGTGACAGAGACCATATGTCCTGCAAAGCCTGAAATATTTATTTACTCTTTGTCCCTTACCAAAAAAAAAAAAAACAAAAAACAAAAAACGTTTGCCGATCTCTGGTCTACAGATAGTGTGGATGTTTCAGCTTGGATCCTAGGTTGTGTGTGATAGAGCCCTGACCTACCTTCACAGCATCATCTGTAGTGCTTTCTTTCGCATTCCTCCTGTCATGGCCATGGTAAACATTTTCTTGTTCCTCGTTTAAATTTCATGCTGTCCCACCTCTGTGTTTTCTTCCTGCTGTTCCCCTCATCTGGAAACTACACCCAATACTCTCAATTTGCTTTTATGCCAATTTTCCCCAACCTTCAAGCAGACCTTCCTGAATCTCTCAACTATAATTTATTCTCCAGCCTCTTTTTTGGCCATAATTCCTTCTGTACTGTCTCATGACACACCAGTTTCCTACTTTGCATTATAATTATTTATGCACATGTTTTATTCCCCCACTCAACTATAAACTCCTTGAAGAATGCATTGGCTCATTACAAAATTAGCATTCTGAGAACCTTATTTGCATCACACATAAGATCTCTTGTCTTCAGCAAAAAGGAGTATACTTATGACACATATAATTGGCACTTATCACACAAATCAATGATAATGGGGAACAAGGGCAAGATGGTTAATTAAAACCTACAGCAAATTCCTCTAAAATTCATTTTAGCCTTCTCTACCAATATACCAATGTAATATTCAGGGGTTTGTATTAAATTACCTTTCAGTAGACTTTGTGGATGTGTAACTGCATTGACCATGCAGTTAGTGGAAGCAAAAAGATCAGAAGTGAATAATCCACCAACTGAAATCATCAGGCTTTCAGTAACAGGAAGCTTTCAGGGCATTCTTTGTAGTGAAGGTTGCAAACCTCTGAACTTTCCACACCCAGGTCTCCATAAAGATTTGAGTGTGTGTCTATGCCATTTGAAACTTAGACATGGAAAAATAATCTTTCAGTGTGGCACTGATGCTCAAAAGAATAGGTGAATTTAAAGTAAAAAAATAAAACAATCAAGTTCCCTGCACATATGTTTCATTAGGCAGGCCAAATATTCTATCACAAACATTAATTCAACAAGAAATGATAAGGAAATAAAATAAACATGAAAAGAAACTCTGCTTGCCAAAGCAACATATGCGTTTGGGATGATTCTCTGCACCCATGACTAGTGTACACAAATATTGTGTTAAACCTCTCCTCCTAATAGCCTCATTTCTCACATGCTCTTCGGAGGAAAAAATGTGATGCTAATTTAAGATGACTTATCCTGCTAAGCACATAAATAAAAAATAGTCCAGAATCCAGAACATGACAGAACTCCCCTTTCATGTCTAATTAAGTACTTTTTATTGGCAATTCAATTGGCAGACTGTATATTTGAAGCTGAAGAGAGAAAGGCAGTACAGACCCCTAGTAAAAAACAACAGAGGTGATGTGGAGCATTGTACAATTGCTTTATCGTATGTGATGCAGAAATGTGATGTTAGGCATGCAAAAAAGGCAACTATCTATACATCTGGGGAAGAATTCACAGTGAACAGGGCAAATGCTAGAGGGTCTCATCATGATTATAAAATGTCATTTAGAAAGATATTTACATTTTTAATTAAGCAATGAAGCTGATAACTGCTACTCTGTAAATTGTGCTAATTACCCCAGTGCCATGGAAGGTTTTCTAATCAGCCAGATCAATAGGCTCCTAGTTTATGCTAATAATGCAGTGTCATCCTCCTCCTGAAGTGATTTGCTTACAGCAGTCTGAACCCAGCGCAGCTCCACCCACTGTCCTGTGCTTGAGGCAGCCAGCATTCATCTGTCTGCCCACATCACAGTGGTGAGGCTGATGCCCGCTCACCCCCAAGGCTCACAGCGAGGAAACGACAATCCCACCATGCACCGCGGTCCCCATCAATTGTTCAGGAATGAAGCCTGAGCCTTTGTGCTCCGTGAGATTTTTTATGTAGCCGCAGTCCTGTTTTTTTTTTTTTTTTCCAACAATTAGAAAGATCACATAGTCCTGAGGGATAAGGGCTGGGAAGGAAGACCTAGATTCATGTCTCCCCTCTGTCATTAACTTAGTGGCGTGACCTTGAAGCAGGACATGCCAATTGTTTTGATGAGCCCAGGTAAGAAGGTCAGTTCAATTCAACTACTGGATGAACTTTTGGAGATTTTTGTTTGTTTTGTTTCTCACTAAATTAAGTGATTGTTAGTATGAAAAGACTGGTCTTTTGAGACAGAAGAACCAAACTGCTATATCTTCCAACACATCGTCAGCCTCTCTGGGGCCACAGCACAACAATAAGTGATCTAAAACATGTAATAAAGGGTAAAGACAATCTAATGTAGAGTGCTCTCATGTGTTCACCCAGAAATAATTCATTTACCTTACTATAGCCTATAGTTTCTATCTCCTTCTCCATTGAACCTCAAACAAAAAAATTATCAGTCGGTAGCCAAAGTGGCCTGGTCTGAAGATTAACTTATTTGCTTTCTCTCTCATTCCTTGGTAGGCATCCTAATAGTCAAAATCCCACTTGGAGGATAACAAAGTAAAAAAAACAAAAACAAAAAAAGAATTAGCAAAGGGCTTGGGTAATTCATGGGTTGATAAATCAGTCCCCAAAGAACTAAGAATCAACTGCACATGAACTTTAAGCAGTAGCCAAGGGAGGGTTAAGAGGTGGAAAGTCAAGGTGAGAGAGACACAGCCACACAATTAGAATTGGAAACAGCTGGGATCCATTTCTTCACTTGAGAAACAGAACTCTTTCTATGTGACTCTGCATGGGGCTCCCGAGCTTTCATCAATAGCTCCCCAGTCCCAGTGGGCAGAGCCTCTGAGTTCAAGGCCAGTTTCTGTGCTGGGCTTTGGGACAGGGCCAATTTGTTGAGTTGTTTTAGTGCTTTGATGTGTAAACTAATCATCTGTCATTGTGCTCTAATTAAACCTAAATGGTGCAATGGATTTGCTGTCATAGAGGCCAGGGCCCTTTCTAAATTAGGGGAAGGAGGGGCAGCATCTGTCCACTGAAAGCAGCCCTGCCCTGGAAGAGCAGAGAGCAAGGAAATGCCAGACACCAATATAAAAGGACCTGGAAACCCTGTCTTTGTTCAAAAGGCTGGAGAAAATGTGACAAACCAGGAACCAAGGTAGGTCTATGAGTCTCTGATTTCCTGGATGATGTCGCCCTCAGCATGAGTGTCTAGACATAACAATCTGAGGTCAAGTGGGTAATCGCAAGGTGACCTTACAGTTTGCCATGGTAACGGACCTCTCAGGGATCAACTGGCCTGGCATCATCAAAATGTAACCCAGTTTTATAAAGCAAATGAGCAATTTCCACCTCTATACCCAAACCAGCTGACCAAAATGCACAAGAAGGGTAATTTCAGAACTCTTTAGAAAATATTGATCCTCGTGATTATCCCCACCACCCCGAAAACAAATATTTGCATTCTAGCTCAAAAGAATTGTTTCTAAAATTATGAAGCAGAGAGTGGATCCTCCTTATGAAGGAGAGCCAGAGGAAAGGGGAAGAGGATGGTGGTGGTGCAGTTGACATTGCGACATATGTCTTGGGAGTAGAGTCAACTTGGTACCAAATCTGACTTTTTCCTGGCTCCAGTGCATCAACAGAGGGCAGGGAAGAGGATGTTTATGTCCCTCACTGCTCCAACATTTTGTGAGACCTCAACACGGATAATGCTAATTTATTCGCACTGTTGGTTCAATGTAATTGACAAATCCCACTCCATAGAGACAAGGTAATGGGATGCTCTTCTCTTCACCCATGTATTCATTCAGTACTGTTGACTGAGAATCTAGGTGTAAGACATCCTACAAAAGCAAAGCTGTGCAAGATATATCCTCTGCCATGAAAGAACTCATGCTCTCAGCGGACAGATAAGATGACCGTACACGATTCAACAATTGCAAGTAATTTAATAGTAAAAATACTTTGGAAAGAAAAAAATAGGTCAAGCAAATCATATGAAACTATCTGGACATCTACAATAAGGCAGTATAGGAAAAGAAAGTATGGCAGACCATGCCACTGATCTCTGCCCTCCCCATACCTCCATCGCTGCTCTCTCCTTCTCTGGTAATACAAATTTTAGCCTTTGATGGTTTCTCAAATAACAACTACCTTTCCCAGTCTCCCTTGTATCTAGATCTGACCACATGACTAGGTCCTAAAAATGGGATGAGAATGGATATGCTGTATGCTACTTCCATGTTGCACCTTTAAAAAAAAAGCAGCCTGTCTTCCCTTCCCTCAGCACTTCTCCCTGCTGGCTAGAACACAGATGTGGTGGTGAGCCACCTTCAATATGTAAATGAAGATGACATACTAGGGATGACAGAGCTACCAGCTAGCAGGATACCTGGTTGGGTACTCCACACCAGGAAGGCACCATGTCACTTTGAACTGCTTCTACTCTTACTCTGACATGGAAGCAATACACTATCTTGTTTTGATGACTGATATATTGATTCTTGGTTTTCAGGTATATCCCAACCAAAACAGGGTGGTACAAATCAAGTAACAGAGCGGTGTAGAGGAGAGAAAGGATACCATGAAAAATAACTATTCGAAACATTTTTTTTAATTAAGCACCTTTTATGTGCCAGGCACTATTTTATCTCTGTAAAGCAAAATTCCTGACTTCAAGAAAGATACACATAAAACAATCACTTAATGTGGAAATAGCAGTGATAGAATAATCATAAGATATCATGAGTGAATGAGAAATGGACACCTATTTCAACCCAAAAGGGTCAGGCATGTAACGTGGGCCTGGAAAAACCAGTGGTAAAGATGTAAGGCGGAAAAGAGTGGAGAAATATCTGTTAGCAGAGGCCCTCCTTGCCTGGCTCACATTAGTCCCACTCTCTGGAATTGCTCCCTGAGAGGTTCTCCTATCTCTCTCCAGGTCCTAACCACTTTTGCATGCGCAATTTAAAGTCCCACCTTCTCTGGAAGACTCTGCTGAGACTCCTTCACTCTGATTTTAAGGGAATATCTCCAATGACATTGGTACTTAACCAGCAACATAAGGCCTCATGTCAAGTATGTTTGCATAATTGACTTCTCTCCAAATTTAGGTTAAACTCCTCCATGGCTGGAATAATGCTTGCTGAAGTTCAGTGTATCTCACTCAGCACATGGCACAGAGCCTGAAATTGGGATCCCAGAGTGATATAAAAAGAACTTGTACTTTGAACTAAGGCTTACAGAGGTTCAACTCTCAACTGGCTATGTGGGACCTTGAGCAAGTTACTTATCCCTCTGAACCTTACTTTCCTTATCTATGAAAACAGAAATAACAGAACTCACCTGAAAGAATTGTTGTAGCTACTGAATAAAATAACATTTGTAAAAGTACCTAGCTGAGTACCTAGCATAAAGATAATTTCTTTTCTTAAAATAAATATATTTGTCCAAAAAATTCTTAAGCCTGCACATATTATATTATGTATTAGAAGCTACAAGCACAACTACTCTGCTCATTCAGAATGACTACATGCTGAGGAGTTTGGAAGATTCCAATAGACAGAGCCTAAACTTCACTGATTTAAGTGTCATGATCTTCAGAGCTAATCAGGGGAGGTGTGTGTTGAGTGGGTAAGAGGGACGGGGGAGTGTGCTGGTCGTTTCTGGACCTCATTTACAAAGCTGGTTATTTATTAAGCCCTTAACACTTGCCAAATTGGACCTACAAAGCCAAGATTGTTGTCAGAAACTCAAGCTAGAAAAATAGATCACCCATGTCCTGGATGCTTCATAAAGGCATTTCTTTTCCAGAGAAAGAAGATGTGACATAGTATTTGTAGTTGCTTGGCCTTGAGTTTTGATCCCTACTATACACAGTGCCCTTTCCCCTGCAGGAAAGAAAAAAAGAAAAAAAAAGCCACAGGCCCAGAAGTCATCCTTGATTCTCCTTTCCCCTCACACCGTATATGTCCTTCAGTAAGTCCTGTCAATTCTCTCCCCAGTCTCTCTTGAATCCATCCTCTTCTCTTCATCCCACTACTAATCTAGTCCAACCTACCATTGTTTGTTGCTTAGAGTCTCGCTACCCAAAGAGTGGTCTGGGGGACCAGCAGCATTGGCATCACTTAGGAGCCTGTTAGAAATGCAGAGTCTCAGGTCCCACCCCAGACCTGGGTGATCAGAATCTGCATTTTAATAAGATTCCCAGATGATTCATTTACACATTAAAGTTTAAGAAGCACCAAGAATACTGCAGGAGACTCTTAACTGGTCAACCTCTCCTAGTCCTATCTAATTCTAACCCATCGCTTTAGGACCAATTTGCCAATCCCCACGCACTCAGTATAATTTTTTACCACCCCTCCACATGGCACAGGATGAGGATTCTAATATCTTACAGATTTCTTTTTCCACAAGATAAAGAAAAGATTTCTCGTTTCCTCCTTGAGCTAGTGATGCAAGTTATTTAAGGCCATTTCATTGGATGTGGGGGATCCCTCTCAAGGCCCTGCATTTATGAAGGGGTTTCAGTTCTAAGTCCCTTTTTCAAGTGGGCCCAAGACTTGTCTCCTGTCTCAGTACAGGCATGAAAATTCCAGCCCATGGCATTTACAGTTTGTATTCAGGAAACCTCCCCTGACCCCACTCCCACCCCTAAGCAGCCAGAATCTACTTGGAATCTTCCTGCTGTCTTTAACTTTCCTCTCACTCTCTGACTCAAGATTATTTGCCTTTCTATCAAACTCAGATATATAGTTCAGTTTAGTTTTATTTAGGTTTGTTTTTCAAAAGTCCATCGCCTTAACCACTCAGCTACCTCCTCCCACAGGTTTGCTTTTTAAATGAAAGCATTTCTATGTTTTGTAGAAGGAAAGGAGAGGTGAAAGGGGTCTTTATTCGCCCAACTTAACCTGATGCCATCTTTTAAAAACTGAGACCAGATCTTGACATTCCCATGTTTAAAACAGGTCAGTTGTTTCTCTTCATGTTTAGGACAAAATCCAAAACCCTGAGCAGACAATCTGGTCCTTAACTAATCAGCTCTTCAGCCATTTATGCCCAGACATACAGCCATCCTTTCTGTATCTCCCAGGCCAAGGGCTTTTCAGTCTCAGGGCCTTTGCACTGCCTCAAACCTCTGCCTGGAAGGTTCTACCTCCACCACACACAGCAGGTTCTTTCTGTCCTTCAGGTTCCAGCTCAGATGTCCCGTCCTAAGAGAAGACTCTCCACCTTCTCCACCCACTATATTCAAGTATCCTCCTAAATCACAAAGAGGTAACTGCTCATAACAACCTATAATTACCTTGTTGATTTTTATGTTTACTTGTTTATTGTATATTTTCTCCATATGAAAATTCTATGAGGTCTCAGGCCATGTAGTCACCTTTCAGGTGCTCATATCTGAGAAATGAAGTTGCCCAAAGGGTTGTGGTCTAAAGACGCACTGTCTGATATGGCAGCCACTAGCCATATACTTGAAATGTGCCTAGTCCAAACAGTGATGTGCTGAATGCAAAATGCACACTGGATTTCAAGGACTTAATATGAAAAAAGGAATGTAAAATGCCTCAATAATAAAATTTTATGTTGATTACATGTTTAAATAACATTTAGATTATTGTGTTAAATAAAATGTATTTTTAAAATTAATGTTATATTCTTAAAAATAGAGAGCTTTAAATGATGTATGGAGCTCACATTATGTTTCTATAAGGCATCGTTGGTCTAAGAGTCAATCCCAGGAATCGGAATGGTGCAAGGCATCTTTTGAACTCACATCTCGGGTTTGTTTTCTCTGGTAATAATACTGGATGCCTCCAGGAAGCCCAGCGATTTGGGAAGCAATTCATTCAGCCCTGAGCGACATCTGAGCTCATTTCTGACTGTGTTGAGGGACAGGCCACCTCACTGGGGAAAAACAAACAGTCCCATCAGGTTTTGTTCTTAATGCTGCTCCTTAGAGCTGATGATACCCCTGCTGGGTCCAGCCTCAGGGGAAACAGTGGGAAACTGATTGACAGCCATTAAGAAAATGGAATTGAATATCTCGGATCAGACATCAAGGCAGAGTCTTTATCAAGCAAGCATCAGACCTTGTCAGCTCTTCAGCTAGGCGGAAGGCATGTCTCTGCTTGTGATTATATGACAGTCTCCTATCCTATTTAATATTCTAAGATTAGAATTGTAAAAAGACATTATTGTGTACTACTTGCCATTCATTAGCCACGTAGGCAAGTTAGTTAACCTTCACATCCCTACATTTTCTCACGCATAAAATGATGATAATAATTGTACCTACCTTACAGAGTTGTGAAGACAAGATGACCTTTAGGCAATGCACTTAGAATAGAGCCTAGCATACAGTAAGTGTTTAATGGAGATTAATTGCTGTTATTATTATTATTATTATTGCTATTTATGTTTAACATGGCAAGTTTTATACAAATAACCTTTTCCTAAGGCCCAAAATCCTAAGCTAAAGCAGAGAGATTGCTCCTTGTCACCCTCACAAACCCACTTCTGGAGTTGGTGATGGGCCCGTCCTGAAATACTTTGCAAAAGAGGATTCGATCTAAGAATCTTTGGTTGCTGCAATGGTCATTTATCATGTTGGCTGTCAAGCACACACTTCCTTTATTAATAGTACCCCAATTTGCTTTTGGGAAACAAAGCTTCCCGCATTATCTGTGGGTGGTAACCCCTAGCACCCCTCCCTCTATAAGTCCAGCTCCTCTCTCCATGCCCAGGTGCAGGCTGGGGCAACATGTGACCTAAGCTGCTCAGGTAGACAGATGTCCTCTTGAGCACTTCGCCCAGGGAAAAAGGAATAGCTTCCAGGTTGGTCTTCACAGCTGAAGTGGGCTCACCAGGCTGTCCCTGCAGCAAGAACTTTGCTAGGGCTCCCATGGTCCAGCCCACAGAGCACTTTCCTGTGAGCTGCCCCGCCTCAACAATATTCTTCTAATCCTTTCTTTTTTGTGTAACTTAGTGAAAGTATGTTTGTGTTGTTTACAACCAAAAACCCCACTAATAAAATTCTTACTCCTCCTTTTTCTCCCTTCCCTGCTCCCTACTCCAAGCTTTCCTCCAAATGCTACCAGAGTATAGAGTAAACCAGATGGTCATAGGAACTGCACTTCTATAGTTTCTGTCTTGAGCGTAATAGAGCATTCCATGCTCCATAAACAGCCTGAAACGACTGGAGAATAGAGACAGCAGCCTACAGTGGAAAATAATCTATATAGTAAAAGACACCTGGATTCAAATCCTACCACTTCCTGTCTGTGCCTTCATATGTGTGTACACACATAAACTCACATGATTGTGAGGACTGGTAAGTCTGAAATCTGTATGGTAGGCTGGAGATTCAGGCAGAAGTTAAAAACGTTGAGTCTTGAGAAAGAATTTCTTCCCTGGGAAACCTCAGATTTTGCTCTTCAGGCCTTCAGCTGATTGGATGAAGCCCACCACATTATCAAGAGTAATCTCCTTAAAGTCAACTGCTTGTAGATGTTAACTACATCTACAAAGTACTTTCACAGCAATGCTTAGATTGGTGTTTGATTAAATAACCAGATACTATTGCCTACCCAAGATGACATGTGAAAACTATCGCAAGGATCATAATACTACTTTGTATCCTTAAGAATTAACAAGATAAATACATATAAAGCACTTAGCGCATGCTGAACATTTAGTAGGTACTCAAAAGATGATAGACTTTATTTATTATTAGAGGCAGGAAAGGATATCATTCACACAATGTCCTGTGCACCAGGCTCTATTTTAAATACTTTACAAATGTTAACTCATTTAATTGAATCCTTCAACAAACCCTAGGAGTTAGGTAGTGTTATTACATGAGGAACTGGAGGTCCAGAGACATTAGGGAAGTTGCCCAAGGTCACACAGTGAGCATGTGGTGATCCAGGATGCAGGTAACTACCCCTGAGCGGTCTCCCCAGCACAAATAACTACAGTTAAAATCCTGAGATAAAGTGTGCTCTGCCTTGTCACTTTAAGTAAAACTCCACTCAATCCCACAAACACAACCAGACTTAGCTGTCAACATGCTTTAAAAAAATACTTTAGGGTAGAATACCACACCCCTCCATATTCTCCACTCCACTATCACCTCCTACCCATGATGATAAAAAACCAACACCTTTCTATCTAAGAAAACTTAGCAGAAGTCCCCCGAAACACATTAAAAAAAAAAAAAGACTCTTGCCCACTTCCATCAAGAGCATCACACCACAAATGAACTTTCCAAACAAAGAAATGTTGAGTCAGAAATAAAGTCACTTGTTAATTGTGGTTTTTCTGAAATGGATGACTAGATAATATCCTAATCAAAAAGTTAGAACCTCATTTGCATTTAGATAAAGGCTTGTTAGGAAAGAGATGAGAATAGAAGGAGGCTCTATGGGTGCTTCTCCCAGTCATAACTGATAAGGGCAGGCAGCCAGCCCTTATCAAGTCTAAAGTTGCCAAATTCTGGTCAAGTCCAGGACTCCAGGGTGCCCAATTGTTTCCACAAGATCTGTCAGGGGCCCCCAAATTCTACTTTCACTATGGCCATTAAGGACATTCAAGGAGCTCCCCTCCCAATTTGCAGTTAGCTGGAATCCTCTATCATAGCAGGATTTTTTTCTCTTCAAAATGTGCTAGAAATTTAATATTTAGTAAAATAGAGTGCTATGATAAAGATATTTAAAATAAAGGGTCAAGGAGTTCTTAGCTCTGACTGCTTTTATTTGGGCAGAAGACAATTCCATGTGGCAGGTTTGGGATAATAAGTACATAGGAAGACATTTCCTTTTACGGTAAGAAAAAGCTCACACAGACCATGGGCCATGCTTGGGCACAATTGTGGAATACAGACATCTTATCTTTATAGAGCTTCATATTTTCTATCACTTCTTGTTCCTCCTTGACATCAGGTTTTTTCTATCCTCTCCAGAAACTGGACTCTGGGGGCCTCAAGTCTCATGATCAGAGTTGTCTGGTTGGGCAAATGGGTCCTCTACATGTGAATTCCAAAAACTACTCCCCACTTGCATAACTAGCAGGAGAGATTTGTATTCCAGGTCCCTTGATCATAGAGTCTGTGGATTAATTTGGTGGTGCTTGAGTGATACTGGTTACGCCCTGGGGTTTGGCTTCTCTCTTGTCTTTATCTGTCAATGTCAGTGTCAAATTAGGGAGAGAAATGAAATAGGACAAGCCAAGGGCAGCCTTTCTGGGAGTTGTGCCAGGCTGGCAAGATGAGGCAATGTGCTGGTAGGAGGTCATGACCGGGTCAGATGACAGAGACAGAGGTGTGTGCAGGGACAGAAGTGGTACTTTGAGTCCAGAGGACCCAGCTAAGATTGGGAGTAAATTGGAGTCAGCACTAAGAAATTCAAACCTGGCTGTAAAGGTATGGTCTGAGCATGAAATCCAGGCCAGTCACAGAGAGAAACATCAAAACGCAACCACATTTCCTGGGCCTGGGAAATGTGAAAAAAGAAATGGGGTGCGTGAATAGTAACAAAACACATTTCTCTGGTTCACATCCCTGTAAACTCCTTCAGAGACACAAGGCCCCTGCAAAGACACTCCTGTCCTACCTTCCAGTCATTTCCAGAGTGATTCTTAAGTGGTAGCCTCTCATATAAGTGCTATGGTGACTAGTAGTCCCTCATTTTCCTTCTCCAGGCTCCTTTCCGCAAGATTTCCCTTTGGAACATCCACTGCCCTTACAATAGCAAGAACATGCTTCAGCACCACCAGCCTCCCACACATGGGGTAAGCAGCCTCTGGCTGGACCCTGCTGTCTCCTAGGACGTGCCTGGTGCCTAGATTGCTGCAGTCCCTCTATAGTCCTCGCCTTCTCTCCTGGTCTTTATCACTGAAAGCCACACCTGCATGGCTGCATTTCTTTGTCTGAGGGCTTTCTCTGGTAAAGGGACCCCTGCTCTCCACTCAGCAGGGTGTGCTGGAGAATTAACACCTCTGCTAACCACTCCAGCAACAGCTTTCAACCAATGACTGGAAAGAGTTGGTGTAAATATCCCGATTCTTTATTCCTAGGACAAGATAACTTGAAGGTGCATATTCTACATTGGGCCCCAGATTTCCTCGGGAGAATTAAGTTCCAGTTTTCCACAGCAGTAACTGACTTAATATATCTTCTGTTGATTAGTTACCCTTTCCTGTTCTACTTTCCTACATCTCTACTGACATTTTCTGGGATCCCCTCCCAAATAAACTCCTTGCATTTAAATGCTTGATTCAGGCTGTGCTTCCGGGTAAATCCAATGTAAGACACCTCCCAACCTATCTTCCTGTCCTCCTACTGTTGACTCTTCACATAGCAACCCAAGTGGCCTTTGATAACATCATTCAGAGCAGATCATTGTCTTGCTCAAAACTTTCCAAAAAAACAAAACAAGAAAACTTTCCAATGGCTTCTCCTTATGTCTAGAATGAAAGGCCAGACCAGCGAGGAAGCTGGAAATATTCTGTATCTTGATCTGGGTAGTGATTATATGGGCATATACATATGTAAAAATGCATCGTGTACACTTAAGATGTGTATATACATAAGACATGTGTCAATTATACCTCAATTTTTAAAAAGTGAGAAAGAAGAGAAAGAGGAAAATAGATTGAGGAGGAGACAGATTTTCTTCTAAAACCAGCTCAGTTCCCACTTTAAGCTTAATATCAGAGCTGCTGCGAACATTTGGCAAAGAAGAAAAAGCAGAAACTTAAAAAAGGCTATCACAATTATTTATTAATTACAAAGGAGAAATGGTAAATTTACAGTAAAGAAAAACCAAATAACCAAAGCTAATATCACCAATACTGGGACAAGTCAATATTATGTGCCCACGATTGTGATGTACTACAAAAGACATAATATAACGTCAGTGATATTTCTACCACAAATGTATAACCTGAATCTAATCATGAGAAAACACCAGACAAGCACAAATTTAGTTACATTATCCCGTGCAACTGGCCTTTAATTTTCAAAAATGTCAAAGTAAAAAACACACAAAAAAGCTGAGGAACTGTTCCAGATTAAAGAGATATGATAATTGAATGCAGTGAATAATCCTAAATATCTATAAAAGACATTACTGTAGAAATTGGAAAAATTTTGAATATAAATTGTGGATTAGATAATACTTTTGTATCAATGTAAAATTTCTTGATTTTGATGACTGCTGTGGTTACATTCTTAGGAAACATACACTAAAGTATTTAGGAATAAAAGGGACATGATGTCTCCAACTTGCTTTTTAATAGTTTAGAAAAAAATTCAGAGAATGAAAACAAATGGGGCAAAATGTAAACAACTGGTAAATCTGAGTGAAGGTTATTTAGGAGTACTTGTACTATTCTTGTAACATTTCTATAAATGTTTAAAATTATATCCAAAGATTTATTCAAAAAACTAAAGCAATGCATGACAAATTAATAAACAAATCAACACCTATCTATATAAAAATTTTAAAATTTTTTAATAAGGGGAATGTGAACTATTTGTCCCTTTCCTTGTATCTTTGCCATGGAAGCGGAGAGCCAAGGCCAGTTTCATTAAAGACAAAGGAAAGGGAATACACTTTCCACCCAGGGTAACGTGCCTTTCTCAGTTCAAATCAGGATATGAGAGAAGTACTCTTGCTCCGGCATATCTGGACAAACAAGCAGAATGCACCAGTTAAAGGACAGTGACCCCAGCTTTGGGGATGTACTGGTTAACCTAATATGACATTACAAAATTTTCTTCTATAATAATAGTCTAAAAAAAAAAAGGCCCCAAAAATCTTGCAGCAAGAGACTAACTTGACATTAAGCTGTGTTCATCCTGGAGTGATAATAGATTAGATCAGTTAAGGTCACAAATCTTATAGTTTATTTTTGGTTCAAACCCTGACTCTACCACTTACCAAAAGGATGACGTTGGGAAAGTCCACTTGATCTGTATGAACCTCAAATTACTCAACCTTAAACCAAGGCTTTCAATAGTACCTACTTTATAGGGTTGTTGCGAGAAATAAATGAGATAATGAATGACAAGTACCTGGTATATAAAAGATATATATGTTCAGAAAACTGGTTAGGAGTTGCAGTATTTTCTAAGAATAACTTATAATGTCTAGTAAATAATTACTCCATGCCTAGTAAATGGAATATTTGATCTCATTTAATTTTCACAACCACCCCGTAAGATAAGTATTATTCCCATTTTACAGATAAGAAAAATAAGATACAGAATGGTTAAGTTGCTTGCTGAAAGTCACACCACTAACAAGAGTTGAAACTACTACAGAGAGTTAAGGCAACCCAGTTTGGTTCAAAAACAAAAGAGACAGAGAGGTGATGTGAGCAAAGCCAAGTGTCTGCCTCGGAGGTTGTCCTTCAGCTGGTTACCTAGAAAGTTCTGACCCTATGATTAGATATCAAGCGAGTTTCAAGGTCAAGAGAGCTTCAATGACTTTTGAAGGAAGCCAATAAAAACTATTGCCTAAGATACCCAGCCTGGGTTCTGGAGGCTTAGACCACAACCATCAATGACTCAGAAATGGGTCTGACTGCTGCAGGAAACAGAGCCCTTGGCACAGATAAAACAGCTCTCAATGCTGGGCACTGGCAACCTCAGCAAAGATGTTGACAGGCATCACTAGTCATGCATCTTCTGTTGGTATCAGCAGGAAACATCTGGCGACAAGCTGGAATCAGAGCAGGAATATGGAGTTGTGGGGGAGCAGGCAAGGGAGTACACAAAGAGGACCAGACCCAGAGACACATATTAACACCACTGCCAGGGACTCTCATCACAGTGGGAGAGAATTAGAGACTGGACCTCACCAGTAGTTGCAGAAGCAGAGTAAGAAAAATATGACTAATTAGTAAGAGGGCCATTTTTACCCCCTAGATTAAGGAGTCTGGAGGAGTGATGATAGCTTGCATATTAGAGAATTCTGATTCTCACATTATGCTAGCCAGACAGTAGACAATACCTAGACAACTTGTTTTCTTGTTTCTTACATTAGTGAGAGATTTGGAGGTTTGTTTGTCTAATAACCTTCATTTAGATCTTGACAAATAGTCTTGAATGAGAAATATCCTTACCTGTTAAGAAACATACTAGACCTAGAAGAGGCTTTGTTAGGATAAGACTCATGCATTGAACCTCAAAGGCACTGACTCCTACCTCCACTGGGTGAGGAAAAGAAATCCCACAGACTCTAAATTTTGAAACAGGCCTTTGATGTTTTTAAGACCTGCATTATAGGGAGGGAGGAGGAGAATGCTTGTCAGCCAGGGCCTGTGCACCATCATATCACCTTCTTAACACACCTATTTTACATGTCGGATTTCTTATGTACCTGGGTATACCTAAGACCCACCCTTACACACGCAAAGTTCCAGGAATTGCTTTGTGATCCACAGAAGAGAGAGGCCCAGTGCTGGCATAAAACAATAGCAACAACAACTCTAAGAGAGAAAACTGATCATTTGCATTTGCGAACAGTTCAAATATACATTGAAAACAAGGGGAGTCAGGGTATTCCAAAGAAGCAAGGAGACTGTGATGTTGAAGATCTATGAAGTGGTCATGATGGTGGGTCAGAGGAATATAATATTAAGGATCATTTCTGTTGGTTTAATTTTAACTGAATACGTGACATAAACTTCCGATTTTGGAGAAGATACCAATGATCTGTACAAGGAAAGATCTGTTTCCAGGCTGAATCCTAACAGAAACTGACTCCTGGAAAGGATAAGGGTGTGAGATTGTGGTCCTCCACTCTTCGCTGCCACAGTGGCTACATGCAGATGAAGGCAATCATAGAGTCATTTGTTTAAGAGCAGAGCCCCACAGCCCCAACTGGGGCATGCAAAGAGGGAAACAGGCTTCCACAGAGAGGGATTGATAACAACCCAGTTTTTAAAGTCTGAGCATTGAACAAGTAAAGAACCAAACACTTGGCTTTAATAATAAAGGTCCAGGAGGGAGAGTCAGCCAGGTCCTGAGTTTTGAACCCAGGGCAAAGCAGTGAGAACCCAGGAAGAGGATCCTAGCTGACCAGCAACTGCTCCCACAGCCATATCAGGCCATGAAGACCACCATTCCTTCAGGAGTGGGGACCTGCTGCAGGAATCACTGTGCGCTCATAAATATGTATCACACTCTACATCTAGGTCTCATCTCAGAGTGCAGGCTCACTTACCCTTAACAAATTCTTTTGTCACTTTCAGAAAGTCCCAGCTTAGAGAAAACTTCTATTATTATAAATAGGTACCCAGACCCAGGGCACCATGCCTGTTAGAGTCAAGATGTTGGTGGTTAAAGAGGACAAAACCCCCACCACCTATCTTACAGAATACTGTTTTAACAAAAGCAATTTCTGTCAGGGTGTGCTATGTACATATATGTTACATTTTCCTTATGTTTATTTTGTTACTGATGTGTGTGTGTGTGTGCGCGTGTGTGTATCACTTAACGAATTTTTCAGTTGCCAAAGCCAGAAACCCCAAATTAAATTGGCTTAAGCAATAAAGGGATTATATTAACTCATATATTCAACAAATATTTATTGATAGCCTATTATGTGTCAGGCAACCCAAAAGTTGGGAGGAAGCAGCAGCTTCAAGCAAAGCCTGAGCCAGCAACTTTAACGGTTTCACCAAGGACTTGATTTGTCTCTGGTTCTCTGCTCTGCCTTCCATGTGTTTATTCTTAAACATTATATGATAGTTGTTCCATTCTCTCTTCCCCTCACCCAGCAGCTCATCCTTCTCACATTACGGTGCCATGTAGAAGACAGTCTCCCCAGATTTTTCACTCAGAATTCCAAGGACTCATTCTCTGTGGCCATGCATTTGTCTCTGACCAATCAGGATAGCTGAGGGCCGGATATGCCAATTGACCTAAACCGTTGAAGACCTATCCCTGGAGCTGGGAATGGGAACACAACCACTCCAACCACCTTGGGAAGAGAATAGGGATGCCGTTGGCAGAGGAAGGATGAATGAATGCTGGGGAAGCAAGCAAGCAGTAGTCATTATAGTGTTCTATCATTGTTCCAGCTACACAAAAAGTTCTCATGGTGGTTGAGAGCACAGACTAGAGCCAGACTCCCTGCGTTAAAATCCTGGCACCATGCTTATGAGCTGTGTGACCTTGGGCAAGTTACTTAAACTATCCATGCCTCAGTTCCTTATCTGTAAAGTGAGGGTAATGATATAGTACCTGCCTCATAGGATTGTAATGAGGATTAAATGAGCAAATATTTGTAAAGCGGTTAAAATAATGTTCCGAGGAGGTCCAAAAATAAATAAATAAATAAATAAATAAATAAGTAAATAAGTGTGTTCAAAAATAGTGGAAAATTATGCACACAGCAGGGGATCCAATTAATGTTTTCAGAGTGAATGGAGTGAGTAACAAAAGAAGGAGCAAGTCCCACAACTGTCTAGACTTTCCCCCCAGCCACTCCAGCTCTTAGGGCTGGTCCTCCTGCCTTGGGGTCCATTGTTTAGGAACTGTTTTCCCAAGAAGTTGGCAGCTGGGCAGAGCTGAGCGTGTCCCTCCACCCCGTGATTAAGATGGCACTCTCTTAGAAGGCATCATTTGAGCAGCATCTTTTCCTACACATTGACAAGAAATCCATAGGAAGGATCCCGGGGGCCCATTGAGGCGTTTCTGGAATAAATGATGTACACATGCCACGATCATCTGTATGGTGATATAGAACTGGTTTATCCCCAGCCTGTGACTTTTCACGCTTCTCGAGCTGTATAAAAATGAACTGTAATCAGGCTGATCTATAGATAGACAGTTCCTGTTTCTGAGCATCCTGAATGAGGGTGGGTGTGTTTATACATTTCCATAAAGCTGATGGATGTAGAAGGCTATAGTGTGTGTGTGTGTGTGTGCGTGTGTGTGTGTGTGTGTGTGTGTGTGTGTGTTTAAAGGGGAAGTGGGGTATTCTCCCAGAAGTGGAGCCAGAAGAAGTGAAAAGAAAGGAGGTGAAAGTAGGAAAGAATCACAACTTTTCCAAATGAAAAGGATGGAGCGACAAAAATACAGATAAAATTTATCAGTTCTCTCTCTGCAAAGAAAGAATGAGCTGGTTGAAAAAAAAAAAACAAAAAACAAAAAATAAAAAAACAGCGACAACTGACCAACAGGTGAATGTGAGGGACAGAAGAAGGAGTGTGTGATCTGTCTTTCCTGTCTGCCTCCTCCCTGCCCTTTTCCTGTATATACATAAGGGGAAGATGTAATCATCTCTGTTTTCTATGTACGGGGATATTTAGATATGCAAATGAGCACAGCTTGTTAATGAGCCGAGGATGATTACACTGCAGGGAGCTGACAGCCCTGGCTGAACAATAGGTGAAGGGAGGCCAGGTGTCTGCAAAGGGGGGATGGATTTCTCTGAGCATCCTCCTCCCCCTGCCTCAGTGCCACGGACTTATTGGCAAAATAAAAATGTTAGGCCAGGTTCCTCCTTATGTTCCTTCTAGAGCTCAGATTCTACATCTAATAAGTTAAGATGAAAAGTAGGAGACCAGGCAAGACCTGGATTTGGTCAGGGAACTGCCCCAAAGGCTACTGAACTTTACTGGGAGCAGGAAGGGCAGATGGATAACCTGTGAATCCTGCAGCTTCCTCAGGTGGGATGGACTGCCTGGCAACTGTGGTGGAATTTGGACCTATGCAGAGTAGGTCACTTTGTGCCATTTTAGGCAGCATTTGGTTGAAAGATGATGATTGGGAGTCTGCATGCTTTTCAGAAGTCAGGACAAAGTTTTGCAGTGAGACACAGGACATAAAAGAGTCTGCTTTGGATTTCTAAGAGGAAATGCTTGGTATTATCGAAAAGGGCATATACTTGGTAATTGTATAGACTTGGATTTGTTGAGTCAGATCTTTTGGACCTGTTTTACCCCTGAACCCTGGCTAACTAGGTACACTACTAACCTTCCCCTGCTGAGAAGATACAGGACTTGGACTGTCACATATTACTATCCTGACAAGCACTTGAGAGTTACCTAGTGTAGGAGGCAATTAAAAATATCATGAAAAATTTTTATTGCTCATGTGCCCAGCCTAAACTGGACATCCTGGGTATGGAGGAGTGGTACAAAACCAGCCAGCTCAAAGAGGACCTGCAGTGCACTTTCTGAATGGTTGTTCTGAGAGCAACAAAATAGGACACTGTCATTTCTTGTCGGCTTCCAGGTCTCTGTTACACCCAAATAAAGAAGCATGGGCTTTTCTCCCACAGTGAGATGTCTCTGCTTGGACTTTTACAGATTCTCATGAAAGGTTTGAAGCCATCCCAAAACAGCCTAAGTCTTTGTTAAGTCTCCTCAAATCCCCTACATCTGCTGTGTGCCTGGATCACTCCAGGACGAGGACATGTCCCTAACCTTCTATTAAGGGCATTCAACTTTGCACCATGTAACTACAGCATCATTCAAGCCTGTCTATAAATATGGATGCTATGCTAACAAGACTTACTGCTAATTTAATGGCAGTGGAGTATAGGCTTGTGTGCTGCACATACACACAGAGAATGGTATTGAAAATGAGAAAGATAATTAGAGTTTAATAAATGGTAATTTGCTCCTTGCCGCTGCGTATGTCAGGAGTTGGGGAAGGATGAAATAGACTGGGGCCCTTCCAGAAAGTGAAATGTAGATAGCAGGTCTGCCATGATAGCTTTATTTTGATTCTAATATTGTCTGAGATTGAAGTTAATTCTCATTTACCTATAGATCCTCTTCCCTGAAAATACCCCCTGTGGAACATGAGTGGAGGAAACAATTAGATCAGAAATATTTATCAATGTGACGAAATTTTAACTAGAGCCACGAAACGAAGAGACCAGGGCTCCAGAGACAAAGCGAAGCTGAGAATTAAAATAATTATCCGGATCATTTGGGAGGGGGAAAAATTATCCTTTTTGCTTGGATGAGTGTTTGAATTATCTATATAATTGTTCCCACCCTCCCTTTTGGTCTGGCTGATAGATCTAGTAGCAAAGAATGGAAGTTGTATGTGGAAAAAGAGGACAGGAAGGCTGGTTGAGCCTGAATCCCCCCCTCCCTGCCCACACCACCCCCAGAGGGTGGTAGACAGAAGCTAGCCCAGACAGGAGCTGGGGGTTCCTTGGAGCTGGTGGAAAGAAAGTAAGCAGAGCTGAAAAATGCATGCAGAACCAAGGTCCAATAAACCAGAAATGCAGCCTAAAGGGAAATGGATTTGGTGTGTGAAGCCAGAAAGCTGGAAGCTGGAGCAAAACAATCAGGAGTGTGTGTGTGTAAGAAGAGTAAAATAATTGCCTACATAGAAGTTCTCAAATCTGACTGCATGTCACAGTCACCTGCTAAACTTCTAATGCAGATTCTTGGCCTCTATTGGAAGACAAAGAGAAGTGGTATTTCCTGGGGTAGGGGTGTGCAAATGGAAGGTATGGTGTTATTTTTGGGCCCCGGAAGTCTCCCCTCTTCAAAGACAGCTACTTTACTTAAATGCCTGAATGATCCATCACTTGGGATTCTTTCATTGCCCACTTGTGTGTTCATCTGTGAAGCACAAATTTCTTTGGAAAGCAACATAATAGATTCCAAGCTTGCTATAGAAATTAACAGCTAATCGTAGATGTTAAATTCCACAAATTATTTGATACTCCTTCCTTGAAGAGGTAAAACTTAATTCTCCATTCCTTGAGTATGAGTTAGACTTAGTAACATGTTTCTAACAAAAAGAATATAGCAGAAGTGATGGTGTGTGACTTCCAAGATTAGGTCATGAAGATTATTGCAGCTTCCCTTTTGTTTTCCCTTTTGGATTGTTTACTCTGGGGGAAGCCAGGTGTCATGTCATGAGGAGACTCAAGCAGCCTATGAAGATGTCAATGTGGTGAAGAACTGAGGCCTCCTGCCAACAGCCATGTGAGGGAGACAGCTAGGAAGTGGACCCTCCAGCCCTAGTGAAGCCTTCAGATGATGCAGCCCCAGCTGACATTTGACTGCAACCTCATGAGAGACCCTGAGCCAGAACGACCCAGCTAAGCCATTTCTGATTTCTACCCCTTAGAAACCGAGTTATCTAATAAATATTTGTTGTTTTAAGCTGTTAAATTTTAGGGTAATTTGTCATCCAACAATAAAGAGTATGTTAATCATAGCTAAGATTTACTGAACATGTATATAGCAGACTTCACACATATTAACCTATTTAAACCTCATAGCAATCCTATGAGTAAGCTACTATTGTTGGCTCCATTTTATAGATGAAGAAACTAAACTAGACAAAGTTAAGTGTAGTGGACACCATTAGCCCCCTTTCCTAGGTAGGTGTACCCATCCGCCAACTGCTATGTTGGCTGCTAATGACTCACAGCTGCCCCTTCTCCAGAGAATTGCTTTTGGTTGAATGGGGGTAATCTCGAACCTAACGAAGATGCTTACTGATTCTCCCTGCACTGTGGCAGCCCTCAGCCAATAACTAACTATTGCAGGGTAGAACCGCCACCAGGTGGGATCAATTCTGTGATGCAATTCATCCTCCAGAGCTCCCTGCAGGGTCAGGCAAAAGTTAGACTCTAGCTGGAATTGCATCCTTGGTTAGATCTATCTGCCATCCCTCACCTGCTTCTCTCATCCCTTTTCTTCCATGAGCACAACCTCAATAAATCAAGTACATTGGAATCCTGTCCCAGGCTCTGCTCAGAGGGAGCTCAACCTAAGTTGGCCCTTAAGTAATTTGTCTAAAGTCATACAGCCTGAATTTGTGCCCAGGCAGACTGACTCCAGAGTCCATGCTCTTTACCAATGCCTCTGGTAGAGCAACTAAAACCAGTAGATGCCAAATTCTGGACTCCTGTTCTACCATGAGATGAGTAAAGTCTGGTTCAGTTTGGCCTTTTGGAGGTGCTAGTCACGCCCACATACCTCACAGATAACATAAAAGCCATATAAAAGCCAGCAGCGCCCCCACCCCTAATCTTCATCCTTTACATCCCACCCTTACCAATCTGATTCAGATCCTCATCCTTGTCATTAGTTTTAACCTCCTCCTTTAAAAAGGATCTAAACTTTGCTTCCTGCAGTGGGTTGAATGGTGTCCTCCGCCCCCCCCCCCGCCCCCCACCCCCAATAAAAGATACGTCCAAGTCCTAATCTCTGGCATCTGTGAATGTGACTTGACTTGGAAACAGTCTTTGCAGATGTGATTAAGGTAAGAATCTCAAGATAAGATCATCCTGGATTTAGGGTGGGCTCTAATTCCCATGACTGACATCCTTATAAGAGAAATGAGAGAGAGATTTGAGACAAAGGGACACACAGGGAAAGCTATATGAAGACAGTCAGAGATTGGAGTGATTAGATACATCTATAAGCCAAGGAATACCAAGGATGCCAGAAGCAGAGAAGCTGGGAGAGAGACATGGAAAGGATTCTCCCTCAGAGCATCTAGAAGATCCAGCCTTGTCAATGCCTTGAATTTGAACTTCTGGCCTCCAGAACTATGAAAGAATAAGTTTTTGTTGTTTTAAGTCCCCCAGTGTGGGGTAATTTATTATGGCAGCCACAGGAAACAAATATACCTCCCTTCAGTGGCACCTGGTTCATCTTAATTTCAAACTTTGGCAGCAGAGTCAGACATGGAATTATAAAAGCCATTGTAGTTTAACAAGAATGCCTTCATTTCACTTGGGTCTAACCACAACCTTGCAAAATGACATTGTTTCATAGGTAAGGTGATGTTATCATTCTTTTTTTCTTTTTTTAACAGCTAAGGAAAAGAGTTCAGAAAGTTTAAGTGATTTATTCAAGGTTTTTCAACTGGATGGCATATAGGCCAGAGTTTGGGTCTCTAGATTCAAAATCCTGACCTCTTTGGTACACAAGAGAAGGCTGACAGGAATACAAGGACACGAGTAAAGTCTCCCCATTCACTGTCTACAATCCCTGACTTTAAAATGTAGGTACCTGGTGGGTGGGTGGTGGGAGGAGCAGGGAGGAGAAATCAAGCTTAACACCCTTCTACCTTGCTCAGAATGACAATAGACCTTTGATAGTGTATAATCTTTCTCATAAACTGCAGAAGTGAAGTCTAACTTAAACATTTAAGTGACCTCTTCAGATCCTTAATGACACTATAAAGACAATCCTGGTACGATTTATAAAGCTATTAAAATAAATGCTTCCACTAAAATAAACATTGCCGACTTTCAGCATATGTTTACTCCCAAAATATAAACACAGACTTACCTGAATACGCAAAACTTGAAGCAAGGATGATAAAAGTAGGATGAGCACTGGTATACATATGTCTTTAGGGCATCTTTCTCTGAAAAGAGGTTGGCTTTCAGCCTTGAAGCCCTCACCTTGCTTCTCGGTTTAGAGAAATGCCTCCATGGCCTGATGCCCAGCTGATACCCCTCCAGCTGTGAATTTCACATTACGTACAGAAAAGCTTCTCTTAAAATGCTCTCCCCAAACTTTCCACATGATTCAGTTTACATAGAGGACCTTACTTGGCCCTTTACCGTTTTCCATGTCACAGACATGGAAACCACAGGAGTTTTGGGAGCAAGTGAGGGACGTGATCAGATCTGTTAATCACATCTTTGAACCATGAGCTGTGGGGGCTCTATTGAAGGAGGCATGAACCCAGGGCCTGAATTTAACTTATCTTCAACATCATAGCTCTTTGATCTGCTACAGTTGTTCATTATGTGAGTGAGAACATTTGAGAAGAAATCGAATAGAGTTGAGACAATGTCCAGGAGTCATAGGACTCAATGAAAGAGCAACAGAAAAGAGTTTGCACCTGTCCGTCTTAGTGTCTGCCTAGGGTGCCTGGTATATGCAGCATGATGGAAATGAATGTAGAAGGAAGGGAGACAGAGGGAAAAAGGAAGGAAATAAGAGGAAAAGAAAAGGAATTCTAAATAATCTAGGCCACTAGGAAAACCAGTTTCAAGTCCTGATTCCCCTAATTACCAGCTGTGTGACTTTAAAAAAAAATTTTAACTTCTCTGAATCTTCATTTCTTCATTTTGAACTGGGGATAATAATATCTCCATATTATGAGTCTTACACAATATAACTCATATAAAACTATCTAGAACAGCCTAACACAGAATAGGTGTTCTGTTCCCTAAATGTATGTTGGATTGTTGAATAAAAGAAAGAAGGAATGGAAGGAAGGAAGGAAGGAAGGAAGGAAGGAAGGAAGGAAGGAAGGAAGGAAGGAAGGAAGGAAGGAAAGAAGGAAGGAGGAAAGGAAGGGAAGAAAAAGGAAGGGAAGGAAAGGGAAGGGAAGGGAAGGGAAAGGAAGAGAAAGAAAGGAAGGGAAGAGAAGGAAGACCAGTTGTTTCCCTGTGGATGGATGGTCCTGGAGCTTGGGTACATTGAGTATGGTGCATGGTGCCAAGTTGATCACTTTCCGAGGCATGTCTGTGGAGTGCTGCCTGCCCCTTTATGATGCCAGGTTGTCATCATTTACCATCCACACTTAGGGGATTAATTCCCCGGGAAATGCAACCAGGAACACACCAGCTAGTCAAAAAACACAGATAACAGCAGCTAAAGTTGTGATTCTTATCCCATTGACAGCCCTCCAATGAAAAGAGGAAGAATGGAGCAGCTGAAAACTTCCGTCCAAAGTCAGTAACCATAAGTTACAAGTAAATGTGTGTGTGGAGGGCAGGTGAGAAGTGGGCAGCCATAGAATAGAGGGCCCAATCAGGCGATGCACCAAGAGCCTGCTTTGATTTTTGGCAAATGATTTAAATTTTCCAATTAGGAAACAAAAGTTTCAGAGCTTATTTTTTCCTTCTTTGTACCCATATACCTTTGGAACCTTTAAAACTGTATTACTTGAAATGTAAAATGTTTCAGCTGCTGTGGAAAATGATCTGGAGGTTCCTCAAAAAGTTAAACAAAATTACCATATGATAATTCAAAAGAATTGAAAACAGATACTCAAGCAATTATATGTGCATGCATGTTCATAGCAGCACTATTCACAAGAGCCAAATGTCCATCAACAGATGAATGGATAAACAAATTTTGGCATATTCATATAATGGAATGTTATTCAACCATAACAAAGAAAGAGGTAATGATACATGCTACAACTTAGATGAACCTCAGAAAGGTATGCCAAATGAAAGACACCAGATACAAAAGACACGTTGTATAATTCCATTTAAATAAAATTTTATAAAATGAAATGAAATATCCAGAATAGACAAATCTATAGAGACAGAGTGAAGATTGGTGGTTGCCAGTGGCTGGCAGGAGGAAGCAATGGGGAGAAAAAGCTTAATGGGTAAGGGTTTTACTTTGGCATAACGGAAGTGTTTTGGAGCTAGATAGAGGTGCCGAATTGTGAATGTACTAATTTTATGTTATATGAATTTTACCTTAGTAAATTCTTTTTAATTATATTAATAAATGTAATTATTTAATACATATACATGATAAAGAAAATTCCAATCCCACAGATGGGTATAAATGAAAATTAGGTCTCTTTTCTGCATTTGACCTTCAGTTGCTTCATAAAAATTATGTGTATGTGTGTGTGTGTGTGTGTGTGTGTGTGTGTGTGTGTGTGTATGTGTGTGTAGCATACTATACACACTGTTCTGCAGTGGAGAAAGTCTTAAAATACAATTTTATGGGTGTCAACCCAGACCTATTTAGTCAGAATTTTCAAGAATAGGCCCAGGAATGTTTTTACAAAGCTCCTCAGGGGCCATAAATCTGCAGGTAGTTGGTGGGGATGGGGCTGGCCCAGCCTGTGGCTTCCCTGCCATTCCTAAGCACCCAGGCCTCCCACCTTCAGCTTTGTTGGCTTCCTGGAGTCTTCTCAAAGCTGAAGACTCCTAAGTTCCTTAGCCCTCAGTTCTCCTTTTTCAATATTCCTCTGTGCTCCCCATCTGCCTCAGACCACCTTGCGCCCCTCCACGGATCCAGCTTCCAGGCTTCTTGGGGCATTCCCAAGGGTGAGCATCTTGAGTCTAGATCTCTAGAACCCAATGGAATTCTCACCTTGAATCTATTGATACCCAATGGCTGTGAGACCAACATAAGGAAGACTGATTGATAAACCAGAATCTTAATGTGTTTCAAAAATATTTACCATTTATTGAGTACCCATACTGAATTAGGCATGCTTTATAATAGCTCCCTCGGGGTTGATTTTATTAAACCCCATTTTACAGATAAGGAAAGATACTGAAGCTTAGAGAGGTTAAGGAACTTGCAGGTTAATGAGTGGTGGAGCCAGCCTGACTCTAAAATCAATACTCTTTCTTCTATCTCGCATTGCCACACAGTTCAAAACCTGTTGATCATGCTGGGAAATGGGCCTTGCCAGGAACAGACACAAATACAGCTATATCTGGCACATCTCTTCCTGCTAACAAGATCCCTGGGAATTAAATTATAATCTGAAGATGAGCACAGAATGAGAGTCAAAGGCACAGAACATCTGGAGGTGTTGTTCACAAAACTATGGCCACATTAACTCTGACCCACAACAGAACTCTCCTCTCTAGTGACCTGAATATTGGCATCTCCCCAACACAGTGGACCCTCCCTTTGCAGAATGTTGAGTAAACTCTGACAGATTTCTGTTTTGTCTCTGTTCCATCAAGGTACTGACCAGCACCGTCAGCAGGGAAAACAGGCTCTGGGACCCACAAACCTAGGTTCACATCCTAGCTCCTCCATTTATAAACCTCGTGACCTCAGACACATCACTTCTGCTCCAGCTTCCCAGGGTTTTTCATGTGTAGTGAATGTATGTAAAACTCATAGACCGGAGCCCTATTATGGCAGGTCCCCCTCTCTCTCCTGCAAACGCAGCATTTTTCCAGACACTTTTCTTTTGTCACATTCCAATCCTGAGGGCTGTCTCCGGTCATGTTTATAGGACTTGGGTAATTCTTAATCCTCTCCCTCCCAGCCCTCTCTCCCCTTTGCCCTCAATCCAAGCAGGCATATGATCAGGTCCTGGCCCAGGCACAGGGTAGATATAAAAAAGACATTGTATCTGAAACCCGGAGCCCGGATCTATTTGGGGGAGGATTGCTACCTCCCACAGCTCACTAAGCAGGCTCGGGGAGTCACATGAGGACCTGTGACCCCCCGGCCCAGATGGCCTTTCATCTCATCTCAGACTGAACGAGCTCCTTGGAACAAAGCAGCTCCCACTGCCTGACTCCCAGTCAGACTCATGGCAGGCTTACCTTGCTCTACTTGATGGCATCTTCCCAAAAAGTTGGATAATGTATGAATTCATAATTCAAACCCTCTTTTACTCCTAAATGATTATCATTACTTCAGGGGATCCATATCCTTGGCTTATATTCACCAGACCATGTCTCCTTAAGTTGTGGGCAGAACTAATATGTACTGAGTGTTTACAGCACACTAAGTGGATTCCACTTGAGTTATTTCATTTCATCTTCATAACAATCTTGGGAAGTGGGCATTGTTACTGTCATCAGTCCAAAGACAATAACAATAACTAATATTAATAAAGCACTATGTAGCAGGTGTCCTTCTCTTGTTTTACGTTTATTAATTCATTCTATCATTGCTGTAGTCCTATAGCACAGCTATTCCAGTCTACTCCCTTTACAGAGCCTCAGAGAGGTTGAGCAAGTGGCCCAGGTCACATAGTTAACAAATGACAGAGGCTGCGATTCAAGGCCAGGCAGTATGGCTCCTGAGGCTCCTGACCACTCTGCTACACTGTCTCTCATTTCTCTCAAAGCAGGTTCTACACTATAATTTCAGCAGCCCACAGATACTGTTTCAAATCGATAGAGTGTGAGCCAGATGAGGCCTGGCTCAGCCACACAGGTTCCTGAGGCGCTGAAGGACAGACCACACTGATTGATTTCTCAGCTGGGTCTTTAAATGTCAGCGTGTGCGTGACCACCTCAGACCTTGGGCACAGAAATAAAATGCAGAAGGAAAGGGCATTCTAGTGCATGGAATGAGAGAAAGACAGGGCGGAAGAAGAGCCACGGCCCAGAGCATGAAACTGACTAGGCTTCCCTGGCTGCAGGTAGGGGCCCTTTGTAGGTGGTGGGGGATGGGAGTTGAGTGAGAGTTGAGCCTTTGACCTTGGGCTGCTGAGAAGCCATTTATGGCATGACACCAACCCAGGAGAGCTGGGGCTTAACCTGATTTAGCTCCTCTATCAGTATTGATTGGTCACTGCTAGGAACTGCTCATTTCGACCAGCTTGGCCACTTGAGCACAGCTCATCATCACATATGCAGTGTGGAAGAGCAAAGACAGCTCACCCTCCCTCCTAACCCCCAGAATTCACCCAGACCCCCTCCTGTCACCAGGCCCTGCTGCATGGCACTCTGGTCCTGCCCGGTTCTAGGAGCTGAAAGGACGGACACACACATGACAGAGATGGTACTGCCTACTCTTATGCATCCTTGAAGAGGGGACTGACAGGATCAGGAAGGGAACAAACATAGACCTCAGATGAATTTCAAACATGTTGTGTGCAAATAAAGAAAACAAAATGAGGTGATATGAGAGAGACTTGTGGGGAGAGAAAAGAGAAAGGGCAATGTAGCCCAGGAGGGCCTCTTCAAAGGAGTGAAGTTTGAGCCGAAATTCTGAGTGATGGGGAAAGGGGAGCATTCTGAGATCTGAAGAAAGAGTTATAAAGGCAGGGGGAAGAACAGAGAAAAAGGCCATGTAGCAGGAGCAGACTATGCCTTTTGGACAAGAGAAGCCAGTGCTGTGAGTGGCAGAGAGGTGGGTGGTAATGGGGGAGAAGAGGGCAGGGTCAGAGGGACCCCCCAACCCTTGGCACTTAGCATAAATAATTATGAATCCTGTAGCCTTTTCTGACTCCCAATCACATTTAATCGCTAGACTGGTTTTTATTTTTATTTTTATATCTTTTTAGTCTAATATTCCTCTGGCATTTGTTTGAAGATCTATTTGATCTTTCATTTCCTTTTGTCTTGTATTATAGTTTTCTGAATACCTGTCTCATCCATCATACTGCAACACCTGTGGAGAGCAGGACTTCAAATGTTGGCTCTGCAGTGTTCTGGCTGTCAGGCTTTTGGCAAGATGCTTAACCTTTCCAGATCTCACCTTTTGATCCCCCGCAGAAGCGGAACCTAAAATCAAGATTTGATATCGGAAGTGGATTGAGAGGTGATCCCAGGAACTTCCAGGAGGCAAATTGGGAAGTGAGACAGAGAAAGGAAGAGACCCCTGTTTGGGGCATCTTAAGATGCATTATCAAGCATGTTACCACACTAGGTAACTGGGGTTCACTCCTGCTGGGCAACTCTGGGAGACGATGTAGACTGCAGGTTAACAAGTTGGCTGAACATTGCAATCACCTGGGAGCTTTAAAAAATACACATGCCTGAGTCCTACCCACAGAGATTTGGATTTAATTGGTCTGGGATATGGCCTGGGCATCAAAAAAATTTTATATTCTCCAGGTGATCTAATATGCAGCAAAGTTTAAGTCACTGGTATAGAATATACCTCAGAGCCCTCCCGGCCTAGAGGTGAAAAAAACAGGGATGTTTATTCATCGACTCTTCATTCATTGCTGGTTGATGATGTTTCTAGCTGATTCTGTGAGTGGTCCTAACAGGGTGCTGGCAGCATTGCTACATTCTTCATTTCCAAAATGGGGGTAAAGAAACTGTGAATTTTTGTGAGGGTCAGCAAATGTCTATTAAGTGCTAGACATACCTAGACACATATTAAATGTTATTATGATTTTTCCATGGGTTATTAGCAAATTCCCTTCAGCACTCAGGCAGGGGCTTCGGGGCAGTGGATGCTCAGAGAATATCGGTAACTCTGCATCTCCCCTCTAAGACAGCGACGCTGGAAATCTGAAACAATGGGCTGCTGAGACACATCATTTAATCCTGAGATTCCCAAGACTCTGAAACGGTGTCTTTCCCTAGATGATCTGATATTTTTAACCTTGGTAGCACACTTGAATCACCTGAGGACTTGACAAGAAAATACACACGCCTGGGTCCCACCCCCTGGGAGTTCTGATTTAATTGGTCTGGAGTAAGGTCTGGGCATTCCGGGTTTGTAACTGCTCCCCCGGAGATTTTAATGTTGCAGACTTGGTGATTAACCAAGAGTGGGGGACCGGGTGGGGGGTTGGGGATGAGCAGGGATGGGGGATAGTTGCATAATTTCCCCTCTGTTCCATCCCAATCCTTCCCCCTGCGGATCCTGAGGGTTTTGGAAAAATCCAGTATCTAGGGGAGTCAGGCTCGGGGCATGAGCCCTGCTACTTCCAGCTCATATGGCAGCCACTCACTGACACAGGCACCTTCTTGCTTGTCCTGACATGTGTCTCCCACATTCAGCTGACGTGGCCCTTGAGCCCGTGCCAGCTCACCCTGAGTGTCTCCCACAGGATAGGTGCTAAGAAGTGTGGAGGCAGAATGATGCCACAGTCCTCACAGTCTCCTCTTCCAAGAGAAAAATAGCCACCAATACCCACATGTTCAAGGGCCCAGATGGAAGTCTGCAGCCTTGCAGTGGCATGCAAGGGGCACATCATTTTTTCCTGGGGTGGGAAGAGAGTGCTTAGGACAGGTTCTGTGGAAGAGCCATATAGAAACCCTCTGAGGTAGGTAGGGGTTAATTTCTCTACTTAAAAACAAGGCATTTAAGTCATCAGGGAGATGGATGGGATGAATAGTTGCGAGCCTCCATGGTATTTCTTCCAGACAGGATGCTGGGCACGCTACACACATCTTTAATAAAAGTTAGCTCACGTGCATTGTTCACCTCCTGTGTGCCAGGACTCTTCTAAGTGCTCATTTCACCCTACAACACTCCTATTTACAACTGAGGAAACTAAGGCTTAGAGAGGCAAAGTGACTTGCCCAAGGTCACACGGGGTAGAGCCAGGATTGTAACCCAGGCTGTCTGGCTGCTGAAACTCCTCTCTTAACAATCACATCGAAGGCCTCCCATCACCCAATTTTGTTCTCACAATCCTAAAAATGAGGTATCATTATCTTGCTCTTGATCAAAGACAATAAAGATCCAGGAGGCCACAGTCACAACATGGGTAGGGTATGGCTATGAGCCCAGTCATTGCCTGCCTGATTCTGAAACTCTTCCTGGTCTTTTGCCCCAGGCTGCTCTCATTCTGCTCCCCCCCACACACCCCACACACACATTTCCATGCCCGCCCCCTTGCTTAGGCAGGTGCTGGCTCTCTTAAAGCATTTCCTCCCCACTGAAGATCAGGCCCTTTATGAAGCAGACCCTGCAGACTCTCTCACTGGGTCTGGGTCTCAGCCACAGCCAGGGTCTCCTTCTTCCCCCACCCCCACCCCTGCAGGAACTCCCACAGTCAACTGCACAAAACTGACACCTCTAGCTCCAAAAGAATGGCGCCTATTGGTATGCCCCAAGGGTGGCTTGATGTTCCTGCTGGAGTATCTTGTCACATATCCGTTTCCATCATATTTTTAACTAGGGCTGTGGGGGTACCCAAAAGGATGTGTTTTGCTGGAGTGAGCACAGCCCAGCCTCTCTCAGACACCCACCATCTCCTTGGTATCCAACTGGGCAGATAAAACAGGACTCTGCTCTCTCCTTTCTCCTAGACTCAAAGCCTTGTCCCTTTAAGAAAGTCCAGGAAGGCTGCTCTGCACTCTGAGAAAACAATGTTACCAATCTAAGGACTTGTAATGAACCATATTATGCTGAATTAATTGGATGTCGTTCGCAGTGTCGGGAAGGGGGTTGGGAAGCAGCAGCACCCACCAAGCCTGGGAAAGGGAAAGCGGAGGCAGGACAGCCCACAACACAAACTGCTCTGCACAGCTTGTGAGAGAGAATTCCTGTCAGCTCTCGCCAAAATAGCCAAGGCACCCACTCTCGCCTCTGACAGCACCTCTATTCTGAAACTCGACTCTCAGCCTTGGGCTTTGAACATTGTGCCTCCAGGTGCATCTGTCCTTGTTCACAAGGAGCCATAACACAGCCTTGATGATAAGAATGAGCCTATATCAGGCCCCACTTCCCCACTGAGCTTTGGGGTCAAATTACAAAGGAATCAACAGGCCCCCTCTCTTGGCTATATATCCGACTTCCTGCCTCACAATGGGAAGAGCAAGTGAGGAGTCCCCAAGTTGGTAATCATATCTAGTTAAGTATTTGCAGCAAAGAGAGAAGACCGAGGCTCAGAAGATCACATGTGATCTCCGGCTGGCACAGAACAGAGGTGTTGCAAAGACAAGAGCACCTACGGAAGGGACCTGAACCCAGATGTCTTATCCTGGTTCTGCTATAAACCAGCTGTGTGACCCTGGACAAGTCACTCCCCTCTCTGAGCCTTAGAGTCTTCAATTGAGGGGTGCTGGAATGAAGCGTTAATTTCATTCTGTGGTCTCAGACACTGGGAGAAGCAGGGGTCCTGCAGGCATTGTTACAGTTTAGGAATCTTTACGTGTACCTTACACCATTGGTGGGGAAAAGAATAGCTCTCACTCTCACATGTATTATTGTCTTCCAAATGAATATCGAATCTACAGTTATTAACACAATGAAATTTTGTTTTAAAGCAGTCACTGAATTCACAGGAATTTTGGTCATTAAGTTCTTTTTTAATGATACTCTCTCTCTTTTATTTCTTTTTTATTGTGGTAAAACATACTTAACATAAAATTTACTACCTTAACTATTTATAAGTGTACATTTCGGTGGCATTAGTTGTGCAATCATCACCACCATCCAACTCCAAGGACTTTTTCTCCTTCTCAGACTGAAACACTGTTTCCATTAAACACTCACTTTCTGTTATTCCCACCTTTCTCCAGCCTTGGGAACCACTGGCCATTATTTTCTTACACTAAATGACACTAAAAAGGCAACAACAGCTCTTCTCGTGCAGGGTCTATGGAATAAATTGATGTTGAAATGGAGCCTCGCTTCCTAAAAAGTGAAGTACTCTTGACCTAGATGTTCAAAACCACTGCTGAGCTGACATTTAGTGATTCTGTGTTTTCTAATGTCAGGAGGAATAAAATCAACCTGTTAATATTTTTTCCTTAGAATAAAGGTGAATTTACTTTTAAATATCTCTCTTTTCATAGAGGATAGGAATGTGGAGGTGGAATCTACAGGAAGATTAGCAGAGTCGTCAGGGCAGCGATTTCCTCCGTGGGGCTGGAAAGGGCATGGAGGAGGCTTGTGGGGAGCAGGAAATGTTCTATATCTTGATCTGCTGGTGGTTAATGGGTGTGGACATACATAAAAATTCAATGAGCTGTTTGATTAAGATTTATGTATTTTGCTGTGTGTATATTACACTCTGAATAACATCGTTTTAAAAAGGAAGTGAGCAATCAGTTCAAAATAACATCATAGAAGAAAGGCAAGGGCCACATCTTTCCCTAGCCAGGTTGTTAGGTAAGTGTGTACCTTGCTTGTACAAGCAGGGCATTCTGAAATAACACCAGGCAAGGGACCATTTGTTTATTCATTTGTTAAAGAAAACTTTGGAAAGCACCTTCTTTGAGCCAGGCCCTGTATAAGGTCCTGGAGATACAGAGAAGGTCCCTGACCTCATAGAGCTACATCAACATCACTATCTCACTCGTTCACCTATAACATGTGTGATCAGGGTCTGTTTCACCTCCTCTAAATAGCTCCTGCTGCATGCAATCTAAGCTTATTTTCTATTTTCTCAGCAGAGGTCATCTTAAAGACTCTTGGAGGACACATTGTGAAGCTCTGGCCAGATGATCATTACTAGGGAATAATCCTCTTTGTCAGGCAAAACAGTTTCTATTCCTTTATAAACCTGTCCATCTTTAAATCTTGTGATCAAAGCACCTTGGTTTAACACTAACAAGGTGGTATATGTCTGTTTATGTTTCTCTGACCTGGAATTTCTTGAAGACAGGGAATTGCTCTATTTATCTTTGAACTGATTGTAATATGTATGTAGCATAGTGTCTGGCACATAGCAGGTACTCATGAAGTTAATTAAATGAATAGGTGAGTTTAAAAGTGGACAAGTGGATGCAAGAGCAATAAACCCAGAGTGGTAAAATGACAGGCTGAGGGTCACACAGCAATGGCTGGAGTGCAGGTAACACTTATCTCCAGACTTAGACTCACTCCTCTTCCCTTGGCAGGCAGTAGCCCACACCATAAAACTTCCTGTCTACCCCTTTGAAGAGGTGGGTTTGATTTACATCAGCCATCAGGCAGCAAAAATACGGGCCTTCAAACTTTTATTGCCTTTTTATTATTCCTGGTGACGCACAGAAATATCATCCAAAACATTAGCAATTACTTTGAAGGTACACGTTCCAAAGGTTTGGGAATGGGGTGTATTCTAATTTGATAAGTCAGGGTGTTTCTGCCAGGCAGGCCCAGGGGCCTAAACAGGACTAGAGCTTATTTAAAAGCAGAATTGATCTTTCAAGCCTCATTTTCATTTCCATCAGCACCCTATCAGATACCTTTTGCCTGAGCCAGTTCCCTTCTATGCATAATTTATACATTTGATTTCAACAGATTAATCTCTGCCTCATTCACAGGGTGGGTGGAGAGGGAGAGCTCCTTCTTTTATTTACCATGGGGAGTGATCATATATTTCTTCACATATTTCATTCTGTTTCTGCATGGAGAATTATTTTTTTAAAGACTAATTCCAAACTCACTCACATATTTATTAAGTTTTTAGAAATAGGTTGAATGGTGAACATGTGTGGTGATTTCTCTTCATACAGGAAGTAGGCTAGTCCCAGGCACATCACAGGAGAGACCAGACTATTATCTCCTAATAGGAATGGCCGTCCACTTTGGGGTAAAATAGGGATGTTGAGAGAAGTCTGAAGCTACTCTCACCTGGTTCAAGCATCAGTGCCCACTGACCTCTAACCCAGGATATTTCCTCATCCCCTGAGTTCCCAGGGCCGTCCTCAAGTAGCTTAAGTAGGTCTCCTAGAAGAAGATCAGAACACCAAATAAAGACATACTCTTTCTTAAACTTAACAAATTCCCACAATGCCAGGCTATGTTGTTTTTTCCTTTCTCCATTCTTCTGCCCTATTGCCCTCTGGGAGGGTAAAGAACTACCTTGGCAGTGACTGAACCCTCCCTCCCCTTCCTCATACCCAGAGCCTTTTCTCAAGGGACCTGTGCTTCTCTGTGCACTAGCAACTTCATCCCTGGGTGTCAAGCCACAAGCCTTCCTTCTAGAAGTTCTTCCTAGTTGGGCCGTGTGGCAGGTTGTATTTTCCCAGATCGCTATAAGACCTCCCATCCCCTGTATTCTTACAATGTGACACTATGATTTTCTCACTGAGAGATACAGTCTACATTTCTTCCACTTGAAACTAGGCAGACTTGTGACTATGAAAGAAGTAACATTTTTGCTTCTACTTGGTTCTGTTGGAACTCTCAGTCTTGAAATAGCTGCCACGCTGTGAGGAAGCCCAGGCCACAAGGAGACGTGATACGTCTGGCTGATAGTCCCTGCTGAGATCCTAGCCAAAGGCTAGCATCAATGCCAGTCATGTGAGTGAGGAAGCCTTTG
Source organism: Eidolon dupreanum (assembly GCA_028627145.1). Lineage (NCBI taxonomy): Eukaryota > Metazoa > Chordata > Mammalia > Chiroptera > Pteropodidae > Eidolon > Eidolon dupreanum. Next base: position 76,346,104 of record CM053506.1, on the reverse strand, counting down.
AAATGACTCCAGTTCCAGCTACCATCTGACTGCAACCGCCCAAGGGATCCTGAGTGAGAACCACCTAGCCATGTCCAGTGAATTTACAGAACCATCAGAGATAATAAAATGATTGTTGTTGTTTTAAGCCACTACTTTGGGAGGATGATTTACTTTGCAGGAATAGATAATTGCAACAGGCGTGATTAACAAAACAAGTGAAGCCAAAAGTGGGTCTCTGGCAGCTTTTCACCACCTCAGCTTAAAAGACACCCTACATTTATACAAAAGCACATGCAAATGAGTGCTGGCAGCCTCTGATCCTCCCTCCATCAGCAGACATTTGTAAAGGAGGAAAAGGCAGGGAAAAAAGAGAAAGAATATTCATTGAATGCCTGCCATATACCAGGTAGTTGACTTCTTACCCATTATACAAAAAACTGATGTCCAGAGAAGTTAAGTGACTTGACTAAGGTCACACTGCTAGTAAGTGTGCTGTTTGTGAAGTGAGACCTGCATTAGCCTATGGCCCAGGACACGTGTGGGGAAAATACATGCTCAATAAATATTAGTTGAATAAATGAATGAATTAATGCATTCCACTTGCCTTGTCTCTCTAGACATCTTCTTTTTCGGTGGCTCAGGGAACAAGTTGAGCAGCCAATGGAACAACCCACCCAATTTGCTTTTTCCAGAAAGGGCAGGAAGAAAAGGGAGAGACTAGCGGGGGGCTGAACCTAGGACCCCACTGTGGCTGTCTCTGGAGAGAGACTGGCTTTCCTGCTAGGTAGGAGTTACCATCATGTCCTCCCTCTCAGGTCAAGGCCTCAGAGCTACCTCCTCCAGTCTCAGTCCTCTTGAAGGACTCCCTGCCAAGGCTCCCAGTTGTTTCTTCGGGCCCCACTTCAGCCCCATTCTGCTTGTGTATACAATTTCTGGTGTCAGTTCCTGGGGCAGAATCGGCACCATGATGATTGTGACCACAGACATACCACCAGGCAGGGCCAGTGGGCTTCTCTTTGCAGCCCTGTCCTCTCCAAGCACAGGCACTTTGGAATCAGAAATAACTTTCTCCTTTGCCACAGGCACTTGAGGACAGTGGGCCCTGCAGCTGCACCACTTTTCTGTTGTTCTTTTTTAATTCACCCTAGGGAATCATATTTTTCCAGGAAAGAGAAAGAAGGCAAACATGCAGAGGAACCTACATTGAATCAAGCACCTGCCATGCCCCAAGCACTATATGACGTGCATTCACCATCTCATTGACTTCTCTTAATAATGCTGTGAGGCACACAGTATTACTCCTATTGTACAGGTGAGAAAACTGAAGTTCATAGAAGTTAAATAACTTTCCCATTCACACAGTTACTGTGATTTGGAACTGGATTTCAAGCCCTGTCAGGCCTATATAGCTCTAAAGCCAGTGCCATTTTCCTGCTTCCTGGGAATCAGAATCCTCTTGTCCCTGAAGCATAAGGGACTACCACAGGGCCAGGGGATAACCCCATCTCTACCACCTAAATACTGCGAATGTTGCTGGGGCAGATCACAAGCAACTTACTCAGTAAAACGTATCTGAGTTGCCTCTGTGGTTCTTTGCTTTTGTCTGCAAGACGACTGTACTTCAGATATTTGGTTCTGGCCTGAACTTAGTTCTGATCCAGTCACCTACTTCAACCCTGCCTCACAGAGCTCAGACCAAGCCAAATGAAGGGCTCATACTCCTTCTCCATGTATCTCACCTAGGTCACCACTGAATTCCACTTCTGCTAAATCTCAAGATAGCACAGCGGGTCAACACCTAACCTCAGGAGCTATACATTCTGGGTTCAAATCTTGGTTCTTAATACTAATATGACCTCTACAAGTTACTCAATCTGTCCTTGGACGAGTTTCCCCATTTGCAAAATGGGGCTAATGGGGAAAACTCACCACACAGAGTTGAAGGATTCAGTGAGTTAGCATGTGGAAAGGCTCATAACGTAGTAAGTTGGCTATTGATGCTATTTCTAGTTTGATTTAAACACCACCTCAGCGCACATCCTCCACACCCAGAAAGAACTCTCTCCAGGACCTGCATGCAGCACAGGTAGTTCTGGAGACAATACGAGAAACAGGGCTACCGGCACCCTCACCTCACCTATTACTCCTCAGAGAATCAGGCAGGAACTGGCCAGCAGTCCTTTCCACATCAAGGAGGATGTTCTTTGAAACTGGCCAGGTGTGGTCTTAATAACTCACTAGCCAGCTGCACGTCATTTTCCCTTCATGTGGTACAAACTGCTTCACCACATTCAAGCCTCACCTTGAACCCTCAGATCATTTCCTGAAATGGCCTGTGCCTGGCCTGTAGACAGCACCATACACAGAGAGCGGGAGAAGCAGCTGCTCATTATCTTGCCTCCTCCCCGCCATTAGGATATGAATCACCTCAGGAGATGGGACTCTACAGCCAAAGGGTGAATTGGTGACCTCATTGCTTAGTTGACTAGGTTCCAGGCATCCCAAAACGCCAGTGACCTTTTCTTTCCTTTGATAAGTTGATACCAGGTTTCTAGTAGCAGAGATCCTTCCCCCAACCCCTAGCCTGCCGCCCCATTGCATGTCAAGGGATTCTAGACTCTAAATATAACAGGTTAGAGTTTACTGCACACGTTAGTGGTTTTCTTTCATCCATACACTCACTGGCAAGAGCAAAGCCAAGTTGAGGACAGGATGGTCCAAGTTCTAGAAAACTAATTCTATGTTACGCCTCTTTCCTTCTCTCATCTCAGCCATCCTAAATGCACCAAGGTAAATCTGTCCATTCACTTATTCACCCTGCCTCTGTTTGCCTGCCCTCTGTACAGCAGTGCACATTCAATCCCTGGTCCCTTCTGTTAACTGACATATATTTGTTCCTGCATCAGAACTTTTTAGAAGATACTCACTGAGCTCCTGATTTGTAGCAGGTCATGTGCTAAGTGATTGACAGGTATTGTCTCATTTATTTCTCATAAATACACTGGGAGGTAGGTACTATTACTAACCCCATTTTATAGATGTGGAAACTGAGGCTTACAATGGTTAAGAAACTAGCCTAGATTCCACATCCAATGAACAGCCAAGCTGGGATTTGAATGAGGTCTATCCAAATCTTGAACCCAGCTTGTTGTTACCATACCATATTTCTCCCTCTCACTTAGCCCAGTGATGTTACCTCACCCTCCCTGCATATCCATCTTCCACTCGTCCTCTCCTCTCTCTATTGTTCTAGGCTGAGTTTATTTACCACCGGCAAACCCCACTACCACAGGTAGGCACCTCTTAGCTACTTCTCCTACTTCACTACCTTATATGACTAGCATGATTCTGAGCAAAGCAGCTTATGATCCTCAGTCTTATTTTAATATTAAGAGGTCTGAGTTCCTAGAGAACTCTCTGTGACATATTCATTGACTGGTATTGGAAGAAATACCAAAACTAAAAGCCTTAAGTAGCCCCACCAACATCTGGATTTAAAACCCACCATCCTGGTACCAGGATCTGAGCACCCACCCTGATCACATGGAGTATGCAAGGAAAGTATGGGCATTATTTCCCAAGGTATGTTCTATGGAACCCTTACCCCAAGAGATGCTACACCCCAGAAGTGTTTCATAGTCAAACAGGTTTGGGAAACATTATATACTCTAATCTCTACCTAAAGGTTTACTACATTCCTTAGCAAATTATGTTTGAGAGGTTTTTCAGTAAAGAGATCCATTTCCCTTTATTCAACTCAGTGTTTCTTTAATTTGTATAATCCCAAAACCCTTTTATCCTTTTTAGTTTCCACAGAATCAGTGTTCAGTGGAACAAACTTTGGAAAATGCTATTCCGGTGTCTCCACCCTTGCCTGAATCAGACCAGTTTCACCAGCCTGCCAGGCAGTGCCAACAAGGCCAGCAGCACGTGGCCTAGGCCCATGGAGCAGAGCTCACATTCCTGCTACTAGTGGGGCCCTCTGGCCCACCTCTGTGACCCCTGGACTCTGGAGCCAACTGCCAGCCCAGTTCACAGCTGACCTCCCTTGACTTGATTCCTCGCCTTCGGGTACCTCCTCCCTCCTCAGCTCCTGGTGCCAGCCTTGTCAAAACAGCCCCAACAATCTGCACACCTGCTCCCTGCCAGAGAGGACATGCTGGAGAGAGAGCCTGGTTCACAAGCCTGGCTGCAAAGGAAACACTCCCTAAGGCAGCACTTGAGTAGAGCTGTGTGCTGGAGAATTGGCCTCTGTTTGAGCAGAGACATCCAATAGTTTGCAAGGCGAAGGCACAAACAGCACAAAACGCCTTCACAAACTTACAGTGTGAGAAAGAACCCACCTGTCTCTCCATCACCCCACCCACCAGGTAACACCCAAAGCAGCCGCAGCCACAGCCACAGCCACTGCTGCCTCCGCCCCCAGCAGCCAAAGTCATGCGAATGTTACCAGACTTTGCCTGTCAGCTCCTAAGGACAGGGTGGCATAACTGGTGTATTCTGTCCAGTTCAAAGCCCTGGACAAGAGATCCAGAAATGGTAACGACAACAAGAGTCCCAGGACAGAGTGGGGTGGGGATATAGGGTGTGTGAAATCAATACAATTGTCCATACTTCCTCATGAAATTTGTTTCCTCAAGCCAGACATCCTCTTTTTAAAGGACTTGGATTAATAAAGTCCATGACTAAGGACCCTGTGTGCATATATGCATCTAAAACAATGGCTAGCCCAAGGCTTTGTTGAATGGGTCCACATGTGTGTCTGCTTTGCTAATGGACATGTGTGAGTGGGGGAAGAGAGTAGAAAACACAGGAAGAAGCCAAAAATGACTGGGTTCTGTTTAACTGGCACTGCCTAAAAAAGGTACATATTTCCCATGATTGATAATTAACCTCAGCAAAAATAACTGCTTGCCTTTCTTGCCTCCATCCCATCACTGCATAGGTCTCACCTGCCGTGAAATTTATAGCCCATCTCTTGGAATGTTATACTCTACAGTAAGCACAGGACCAAAACAATAACTAGAGGGCAAAGCAATTAACCATTTCCCCAGGCTGAAGTTCCAACTTCTTATTGCCTTGATAATTTACTCTGTAAAGTGGCAGGCACCTTGGCTCAGAGTCACTTTCTAAATCTATTTAAAAGTTCCTGAATTCTGATGAGTCTGATTTCACTCTCTGAACAGGACAAAAAACAAAAGGTCTTCAATACCTCATTGTTTGGTGTTAAATATCACCCGTGATACTTATTTAAAAGCCTATTATTATAATACAAGTTGGTTTTCCTGCAAAGCTTTCATTTCCTGGTGTATTAGGAGACAGAATTAGTGGTTTTATTGTTTTAGTCAGTCTTTGGAGCAGTGGATCAAAATTATATCACTGGGTGTCATCCCTTCTCCATCGTGTCTTCCTATTTCCTCTGTGGTCTTAGAGCCCTTAGGCCTAGCCTCATGGTTCTCGTGGAAAAGTTATGGAGGTTCCGAGCTTTCAGGGAAAATAAAAGAAACGAGAAGCCAAGACCAGAGGGAGTCAAAATTATATCACAATCTGTCCAACTCTGAGCCTGTAATCTTATCATCAGCTCTGACCTCTCCTAGCCCCCAATTGCATTTCCTCCTATTTCCTGTTCACTGAATGGTTCTACTATCTGCCACTGGCTGAAGTCACAAACATGGGGGTCATCTGGGTCTTACTCATTCCTATGAGTTCTGTCAGGGCCATTCTTTCTTTTCCAGCCCCCGCCCCCCCTCCCCCACTTTCCCCTTCTCCCCTGTCACCTTTGTTCAGACCACTTCTTTCCTCTGGTTTAACGACAGGCTCCTAAGTGGCCTTCAGTCTTTCATTCCTTCTAACAGTTCTCCAGACTGAAGCCAGAATGATCTTTCTGAAGAAAAACGAAATAGGATCACTGCTCAGCTTAAAACCTCTAAGAAACTACCTGTGTTAATCAGGATAGAATTCTAACCATAACCTTGGTACTTAATGCCCTTCATATTGGTGCTTCTTTTCTCACCACTCCCTCTCTTACCAAATATTAAACTACTGTAGTCCCCAGAACTCATCATACCCTTTCATGTCTCTAGCCTTTGCATACACTACTTCCATATTCTGGAACAATTTTCCATCTTTCTCCTGGCAAAGTCCTACTCATTCTCCAAGACTCAACTTATGCATACCTTCCTCTGGAAAGGTAAAAAGCCCATCTTCCGTCTCAACGCTCCCCAAATGTTCAGATAAAAACATATTTTTTTAAAAAAAATCTTCACCTGATCCTTCTGATATGTGGCAGAAAGTGATGCAGACTTCTGAGCAACTCAGCAAGTCCCACAGCACCTGAGGGACTACCTATCCAGCCTCCATTCTCCCTTTCCTCTTTCCTAACAAAGTTCCAATTCGTTCTGATATCCACTCTGCCACAAGTAGCTCCACACCTCAGGGAAAACTGACCATTCAGCCTTGACCAGGTATAGACCTAATTGGTCCAAGAATAATTCCATTTTGCTTCACAATGATTGGCTCAAGAATGTCATGTGACCCAGTTCTGGCCAGTGGGATATAATGTTTCCTGAGAGAAACACCAGAGAGATGGGAAGAGATGGCCCCTCGTTTTCTTCTATGTCAGGAATTTTTAAATGTTTAATTAATTAATTAATTAGTTAATTTTTGTGCCAAGATCCCTTTGGCAGTCAGGTGAATGCTATGGACCTCTTCTTAGAATATAATATTTTTAAATACATAAAATGAATTACATGTGAATAATTATAATGTAACACAGTTATTAAAATATTAAAACAATGTATTTGTGATATAATAACATATGTAATACTCTATTAACACATTCAATAGCAAGATCTAGTGGCGAGTCTAAAACTACTATAATTTTTGTGAGGTTAAGCATAAATGATATTTGATGATATATTCACAGTTATGTTATGTAGAAATACGTGTGATTTCTCTTGGTGGCAAAACCATAGCACACCACTGTTACTAGAGTTTATTGCCTACATTAATAATTGAAGGAAATACCAAATTTTAGTTAGAGGTTAGTGATGTAATTCTTTTCCCCACTCAGGTTCAGAGCTCCCTGAGTTTGTCTATGGAGCCCAGTGAAGAACCCCTGCTCTGAACTTTGTACTCTCTGACTGTGATGGTTGTATTCACTGCAGTCATTTTGCTAACAACTTAAAGGTGAAGTAATATGGAGGCTGGCATAGCAGAAATGTGAAAAGAACTGTATCTTTGATGCTGATGCTGAGCCTTTAAACCAACCAACCCTAAAGCCCATGGACTTCAGTTATGAAAAATAATAAGTTTCTTATTGTTTCAGGCCATTTGATCCAGGATTTGTCACTTCAGCTAATTTACAGGGAAGGAAGACTGTTTAACTTTATGTCATAATCAATATCATGAGACAACACAAATGGGGCATCTATATTGAGCCCCCATCCAAAGCAGGAAGTCCCTTTGCTGACTAAAAGCAGTTTTAAATGCCCCCTGCTTTGTTCACAGTGCAGCAGAATACTGACCCCAGAGGTCACATAAGCATTGAGCCTTTGGGCAGAGAGCCTAGAGGAGCACCTGTCCCATAGCACCGTTTTGCAAAGCATATTGAATGAAAGTGAAGCCTTGCACAGCAACTGATTGACGAAAACTCTTCCTTACCAGTGCACTTGGACCACAGCTGGAAAAAGTAACAATCATTCAGAATTAAAAAGCTGATACTCCATCATCCTCGGCATGGGGCAAGAATAATATGGGCAGTACTAATCAAACTATAGTCCTCAGAAAAGATCATCAAACCTGAGGGTGTATCAGAAATACCTTGGACAGGTATCTGAAACATAGGAAACAGATTGCAGGGCCCTATCCCCAGAAGTTCTGATTCAGTAAGTTGGCAATGAACCCTGAAATTTGCATTCCCAAATGTTTGGGGTTATGCTGAGGCTGTTGGTCCAGGGACCACAGATTGAGAAGCACTAGCCTAGAGGTTCCACAGTGGTCTAGAATTTTCCCTGAGCCACATGGCTAATGATATCACATAGGAAAGCAGAACTGACCTTAAAAGTTTGTCAGATATCGGTATGCTGTGCAATTGATCTAATTCTCTTTTCCAAATGTGGTTTGAGTTGGGAGTATGGTTTGTCACTATCTTTGGCAGTGGGGTGCTGGATCTAGCTTGTACTGGCTCACAAGAGCCAATTGTTAAATTTTTAAGAGTTTTGCAAGCTAGTTATTAAATACAGTCATTATTAAAAATTAAATTACACATACTTATAAGTGAAATAAATTACATTAAAAATAAAGGTAATAAATACTCAAAACTCATCACTTTCTAATTATTTTTACTGTATTTTATTATTGTCTCTGCTCTTGAGGTTACTTATGTTGATTGTGTCTCTATGGTAGAAATACTATATGTAATATTGTGTTATTGTGCATCTCTTCTCAATTCCACATTCAATGACTTAACATTGGTAGATTGAAGTCAGCTATAGTAGGAGTATTAATATCATGGAAATTGTTGATTGTGTAGAGTTAAGAAAATAATGAAGAAAATGTTAATCATGCAAATTCAACTTAAATACTTGTTGTGTCTATAACTGTTACATTGTGACTAGCACAAAAAAATTAAAGAACTATTCTTCCAGCATTCAAAAACTCCTACCTAATTCAGCAAAGAAGTCACTATGTCACTGATAAACAAATAACAGTATGATATACATCTTTGTTGTTTCTCTGTCTTACTCCTTAACATAAAAAAATACATCAATTGACATTCACATTGGAATTATACTCATTCGTTCAGTGACATGAATATTTTCTTTGCTGAATCGGATAATAATCAAGCATTTATTTATAGACTGATTTTGTCAAATCATGGTTGAATTGCAACCATAGTTTGGCTACGGACACAAGAGTTCAACAGAGGTCAATAAAAACATTGTGAGAATCAATTAGCTTTATGAAATTTACAATAAAGCATTGTGCATTTTATTATTTGTAAACTGTGTGCTATATACCCTTTCTATCTATAAAATTTTATAACAAACATATATATGAATTATATTAAATTTATAATAAACATTTTTTTTTGGAGAGCCAGTTTTTAAAGTTTTACAAGCGCTCTCTTTTAATTGTCTTTGTATCCTGAATGAGGTGGGTCCTAGCTGATTATTAGGGTCATGATTATGTTGCCTAGAGTGAGCAAAACTGAATGAGCACCTCCCTTGCAGAATTCTTTCTTATCAGGCTATTTCCTTTGAATATGCTGCCTATAACAATAGTATCTTTTGCACTTGATGAAATTGTCCTTGAGTGGGAACACTGGCTCTTTCGTCCTCCTACGTGTTGTTGGTGCACTTCCCTAGGCAGGAGATGCCCTGGAAGTAACAAAACTTGCAGAACCAGAGGCATACCCAGCCTCCCAGTAACTCGAACTCTGCTTTTTTTCCCTACAAGTTTACCATGACACAAAAAGCAGACAGCTCTCTGGAGTTTCTCCATGAGAACAGGACCAGGGAAGAAACCTCTCTTCCTCATCAGAGGTGCAGGGCAGCGGGGTAGCATGCTGAGGGGCAGTTCAGGGCAGGGTGTGACAGAGGGCATCTAGGCAGTGATGACTGTGGGCAACATTTAGCCTTGAGCTGTGAGAGCAGAGGGTCCTTCCAGAGCGGTGGAGATGGTATAATACTAGACTTATTCACAAACACCTTCCAGGGCTCCCAGGTAGGAGAGATCCAGTCCTGTAGTTACTCAGTTGGGGCTACCTAGAAGCAAGCTTTTGGTGTAATGATTTTTCTCCTTTGTATCTCATTTGTCGAGATTCATTTTGCAGGTGAGGAAGCCCATCTCAGGAGGGAGATGACTCAACCAAAGAAGTCACATCATGAGTGAGAGTCCAATGTAGATATGTCCCTCATCATTTCATCCAGCCTCTGCTCTAGACAAGATCTCTCCTCTAAATAAGCAAGGGAAACATCAGCTCCTTGCATAGAAACCACGGAGCCAGCTGGCATGTCTGTGAATCAGCATTTGTGCTTTTCTCAGACCACTTACAGATTCTGGAGAGAGTGCAGGGTGAGGGTGCTCCAGAAGCACTACGCCCACAGCTTTTACACAGTGGCCAGCTGTCCCCACCTTAGCTCATTATCCACCAGTTTTATTTGTCTCTGTCTGGCACCCCAACTACAGTGCAAGTTCTTACAAGCAGGGAACATGACATATATGGGCTCTGGGGCCAGAACTGAGCTCAAATATTGATGCTACCACTTATGAGATGTGACATTGGGAAAGTCCATTAAATGGAAAAAGAAAAAGATAAAACGTTGTTAAATGCCTTATATAAATTAGGATGTTTTTAGTGGTAAGTGACAGAAACCCAACTCAAACAGAATTAAGCAAAAATGAGAATTTATTGGCTCAGCAACTGACCTATGATGAAACAGATCTGTTGGCTTCAGTTGTGACTTGACCCAGGAGAATGATTTGCTCAGGACCCATTTTACTCTCCATTTTTTGCCTCCACATTCTTTTGTTGGCTCCACTGTCAAATGGGCTCTCTACTCAGAGTAGAAAGGTGGCTGCTCAAACGCCACTCATACGTATGGTCAGACTCAGGCCTAGCAATAAAGAGAACAAGTCTCTTCTTAATAACATCCACATATATCCTAGGATGCACTTTGATTGAACCAATCTGAGTCACATGTTGTACCTCTGAACCAATTCCCGTGGTTAGATAAACTAAGAGCTCTGATTGGCCATGTTTGAGTTACATGCTCCTCCTCTGGAGTAGGGGATGAAGCTTTGACCTGGAGCACATGAACCACAAATGCAGTAGGGAGGAGAATTTACCAAAAAGAGAAATAAAGGGACAGTTACTGAAAGAGCATTGAACTCTGGGTAGCCAAAAAGACATCAAATTGCCTGCTATACCTACTATCTGCTAGGCAGTTGATTCATGATTTTCATCAAACACTCACAACAACGTAACTTTTCAGAACTATGGTTTCATATTTTTAAAATGAGAATAATGATACCTAATAAGAAGAATAGCTGTCACTTATTTAGTACTTAGTGTATCAGGCAATGGTCTAAGTGCTATATGTATTCCAGATCATTTAACTCTTATGTCATAAATTGTTGTTGGGCATAAATTAAAATAGATGACATAAAAGCTTCTAGGCATAGCAACTGGTATATAATAGACGATAAATGTTTAAATGTATTTTATTCGTATCAGCCACTCATCTACTACAGTATTAAGCATCTAACAGGTGCTTATTTTAAAAGTTGAATTAATGAATGAAAGTGTGAACTATTTCTGTGTTTAGTTATTTATGTTCTACCTAGTTGCACAAAGGACTTGATGTAATATACGGGATATACATTCAGCAATATAGTGCAAAATAAATTAAAAAATAAAATCAGAATATATAAATTAGAATAAGATAATAAGATACCTGGGAAAAATGCTTTCATGGAGACCATGGCATTAGTTTGTAAATTTGGCTCCGATCTTCCTAGTAGCCAAAGAGAAAAGAAAACTCCATTAATTGCAATTCTACAATACAAGAGTGCATGGAGAAAACTATCATTCCTCAGGGGAAAGAATTTAATGCATTGGCTTTTGAGATAAAGGAATTATTTGGGGGAATGGGGCTGGTAACAGAGACAGATACTGAGAAGTCCTGTTTGGTGACAGCACTGTGGTATCTCTAGCACAGAAAGTAATTGGCAGGGCAGCACTTCATCTTTTATGCGGAAAATACCTGAAATACTTTTGATAACAGAATGAGATGCCAATTTTGGCCTCTGATCAGAGTTCAATCCCTGGAAGCACAATGGCTCCCATAACCTTGAGAAGGACTTCTGACAGAGTTCACATTCAGAGGGGAAGTAGGAGCCTTGTCTCCAGGAAAAGGCTGATCCTGAGGGCCTGACCTCCTTCTTCAAGAAAAGGCCTAAGAGATGCTCTTCATGAAGCCCAGGGAGGAGAAACCAAGGCATCCTCACCTAGCATCTCCCCTAGGTAAGATACCTCTTCTTGGCACCAAGGCTCCAGCCTACAGCCAGGCAAGAGTTAACTGCAGTGACCCAAATCTGCAGGCCCATTTTCAGCATGCTGAAAATTACTTTTTAATCCTGGCTTTCAAGGCTTCCCTGGGGAGCCATCTGCTGCACCCTCCCCCACCTCTGGCACATGGGATTACCCCCACCTGCCCCACCTAACTTGCTTTTGTGGGGCCTAATTCCATTCCTGCCCATCCAGATAATAATAATTTGGAAAATGACAGTTTCATTTGTGAGGTGGGAAGAAAGTCTAGATTTTAAAATGACGAAAATCAAGGTCTTCCAGCCCAGATTAAATAGAAAGCAATTTGAAAGGTCAGAATCTATAAACAATTTGCAGGTCTAAGATAATCAGACCGCCTAGCCTCAGTGAAGCAATGCCATCTGCTGCAGGCTTCTGGGGCTGGGCAATGTGGAGTTTGGGATTTTTTTCTGGGCTCCAATACTTGGGTACCAGAGGGTTACAAAAGTGGGTGATGCATCCATAACTCTGGATTTGCTCCATCCAAGGAAACAGCAGAAGTCCCTACACTCCAAACAAGATCCAGAGATTATACCCTAACCTCTCAGTCCTTCAGCACCTCTATGAACCAACTTATGTAGGCCACCTACTGTGTGCCTCGGTCTATGCCCTCAAGGAGCTCACTAACCAGTGAAGGAGAGATAAGCCAACAAAGAGGACCCAGTATGAAGTATAATGTGTGCTGTGAAAAGGGGTCTCTGGGAGCACTGAGAGAGCACCAATCCTAAACCTAGGTTGGGTGGAAAGTTGAGCTGAGTCTTAAAGAATAGGAGTTTATCAGAGGGACAAGATGAGACAGGACAGTCTAAGGAAAGGGAATCTCAGGGACAGAGGTTTGAGAGGGAATGCCGCTTCTGAGGAGGGTACTGGAAAAGTGATTATCACCCACATGGCTAGTGAAGTATCAATTGCTTGGGTACTACCTCTAAGGACAATCAGCAATCATTTTTGAAATTACAAATAGATATATTCTTTCACCCAGAAATTTCACTTCCAAGAGTTTATCTTGCAAATGTACCCCCATATGTGCAAAGAGACATGCTTACAAGGTAATTCAACACAGCATTATTTGTAATAACAAAAGATTTGCAATGACCTAAATGTCCACAAAAAGGAGACTGCTTAAATGAATGATAGAACATCCATACCAAGAGTACTCTGCAGAATAAAGTAGCTTTAGTTCTTTATATTCTGGTATGAAATAATATCCAAGAGTATTGTTAGGTGATAAAAACAAGGGGATCAACCAAAGCAATGTGTGGACCTGGCTTGAATTTTGATTTAAACAAAGCAGCGTCTTTGAGAGAGAGAGAGAGAGAGAGAGAGAGAGAGAGAGAGCACACCATCAAGGAAATCTGAATTCAGACTTGATAGTTAGTGATATATTTGTTTACATGTGATAGATGTTGTGGTTATGTTTTTTAAAGTCATTTTTTAAAGATATATTCTGAATTATTTATAGATGAAATAATATGATGTCTAGGTTTGTTTTAAAAATATTGGGGGCAGGGGGTAGAACCTTGGATATAGATAAGACTGGCCCTGTGGATAATTGTTAAAGTGGACTGAGAGCTATATGAGGGCTCATACTGTTTTTTCCACTTTTGTATATGCATGAAAATTATTTTATAATAAAAGTTTTTTAGAAAGCAAGAAGCAGAATAGCATATTTAATATGCTGTCACTTAAGAAGAGCTGAACCTCACTAAAAATATATATTTGTTGAATAAATGAATGCTCTCCTAGGACTTATCAAACAATTTGGAAATACAATTAGTTGAAAAATAATTATAATGTAGTATGGGAAATGTCAGGATTCGAAGAAGGAAATGAATGACCTTAAGCAGGGAGAGTGGTTAATTGAGGAAGGTTGCTCAAGAGGAGATGACATCTGTGCTGCATCCTGGAAGATGCCCAGGAGCTTGCCAGATGAGGAGTGTGACTAAGGAGTCACACATTTTGTATTGAAGGCAAAGCAAGAGCGAAGGCAGAAAAAATTCAAAGAATACAGCATATTTAACTAAAAACACTACTTTTGTATTAATATGACCAAAATCAATACTGTACTGTTGTCTTATATATAGAATTTTCACAATAATTCTTCAGTAAAAAAGGATTTATGCACCCTCTCCCCCACTTCTAACCCCCCCCCCCCAAAAAAAAGAACGGAAATAATGGACTTGCTTCTGTGCTTGTACAGGTATAACAAAACTCTGGAAGGAAACACACGTGGCCGGTAAAATCAGCTGCCTCCAGGAAGGTGGACTCACCAGCTGGGGAACAGGGACAAGAAGGAGACCTTTCAGTTTTCCTTTTTGTATCTTTTTAATTTTGAGCCAAATGAATGCATTACTTATTTTTTAGGTTAAATTTTTAAAAATATATAAGATTTGGAATCAGGGAGCAAGATTGTCTTGCTTGGGTAAGTTATTTAACCTCTATTTTTGTGAATTTGTTTTTGTATACACAGAATGGGGACAATAATATTAGAATCTGCTTCTTGGCAGTGTTGTAGGATTGAGTGATATGATGTATTAAATAACATATTAAATTAAGTAATGTAATAAATTAAGTTCCACACAGAGGGCAACTTTATGACCACCAGCTGCCATTAATGGCAAGGTCAGGGCTCAATCCATGACTATTTGATTCCATGGTCCATGTTCTTTCCACTCCAAAAGTTAATTGCTAAACCAAATTGAAGAGGGGCCAGCCATAGAGGAGACTGGTCCCCATGAAGGAATAGAGTCAGTGAGATCTTTCTAAAGTTAAGCTGCTATAGCCTCATGGGCCTTGATTATCAGTGATTACCTCTGCTAAGAAGCATGTACAAATGTCCATCATTAGCTCTTGGTTATTTTCCCTGGTTTTGTCTCCCCAGTGAAGGGTCATTGAAAGTTAGATGGGTGAAAGATGACCAGGACCAAGTCTTCCTCTCAGAGAAGAAATTCTTCTCAGGCCTACTCACAGGCATCTGGGTCAGCAAAGAACCCTAGTCTGGAAGTCAAGGGGTTTGAGACCCAGGGCTGGGAGTCAAAAGGTCTTGGACACTATTGACAAACCACAAAGCCTATATCATATACCTTAACCTCCCTGGGCCTCAGTCTCATCATCTGTAAAATGGAATAAAAATGCTTATCCTAGCTACCTCTCCAGGTTTATGTGAATTGTTAATGAAAAGAGATATATGAAATTACATTTTCTAATTCTGACTCTAGATGATTAGGATCTTCTCCAATCCGGTTTACTTACATAGGAAATATATTCGGCTTAATACCCCCCAACTGTATAATGGCTCCATAAACATATATTTCCTATATGAGTTAAAAAATGTGATCAAAAGGAAGTTGAAAATGCTAACCTCGTATTAGTGAGCCAGAGATGTCATATCGAAGTTCCCTAAATTCTCCTCCTCTCCTCTGTCAAAGAGATTACAATACACACACAGGTGGGTGGGAAGGATTATATGCCTCATAAATACATGTAGGCAACATCCATCTTTGTCAAATATTTATCCTTGGTGAGAGCTGCAGCTGTCTTAAGGCTACATGAAGTAGGAGAAAATCAGGAAAATGCAAATGAGATTCTTATTTTAGGCAAATCAATCTCAGCAATGCTCATATATCTGATCAAGCTTATCTTTAGGATGATCATTAGGATAATAAATTAATACAAAGTTTATTTTTGCCCTGTGTTAACCCTTAAGATCCTTCAAATAACAACTTGACTCTACCAGACATCCTCAGACCCTTTACAAGTCAGTTTGGGGACAGTATGCCCATTGTTAGTGCTGGAGGAGACTCTGGCAATTACAGGGTCCAGCTCATCACAAGGTCACCAGCACCACACTGCCCCTACCTCCCATCACAGGATATGAGCCAACTGTAGCCCTCCATACACTTCAGGGATTTCCCTTAGGAAGCCCCAGAAGGGGATGAGGAAGATATTTGGGACTTTCTGAGGAGGTCTTTGAGAGATAGTGCTACAAGGAGGTTAAAGGCATGAGATATGATGTCAGGCAGTCCTGGCTGAATTTTAGCTCTCTCACTTGCTGGGTGACCCTAACTTCCATGAACCTCGCTTTTCCTTCATCTGTAAAATGGAGATAATAATGACATCTTCTTCATAGGGTTGTTATGTGAACTAAATAAGAACCATGTGTATAAAGCACTTTGTGAAGTGTCTACCATGAGGTAAAAATGAGGGCTACTGAGCACTTAATATATACTCAGCACCCTCTCAAGTAGTTGATGAGTATTAATTAATTTAATACCAGCAACAGCCTTAGAACATAAGAGTTATTAGCCCCTTCTAAAAAAAAAAAAAGTGGAGCGAACTGAAGACCCTGACAGGTCGAGTGACACAGCAAGTGGCAGAGCCAAAATTTGAACCCTCAGTTCTAGAAGCCACTGCCAGCTAACTTTTTGAACTGACAAAGATGGAGAAGGAGTCTCTCTGCCTGGCACAGAAGCTGGACTTATAGTAAACCCTTCTAGAATTCTGTATAATAAGAAAAAGAGGGCAGCAGATCAGGAAGGAAGAGGCAAGTAAAGGAAAAGACATAGGGGGTACAGTGCTTTCACAATACAGTATGGAGAGAGAGGGGCAGTGGTCTAACTGGCAGGCAGCCACCTTCTGGTGTGGAAGGGCCATCGCCTAGTCGAAGCCCCCTGGTACCCCTGTCCTGAGCCTGAAGCCTTAGCCAAGGCTCTCTCTTCCCTGAGTGCTGGGGAGAGGGCTGGAAAAACATTCTAGGCCTCTGCAGAAATGAAAATCACAGCACACTCCCAAAGTATTTTTCATTTCAAGCATTAGATCACTTTGAACCACAGCCACAGTGGGCCTGGAAGGTGGGAGTTAGCCCGGGGGAAATGGTATTTGGAAATATCTTCCCTCTGAGTCCAAAAATGGCTGGCTATGGAAAAGCCCAGAATCTTAGAAACATCACAATGATTGATACTAAAGACTCAGACTTCAGGCCTATTTCAAGTTCCAGTTCTAACACCTATGAGGTTCATGACCTTGGGAGATCATCTCAACCTGGGGACTGTTTTTTGTCTGTAAAATGGGGCTAATAACATCTACCTCATGAGGTTCTGAGGATTAAATAAGAGAATAGGTATAGAGTTAACATAGGGTCTGGTATACAGCAAGCGGTTAATAAGTAGTAACTAGTTATTATTACATATGGTGGTTTTACATTTCCAAAAGACAAAAATACATACATTTAGTTGGTTGTGTGTGTGAAGTTGGGGATGTGCGCATATATATATATATATATATATATATATATATATATATATATATATATACATACACACACACACACACACACATATATATAAATATGCATTTATACATGTCTCCTCAGACATAACATTGAAAACCCAATACATTCTTGAGTCAAAATGGGACGTATTCCATATACTCCCCAGTCCAGTAAGATGTGCAAGACAGTTACTATTATCCTTATTTTAGATATCAGGAATCTAAGGGACTTAGCGGTATATAAGTAACTTGTTCAAAGATTCAAGGCTAATTCAATGCCCTTCTTACCCTTTTTCTTAGCCTTCCTGACAATTTCTGCCCACCTTCCCTCTCTCATAAAAATTATCAAGCAAAGGGATTATGGATATCCCCCTCACCCCAACACAGCCTAATCATGGGAAAGAGAGGCTTGAGAAGAGGTGAGAAGAAAAAAGAAAGGAGAGGAGGAAGATGGAGGCGGGTGAGATAAAGGGATGTGTGCTCTCTTTGTTATTGAGACTGAGTGTCCTCCTCAAGGCCATGAGCCAGCACCCACTAACTCTGCCCTGCCCCACCCCCAGCCTTGTGTCTACCCACACTTTCCTGCCCTGTCCTCCCAAGGGCTGCAGGGATGCCCCTAATATTTCCCACACAGTGGGGTCTCTGTGTAGGCTCTGAACTCCTGAGATCCTGAAGTGCCTGCCAGGAGCTCTATGCCACCTCAGTGCTGGCTCCATGCATGCCTGCCTACCTCCAGGCTATGAAGGGGCAGTGTGGTCCAGGTGAAATTCCAGGAGAGAATCAGGCCTTCGGAGAACAATCCTTAGCTGGCTTCTGCAGCACCTCCTTCTTCTGTACCCACAGAACCTTTGGTGCAGGTGGTCATATGTTCACCAAGGCACCGTCAATGGGTTCGATTTTCCACCTGAGGGTATGTGTGGAAGCTGCACTCTGACGAAGAAAGCAAAGATGAAGGTTCTGGCGAGAAGGATCGGTGTGGTGATTTCATGAAACAGGGTGTGCAAAGCATCCATTACAGCCTGGCACACAGTAGGACTCAGCAAACAGGAGGACTGTCCTCCTTCCAAGAGTCCCCTGCCTGCCAAAGCTGCATTTTACTTCGTCTAATACACTTA
Organism: Eidolon dupreanum; assembly: GCA_028627145.1. Classification (NCBI taxonomy): domain Eukaryota; kingdom Metazoa; phylum Chordata; class Mammalia; order Chiroptera; family Pteropodidae; genus Eidolon; species Eidolon dupreanum. Next base: position 76,327,648 of record CM053506.1, on the reverse strand, counting down.
AGCTTCACCCCATTACACATGGAAATTTGGCTTCATTGATATGAAGGGGCTAATTACTACAAGAGACATAATTACAAGACAGGAAATGGATTTATAGATGCTGTCAGTGGGAGGAGAAGCCACAGCGGCTCCTCTGGCTGCTCTGTGCTCCTAGGAGCCAAAATGAATAGGCTTCTTGCCCTGGGACTTCTGGTTTACAGAGAAACGTGCTCCTAGAGAGGTTGGCGGTACTACAGATTTCTGAAAATCAAATCCAGTTTTCCTTCTGAATTTATTCCACAGTTGGTGATATGTTCCCACAGGATCCCTCAACATATTAAAAAAACATACTTCAGAATGTAGTTAGTCTTAAAGGAAACATTTAAAGAGGAAAATAACGGGAAATGATAGATTTTAAAACTAACAAAACAAAGAGATGCTGTGTAGAGACTACGGGGCACTGGTGCCTGCTTTTCTCTGGAGTTAGATGAATCCTGAGAAAGAGCTATATGTAGGTTGCCTGATAAATATTCTCTTTTAGAGTCCTTTATTGTTTAAGTTTTTTCACTCTAAAATAGTTTCTTAATTCACATACACACACACAAACATAAACAGACAATAACCATAAATGGAAAGGTCCATACTTAATGATAACCAAAGATAGACAAATTAATTGTGGCTAACATATATGGAGCACATTCTATGCCAAACACTAAGCTTTACCTATATTACTTGTTCATCTTTATAACAACCCCATGAAGAAGGTGCATCATCACTAATTTATAGCTAAAGAACTAATATAAAAAGATCAACCGAGGTGCCCAAGTTCATATAGGTTACTGTCAGAGTAAGGGTTTGCATTCAGCTTGTTTGAATCCATAGCCAGTATTCTCAAGAACAATGAGAAAATCCTCCAAATTAGCAATGATATATTCCCAAGAGTCTAAAGAATATCCCTTTCTGGGATCCAGCATTCAACTCCTGATCTCCTATTTAGGAAATAGTCTTAAATGTGGAATAAGTTTAATGCACAAAGCTCTTTGCAGAATTACTTGGTTATAAAGGGGAAATATTAGAAACTAAATGATCTACAATAGGGAACAGTTAAATAAATTATGATACATCCATAAAATGGAATATTATTCAACCAGTGAAATTGATATTTATAAAGACTTTATAATAACATAGGGAAATGTTTATGTTTTATGGAATAAAAAATAGCAAGACTTAAAAAATGTATATACATTACAATCCCTATGAAAAATATGCAAAGAAAGATGACTAGATGGAAACACATCAAAATGGTAGCTGGGTTTTTTTTTTAAGCACGATTATGACTGTGAGAAACAATTTTCTGTCTTTTCTGACAGCCCTTCATTGTTTGTATTTTTAACAGCCTTTCCCAGGCCCTGCTCACAATTATAAGGCCTTTATGGTGAGTTCTTGCTTATCTTTCCTCACAGATGTCTGTTTAAAAGAACCACCATCATTATAATTTATTATTCCCACAACTGTAAGTTTTCACACAATTGGCTTCCCTTAAGCAAAAGATATCTGTACCAAAGTTGCTCCTGTGTCCTGGCTGATGACGTCAGGTGCAGAGTAAGGAACGTTTCTAAGACCAAAAAGGGGGATACTTAAGGAGACAGAGCTGCAGGTACCTATGTGTCTTCCCACACCCGAAAGGCCATTAATTCATTCATTAATGCAGTCAATAAACTTTCTCTGGATGCCTGTTAGGCACCACACTAGGAACTGGGAATGTAGAAAAAAAAACACATCAAGAAGTTTAAGCCATGTTGGCTCAAGACGCATCACTGCTAAACACATAAAATGAGAGGAAGCTGAAGCCAAAACAAGTAACTGAGACTGTAGCAAACCATTGGCTGGAGAAAGAACTAGAAACCAAGTCACCCAGCATTTTACATTTACTCCTTTCTTGGTAGAAGGAGAAGGAGAACTGTGAAATATGAATTATCTTTGCTGGTCTGGGATGGCAGCTTCTTTGTAATAATAAAAGTAATAATGATCAATTTAGTTGGTAGAATGACAAGGCCACTAGCATGAATGGCTTATCTTCAATGGGCCAAGCTTGTACCCAAGTACTCACAGTCTGGGAAAACTTTTGCCCTGGTCTTCCTAAGACAGATGCCTATGCCTATGGGTGATTGATAGGCTTGGTGTCTCTAGAAGCACCATGCTGCTCCTGCACTTGCAATCCAGTAGGACACTCCATACCCTTCACTACACAGGGGTTTTCATACTAGAGTAGAATGAGAACCAGGTTCTGCCCTCTACTCCACCTCTTATTAGTCATGTGAACTTGAGTCAGCAGAACTCAAGTTGTAGGAACTCAAGTTGTGGGTTGTGGGATAATGACAGAAAAGCCTGAAGCCACAGCAACATTTGAGGAAAGCTCAGCCTGCTTATGGGTTCCATGGCTTTTCCCCAGGTCTTCAAATTAGATCTCCAGGGAGGGGCTCAGAATCTGTATATTTAATGAACATCCCAAGTGGTTCTTAGGATCTCATGGTAAATGTTCAATAAATGGTAGCTTTATAGAGTTGTAACTTACATTATCAATATCTACAGTTGGTTTAACAATGACGTCACCATTTCCTTCAAGAATAATGAGTGTGTACAATGTTTCACATCTGGATAACTAAGGGGAAAATCTGAGATTTTTCTTAAAGGAGCAGCATTCTCCAAAGGTGAATTAAGGTCTCTAAATCTAGATGCAGAGAATGATGATCTGTAAATTTTAATTGTGCACTTTTTCTGTTTACCCACTAATGTTTCAAAAACTTGAGAGCCTGATCATATATAGGCAACCTTATCATGTTGTGTACTCTGTAGGGCCTTGTATGTAATATTACATCTTCAGAATTATGTTAAATTCACATATGTAACCTCGACATATGTATAATTTTCTAAATGGACCTGACTCAAAACTATAACTCTTGTGAACCTTGGGAAGTGGTCATATATGTTTTTATTATTCAATCTATTCATCTTTTTAAATCTTTACACCCAACTGTGATCAATCACATCTATCTTTTATAATTATATTTTCTGTAATATTTTCTACAAATACTTTGGTATCCGAAGTATCAATTTTCTTCTAATACTCTGGAATTCCAACTTGTTAAGCTGATACTTTCTTCTCAGTGTAAAATTGCTGACATCAGTGAGGTCTGAATATACTCTCTCTGGTTTTGCTCCCATATAAATTCTCTGGGGAACCATGAGTCATGACTTCTAGATGAGAACCTTTGCCCATTTTTGTTCACAGACTCCTTAGAATAAGTTGTCTATAAGAATTTCTTTATGTCAAAGTCTTCAGCTATATCTGAAGGCTTATCCTGTGTTCAGTAGGCCACAGGGCTTTTTCATCAGAATTCTCTTGTTTCAATTCCCTTTTGAGGTGGTCTCCACTGGCCTTTTATTCCCGTATTTATTTTTGAGGGAGAGGCTCACCTAATTGTCCTCCACGTCCCTGCTTTGGAAGGCCCTGCTGGTTCCTACCACCCACCTAGACCCCAGCAGAAACAATTTAGACAGGACCTCCAATCTGAGCCCCTTCCAGGAATAATAACAATATCAACTATTCATCTGCGTTCTGCTAAAAGTTTTCCCTATATTATCTCATTTAATCTTTAAAATCATTCTTTAGAGTAGATGTTATTATCATCTCTATTTTAAATATTTGGTGTCATGTTTGTTTAAGTGAATGAACAACTTATTTAAAGTCACACAGTTAGTAAGTAGTGGAGACTGACCATTTACTCCAGTGATAGTGCTTCCAAAGTCTGTACTGCTGCCCCAATTTCCTCTCATTTCTCATCCTGTCCCTGTGACCTCCTGGGAGCCTCAACCTTGTCAAGGGGAATTCCACAGCCTTTAACACTTTCAGCCCTAGATTGGCACTTGTACCACAGAAAGGCCTTATTCTCTAGCTTCTGTGTTTCTCCACAGCCTTTCTCTGAGGGATGAGATCATCAAGAAATTACTTTCTGCTGCTCCAGGCATGATCCTGCAAACCCAGTGCTCTCCACACATTCCAGTCTCCCATTTATAATCATTGCCAGTTTGAGTTGGCCCCTGGAGAAGCCCTGAGGCAGAAAGCCCAGGTAGCAAAGATGCTATATTATCTCTCTGTGTAATAAATTATCCCATAGTCTAGCAGTTTAAAACAGAAACATTTACTATCTCACAATTTCTATGGGTCAGTAGTCTGGCTATGGCTTAGCTGTGTGCTTCTTGTTCAAGTTCTCTCTTGAGGTTCTCTTATCTTATTGGCCAAGGATGTGTTCTCATCTGAAAGCTCAACTAGAGCTGAAGGATCCAATTCCAAGCTCTTTTACACGGTTGTTGGCAGGCTTCAGTTCTTCATGGGCTGATGGACTAAGAACCTTAGTTCTTCTCCATGACATATGGGCCTCTCCAGAGGGCTGCTCACATGGCAGCTTGTTTCCTCCAGCATAAGTGATCCAAAAGAGAGCACGCCCAAGATGTAAGCTACAGTGTCTTTATAATAAAATCTCAGAAATGCCATTCTATCACTTCTGCTGCCTTCTATTTGCTAAAAGTGAGTTGTTAGTCACTCAAGGAGATGTGATTACACAAGGGCATGAATACCAGGAGATGGGGATCATCAGGACCCACCTTGGAGGTACACTGGGCAGAATTAGTTAGATTTTTACCACCATCCATTCCCAAAAAAGCCATATACACTTTGTTTCTCTCTTCATGAAATTTATTTTTCCTCTAGACAATAGCTTTTACCATCTCTCCTGTTTAATGTTTGGAGTCCCCTACCAACAGGATAGTATAATAATTGACACCTGTTATTTGCCTAGCCCCTTCTAAATGCTGAGTCAAACACCTCACAAAACTTAGAAAGATGCAGAAACTGAAGCTTAGAGAGAAGAAATAACTCGCCCAAGATCACATAGCTAGTAAAAAGCAGAGGCATGATTCACTGTCAAAACCATCTGAACTCCAGAACCTTGTTCATGGAAGCTGTAAAGCAGTGTGTCTGAATGCATGATCCATAGACCATCTGCACCAGATCCCCTAAAGCACTCCTTCAAATTTAGATCCTAGATCTTCAGCTGAGCTCTATGAACCAGAGTCTCTTGGGGGGAGAGAAAGGAAGAAGAATAGGAAACCCATCCAGTGCCCTCTTGGTGAGCAGGTGGGAAAAGGGTCAGGAAAGACCTGTACATGATCAAGTTCTAGGCAGGCAGGGTGTTATCCAAAGAAGAATGACTGGAGATGCAGGCCTGCCCTTGAGACCATGAAAAGTCAAAGATGTTGAAGGTCATCTTTAAATTCCAATAAAAGAGCAGGACTAAAAGCAAGAGACAAAAATGAATGAGTCAAGAACCCGAAAGATTCCTCATTCAAAAGCAGGAGCAGGTAGAAGGCCTGGATGAACAGTGATAACAGAAAGAGGCTTCTTATTTGCCATGCTGTCATGGTCTATGGGTCAGCCTAGTCTAAAGGTTTTCTTTCATTGTTGTACACCCAAAAGGCATGCTGTTCTGGCCCATCATCTCCCCTACTGTCACCTTCCGTGACTCTAACTCAGATTTGCTGAGATTAGCAGAGCTGCCAGAGGAGCCAGCCTGGCTGTCTGGTATGTGTAGTTAAAAATAATTTTTAGAGTTTTCTAAGCTGGCTTCTGAATATCTGTGGCTCTAATTGTTGGGCGATCTTCATGCTGTTATATGGATTTAAACACTACTACTTCTGGAATGCATTGTTGCCCTGGCTGCTGTCTGCCATGCCTTACCATATTGTCCCTATCACCTGCTGGCCCTAGCCCGCCCACCCAATATGTTACCTTCAGGGGCCACAACCTGTATTTTGATCCACTAGGTTTCAAGTCTTCATTTGCTTACCAAAAGATACTCTGAAAAACAGCTTGAACTTAAAACACAAACAAACAAACAAACAAACAAAAACAAGGGAACTTCATCACAGCTTCTTATTTTATATATTTCTTTTTCTCGGGGATTTCTCTGCTTCAGCTGCCTCAGGGGGCAGGTACAACAAAATGACAGAAATGAAAACATTGAGCCACATTAAAATGCTCTACTAGCAACTGCCAAATCCTGAGCCTTTGGAAATTAAGCTGATAGAAAGTACAGCTGTCCTTCTGCAAATGACAGGGAGTGTGGGTTCAGATGGATGGCTTTGGGCTTAAGCCCAGGAGTTTAATAATATGATAATGATGATGATGATAGTTGTAATAATAATTACTTTTATTGAGTGCTTTCTATGTGCAGACAGTACTATGCATTGTGTGTATATCTCTATATCTATATGGATAAAACTTCATTTAATTCTTACTACAGTCCTATGAGGTAGGGAATACATTATCCACATTTTACAGAGGAGTAAACGGGGGCACAGAAGAGTTTTAATAACTTGAACAGAAACCCAACTCAAACTAGCTTAATCTAATAAAGAGATTCTTTGGATCATTTAACTTGAAAGAATGGGGTGGGGTGGGGTTAAAGATAACTTCAGGCACATCTGGATTCATGGGTTCAAATGATATCTCTGAAGGACTTTGTAGCTCTCTTTATCTCTCAGCTCTGCTTCTCTGTCTATATTGACCTCATTTTTGTTGTTGCAGTTGGGTTTCCAGATGACCACAAGCAGCTCCAGGCTTACCTACATCCAGCTTCAGTGAGGCTATGATTGTCAATAAGGCTAGGTACTGACAATTTAGGACTTGCCCTTTTAATCCTTCCTTTCTCTCACAGCAGCAGCCACACCCACAACTCCAACCCTGTCACTCTCTTCCTTAAAACTCATCTTTGATCAAGTTGAATCTCTTTAGATGCCTCATGATTTGGCCCCTGTACATCTCTGATTTCACCTCTCATAACCTTTTCGTGGACATCCTGTGTCCCCAGCAGCCCACAGTACTGACACCTTTTCTTTCACACCTCCATGCTTTTATTCCTGCTGGTTCCTTGGCCTGCAGTACCCTATCCCTACTTCTGATTCCTCCTGGAAAATGCTTATTCATCCTTAAAGATTCAAATCAAGTCTTTCTTCCTCCCTAAAGCCTTTCTCGGAGTCGGAAGTGTAGGCGACTACCTCCTCCAAGTTCCCCATTGCCCCTCCATTCCATGTTTTTTTATAGCTAGATTTGTCTAGTTGCATTGAAATTGTTTTCCTGTCATCTCTACCAGACTAAAGCCCTTTGAAGGCAGAAATTATGTCTTACTTATTTTTGGAACCTGTCTACGTAAGAACGTTCAAACTTGTAGAGAATTTTTATAAAAATGTATTTGAGCCAAAAAAGAGGATACACCTGGAAGCAAGATCTCAACAGATTGAGCATCCAAGAATAACAGTTTGCAGTTTCTTTTACGTATTTGAAATTAAGAACTTAACAAAGATTACATGGAAGTGGGAGAAAGCAAGGCAGGGATTGGATTACAGGATAGTTAACAAGATTGTGTGCTCTCTTGAGGGTGGTTTAGGAGGCTTATTTCAAAGGTGTGTTAACCTAGATGCACAGAAACAAAGCTTCCTTTTACTAAAAAAGTTATATGCCTGGAGTGTGACTATCCAACATTACTTGCTCAGTTAGGAATTTATGATAGGATCACCCTGTGAGGTTACTTTTCATAGAACCCTAGTACCTAATACACAGCCAGTACACACGATGGTATGCTCAATAAATGTTGAATTAATCACTGGATAGATGGAATGATTAACTTATAATATGATTGTCAGGGTAACTTGGCTTGTGAAATAAGGTTAACTGCTAATCTAAGAGTACAACCCCTCCCAAAAGAAAAGAAAGCTAATACAGTAGTTAAGAGCATAGTTTTAGAATAAAAATATGGATTTGAATTCTGTCTCTATTGCTTACTGTGCCATAATACTTAACTACCATGAGCCTCGATTTCCAAATCTGGAAATTAAGAGTAATTATACCTGCCACATGGGTTATTGTGAAGACTAAGTAAGATAATGTACATGTGTAGAAAGACAGAGGAAACTGTATTATCATAGCTAACACTAGAATAGAAATTTTATTAGGAACAGAACTGTGTTTGCTTGGAAATCCCCCTGAAAAGGAGCTTAGGGTAGAAGATGCGACTGGGAGAGATAGTACCTAGATATCAGCAAAGAGAAGGGAAAGTAATTTTTTCAAGAATAAACTTTTTATTTTGGAATAATTTTTGATTTAGAGAAAAGTTGCAAAGGTAGTCCAGAGAATTTCTATACATACTTCACCAAGTTTTCCCTAATGTTAACATTTTACATGATACATTTGTTAAAACTGAGAAATTAACATGATACAGCGCTATTAACTAAACTATAGACTTCATTCAGATTTCACCAGTTTTCCATTAACATCCATTTTCTGTTCCAGGATCCAGTCCAGGATATAGCATTGCATTTAGAAATTACTTTTCATAAATAGAGAGAAAAACGATGGCAGTTTCAAAGCAAGCCAGGGTCAGAAGGGGAGGAAGAGAAAGGCGACTGAGGTGAGGGGAGTGGGGAGGGAAAGAAGGAAAGGGGAGATAGAAGAGAGATACAGCAACTCCAACTGTACTAGCTGTGGCCCTCTTCCTATGAGTCTCTCTTCATCCCACACTATAACCATGTGAATGCTGATGTGAGAAGTTTTAGCTGTGGAAATGGAAGTACCCTGAATTTCATGTCTGGAATGGTCTGGTGCAAAAGGTAGGCTACATGGGAGGACAGAGGAACCTGAAGGCAGATTTGACCCCGGGAGCACACATCTCCAGTCACAGAGATCTGCAGGCAGAGTTTAGACTTCCACAGGCTGTAGAGTTAGCTGGATAGGGAGCAGTCAATTTTATATATATATCTTGAAGGGCGGGCAGGCCCCCTGTTTGGCATCTGCCTAATGTATAGCAGTGCTCAAAGTGCTCATTATTAATGTTATTACTATAATGCTCAGTTCCCTTAAGGAGTGCTGCACAGCTATCAGTCCAACTCTAAAAAAATAGACTCTATGATTAGATAAGGACTCCTACTTCCAGCTCAGGATCCTCTCCTTAACATCACCAACTGGGTACTTCATGCAGATCACAATAGACTCACTATCAAGAGAGCCCACTTTATGGATTGAACCCAGGTCACTGACAATGCCATAAGGGCAACTCGTGGGTCCCCAAGACCCAGCAACAGCTGGAGAGGATGAGCAAGTAATATGGTCAGGGTATCAATAACCATGATAAGGACCAAAAACCTGTGATGCTAAACTCCCACAGTAAAATCTTGGCTTGCCCTGCCTTCTTCCTCCTCCTAAAACCTTCCTCTTCCTCCCTTCCTCCATGCCCCCCACCCCACAACCTCTGCCTGAGCTCCAGCCCCAGGGGAGTTCCTGAATAATTCTCTTCATCACAGAGATGTGAAGTCCTCTTCATCACGCAGAGGACCCTGCGTGAGAGACCAAAGTCAGAGAGAGTTTCAAGAGCAAGAACTGAAGCAACCAGCCCAACATCAGTTATTCTTTTTCTTTTACTGAATTAATCAGTATTTTGAGCACCATGTAATGATAATAACAATCCTTTGCATTTCCAAAGTGTTTTCACAACCATCATTCTGAGAGGTATATAGGGTGTGCCCACTTTACAAAAAAAGAAACTGTGCCTCAAGAGGGCAAAGGATCACCAGAAGGTACCCAGCCAATTGTGAAGGATTCAGGACCAGAAGCTGGTCTCCCCCACTTGGCTCTGGGTACCTCTGTTAGTTACCATCATCAACAGTTCCCCAGCAAGAGTTATTCCCAGTCTTTCAGTGGAGGGCAAGGGAGCTGCGATTCAGAATATAGAGAGCTTCCCAAATGTCAACATTTTAGCTTTAACAAATCTATTTGAAAACACATTTCTTCAAAATAATTTATTCCTAAACAGCTAACACAGGAGGGAAAGGCAGTTGTCAAAGGATGAATTGAACAGACGGGATAACAGACAGGTTAAGGGGAATAATTAGAGGCTTTTTTTCCCTTGTTATTCAACAGCTTCTTTTTCAGGCCTGTCAATCACTGTTTATCACACTTGAACCAAAACAATGATTTTTTTTTTTCTTCTCTAGGGCCAGGAGGATTTACTGGGGACATAGGCACTAACACCAAGGCAGGACCAGTATGACATACAGGCTGGAGCTCAGGCAGTTTAAAAGTGTTCACAAAAGCATGGAAACCCATGCCAGTGGGGAAAGTAGCTAATAAAATGTTTGACAGAAAGGGGACCATACATTTTCCAAGCTCTTGCTATGGGCTGACATTTTTATTTAAACTTTTCAACAATCCTGCCAGATAGACACTCTTAAACCCATTTTATAGATGAAGATGCTGAGGCTCAGAGTTGTTAAAAAGCAAGAACAAAAAATAAAATGTGCAACACTAAACGCAAGAAAATGCAATGTTCAATGAAACTGCATCATGGTTCCAGAAGAAATATTTGTTTATACAACTAAGATGAGTGTCAGGATCCCAATAGCAGGCTGTGGCTCAGGCAAGTCCCTGTCCTACTGGGACCCTGGGGGCTAAAGCAGAGAAATCAACTTGGCTCTAGATAAGATATGAGATAGAGGAAGAACAACTATTCAACTCAGGAGTCAGGGAGCTGGGGAGGGGGCTCACTCCTGGCAAAATAGGTGCCTAAACTGGTTGGAAACACAGCCACATTCCAAATTTCACCAAATGAAGTCCTGGGCCATAGACACCTTGGAAAAACTGAACCTGATAAACAAAGAGAATGAAGTTAACACGTGGAAGAATCTGACTCGGATGGAACAAAAAAGACTCCCTAGAGGAAGGGATAATTGAGTTGAGTGGTAGCCATGCAAGTGAAAGTAGAGGAGAGGAAAAGAGAATTACCAAGAGAGAAGTTAAGCAAAGACACACATGCCAGAAACATCATGAAGTGGACAGAAAACATAGTTGGATATAACTTGAGTGTTAAACTTGAAACAAGAGGTGGCCATTAATAAGGCAACAGCTAATAACAGCTAACTTCTGTTGAGTGCTTACCATTTGCCAGATACTTCTAAGAGCTTTACATATAATATTCCTCCACTCATTTCACAAATATTTATTGAGTACTACAGTGCCAGCTACATGATGTGCAGGACTCAGTACAATGTGAAAATGGAAGAGCCCTTGTTCAAAAGCAAAAGAAAGACTTTTGCTTTCTTCTGAAGTCTCACTCTCTCCAACAGTCATCATACTTTTCATTTGCTATTTAATACTGCATTCCTGGAGCACAGAGATACTAGCAGGGTAAGGAGAGACAATAGTGCCCTGTGTCCAGCCATGCAATTTGGACCATGGGCACACATATGCTTGACTCTGACCCTCCCCATGCCCATGCTGAAGACTCCTCCAGGACATAGGGTGGCAGTGATTGCTGGATAGGGGCAGAGGAACAGGCAGAGGAGCACCTAACCCAAAGAGGTGGGGTGTGACAGAAGCAGAATCACATGTGAACAGGAGTTCCAAGTTCCCAGTGCATGCTCCATTGTTCCATTAGACTTAATGTATATAATACAGATTCAAAGACAAAATTATTAAGAATTTCAAGATGGTGACCACTCATTGAACTCCAAGAAAGGGCATCCCTTCTGAGAGTGTGTACATGCCCGTGAATCCATCAGCACACTACGATATGTGGTTCTGTCCTTGACTATAGGATAAAGCAGTAAACAAAACAAAAGAGATGAAAATCTTGCAGTTTACATTCAAGTAAGGGGAGCTAACCACAAAATAAATGAGGTAAATATATGGTATATTCAATGGTGATAAGTACAATGGAGAAAAATGATGTAGGAAGAAGGCATAACGGTGCTGGGGAAGGTAGTTTTTTAAAGGGAGGTCAGGAATAAGCTCATTCAGAAGGTGACTTTTGAGAAAAGATTTGAAGGAAGTAAGAGAGTTATCCAAGAGCATAAGAAGGGGAAGACTGTTTCAAGCAGACAAAACGGCAAATACAAAGGCCTTGAAGCGAGAGTGTTCTTGGCTTGTTAAAGGAGGTCAGTGTGATTAGAATGGAGCAAGTGAGGGGAGCCTGATAGGAGAAGAGAACAGAGAAGAAGCATGTGGTGCCAAACATGTAGGGTCTTGCAGGCCATTGTAAGAACTTTGATTTTGGCTTTGAGTGTGATGGGAATCTTTGGAAGGTTTTGAGAAGAGAAGTGATGTACTTTGACATATTTTAAAAAGATCACTCAGGCTTCTATGTGAAGAAGGGTTGACTAAACTGAGTGTCAAATCTTGAGTGGTAGCCATGCAAATGAAATTGGAAGACAAGGACAGGGAAGATGGCATGAACTGGAGACTATTGCAATAATCCAGGGTGTGCAATGGTGTCTTGGACCAGAATGGTAGCAGTGGAGGGCATGAAAAATTATCTGATCCTGGATATATTTTGAAAGGAGAATAGACACATTTCCTCACAAATAAGATATAGAATATAAGAGAAAACTAGAACTCAAAAATTACTCTAAGAATTTTGGCTAGAGCAATCAGAAAGCTGTTGCTATTAACTAAGATAGGGAAATATGTGGATGAAGCTGGCTTTAGGAGAAAATTGGGAGTTAGATTTTAGACAGGTTAAGTTGGAAATGCCCATTAGACTTCTAAGTAGAGATATAAAGTAGACAGTTGTATATGAGTCTGGAGTCTGAAGATGATCTGTGGACTGGAGATATAAATATGGTAGTAGTTAGCATATAAATGGCATTTTAAAATAATGAGACTAGATGAGTTCTCCAAGGGAGTTGAGTTTTTATAGGGAGACAAGATTTAGAGACAGCTCTAAGATACTTTAACATAGAAGTTTAGAGAGATAAGAATGAACCAGCAAAGGAGATTTAAAAAGGGTGGTCAATGAGATAAGAAAACCAGGAGAATGTGCTATTTTCAAAGCCGAGTGAAGAAAGTATTTCCAGAAAAGGAGGTTGATCCTCGTGTTGATGGATCAGTTATGAGGAATGAGACCTGACCTGTGAATTGATCAAAATAGAGTTCATTGGCATCCTCAGCAAAAGTAAATTCAATGGTATAGTAGCGGGGGTTGAAATCTTGATTAGAGTGAGTTTAGAAGAAAATTGGAGTGAACAAATTCATTTTTTTAAAATTAGTAAAGGGAAAAAATATTTATTTATCCTGTTTTCCCTCAGGGTAGCCAAACAGTTGATGAGGGGAAGTTTCTTCTTGTAGATGTATGGGTAGCAAATAAGGAAGAAATGATAGAATATTATCATTTTGCAGCCTCCTCAACACCCCCTTCCCGTGAATGAATGTATCTTGACAATGCTTATCACCATTAGTATTATGAAAAGACATGTACTGCTGAATAAAAAGGAACCTGAATCTAATTAAGCCTTTAGATCTAACTCAATTTACAAAAACCACAGGGAGAAAAGAACCCATTTAGCAACACCACAGGGAGGCAATCAGGAAAATCCAGTTTACAAGAAACTCTACAGGAAAAATGACTGGTTTCTTCAACAAAAACATTGCAAAAATGAAAAAAAGAGATAGAGGGGAAAATTTATAGATTAAAAGAAATTTAAAGGTAAATCAACAAATTACAATGAATAACCTTTAGATATTAAACAAACTGGGAGAAAAACATGACCTTTGAAATTATTGAAAATCTAAACACTGGTTGAATATTTGATTATACTAAAGGACCACTCTTAATTTTTGGATGTGATAAGTATTAAGATTTTTGGTAATGTTTTTGCAATCTTTTAGAAATACATACTGAAAGTATGTACAGATGAAATGTATCTGGGATATGCAGCAAAATAATCCAAGAGAAGGAATGGGAGATAAATCAAGACTGGCCATAAATTAATAATTATTGAAAATTGGGTGATGGGCACATGTGAATATATTAAACCATTTCTTTTCTGTGTATGTTTGAAATCCTATACCAGAAAGATTTTTTTAATAGAAAGAATAAAATTGGAGACAGTGAGCATAGACAATTTTTTCAAGGAGTTTTGCTATAAAGGGGACCAGAGAAATGAGGAAATGACTGGTACTATTTTATTTAATCTTCAACAACAACTTTTTGAAGTAGGTGCCATTATTATCATCCCCTTTTTACAGATACACAAGCTATAGGAAAGTTTAGTAACTTGTACAGGGATCACAGTAAATGGCAGAGTTGGGATTCAAATCCAAGGAGCCTGGCTCCATAGCTCTCACTCTTAACCACTTATGCTCACTACATTAAATATAGGAAAGTAATACAGTTAACTTTGCATTTGGATTAATTTGACAGATTAGGGATGGGGGACAAAATTGGAGGCAAGGAAAGCAGTTTGGAAGTTACTGCAATAGTCTAGACAGGAAATAATGGTGACCTAAAACCTTGGCAGTGGCATTAGAAGTGAGAGAGAAATGGGAGAATTGCAAAAGTATATGCAGATAACACAAACCAGTAAATTTTGGTAAGGTTAAGAGAACAAGTGTGAAGAAGGCATAAAATATGAATCTCAGATGACAGAAGATAAGAAGGGAAAAATAGGGAGAAGTGAGGAATTAGTTCATTTGGGACAGATTAAATCACCTAGTGCTCTCTATAGGAGGAAAGATACCAGAATTAAGATTGCCTCCATTTAATAACAGAGTTGTTCTTACTGATAAACATCTTATTAGTAACTACAAGAGATGGGTTTCTGGTTAAGGAAGAAGGTGAGCATTATTTTCACCAAGTATTCTTATCAGACAAAAAAGAAGCAATGGAATTAATACAATGCCTTTAGAGTCTGCCTGAATATCTGCCTTCTGAGTTTGATTCCCCACCCTCCTTTCCATCCAATAGGCATGGTTCCACCCAGGTTTTCACTCTAGCCCTAGGTAAATTTCACATGGTAAAAGGCTACAGGCTTGGAAGTTAAACAAAGGCTGAGGCTGCACTTCAAGGAAACACCATTTACTAGCTGTGTGATATTGGTTAAACTTAGTTAATCTGAGTCTTGGTTTCCCCAGTTCAAAATGAGGATAATGATACTTGTATCTTCAGATTTAAACGAGTGATTGGGAGTAAAGAACCTAACAGAGTCAGTTAAGTGCTCAATAAATGTCAGTTTCATTTGTGAAATTCTTGAGATGTGATATCTTCAAACTCTTGGTGCTGTTTGTGGGACATCTTCCACATTTGGACAGAGCAAGGACTCAGGGTTTGATGGCCTTACATGATTCAAGTGCATTCATCCTGATCTAAGATTATTCCCTCCCCACCCCCATTTGGGGTGCATAAATTCACTAGGAAGGGCTCTACTACGACTCCAAGATTGCCTCATACACTGCTTCCACCTATAGCGTCTCAGTGTGAACCTGCTGGGGGTGTCAGCACCAACTGCTTGAACAGCTCCTTCTCCAGGACTTCTTACTCTAATACCAGAAAATGGCTTCTGCCCATGGTTCTGATCAGGATTCCCTGCCTTTCTTGCTCTTTTTGCCACAGCTTTAAGCACTCAAATTGGAGTCCATAGGTTTGGTATTTAGTAATATCAGGAAGTACCTGATTCAAAAGCAAACCTGATTAGACAACATTTTTTTAAAAAACTGCTCAGGTAAATAAACTCTCTAAACCTGTATAATTGTCTTCAACTTTTTAGGATACATTACATTGTTATCTACTTAGGCTGATTCTGACATAAAGTCTATGTTTTGCAAAATGTGTAACTTTTTAAAGTTTTTCAATGGGTTGAAATTAATGACATTTATAGTTGCATTCTCTCTTGCTTTGCCTTCCATGTTTTAGAAAAATACTTGCGTAGCTACCTCAGCTTTTCACAAGTTATTGAGAGATCAAGGGCACATTTCAAGGGACTTGGTCTTCTAGACTTATATTGAGAGTATATAGCTTAAATTACTCTTCTCTCTATTCTCCCCCAGAGACAGGCATTTATTATGAAAGGAGGAGAATAGTAATTGTTGCTATAGATAATAGTTTTTGTTTTGTTTAAGTGGACTAAACCATACATACATTAACAAAGAGAGTAGATTCTTAAGTTTTGACTTATAAAGCCAAACATTAAAAGTTGCATGTTGTCTTCAGGACTCCTTAAGTTTTTTGTCTCTTCCCCTGAGTCCTGTGCTGACATCAGCAGTCTGGTATTAGGGTGCCTGGTAGAAGAGTCCTGATTAAAACTCCCTAAGAGTACTCAGCTGATCCTGCTTCTGAAAAGTGAGTCAGTATTTACTACATAACTATTATGTGCCCAAGTCTTAGTCAGATGCTTTATACGTGTTATCTCAACAAGTCATTACAGCAACTCTGGGAGGTAGATATTAGCATCCCCATTTCACAGATGTAGAAGTTAAAGGTTTGAGGAAGGGTCATAATTTACTCAAGGCAATTCAGTTTACAAATGACAGAGACAAAATTCAAACTCATGTTAGTCTTATGTTATCTACGCTATCTATCTGTGGCTTCAGGGACTCCAATAAGGGAAAAGGCATAATAGGAACTGATGGGGCATGGGGTTGCTGGTTCCAGGATGAATGTGGGAGGTTCAAGGACATTCTTCATATCTGTGGGCTGGTGCCCCTGAAAAGTCCATCTTAGAAGCATAAACTGGCACACTAGGATAGCTACATCAGAATCACCTGGTGGGCATATTAAGAATGCAAATAGTTGGACCACATTTCCAAAGATTCTAATTCAGAAGGTGTGGAATACAGCCCAGGAATCAGATTTTGAAAAATTTCTAGGGGATTCTAATGTATAGACAGATAGGGAACTACTGCTTTGGTAACACTTATAAGCCTCAGGCTTCTCCCTTCCGCCTTTAGTTATAAAACGATCCTCAAGGATTCAAAGCCAAAGCACAATCCTGAAAGAGGAGTGATAGTCCCCATGGAAGTTATCACACAGCTCATAGAGACATGCCTTTCAATCAGCAGGCATATGTATCAATACCAGGGACACTTTCTCAACCTCAACACATTCACTTCTGTTATGAACTACTACACATCCAACGAGCCTAGAAATCAACTTGGGGGTTAGAGACAACTGTTTCCATGGGGATTGCTAACCTCTGGTATATCTTCCAAGATGACTTCTAATTTATCTCCAGGGAACTTCCCATGTCTTTTCCCCATTATAATTTCAGGGCATTTACTTTGGACTTTTCTGGCTAGGGGTCTGCTGTTTCCTCCTTTCAGTTTAGAGTGTTCTGGTATGTGCTGGCTGCTGCCTGCACACTGAAGGAGATCTGAGCTCAAATGACTCTGAGTATAAAAGTGCATCCTTGTGCCATGTGAGTAGTCGGGACTGAGGAAAACTGTTTCAAAGAAGGTGCTGCTCCTCAGTTCCAGTCAATCCTTGCCATATAGTAATGCAGACTCAGCGTTACCAAAGCTTCTGATTTAAAACAAACAAACAAACAAACAGACAAGCAAGCAAACAAACAAACAAACAACTGCCAGGGATCAGGATTTCTAAATTGTGGTTCAAATTAAAATTTAAAAATATCATGTGAGCCAAACAAAAAATTTCTGTGAGTCACATCTGGCCAATTTACAAACAAAGCTCAGCAGAAAATGCCTTCCTGATTTTTAGTTGGCTTGAGAGCAGGCTGCCACACCTGGCCATGTCTGCCAAAGGAATCAGTTCCATTTTGGAAGCTACAATTCTAAAGCACTTAGTCACCCCATGCTGTGTTGATTTGGTCAACAGTCACGGTGAAGCTTTTAGTGTGGCCTTTGGTTTTAGGGAGATAAAATGAGGGATAAGTGTTGAGACAGAGCCAACTCTTACTATCAGTGAACATACTCTAATAGATCATTCTCTAAATCATCTTACTGACATGCTGACAGACTTAAAATTCTAGCACTAAAAACCACTCACTCATACCTTACTATTGTATGATATAGCCAACTCAATGCTGCTAGAATTCCAACAGCAATACTGGTTCCCTTTCCTCTTGTATATATTCCAAATACCCCATGAAAAAGGATCACCTCCATCGACAAGCACCAGCTTCTGTAACTGAAACAATTTGAAGTTGGCATGGCACTCTGCTTATCTCACCAACTCAGATTTCCAAGTGAGTTGGGGTATTTGACCATTTCTAAAGAAGATTCATTCTGCATCTTTACTCTTTACCACCACAAAAGTGATTGTGAACTCATTCACTTCCCTTCACTTTTTAAAACCCTTTAGTCAGTTTTTCCTATTGCAAAGTGGTGGGGTGAGGGTGGGCTCAGTCATCAGTCAAATATTCTTTTGCTTTGTGACTCCCACTTCCATCAGCTCTCTTCTTTCCCACCCTCTGGTAGGTGAGAATTCTGGTGAATAAATGCCTTTCTGGAGAAAGCAAGCCTCTCAACTAGGTGGGTGGTTCTGAAACAAAAATAGTGGCAAAGACCCAGCAGAGGAAAAAGTATCCAAGGAAGTCCAAGGGATCTTCCTGTCTCTTCAAATCAACTGGGCTCGGGATTCACAGACGAAAGGCATAGTTCCTTTGATACAAGAGTCTGTGTATCTCAAGTTCCCAGCCACAATCGTTGTCTCCCTTTGAGTATATGAGATTTCTCAAAAGGATGGAGGAGGAGAAAAAAAGATTTTTAGAACCATCTGTGGAGCTGATCCAAAATACTCATGCTTGTCCTCTCTACCTACCCTAATCCTCTGGTCTATCAGAGTTATCGATGAGGTAAAATGTCAACCACATAAAGTTCAGAAAAATTCCCAAGGTGATTTTGATTCACTGCCTTTTCCACTCCCACAGTACCCTTGAGGACCATTGAACTGAGAATCACCCAGACACTTGGGTTACTTTGGGAGTATTCTGGCTCTATTGTGTCTATATGAGGTGCCCATTAAAACACACACACACACACACACACACACACACACACACACACACACACACACACAACTTAGACCTTAAATTAGATAATGGATGGTATTAGAAGTATATATAATCACCCGAATGAGATAGGGGTGGATCCTCTGTAAACCTGAAAATATTAACAGGACTAAAGAATGTATCAAAAAAGAGAAAATCAGTCAGAAGAAAGAAAAAATAGGTCAGTCAGAAAAATATAGACAAATGAAAGATGCTGAAGCAAAGACTGATAGTGCCCATCCCAACAGAGTCTCAGCAATCAGACTTGAAACATCATAGACCATTGGCAAAACTATCTCTATCACAAGGATAAATCAGGTCACCCAAGGCGGATGTCAGCAGGCATCCACCAATCTGTTATCCCCAGGGGCTAATTCCTTGCTCCTTCAAGCAAACTTCTGACCTCTCCTATAGAGAAAATTATGGTTAATATTTCTGGTCCCTGAGACAGTAGTCTTTTATGGCAAACAGCTTTTGATTGATCATGATTTGGCATCCCATGGAGTGTGATCCTCAGGCCCTGCCTGATATGGCTCAAATTGACTCCTCAACCTCATCTAAACCACTAAAGGAGGCATAATATGACTTTCTTTATAGAAAGTCTCATTTTTTTAAAAAAAGTGAAATTTACATGACATAAACCATTTTAAAGTGAACAATTAAGTGGCATGTAGTACATTCACAATGTTGTACAACCATTTCTGAAACATTTTATCACCCCAAAAGGAAACCCCATACCTATTATGCAGTTGCTCTCCATTCTCCCTTTATCCAGCTCCTGGCAACTCCCGATCTTCATTCAGTCTCTATGGATTTACCTATCCTAAGTATTTCATATAAATGGAATTGTGCAATATATGATCTTTGGTGTCTGGCTTCTTTCACTTAGCACAATGTTTTCAAGGTTCATTAACACTGTAGAGTGTATCAGTACTTCATCCATTTTTATAGCTGAATAATATTGAATTGCATGTATATATCACAGTTTGTTTATTCATTCATCCACTGATAGATATTTGGGCCGTTTCCACCTTTTGGACACTGTGAATAGTGCTGCTATAAACATGAAGGTACATTTATTTTTTTTGAGTACAAGTTTTCAATTTGTTTGAGTATGTATACCTAGTAGTGGAATTGCTGGATCATATGGTAATTCTATGTTTAACATTTTGAGGACATACCAAACTGTTTTCCACAGTGGCTGAACTCTTTTACATTCCCACCAGCAATGTAAGAGGGTTCCAATTCCTCCACATCCTTGTCAACATTTGTTATTATATTTATAATATTATATTGCCTTTTTTATTATAGCCATCCTAGTAGGTGTGAAATGATACCTCGTTGTGATTTTGATTTGCTTTTCCTTAATGAATAATTATGTTGAACATCTTTTCATTTGAATTCTTCTTTGGAGAAATGTCTATTTGAATCTTTTGCGCATTTTTAAATTGGGCTTGTCTTTCTGTTATTTAGCTGTAAAGGTTCTTCATATATTATATATACCAGATATATAATTCACAAATATTTTTACCCATTCTGTATGTTGTCTTCTCACTTTCTTAATAATGATATTTAATGCACTAAAGTTTTTAATCTTGATGAAGTTTTGTCTATTTTTGCTTTTGTTGCTAATACTTATGTATTATATCAAAGAATCCATTACTAAAACCAAGATTATGAAGATTTATCCTTGTTTCTTCTAAGAGCTTTGTGACTTTAGCTCTTATATTTAGGTCATTTATCCATTTTGAGTTAATTTTTGTTTATGGTATGAGGTAGAGATCCAAATTCATTTTTTTTGCATACAGTTATCCAGTTTTCCTAGCACCACTTGTTGAGAAGACTATTTTTTACTTATTGAATGGACTTGTCACCCTCGTCAAAAATCAGCTGGAAATAAACGAGATTATTTCTGAACCCCCAATTCTCTTTTATTAGTTTATATGTCTATCCTTATCTCAGCAACATACAGTTTTGAAATTGGAAAGCATAAATTTTCTGACTTTTTTCTTCTTTTTCAATATTATTTTAACTATTCAGAGCCCTTTTTAATTCTATATGAATTTAAAGATTGGCTTTTCCATTTCTCCATAATAGGTCATTGGATTATAATAGAGATTATATTAAATGTGTAATGTTGGGTAGTATTAACATCTTAACAATATTAAGTCTCTAATCCATGAATGTGGGATGTCTTTCCATTTGTTTAAGTCTTCCTTAGTTTTTTTTCAGCAATGTTTTACAGTTTTCAGTGTGCAAGTCTTTCACCTCTTTGGCTACATTTATTCCCAGGTATTATTATATTTTGGGGGGAGATGCTATAATGACCACTTTAAGTCAGAAGTGAAATGATAATTCTTGCTGCTCTGTGGAGAATAGACTTTACAGAAGAAAGGTTTGAAGCAGGGAGATGTATTAAATATTCATGGTAAGAGATGATGGTGGCTTGGACAATGGGATAGTCTTGGGAATGGCAGAAGAAGTTGGATTCAGGGTACATTTTTTTAAATGCGTACAGCACCTGGTATTCCTAGGTGGTCTCCCATCAAAGTACTATCCAGGCCCGACCCTGCTTAGCTTCTGAGACCAGACGAGATCAGGCACATTCAGGGCGGCATGGCCGTGGACTGGATTCAGGATACATTTTGAAGATAAAGCCAAAAGACAGGATTGACTGGGATATTAAAAAAGAGCTGAGTCAAAGATCACTTCAAGATTTTTAACTTAAGTAACTGGTGAATGCCGGTGCCATTTGCAGACATGGGAAACACTAGGCAAGATGCTTAGGAACAACAAAGAATTCCACTTGGATAAGTTGAGTTTAAATTGTCTATTAGACATGAATAGTATTTATCATAATTTGTAATTACATATTCATTTGTTTACTTCTTTATTAACTGCTGTCTTGGTTAATAGTAAACAGTAGATAGTAAACTCCATGAGGGCAAAACATAAATATTTCTTATTTGCTGCTGTATCCCAAACTCTAACACAATTGGCACTTAGATTATCATTAAGTATTTTTTAATAAAGTTATCAAAATACAAGTTGAGGTACAGCTGGTCTTTCCTAATACTTGGTTTATAACACTACTTTCTTATACTTTCCTTATTGCTGCATTTCTAGCATTTGTAAGAAGTGAGATTCTTCTATTCATAATTTTAATAAACCATGAAATGCCTCTCATTCCATCTCCTTACTCTCTCTACCTTTTCATGCAATCTTGTCTTAACAAATGCCAAGAAAAAATAAAGATTTGGTACTTCTCAATAACAATGGCTAATGCTTATTTAGTGCAAACTGTGTGCCAAGTACTATATAAAGTGTTTTGCATCATCTCATCTAATGCTCACAACAAATGTAACAGCATAAAGTCTAAAGCATCTTTTTTTTTTCTTTCAATAGAGTCACGTGCTTTGGAATGGGAGCTTGTTCACATAGCCGAAGAGAACACTTGAGATGGGTACATTAATTTTCTTAAGTGAATATATATCAATATCATTAAAAAAAAAAGATGCTGACTTATGCCACCATAAATAAAGCCTTGGAGAATCTTGTAATTGGGCAAATGAGTACTTCCAACTTAAAAAAATCCATCAGTCAATAACCATTTACTAAACCCTATTATATAGGTATTAGTGGGGGTGAAACACCAATAGAGGATATGGACTTAGCTGGCAGAGCTGAATCTAGAATGGGAAGGGTCATCAGAAAGCCCTGAAAACCTGCTTACTATTAATCTCAGGGAGGTCACGAAAGGCCCTCTACATCTGAGTATAGTTTGTAAAGACTTTTAAATAGTACTGTCCTGAAAAATTCCAATACCCACAATGATCCAAAGATGAAGGTGCCTTGCTAAGGAAGGCAGGAAGCTATGTCAAAAGGACACAGACAATTCCCTTCCACATTGAGTGTGGGCGGTGCTTGGTGACTTGCTCTCAAAGAGTACAATATGAAAGAAGGGGTTGGGGAATAACTTTGCAATAGAGAATCTGGCAAACACTACTTCAGCCAGGTGACTAAGGTCAACATCAATAGTGATATGTCATCTCAATAGTATGTGCCCTTGACATAATGTCATGATAATGGCACTTTACCTCTATGGGCTTCCTACCAAAACCCATAGCCCCAGTCTAACCATGAGAAAAATATCAGGGAAACACAAATTGAGGGACGTTCTACAAATACCTTAACAGTACCACCTCAAAATCAAGGTCATCAAGAACAAGAAAAGTCTGAGAAACTGTCACAGACCAGTCAAAGCAAAGGAAACATGACACCTAAATATTTCTTTTAGTGGCAATTCTTCTGTGATTCAAGTGTTTAGATTTCTTTAGTGAGAAGTACTATGGTGTAGCAGTTAAGAGTAAAAGCTACATGGACAATGGACTAGTGATTACCAGAGGGTAGCGGGGAGGGGAAGGGGGAAGGTAAACTAGGAAAAAATTAAAATCATTTCTTCCATTAAAATAATTAGTTAAGTAATTAATTAATTAAAATAAAAAGAGTAAGAACTAGAGGGTTAGCTGGCCCTGGATTTGAATATCAGTTCCTCTCATTTATTAATTGTGACAAGTTGATCAACTTAAGCTCTTTGAGTCTCAGTTTACTCATTTGAAAGCAGAAATAAAATGGATAGTACCAACCTCACAAAATTGTCATGAAACTCAAGTTAGTGAATGTTTAAGATATGTTTGGCATCAGGTCTGGCACATAGCAAACAATAATATGAGTTATTATTAAATTCATTTTTATTTATTTTAGTAAATAGTATGATATGGAGATTTAAGTTTTCCTTTCACCCCAGATCCTTAACCATTTTATCCCAGCATTTTCTGAATGATTCATCATTTCCTAATTAATTGGAAAATGTCACTTTCATAAAATAATACCTACACATGCTTTTATTTGTTCAGATTTTCTATTCTGTTTCATTGATTTGCCTATTCTTGTACAATTAGCACACTACAAAGCTACTTTGTAGCTTTGTACAGTTTGTAACAAGTTTTATAAGTACAAGTAGTACAAGTCATCCCATGGGATTAACCTTCATATTTTTATAGTTGTTTTTATTCAAAATTTATTGAACAAATTTTAGCTAAACAAGTTTTAGCTAAAGGGGTACTGGAATTAGAGGACATAGTCCCAGTAATGAGGAGTGTGTGTGTGTGTGTGTGTGTGTGCACGTGTGTGCATGTGTGTGTGGAGAAAGAGAGAGAGAGAGAGAGAGAGAGAGAATGATTGATTTTTCTATTAGCCATTTAAAAACATTTCATTGGTGTTATTCTCATGCTAGGCACAGCATTTGGTTCTGGAAATACAGGCTGAATAAGACATAGACTCAGCTCTCAAGAGCCTTTAGTGTAGGGCCAGAAACAAGACTGTGATTCTAGTACTGAGTAATTGTAGGGGGTGCTATGGGAGCACAGAGGTGGGTCATCTCAGTGAGGAAGTGACATTTTACATGAGTTTCGAAGGATAAAACTGAGGTGGTAAAGCAGAAGAGAGGTGAGGGTAAGAGGGGATATAGACAGAGGGCCCTTCTAGGAAGGGAAACAGAATGTGTGGAGATATATCAATTTGTGGAAAAGGCCAACCTTCTCAATACAGATAAGAGATGAGCGAGGTGGGGTATGAACTGGAGTGTATGTGAGCATACAATAAAATAACTCTGGAATATTTAAAGGACAACTTCACTGCCAAAGTTCTAGCTGATGTCTTTTCTTCTCACTGAAGCCTTTCAACACTCTTTATTCCACAAAGATCTTGTCAGTCCAGATCACTAAGGAAGAATTATGTGATATTTTGTGACATCTCTTATTCATTTTTATTTTATTTCCATTCCTGTGCCTTGAAGGTAATTTCTAAATATATTTACTTGCCAAGAACTCCTCTAGATCCTGGGACATAGCAGTGAACAAAATGGAAACCCTGCCCTCATGGAGTTTATAGTGTTAGTAGAGGGAGACATAATAAATAAGTAAAAATCTAGTTTGTTAGATGGCAATAAGGGATGTGTTGGAGGAAAATAAATCATAAGGAGAGGGATAAGAATGTCTATTGCAGTACTTATTACATTGTGTTACGATTATGTGTGCTTCCTTCTTCACTAGATTATTTTTCAAGGGCAAAGATTTGCTCTTATTAATCTCTATAGCTTCCATGCCAGGAACAGAGCATGTGTTTAATAAAAATAAAGGAACAGTACTGGTTAAACCTGAGATGGGACTTCTCGTCCAAATCCAATCTCTGTCACTTATCAGCATACTGTGGATATGGTACTTAATTCCTTGTTTGACTTAGTTCCATGTTTGACTTTCCTCATCTTAAAAATGGAGACAATGATAGTATCTTTCTCATAGTGTCATTAGGAGGATTAAATGAAATATATAGTAATGCACCTAAAATAGTACCCCTGCAAAGGTAGTACTTAATAAATGATAGTGGTTATTATCAAAGAATTGACTGTGATATGAATATATTCTAACAGCATGGACTTTAGAGCAATTAAAATAATTTATTGTTTGAAAAATCTGCTTGTGCCAGAATAGATCTTCAGATGAACCATCTTCTTAATTTACACTTGCATATCATTACAGCCCAGTTATGATCTGAGAAGTTTACTCAAAATATGGAGACATAAGCAGCTGACACAGGTCCTGGCTATCCTTTTGTAAAACTCTGACCCCACTTTGCATCCAAAAATCTCACCAGAGCTGAGCTTCTCTGCTTAGTTAGAAGGTTTGGAAACATGGCATTAAAAACACTATTGTCCAGATTTATTTGGTGATAACATGTTCTGACAGTATTTAGCCTAGAGGCCATGTACATTTCCATCATCTCTTAGTAAAGAGATTGCCTGGAGCTATGTCATATGTCTAAAAATATTGCCTTCTCAATCATCAACAGTGTAAAAAGGAATCATTTCTTAAATTTGTCTGGGATGCTGTAGTTTGCAAAGCACTCTTCCTACCCACTATCATTCAATCTCTTGTCTAGAGACACAAGGCAGGGTGATCATTTTCACTTAGCAGCTATGGAAACAGAGGCTTCTAAGGTTAAGCCTTAGCCAAGTTGGCTGAGCTTCTTGTTGATGATTCTGTCTCTATGGCTTACACCAGGCTTCCTACAAATCCTGGGATCCCCCAAAATAATCAACATGTTGATGTGGGCCCTTTCTCTTGGTATTGACCCATCTCTGTATTTCTTTCAACTTGTCCAATACATTCCCCTGTTTAGAGCCACAAAAATGACAACTATACTTTTTTCAAATCAGGTGAGGCTCACCTAAATCCACTAGAGCATCATGAGCCCTCTGCATCCAGTCCCTTGAGGTTCTGTCACCAAAACTTCTTGGTTGAAGGATGGAGGTTAGAATTCTGAAGTGACTCGAAGCAGGTCCATAGTTTCCCTAAGTAATAATGGCAATAGACAATCTATTACCATGGCACGAATCTAGGCATACTGAAGTTCTCCTGGAAAATGTCCTCTGCTATTTCTCAGGCTAGTAACTTATTTTTTTAACTGGTGGTGTATGGCAGAATTAGATAAATTTGCTAACTTCTTTTTTATCAAATACAGATAATAAATAATAATCATCATAAAATAATAATATAGGGACATTTTTTACGCCAAAAAGGTAGGAGAGGTAGAATCTCAGAATAAGGAATAGTACATTTAACTTTATGAAAAACTCACAAATCATATTTATATTTCTTATTCTATAGACATCTGTGTGAAATACTTCATCAGGCACTTGCTCTGGGGCTAGCATTTAAAATCACTGCTCTGGGACTTATAACATCATTTTTACACTTTTTGCCATGGTGTTCTTGACTCCTGCTGTGTTCAGAACTGGAGAATTCCAGGCCTTAAGAAGACATGTGTACGGACTTACAATAAAGTTTCTCTGTACAACTGAATTGAAGCTAAGACTTGTGAATCATTCTTTCTGGATATACTTTTTAAAGCAGTGAACATGATATAATAGGTATCATTTGGAACAGTGCATTTGTTTTTGTGGTGGTTAGGACAACACTTTAATCCAAGGAAGTCTGAGCCAGGAAATTATAGAATTTATAGTTAACAGAGGGAAGCACCTGATTGGATGCCATATGTTACTGTGATCCATTTAGTTGTCATCTACCAATGAAATCCTGACCTTCTTATGTGACTAATACCTATTTTTAAAAATCCTACTGTGAAGTTTTGGCAGACATTATAAATATTACTATAAAGTCAAAAACATATTACTAAGAGAAGACAAAGGATGGAGAGAGGGTAATAATACTTTTTTGAGTGTCTACTATGTGTCAGATACATGTAAAGAAACCAAATATCATTCATAATAACCTTGAAAAATTGATTAGCCTTATTTTACAAGTGAGAAAATTAAGGTGAAAGAGAACATGAATAAGTTCTGGAAAGTGGCAGAATCCACATCTATTTTACCAAAACTATGAGGTCTATATCATATCACTAGAGAAAACAGAACCAAGGCCTAGAGTCCCAACATCTTTTAATATAGTGAAATATAACCAATTGGAAATAAAAATACCCATAAAAATTAGAGGGATACTTCTTGAATTTGGCAAAGAGCACCCATGAAAAACCTACCAGGAACAGTATAATTAATGCCAAAAGACTGAATGGAAGAAGACTGTCTACTAAGATTGGGAACAAGGCAAAGAAGTCTGTTCTCATCACTTCTATTCAACAGTTTATTAGGGGTCCTAGACAGTGTAATAAGGCAAGAAAATGGCCTAAATATTGGAAAAGAAGACAAAACTATTCTTATTTATAGATTAATAATATTATAGAATCTTTAAGAATCTAGAAAAAAAGCTACTAGAATTAATCAATGAATTTAGCAAGGCAACAGAATACAAAGTCACTATTAAAAAAAACAAAACAAAACTGCATTTTTATATACCACCAATGAACCAATGGAAAATGAAATTTAAAAATGAGCACCATTTACAATTAAAAATCTTGAAATACTTTCTGATAAATTTAACATAATATGTTCAAAACCTGTATACTGAAAGTAGAAAATGTTGCTCAGGGAAATTAAAGCAAACCTAAAACAATGGAAAGATATACAGTGTTCATGGGTTGGAAGACTCAATATTGGTAAGATGTCAATTCTCCTCAAATTCATCTATAGACTCAAGGAAATATCAATTAAAATCCCAGGAGGCTTTTTTTTTTTTTTTTGGTAGAAGTCGACAAATAAATTTCAAAATCTATATGGAAGTGTAAATGACCAAAATAACTAAAACAATTTTGGGGAAAAAGAACAAAATTGGAGGACATAAATTACCTGATTTCAAGATGTATTATTAAGCTATATTAAAAAAATGTGGTAATGACATAATGACAGACACACAGTTTAATGGAACAGAATAGAGTTTCCAGAAATAATTCTAGACACATTTGATCAAATGATTTTTCAACAAAGATACTAAGGTAATTCAATTGAGAAAAGATAATCTTTTCAACAAATGATGCTGGATCAGCTTGATATCCAAATAGAGGTAAAGTCCTAGGGATAGACTGTGGACAGACAGTGCAGTAGGAAAATAATCGGATGCTCTCGGCTCTTCAATCTTGTAAGAATTTCTAAAAGAGCAAGATTGAGGGATTAAGGAAAAGATGATGTCCAGACTCAGTAGCCTAAGCTCAGAGTGGATCACAGTAGACATTGCCCAATCATTGTAAAATTAGAGGGGATCATTGTGTAATGTTTGGACCCACTTGTAGGCATTTATCCTAAAAATATATTTGTACATGTGTGTAAGAAGGCATGGATAGGAACACTTGTTGAAACCTTGTTTGTAAAAGCTAAAAAATGTAAGTAACTTAAATGGGAAATTTAAGTAAGGCAAATCAGGTCTGTAGCAGATTCTGTCAGTGTTCCACTCATATACCTTGGGTCTTACCATGTCTTAGTGTGACAGCAGACTTCTAACTCTAGCACATGCATGTACTTGTCTGAGAGCTTTCTCTGGCCACCAGAGACCTCTTTTCCCAGGTACAAGGTGAGCCAAAAGTATTGGGGAATTAATGCCTCTCTGAAGCAGTCTTCAACCAATAGTAGATGCGAGCTAATGGATAAATACTCTTTATGTAGAAAGTTCTACAATAGTGTTGTGCATTGGCTCCCAGAATTCCTCAGTGGAATTGAGCTCTGGTTACCTACAGTGATGATTTGCTTGATAAAACATTCATCATTGGCTTCCTTCTTTTCCTTGTCTCACTTCCCTGTTCTCTTACCAGTATTTTCTGGGATTATTTCTCACATAAAGTACTTGCACTTGAATTCTTATCTCAGGGTCTCCTTTTGAATTCAGCATTTTTAAAGAACAAAGCAGATCAATAAGTAGATTGTTATGCAACAATCACCAAAACATAATATATTGTTATGTGAAAACCAAAATATAACATCGCTAAGTGAAAAAGCATGTTATAAAATCTATATGTGTAGTGTAATAGTATATATTTTAAAAACATAAAAAAATAAGCTATATATTTCTAAATGTGCATGTGTGCATGTGTGTGTAAATGCACACAAAACAGTCTAGCTGGGATGCACACTGAACTGATAATAGTGATTACCTCTGAGGAGAGTAGGACTGGGCAAGAGGGTCAAAGGAGATTTTTGCTTAAATAGTAAACTTTGAATTTTTAAAAATGATAAATCTACTTGTGAATTACTTGTGTTTTTAAAAGTTAAATATACTTTATAATATGATGGACGAGTTCAGTTTACTTCAGCTTAAGAACCCACAATGGGCACTGGGGATGCAGAGAAAAATAGGAACATAGTCCCCGCTCTCAGGGAGCTCCCAGAGCATGAGACAGGTAAACATTTATACTGCCATATGATAAGTACCATGACAGAAATAAGCAGAAAGGGCTTTGGGAATCTAGAGGTGAGGCCTGGCCAGCCAGCTATAGAAGAAAATGTCATTCTTCCCCCACCTCCCCTGTGGAGATTTAGTAGACTTCAACCAAAATGACTAGAGTTCAGTTAGCATAGCTGAAGGTATAATGATTAAGAATTAAGGAAATCAAGGGCTTGCCACCCAGTTAGAATAAAGAGGGTCTTAATAAAAGGGTCATGACATCCCTGGAGGGGTGTCCTGGAGCAGGGATTTATCACTGTTTCCAGAACCACCAGGAATTTCCAGTCAGATGGTTACAATGACACTGGCTCCTCAGGTCTCCCCTCCATGTCCCCATTCCCACTCACCCCATGCTCTGAGACCATGCCCACCCAGCAAACTTCTGCTGATGATTTAAGACTTGCCTAGAGTGAGAAAATGTACCAAGGGGAGGAGGCAAGTATTACAATCAAGCTGTTGGTTATATTTGTCACTGAAAGGCAATTAAGTGGCCTGCTTTTTGCCCCTTAACCCAGTGTTATGAGGCCCCTTAACCCAGTGGTTCCAAGCTTTGCCGTACATTGGAATCTACTGGGAAGCTTTTAAAAATCCTAATGCCCAAATCACACCCTATATCAACAAAAGGGGCGGGTGCCAGGCAGTGATCAGCTGCCACTTGGATTGGGAGAATTTAAGGGTTTCATCACTTAGGGTGTTCTATTCAAGAACAAGACATGGTTATTTTACTTACTTGCAGCAAGTAAAGGAGACAGGGGGTTCACATGCAAACTGTTTCCCCTGAAGGGAGGCTTAGCCATGGTTTATATATACTATTTGGTTAATCACACGTTAATTTTTTCTTTACAGTTGGCTATACTTACAGGTTGGGTTCCTGTCAAGCTCATCCTGTTTACAGCTGTGTCTGCAAAATACTGTCTACATTTTAACATTTAGCAAAAATAGCAATCATGGTGGAAGTTTTTACACCACAGAAACAGGCCCCAAGTCAGGCATTCAAATATAACGTTTTTTTTCTAAAGAGCTGATTGTTAAGCACTTACCAGCACATCCCTGAAGACAGGCATCAGTAGTTTTTAAAGGTTCGCAGGTGCTTTTAATGTACAGCAAGGTGTGGGAACCAGTCTTAGTCTTTGCCTATGCAGTGCTCAGGATGGTCTTGGAGAACTTGGTAACTCTAGGAATGGCTATTTAAGGCTGCAGCTCTCTTTCTAACCCGGGACCACTGTGTCTGAGAACTTTCAGGGAGGGCAACCTTTATTCTGTTCTGGAGGCTGAGCTCTGTAACTTGATATGTTGGAGGTGAATAGCTGAAAGTTTTGTGCAAGGCTCATTATTGCCTTTTTAATGAGAAGTATCTTATCACATTTGGAGTCCAAGCTGAACATGGATCCACAGGACATTTTCTATATAACATTATGAAACAGCTCTTATTGTATGTTCAATGAACGTGAATTATACTTTCGTTTACTGACTTAAGTCAAAGTAATAAAGGGCATCTACAAATGTTAACCTTAAGGCTTTTATTATGTATTTTAAACTTTAAAAAAACTAAAATTGTTCATCACTGATTCACCTGGGAAGGGCAAGTGTTGAAAATTGCCTCACTCTCTTGGTCAGGGATGTGGGCCAGGGCTAAGGTTTGGTCCTGGGGGTTGGAGCTAAAAGATGGAAAGGGGTAAGATGACGCTAAAGACCTCAGATAGTTCATGCTAAGGGAACACTTATGGGACTCGGGTTGTCTTGAATTGGGTGGAAGCCCAGCTATGGGGGAGGAAGGCCTGGATAACACGTAAACTTGGATTTGTCTGGCCTTAAGCAGTCCCCAGCTTGTTACTATGTCCCATCTCTATCTTAGTTCTCTTCACTCTTGACATTGTATTGCCCTCAAACTGAATCTTCCACTGCCCTATGTGGCTTCCCTTGGTGTGCCTTCCTGTAGGTGATTGTGGACATGCCCTTTGTCCCACAGTACTACTAAATGCTCAAGGGTTTGCAGCCTTGCTCACACTGTTTTATCAAGCGTCTGGCTTTATTTTTGGACTAACAGCTTTATGCCCTGTCACAAGGCTGACAGAGGGTCTGGAGGGACAATGGAAAATAGATGAGGGAAAATAGGAGAAGCAATTTATAATTTATTAAGATTTTAAGTATCACATCTCTCCCCTTCTCACCCAACTCCCCAAAAAGAAGAGCACTGGAAATAGAGATATCAGGAAAAACATTGATCAATAAACAACACATAGAAGTGGGGAAGAAAGCTATCTGTATTGTATGGCTACTCTGTGTCACGCACTGTGCTAGGTGTTTCATATGTTAATATCTGACCTTGTTTAATCCTGTCAGTATACCTCCAAAGTAGATATTACTTTCTACCTCAAAATGGGTATTACTACCCGCCTTTCATAGTTAAAGAAACTGAAGCTCAAAAATGTTAAGTGCCCAAAGTCACATAGCTAAAAACAATTTCATAGCATCTATTTCAATTGAAGACATTGAAAGGGGACAGAATCATCCAGAGGGCCTAGTAACAGAGAAAGACATCATGAAAAACCTGAGGTTGCAGGAGCAGAGCCTTGAAAAGTGAGCAGAACTTGGGTAGAGGAAGAGATAGAAAGAATTTCAGGCCTACAAGAAGGAGTCTAGGCATGAAGGAAGCATGACCCAGAAGGAAGTGTATGCTGAAAGGCCAGAGGTGGCCTTCCCTGCTTGCCACTGAGAATTTGGATAAAAAAAAAAATGTCGAAAAGGTATCACGGATCCAATGAGGGAGGCCTTTGACTATTAGGCTTGAAAGTGAAAGAATTGTCTGCCTATTCTTCCCTCTACACCATGGCATCACTTCCTTGGCCATTCCCTCCTGCTTTGTGGTATGGTGGTAGGAAGAATAAGCATTGTGGAGGCTGCTGCTCCCTCGCTTTGTGAGATTCAACATACTTTGCCTTCCTAAGTCTGTTTCTTCACTTGCAAAATGGAATATAGTGGTGATTTGTCACATGAGATAGCACTCATTGAGCATCCAGTGCTGTCGAATGTGAGTTGCTCCCTTGGTTATCTTTTAATCCCTCTGGCCTGGCCCAGGTTCTACAAAGTCTCTGCAGGCAACTCAAGGGGGTGCCAGTTCTTGGAAAAAAGCGCAGATCACCTCCTACTTCCTGCACATTCTAGTCCTGCTTATGCATTCTGATGTCCTGCTTGCTTTTTTAGGCTCTAAGTGCTATCCTGCTGACTCACTTCCAACTTCTCGTTCATCATGCTCAGCTCCTGAAAATGGAACAGAATAGAAAAAGCTGGATATTATGCTGTCTGGTGATGTATTTGAGGGGGATTGGATGGCTGTCAGGCCAGCCCCACATGGATGGAATGCTGGGGACATGAATTTAGCAGGACTCAAAGTATATTTTTTCATTTGACACTGGAGGACACTGCCTTGGCTTGTAACACTAATAATAACCACCCCACTTACTGCCACTGATGAGGAGCCAGGAAGCCTCTGGGCTAGTGCTTTCCATGACTGTCTATTCGAATCATCACATCAACTAGAGAAGTCAGGGATTCTCTCTATTTTACGAACAAAGAAATTCAGACTAAGACAAGTTAAGAAATTTGCCCAAGATCACAGAGCTAGTAAGTGGCAGAGCAGGGATTCAAACCTATCATCTAGATCTATGCTATATAATATGTAGCCATTAGCCGTAAGAGGCTAATAAGCACTTGAAATATGACTAGTATGACTGAGGAAATTGAATTTTTAATTCAACTGAGACCATGCTGTAGATGCCAAATATACACCAGATTTCAAAGATCTAGTATCAAAAAATAAACATAATTTTTTTACATTGATGAAAGGCTAAAAATAACAATATTTTGGATATACTGGGTTAAATAAAATAGATTAAAAATAATTCCCTTTTAATTTTTTAATGTGATTTTAAAATTTAAAATTCTAACATTTAAAATGTTGTAGTGGCTCTCATATTTCTATCAGACAGAGCTGATCTGAACTATAAACATTAAATGGTCACTAGACCAGTGATTTCTCAGTATTTTTTGATAATTTAGGGGGCATAAATCCCCAATTTACATATTTTCATTTATTTATAAATTGCATACATGTACACTACTCTGTATATTATGTACATTATAAAACACTGTCAAAATCCACATTTTTAAAAGATGAAATAAGAAATAAGTAGCATTAGTTGTATCAATTTCCTGTGCAGACTATTAGCTCACTTTGTGCACCTCCTAGGGTGTGCACACACCAGTTTGGAAACTCCTGCATTACACTTAGAAATCCTGGAGGACAGAGACTTTAATTCATATATGTCCTCCCCCATTGTTGAACCCCGCACAATGCCTAGATACAATTTGTGCTCAATAAACGTTTGTGGAAATAAATAGCTCTTAATATGCAATCATTTTCTGGTGGATTGGATGTATTTATTTCACATGTATTGAGCACTTTCTGGGTGCTAGGTACGATATTAGGTACTGAAAATTAAAAGTTTAAGACTCAGCTTCTTTTCTCTAGGCCAGTCCTTCTCAAACTTTAGCATGTGTAAGAATCACCCGGAGGGCTTGTTAAGCAGATTCCTGCCCCGGTCACCAAGAGATTCTGGTTCAGTAGGTCTGGAGTGGAACTGAAAACTTCTATTTCTAAGGAGCTTCTAGGAAACTTTGGAGGAGACTGATAAGCACTGAGAAACTGGGAAGACATCCCAAATATTATGTGCAGATGGGGCTAGGGAGAGAAAATGAGCATATATTGAACTTTTACTATTTGCTAAGAACGTTTAAATATATCACCTCATTTAATCCTCACCTCAACTTGATGAAGCATATAATATTATCTTCATTTTCAACTGAGGCAGCTGAGACTCAGGTGAGGTAAATTACCTAAGTCATAGAGCTAGTAAACAGCAGAGCATAGGCTGGTACTCGCTTTTACACTCAACGATTCATGCAAATGTATTATTAAGTATCTTCATCTTTTTGACACTGCCATAGGAACCAGGCATACAATGTTGAGTGAGACAGGTAAGCTTTCTGTCCTGGTCAAACTAAGTAAACAATTAAAATAGAGAGTTCTCAGTGCTATGAGGGAGGCAGTGCCATGAAACTTTATAACAGAAACACATACTCTACAACAGGGCTGGGAAAGCTTTCGGGGTGGGGGAGACAAAGTGACATTTATGTGAAGACCTGAATGATAAGTTAGATGAGTGGAGGGTGGGTGGGGAGTGTTTTGAAGCAAAGACATACATGAAAGCTTAGAGGCAACAAACCATTTGAAGGACTGAAAGTTTAGACTGTCTGAAGTAAAGAAGGTGGAGGTGAGAAATAAGGCCCTTGGTGAAGAAAGGAACCAGATAGTGCTGGACCATTTAGACTTACTGATTTTAATCAAGGGTAGGGACATGGTCCAACTTGTATTTCAAAAGGTCCAACTCAGTGGAGGATGGATTACAGAACAGCTTGTTTGCAGGCAGGAATATGTGTTAAAGATGCTAGTGGTGAAAATTTGGATAATACCGTGGTGACTGGGGAGAAGGGTGTTAGAAGTGTTTTAAAGTGTTTAAAACTTGATGATCAATTAGAAGAGAAGGAGTGGGCAGGCAACAGAGGAATCAAAAATGATCTCCAAGGTTCTGAGTGTGCACACCTTTAGTAAAATGTTTCTGTTAGCTTATTATCTCATATTTTAAGAGAAAATTCAGATAAGTGAGGTTATATAAAAGTGAAAGATATTACTTTAGTAAAGTTTCAGTGACTAGAACTTATTAACTAAAAATATGGGAGAAAATTACGATCATTGTGGTCAAGTTTATTATTTCTGTTGTTTTAATTTTTATTTGTATCAACAGCCTTACATCGAGGTTGGAGCTGTGAACGCTGGAGATAACTCTTCTTATTACCAAGATCAGGATTAGCCACGGAGGACTGCATCTTCTGAGTTTCTTCTGTGGCTGTGGTGTTGAGTAACCTTGGACCTCGAGTCTCTAAAGCTCGACATCCCTTTTAGCTCCTCCTAGCTCTTCACACCTTATGCCTTTAAAAGGGCTAGAAGAGGGCTCCCGTCATTGGATCAGAGATTTGGACTCCTCCTTCGCAGTCTCGGTCCCGCCCCTTTCTTTGAGTCACGCCCCCTTTACTTGGGTCCGCCCCCTGAAGAGGTCGTCGCTGATATGACAACGAATTCTCTAAATCCTGACCTATAGGCGATCTAAAGGGTGGGCCTGCGATCAATCTTGTTTTCCATTTGTCAAATCAAGTGTCAATCTGGCAACAATCCCAGCCCACTTCATCTTCAAGCTAAGGATTGGTTGCTCTGGTCTCGGCTTCCGGCTCATGATTGGTTCTTTCATTCCACCCTCTCTTCCAGCACTTGCAGGCGGGATTACCACGCAGCTTCCTGCTCCTGCCAAAAAAATAAAAGAAGAAAAAGAAAAGAGGAGAGAGGCGAAAGAAAATGTCACGGAGATCTTTGGTTTTTAATTCGCTTTTAGCCTTGTCGGTCAGGCCAAACTCTGCCTTTTGATTGGTCTTTTTGTCTGCCCATCCCGGATCGGGGGCGGGATTTCCCCAAGGGACCCACACCTTGTCGCCACTGGCCGAACAGTGCGCCTGTCTGAAGCTCCCGGTCCAGGATTGGAGGCGGATGCAGACAGGTGGGCGTGGATTGGCTAGAGCAGCCGGTTAGTGTGAGGCGGGGGCGGGGCCTCGGCGGCTGGTTGCGCGTGTCCGCCGCTGGCTCCGCTCTATCCGGCTTTGCTAGGGGAGGTGAGTCCGGCCGCGGCGGCACCGGCGCCTGAGGCGGCGGCGGCTGAAGAGAAAGCAGCCGCAGCGACTGAGGAGAAAGCGGCCGCGAGGACGGAAGCTGGGTGGGGGGGAGGGGGGGAGACGGAGCAGCCTTGAGCCCTGCGGGGGCCGTCGTGCAGGGGGGACCCACCCGCTCTCCCCCCCAACCCTTCTAGCAGAAGCAGCCGGCGGCGGGGGTAGGAGTCAGCCGGTTCCGACTGCACCCCGCCCTCCTCCCGGGGCTGCTATTTTTTGGCCCCGGGATCCTAACCTCATCCCAGGGCGGTTCCCTCTGTCTGACCGTCCGAGTGCTGCCCACCTCTCTTTCATTCCTCCCTGTACCTCCTTACCTTCACTTTGCCCGGTTCCCTTTCTCCTCTCTGTTCTGCCCTGTCTCCTCCTCTGCTCGCTCTGTCGCTCCTGCCTCCTTCCCTGGCTCTTTTCTGTTCGGGAAAGTTTAGTACTCAACCTCCCCCCCCCACCCCCCCACTTCCAATCAGGTCAACCTGAGCAGGAGTAGGGGGAGATGTAGGGAGGCCTGAGAGTTCGGGGGGGGGGGAGCTGGTTTCCCAGAAAATTTCCCCCCATCTTTTTAATTTGGGTTGGTTGGAATTTTTTTAAATTGTATTTTTGAGGAGGTGGTAGTGTTTAGAAAAGGATGTGGGAATGGAAGGGGTAGATGAGTCAACCCTCTTACAAGATTCCAAGGGTAGTGTGTTACCTGATCCTTTTCGTGTGTGGAGTTCAGGGGGTCGGGAGGTTTGGCCTTTATTCCCACATTCAAAGTTGGAACCTCCCCCAAATTAAGGATGGAGTTTTAGTAATCACTTGTGGCAGGAAACCTGGGGGGAAGGGGTCCCTTTTTCCTTTTTCTTTTTCGTTTTATTTTTTTGGCAACCCACACCCTTCCACACACGTACACCCCAAATTTAAACACCAAGATCCTCTAACTTGTTTGGATTGACTGATGAAGACATAAAGCCAGTTACGCTCCATGTTTTTGGAGGTGGAGTGAGTGGTTTTTCTTCATTTTTAAATGGCCAAATGACAGCTTGACCCAGTTTGCTTTCCAATCAAAGAGCATTTTTTTTGAATGTCTCTTTGTGGCGCAAGAGCCAACGCAAAAATGATGGCGGCTTATAATGGCGGTACATCTGCAGCAGCAGCAGGTCACCACCACCACCACCACCACCACCTTCCACACCTCCCTCCTCCTCACCTTCACCACCACCACCACCCTCAACACCATCTTCATCCGGGGTCGGCTGCTGCTGTACACCCTGTACAGCAGCATACCTCTTCGGCGGCTGCGGCAGCCGCAGCAGCAGCCGCAGCTGCAGCCATGTTAAACCCTGGGCAACAACAGCCATATTTCCCATCACCGGCACCGGGTCAGGCTCCTGGACCAGCTGCAGCAGCCCCAGCTCAGGTACAGGCTGCCGCAGCTGCTACAGTTAAGGCGCACCATCATCAGCACTCGCATCATCCACAACAGCAGCTGGATATTGAGCCGGATAGACCTATTGGATATGGAGCCTTTGGTGTTGTCTGGTGAGTATCAAAAGCAAAACACAACTTCTGGTTTCTTCTCATGGTTGTGATTGGACAAGTCATCTCATGGGTTTCTCCATGTTGACCAAAGTGGGGAAAGCTTCTCCACTCAACTGTGAGAAGACACCCTTTCTTACATGATAAAGAGGCCTAATACATTGCCTATGTAGGCTTAGGCTTTTGAGTCCTGGCAAATTTTGATGGAGAACCCTCTGATGAGTAACGCACACAAGTTTGCTGTCTACTAAACTTTTTGTCTAGAACCTAAGCAAACCACTGACTATAGGATAGATAAATGTGTGAAACACTTATTCCTACAAGATCTTAGTCATCTCTTATGTTTTAGTTGGAATCAGTTGCCCACTTGCAGCAAATGCCACAACTGACCCAAACTTGATTCCTTTTAATCTTCTTGTCATTGAGATATACTTTGCATAACTATTGTGCTATCTCTTCTGTCTTTTCAGTCCTTAATTTGTGAAAGAAGATAGGGTTCATAGTTGAACCAATTAAGTCATTTCTTGAGTGGTTTATTTTAAACCATAAAGTTACAATTGGGAAGTATGTAGCTTTAGCCTTTTGATAAGAATGTATTAAATATAGCATCACACATGAGTACCACAAATGAGGTCAGTAGACTGTAGCTATGCAGTGTCCCACATTCGGTGTAATGTTTTAGTGTCATTTAGTGTCTCTTAAGTTGCTGTTATCTCTTGATTGGTTGCTGAAATAGGAAGTATACTTTTTAAACATTTGAAACTATTCTACTTTTGCTAGTGCTACAAAATTTTTAAAGTCTAAGGGCAACATTAAATGCAACATTTGGTCTATTTTCCCTTCCTAGGAAGATTAGTAGTGTATAGTAAGATGTATTTATCGTTGTAGAATTCTCTTACCATCAAAACTAGAGTGAACTGAGTTTTTTCACCAAGGATTAAGTATTCTGGTGTGGATAGATGAATTGATGTTTTGAGTGCATTCAAAAATGGATTTCTTGTTAATGTCTAGAAAAGCCCCCATCACCTCAGGAAAATGAACGAATTCTTTGGAACTAGCCTGGTAAATATCTCCATTTATCATTGTTTTTCAGGTTATAATAGATGAGTATCACTTTTGCATTATATCTGGCCATCTTGGTATACATTTCACATTTTATAATCTAGGCTAGTTCTTCCAGAAGGTTGCTGCTATAGTGCTCCCTTCTCCAAGGTGTGTGAAGTTCCTGGTGGGAAAGTATAGCCGGCAATGATGCATCTTCAGTTGCTCTGCTCAGGGACCTGCTTGTTCCTGCCTTCCTCTCTTCCCTTCCATATCCTATCCTTAACATTTACACTGTGAACTTCCATTCCTTGCCTGACCCTGAGGGTTTCAAAGCTTGAGGGTGGCTAAGGGGAGTGGGGTGAGCGTTGATAGGAAAAAGGTTGTTCCTTGCTTTAAATTTTGTCACTGATTTATTGAGAATTTGTGTGAATTTTCTTAGACCTGGATGCTCTTTCATTTTAGTGCTTTGCCTCTTTGCTTTTTTAGAACTAGAAATACTGACAGGGAAATGGGTTGCAGCATTCTTGATTATACTCTAAAGGTGTTACCTACATTTTTTTTCAAATGGTGATGTGACTTGTGGAAGTTTTAACTTAAACTTTGTGTTAAGGGAAAACTTTTTCTTTTTAAAGGGAGGGAGATGGAGAACTGGAGTCCTGAAACATCCACAGTGAACATTCTGGTAGTGGATGTTCTGAATTACTGATATATGAAAATCTGAATGTGTTTGATTTGAATTCATTCTAGATTCTTTCATTGATTGACCCCTTCTACCACCTATGGAGTTTGTTCCATATACCTGAAGTACCTCCTTCTATGCACCATCTTCTATTGTAGTACACCAGTTGTTTTGTGTTTGCCTCTCTCACTGACTACATTTGTAAGCTCCTTGAGGGTAAGGACTGTAAATGTCTCCATTCTAGTAGACTGTGGTCTACTAGAGGACTGCTTTTTCTTTCCAGTACTTAAACACAGTGCTGTGGCATCCTTGTTACTTGGTTACTTGATCTTGGTTCTTTGTTCTTTAGCCAGGTTTTTCTAGTTAGCTGCATTGAACAGTTTTATCAGCTGTTACAGGTGAAATACAGTTTGGTATGAAAAAAAGAGAAGAGTTCCAGGTGTGTGTTTTAGTATGCAAAGCTTTTCTATTTTTATATTTACATATTGATGACTTGCTGTCTGAATTGCTTATTGTATTTGGAATTTAACTGCTATATGAACTCAGTAAGATTATTAAAACTAGAGATTTGAACACCAAACCACAGTGCATTCTGAAACCCAAACTAAAGATATTAGTGATGTTTTTTACCTTTTGACCAACTCAACCAGAAATTTTCTTTTTAATTTAGAAAGCACCTGGTAGAAATAACTGTTTTCTAAAATGATTAAAATGGAACATAAAAATAATTTCCCAATGATACGTCATTAGATTCAAAGCACCATGTGCCTGCTGGGCATTATAAGATTCACTTAGATTTAAATATATTTAATGCATTTTGCAAGTATTTTTCTTCTGACATCATAGGAAAGGAAACTTTATATCTGCTCTCATGTCGTTTTCTGGACATGCACCCAGTGATACTGATGGCCAAAAACGTTGCATGTAATTTTGAGGGATATCGTTGTTCCTCTATGTAGACAAGGAAAGATATTTGTAGAAATGATAAAGCATTTTACCATTCAGATTTATCACTGAACAATTTAGTCTGCTGGGCTTGATGTCTCTCTCTGCTGAATTTAACTACTGGGATAACGTCGCTATTGGACAGTTGTGTAAAAGTAGTGAATTACCTATTAGCTTGCTGGTAAAGATGGTGCTTTGACAGTTCAATTACGGTTTCATTAACAACTGTCTGCTGTATTTTATCTCAGTAAGGGTTCCAGTTTACCTGGTAATATGATCATGGGGTAGCTTGAGATACATTCATTGCAAATGATAGAATATTGTTCATGAGTTATCAAAGCATCATATATAATTTGATCTTCTTTATCAGATGTCAAGGCTTCCAAATGCCCATATGGTGATTTTCATAATGCAAAACCAAAACACAAAACAACTCACGGAGACCTTAGCCATTTGGTGAGGATATTATAAATAGTTTTTTATCTGTAGTTCATCTTTGCCAGAGGACGGTGAGTATGTTGTGCTTAAAGATCTGACAACTCTGGGACAAAGGGTATTACAGTATAAGGCTTCAGGATCTTGGTAGGTGTTTACTTTTTAGATTTGGAGGAAGTTTACCAGGTGAGAGAGGTTTGAAGACTGCTACACCCAGGCAGTTTTGGCATTGGCCACCTGAAATATCATAGGTTGAATTAATGGTACATATTTTATGTATATAGTACATAAAAATGTATCATATACATGTTTGTATGGACTTGGTAGGTGTTCTAGTCAGATCATTCACACTTTTTTAGAAAGTATTATGGATTTACATACTGGGAAGGAAATTAATTTTTTCTTCTCAGAATGTAAAAGTGAGTTTGGGTAAAGTTCCACTTTATAAAATTAGTGTTTTGTTTTTTTACAAATCTGATTAATTGAAAGATAAAGATCCTGGAGTTCATTTGGTCTGGTGCCTTTGTACTCCAAGTAAAGTTGGAGAACTTTTAATTTTATTCTGATACCTTCAGCAGGCTTTTATTTAAATCTTTCAAAACTTAAGCATCACTGTAATGATGCTTAGTTACTAGATGTGTGATCTTGATAAATTTTTAACCTTTTTATTCCTCATCTTTAAAATGAGGATAATAATAACACCTATCTCATAGGATTGGTGTGAAGATTAAATGAGGTAATCCTTTTAAACCAATGAGTACACAGTCTAGCACACAGTAAGCATGCAATACAGGTTAGCTGTTTTATTGTACTTATTGTTGGTAGAAAAATCAAATGGTTGATTAATGTGCATAGAAGTGGTTTCATATATGGTCAGATTTACTAGGTGAAATCAACATGCAGACTATTTTAGGAGGCATGACTTCAAATACCATAGAGTGTCCACTTAGTTGTGCTATATGCCAGGAAGATAAGGAAGGTTGAATTTAGCATCAGGAAGAAAGTATTATGTCCTATTGTCTCAATTAAAAAACAGACACATAAAAATGTATCATGTACATGTTTGTATGGACTTGATAGGTGTTCTAGTCAGATCATTTACACTGTTTTAGAAAGTATTATGGATTTACATACTGGGAAGGAAATTCATTTTTTCTTCTCAGAATGTAACAAATG
The DNA here is from genome assembly GCA_028627145.1 of Eidolon dupreanum. Lineage (NCBI taxonomy): Eukaryota > Metazoa > Chordata > Mammalia > Chiroptera > Pteropodidae > Eidolon > Eidolon dupreanum. Next base: position 76,285,249 of record CM053506.1, on the reverse strand, counting down.
AAGGACATCCTTATTGTCAAAGTTCAGCTTTACTGGAAATTCATTTTACTTGTGTTTGGATGAAAAAGTGTGAATTGTTAAGCAAGATCCCAGTGAGGTGGGGAAATTTGTGCAATTTAATGAAAAATTATTCAGTGTAAATTCTTGTGCATGGCAAAGATTGTCTAGCTTGCTCATCTTGTGAAAATTAGAGGCTTTTTTTTTTTCTGATTTGTTTCTCTGATCCTCTTATTCCTCAAATAGCAAACTACAATTTAGAAAAATTGGGAATGCTTTTGGGATACGTTTGGGGAAAATCCTGAAGTTAGTTGGATCAGAAACAGTAGTATAATAAAGTGTATTCTGTTATCAACTGTGTTTTACAGGTTAAGAATCTGTAGTATTGAGAAGTTTCTCTATTGGCCAAGATTAACAGCCACAGCTGGATTCTTTGGGGGGGGGTCTGCTTTGTGAAAAGAGCTTTGAAGAAACAGAGCCTGCACCATAAAAAAGGAAACGATTGCTCTTCTAGACATAACAAAGCATTCGTGTGAAACTAGAAATGTGGAAACCTATATTGTTAATTTTAACTACAAATGTACTTTTAGAAACTGCAGGTTCATGGTCATAAAGTAGAGAAAGCAAAGTGAGTTAGAGAATATAAGTAACGTAATCTAACTATACGGAGCTGGTTTCTTGATGATGGAAATTCCATAGCCTGTAACATTAGAGGTCATTTTGTGTTTAGATTCCTGACAAGAGTACTCAAATTATATTCAAAAACCAAAAGTAAACCACGACAGAACAGAAGAAACTTGTTTTATTCTTACAGATAAATTTTGCGTTATATTGTTGAATATCAGTTTTGAAGAAAAAAATACAAGTATTTTTATTAAAAAAAAATTCAGAAAGAATTGCCTTTTCAAACAAGCTAAAACAACAATATCCCTCAAAATTACATGCAACTTTTTTAGCCATCACTTAGTACCACTGGTGCATGTCTTGAAAAAGAAATTGGGCAGATAGAGTTCCCTTTCATATGCTATGCTAGAAGAATATTTGCAAAATGGATTAACTGAGTATGTTTGAATCTAAGTTTTGGGGTTTTATCCTTAAAACAGATGACTGTAGTAATGCTATTCATTGATATAAAAGGGCATAGCACTGTAGTAGAGTACTGGAATATTTCATTATCTTCACAACTTGGAGCGTTAGAGTTTTCAGTGACTTTCTATATTTTAAAATCAAGTGGCTGTTCTTGGTGGTTTTTATTAGAGTTGTTGATGTCTTAGCAGTTCAAGAATTTACTGTTTATGTACTGTATGTTTCCTTAATATGCTGGTTTGATATCTTTGATGGAAATTGTCAAAACCAGAGAAACTTCCATTTGCCATCCAGCCAAACAGAAGCCATTGGTTAGAAGCTCTTTCATTATAAAATTATATTTGAGTTTTACTTATAATTCCCTGTGCATCCATGATACTCCGGTGAATTATTTGTTGATTGGGTCATCTAATGTAGATCAACAGTGATTTCCTAACATAATATTGCTTGTCAGTTTGATCCTGTTGTTGCTTGGGGGTAACAGAGTGCCTGAGGCAACTGTTGTAATACCGTCAATAAGCATGTGACAAGTCATCATAGACCTAGTCTGTAGTTTTAAGGTACCTAGCCAAGAGACATTAGAAAAAATTCTGGCACTCTGGCATTATGAAAAGATGACTTCTAGGGAAACTATACTGAGCTTTAATGGTTAACTGCAAAGGTGCGAATAGAGGGAGTGTGTACAGGGATGTCTGCCATTGATCATGGTTGGTGCTCTTTACCTAAAACCAGTTTCACATCTGTGTTTGAATTAGTTTGGCTAATTGAATCATTTCTACTATCAGACAGTAGAAGGTTTTGACATTGTTGGAACTCACCAGTCAGTGTATTTTTATTGTCAACCTGCTGTGGACCAGCACGATCATAGACACTAATGAGTATATTTAATTCTATAAATAATTTTGCAAACCTCTATCAAGCTTCTGCTATTATCTGTACTGTTCTTGGTACCGGGATATAGAGATGTTTAAGTCATGATATTGTTCTGAAGGAGCACACAGCTAAGTAAACAGTATGAAAAATAATAACACATCCCTGTCCTCATGGAGTCTTGATGGAGAGGTAAAACTAAAATTTGAAACCAGTAAATAAAAACTTAAAGATATATTATTCTTATTTGTTCTTACAGTACTCATTTATTTCCTAAGCACAGTGCTGGATTATAGGGATTTAAAGGCGATTATGATCTATTGGGGAAGAGAGTTTTGTAAGTAGATAATTATAATTTATTGCCATAAATGTAGCAATAAAGATATTCCTTGGATATTATGGGGACACAGAAGAGAGATTTCTGTGGAAGGTATGGATGCTTCCTAGAAGAGTTAATACCTAAACTGAGTTTAAAGAATGGAGTCCACTAATGGAGAAGGGCATTCTAGGTGAATTCAGAGCCTATATGCAGGAAGCTGGAGTTGTTGAAATACAAGGTGACAGGAGGTAAGGGTGGGGATGCAAGCTAGAGCTAGATCCTAGAGAGGTTAGAGTGCCCTGCTGAAGAGTTGAGATGCCACTGGTACTTGGACCTGGAGATGGAGTCAGTTATAAGTGGGAAGGATGAATTACTCAATGTATGCTGAGAAGGCAGTCATTAATGACCATGAACGCATTCATCTAACTTAGGCTCAGAAGAACTTGACTGGGTGTGTTTATAGAGCAAACAGGAATAATGTTTTCTGTAGTGATGTTGTCTTGTCTGCCCTGAAGTATTTGGAGTATTTTCCTTTCTTTCCTGAAGCTTTGTTTACCTAAAGTAGCGGAAGGTGAAATTGGTACCTAATCCTTGCCATGTTTGCTTTCCTTCCCAGTTAGATCAGCTATCCCCCACTGATTTCTTTCCTCTCTTAGTGTTGTGGTTTTGTTATCTAGATAAAGTTATCAGTCTTGTTTTCAATTTAAGTAGTATAGAGCTCAGCAGTGTCAGGCAGAGAACTCCTTACAGGAGAATGGACAACACAGAAACTTTTGTTTATCCATTCCTTGACCTAAAATTCTTGCTCTGAGTTACAGAGAAAAGGTGAAGAGAGACACTTGAACAAATAGATAAAAAATTAGTCATTTGACCCAGATTGCAGCTATTTTTCTCTGCTTGGATAAAAACCATCCTCAATTTACATAAGCAGGTGATTTTTCTTACATGCTAATTTTCTTAATGTACCATGGCACAGAGCTGCAGATTTGCAAATGTGTAAGTAAATTGAAATAAACCAGGTGACTTTATTTCACTTTATTATCTTACCAGTACAGAAGTACCCAAAGGGTGTAATTATCGGGTGATTGTCTCATTGCACATCTAAGTTAACAGGCAGCCTGGTGCAGTTCTTCTTCCCTCCCCCTACTTCTCCACTTTCCTCTCTTTAATTTTTGAAAAGGAAACTATTGATTTCTATATTTACTTTGACAGGCTAGAAAATTAGCAATACAGATGTGGGGAAATTTGAGCTTTATTAAAAGTAATCCAGAAGCCATAAAAATTGGCAGGTAATGTGGGTACTGTGCAGATAAAAGCACGTATGCATGCTTGGTTTGAGTTTGAATTACCGAAGAATTAGGTGAGAACCTTCAACAATATTTAATTGGTTGGCTTCCTCTGCATTCCTTTTCCCAGGTTCTGCATGTTATAGTAATTAGGATTATTGTACAGTTAATTGGGTGTATCCTAAAGCCAGTGTTCAAAATAAATATTGATGCATATTCTTTTAAAAACTGAACAAATTAATTGCAACACAGTTTAAAATATCTTTTCACTGAAATAGAAAATTTGGAAAGGTACAACAGTTGGTTTTGGGGCTTTTTTTCCCAGAAAATTTGTGAGAACAAATAATGTCGATCAATAAAGTGCCTTCCTTTATTAAAACATTCCAATATTAAACTTAGTAATTAATCCTATTTAATTCCTCAGATATTATATTACTTACCTAGTTATATGTATGGAGATTAAATTATACTCCTTGTAACTTTGAAGTAATGACTTAGACATTAATCATAATTTTAAGCTAGCAAGTTAAAAGTTTGGCCAGTCTTTTTATCCTAGTACTTATGTATTTATTTTTAATTTGAAGAAAAATAGTTTAGAAGAACTTTGAGGACAAAAGCATTAAAGAATGACCTGAAGAGGACAAGATTTTAAGTACAAAGTACAGTATGGTTTAGTAGTTTAGAGCCTGTACTCTGATGACAGATTGCCTGCATTTAAACCTTGACTCGACTGCTTATTAGCTCCAGCAAATTATTTAACCCTGTGTGCCTTATGGTTGTCGTGTGTAAAATAGGGATAGTAATAGTATATCTCTCAGAGTTGTTGTGAGAATTAACTGAGTCAATATATATGGAAAGTATTAGAACTGTAAATGTTAGCCGTGATCATTATAATCTTTAGTATCAGTGAAACAAAATAGCACCTTGTTAAAGCTTACTAATTTTAAGGCAGATAACCAGCTTTTGTAACCAGCTGTCGACAGGTATCAGATATGTGATTATACCAGACTAGAGATTTTTTTCTGATTAACTCCAACTGTTTGAAAAATTCATTCAAATTCTAGAAAGCATTCCAAATGTAAAATTTCCTTAGGCACATGAAAGGAGGGTTTTTTCTTTAACTCCCTCGTTGCACTCCATTATCAAAGTAATAATATGTTTTAAATTTGAAAAATACAGAAAAGCTATAACCTATAACTCAGAGATAGCCACTAATAGCATTTGGTGTAATTTTTTTTCCAATTTTTTTTTTATCTGGAATGTATATGTTCGTAATATTAGAGTTGGGGATCATGATTACATTGTACATATGCAATTTAGTATCCTGTTTGTTTAACTTACATTACAAATGTAGATTTCAGCCCCCCTTTTTTTTTTTTTGAGCGGCGTATTTTTCATTCTCAAAAGGCTAGAACTCTGTCTGAAAGGAATTACAGAGTTGGAAGATACTTTAGAATGCATCTAGTATAACTGCCTCCTTTTGTAAATGGGAAAATTGAGACTCAGAGAAGCTAAGCGATTTGTTCAAGGTCACACAGCTGGTTAGAAGCTGAGCCAGAACCTTTTCTCTTTTGCTGCTTTACCAGTAATACCTGTCCAGCTTAATGCCCATTGAAACCAGAGGAAGTGTTCTTCTAAAAGCAAAACACAAAACAAAAACTCTATAATGAAACCAGGAACAATATATCTAAAAAATATAGAATATTGAGAATACTCTCTTGGTTGCTTTTTGTGTGCTAGTAACTCTAAGTTTTCTGGTAAAAATTTAATGTCACAAGGTACAAGGCTTTTGGTGGAAAACAACTCAGTCTTTTCATGGTACATATAATTGTGTTGTGTACCTGCTTTGAGGATATTATGCCCCTCTTTTATTTTTTGAAAAATCTTAAACCTCAGAAAATTTGAAATAATTGTACAATGATATACCCATAAACCATCCTTCTAAGGTTAACATTTTGTGACTTTTGCCTTTTCTACTTTGAGGCTATTTCTACAGAATTTGCTGAAATTGTGTTTTGATTAAATTTAGACTTAAAATTAGAAATTTATCATTGCATCAACTCATTGTTCCATGTAATAAGTTTGGTAAGCTCTCCAACTAAAGAAGGAACTGGAAGTTTTCAAGCTTGTGACTTTTGGAATGCTATTTATTCTCTTAATACTTAAAACAAAATTCAGTGTGAATCATATGTGTAAATTAAACATATACCAGTCAAAACTAGGCTTCAGGCAAAATGGAAATATTTCATTCTGCTTTTGTGGTATTTATCTCTCAGGTTGGGAGTTAAGGGACATTTTCAATATAACTTAAGATGTGGTTTCACAGTTTTGTGAAAGAAGACATGATTGAGGATATTACATTGTTGAAGCTAAATTTTAAGTTACTGTAGTTTTTTTTTAAAGTAAATTACCCTAATAACAGTCACATGAGCTGATGATGCTGTATTTGTGTCACCCAATTCACTGTAGTTTTTTTTTAAAGTAAATTACCCTAATAACAGTCACATGAGCTGATGATGCTGTATTTGTGTCACCCAATTCACTGCTCTGTATTTTTCAGTAGCAAATAATTCCATTGTTAAACTCATTTTCAGTAAATGAGCCATTGTTTCCCAAAGGGTAATGATTATTTCTATAAATAGCACAAATCCCTAAGAAATAGATTTCAAAGTCTAAAACATTAGTGTTTGGAAGTAGTTGAAATTGTCACTCTGTATATCAAGCCACAACTGTGTGTATAAAAAGGGCAGCTGCTGTGTTTGCTCCCTGGACTACACTGTGAGATATTATGCTTACTAGAAACTAGCTGACAGCAGATCTTTAAAAGTGAGTCTTTTGGTTCACTTGCAAAAAAGGGTTATTTGAGTCCACCTAGCTATTACATTACATAGTTTCATAACATAAACACCTAGGTTGAGGTAGCCGGAGTTCAAATCTAAATGCCTTGTGACAGGTAAGGAAATATATAGGCCACAGATATTGTTTACTTCAAGCAGTTGATATCAGTATCTGCATATAAATCACTGACTTACCTCAGCAGGAAAGACATTAAAATAGGGGACACTGGTGTTTAACTGGTGTAGATACTGAAGATTGAGTTACCAACACATATCAGCTTGTCTAAGTGAGCAAACTTTTTAAATAACTAGTTTTTATACTTTGATTTTTTTCCCTCTTAAAGTAGACACTCATTCTTAGAAGACATATCAAAATCAGTCTCTCTGTTTCTGTCTCTCTTTCCCTTTCAATGCTAATAAAAACAAGTGCTTATAACCACTTATGACACATTCTCTACCTACTGATCCGCTAAAAATGATGAGAGCTTCAAAGGCTGGAGCATGTCTCATTTCTGCCTCTGTAGCCTAATATACTCCTAAATGGAAACTTATTAACTGTTTGTTGTTGAATTGAAAGTCGCTAATACTAAGTGTACATGGTGGCGACTGTCAAAGAAGAGTACTATCACTGGGTCTTGCCATTATGTAGATCTCTACTTCCTCATGCAATGGAGGAATTTTTTATGAGGGAACATTTAGAATGATATTTAGATGACTCCACAGTAGTGTTTTGTTTTCTTGCATGTGGATTTTTTTTTTTAAGAGTAAAGCGCCCTAATCTAAAAATAATATACAGTAATCAGCTATTTCCCAAAATAGTCCTTTATTATGCTGCTGCTTCCATAATATACATTAAGTTAAGAATGCTGTTGAATTGTTTAGGAAAAATACATTCTCAGTGCAGTACTGTGATCTCATGTTAGAGAAAGAACTGTGTTGGAAGTCTCATCTCATATATCAAACCTACCAGAGCAATCTGTGAGGCTAGCACAGAAAACAATTCTGAGTTCCTTTTTCAGTTCTATAAACTTATGAATAAATGACAGATTAGTATGTGCTAGAGATTCTCTTTAAAATTAATAAGGAAAGAATGGCTTGTTTCAGTGGTTTGCTGGTGTATGTTTAACAACAACAGGGTCTCTGAAAAATAAAATAGCCCTAGTTTGTAGGGCTTTCCAATTTCTATGGTGTAAATATTCTTGTAAGGGCCAGTTTCAGGCTACCAACAGGAAGTCACTAAACACTGAATTGGAAAAAGAAACACAGTAGCACACAATTATATTTTCACCATTTAGATAAGGTACATGTTAAATAACCCTAAGAGCATAAATTTTAATCAAATAATTAGGAAGTAATGATTTAGAGTATTTATGACCTTTGTTATAAATATATTTTATTTAGTTGTAAGTTTATATCATTTAATTTTTAATAATGGCTTTGTTTCAGTCTGTTTGCAAAATTCCAGAAAATATAACTGTCTCTTTGGAGCCAGTATAAATCAGCTCCAACACACAACGGTTTATTTTGTGTCTTTGTTGGGATATTTAGCTGTTGGTGGAGAGGGATGAAGTTAGATCCCTGTTCATCATATACAAAAATAAACTCCAAGTGGATTAGAGATTTAAATGTAAAAAACAAAGCAAAAAGTAAGAAGAAAATATAGACAACTATTTTTATCATCTTAGAGAGAAAGAGCGTATTACCTTCAGAGCAAGAAAAGAACATCAGTTGTGTGGTAATTTAAGATATGTGTTTGGTAAAATATACCATTAAAAACTCTAAAAGAAAATACAAAAAAAACTCATGGAAAATAACATCTTTAATATTTAAAGAACTCTTAAAATCAAGAAATAAAGATAAACTAACTGAAAATTAAACAAAGCTCAAAATGAGCTGTTTGTAGAAATAAAATTTGTTTAAAAACATTAAGATTCTCACTTCATTCATAAAGAAATGCAAATATAAAAGACCACTTTTAACCTGCTAGATTAACATTTTAAAAGAAGTGATAATTCTCCCAATTATTACAGATGTAGTGAAATACTCTCAAACTTTTGATGAGAGTGTTGATGGATAGAGACTTTCTAGGAAAGCAGTTTCTTAAAATTAAATGCACACACCCTTTGACTGAAGAAATCAGTGAGCTTAGATGCAGAGATATATTTATAAGGATGTTCATTCACTGTTAATTATAATCCGCCTATATTGAAAGCAGCCTACATGTCTATGAACAGTGGAGTGGTTATCTTTGAAAGATGCTCACAATTTATTAAGTAAAAATCACTGTCAAAGATTGTCCCCTTAAAATATGAAAAAAATTACTCATATGCTCCAGAAAAGTCTGGAAGGTTGTCTACCAGTAATGGTTATTTGAGTGAGGTAAGAGTATAGCAGATATTTATTTGAGATTTTATAATAATTTCTACTTTAAAGAAACCCTAAGAGTTTCTTTATTGTAAAGAATAACCCTAAAGAGGTACATGATGGTGTTCCTATTTTTAGAAGAGGGAACTGTATAGGTCAGAGAGGTCTAAGTAACTTCCCTGAGGCTTCCTAGCTAAGTGACAGAATAGGGCTTCTACCCAGGCCTGTGCTCTTTAAACAAATGAACAAACATAATATTTATTATTCTTTGTAACCTCCATCACATATCTTTTATATATATAGTGAAGGTAAAAAGAATAATAAAAAGAGTATCCATGAGCTGACAACCCAGCCAAAGAAATAGAACATAAAACCAGCACTGTTGAAGCTGCTTTTAAACACCTCCCCACCCCATCTCTCTACCTACTTCCTCATCAAGAGAAAGCCACTATACTGAATTTTATATTATTGTCTGCTTTTTAAAAAAAAATGGCCTTGAGATATAATTCACATGTTATACAATTTGCCCATTCAGAGTGTACAATTCAGTGGGATATAATATATTCACAGAGTAAATTTTTATTTTAATTTTAGAGCATTTTCATCACCACCAAAAGAAACCTCATACCCATTAGCAAACCATTCCCCATTCCCCCTGCCACTGGTAACTATTAATTTAATTTTTCTGTCTCTATAAATTTGCCTATTCTGGACATTTCATGTAAATAGAATCATACAATATGTGGTCTTTTTTGACTGACTTCTTTAACTCGGCATGTTTTCAAGGTTCATTCATGTTGTAGCGTATATCAGTACTTCATCTCTTTTTATGCCTGAATAATGTTCCATTGTATGGATATACCACATTTTGTTTATTCATTCATCAGTTGTTAGATGTTAGAATTGTTTTCATTTTTTGGCTATTTTTAATAATACTACTTAGGAATATGTATGTATAAGTTTTATATGAACATATGTTTTTATTTCTCTTGGGTATATACCTAGGAGTGGAATTGCTGGGTCATCTAGCATCTGATAATTTTAACTTTTTGAGAAACTACAAAACTGATTTCCACAGTGACGGAGTCATTTTACATTCTCATCAACAATATAAGAGGGTTCCAACTTCTCCACATTCTCGTCAATACTTATGATTTGTCTTCTTAATTATAGGTATACTAGTAGGTGAGAAATGATACCTCATTATGGTTTCAATTTGAGTTTCCCGAATGACTAATGTTGTTAGCATGTTTTCATGTACTTATTGGCAATTTATATATCTTCTTTGGAGAAGTGTCTATTCAAGTTTTTTGCTCGTTTTTAAATTGGGTTGCCTTTTTGTTGTTGAGTTGTTAAGTTCTTTATGTATTCTAGCTACCATTCCCTCATCAGATATATGATTTGCAAATAGTGAGTCTCCCATTCTCTGGCTTGTTTTTTCACTTTCTTGATGGTGTCCTTTGAAGCATAAAAGTTTAATTTCTGTGAAGTTCAGTTTATTTGTTTTTTTATTGCTTGCGCTTTTAGTATTACATCTAAAAAGGTTTTGTCTAACTCAGAATTATGAAGATTTATACATATATTTTCTTCTAAGAGTTTTATAATTTTAGCTCTTACGTTTAGGTTTAGGATCTGTTTTGACTTAATTTTTGTATGGTATGAGATAGGAGTTCAACTTCATTCTTTGCTTGTGGATATTCGGTTGTCCCATCACAATTTGTTGAAAAGACTACTATTATTTCTCAGTCGAATGGCCTTGGCACCCTTGTTGAAAATCAGTTGATCATAAATGTAAGAGTTTATTTCTGGATTCTCAGTTCTGTTCCATTGATTTTATATATCTCTCCTTACCACACTGTTGATTACCATAACTTTGTATAAGTTGTCAAACAGGAAAATGTGGGTCTTCCTGTTTCATTCTTTTTAAAGATTGTCCTGGCTATTCTGGGTTTAAAGTTTCATATGAATTTTAGGATCAGCTTGCCAATTTCTGAAGAAGAAAAAAAAAACCCCTGAAGGGATTTTGAGAGGGATTGCATTGAATCTGTAAATCAATGTGGGGAGTAGTGTCATCTGAACAGCACTGTCTTTCAGTCCATGAGAATAGGATGTTTTTCCATTTATTTTGACCTTTAATTTCTTTTAAAAATTTTGTAGTCTCAGAGTATATTTTACACTTTTTAAGTTTATTCCTAAGTATTTTATTGTTTTTAATGATATTGTAATTGGAATTGGTTTCTTAATTTCATTTTTGGATCGCTCATTGCTTGTGTATACAGTCAATTTTTGTATATTGATCTTGCCCTTCAACCTGGTTGAACTCGTTTTATTCGTTCTAATAGTTTTTTTGGAACTTTCCACATACAAGACATGCCATCTGCAGATAGATAGTTTTACTTTTCCTTTTCAATCTGGCTGCCTTTTATTTCATTTCTCTCCCTAATTTCTGGGGCAAGAGCAGACATCCTTGTTTGTTCCTGACCTTAAGGAAAAGGCAGGCAGTCTTTTTCTATTAAGTGTGTTTTTGTTGTCTGTGGCCTTTTGCAGATACCCTGTTTCAGATTGAGAAAGTTCTCTTTATTCCTAGTTTGTTGAATGTTTTTATTGTGAAAAGACATTGAACATTGATTGATTTTTTTTTGATATTGAACCAACCTTGCATTCTTGGGATATAGTCCACTTAATCATGGTGTATAACCAGCTTTATTTTATTTTATTTTCTCTTATTTTTGTTTTTGTTTTAAATAGACTTTTCTTTTTTTTAGAGCAATTTCAGGTTAACAGCAAAACTGAGCAGAAAGTACAGAGTTCCCATAAACCCACAAATCCCACACATGCACAAATTCTCCCACTATGAATATTCTGAACCAGAGTAATACATTTGTTACAATGATGAACCTACATGACACATCATTATCACCCAAAGTACATAGTTTCCATTAGGGTTTACTCTTGGTGGTATATATTCTTTGAGTTTTGACAAATGGATAATGGCATGCATTCACCACTGTAGTATTATCAGAATAGTTTCACTGCCTTAAAAATCTTCTGTGCTTTATGCATTCATTTATCCTTCCCTCCAATCCTGGGCAACCACTGATCTTTTTACTACCTCCATAGTTTTTCTTTTTCAAGTCATATAGTTAGAATTATACAGTATGTAGCCTTTTTGATTGATTTATTTCACTTAATTTCACTTAGTAATATATTTTTAAGGTTCTTCCAAGTCTACTCTTGGCTTGATAGTTCATTTCTTTTTAGTGCCGAATAATATTTCATTGTCTGGATGTACCACAGTGTATCCATTTACTTGACATCTTGATTGTTTCCAGGTTTGACAATTATTAGTAAAGCTACTGTAAACTTCTCTGTGCAGGTGGACTTAAATTCTCAGCTCCTTTGGGTCAATACCAAGGAGCACGATTGCTGGATTGCAAATTAAGAAGAGTATGTTTATTTTTATAAGAAATTGCCTATCTCTCTTCTCAAGTGGCTGGATCACTTTGTATTCTCATCAACAGTGAGTGAGAGTTCTTGTTGCTCCACATCCTCGCCAGCAGTTGGTGGTGTTGGTGTTCTGGATTTTGGCCATTATAAGCAGTATGTAGTAGTATCTTATATTTGCATTTCTTTAATGATATATGATGTTGAGCATTTTTTCATATACTTATTTCCCATCTCGATATCTTCTTGGTGAGATATCTGTTAAGGTTGTTGGCCCATATTTTAATTGGGTAGCTTTTGTTTTCTTATTGAGTTCACAGAGTTCTTTGTATATTTTGGATAACATTCCTTTATTAGATACAGTTTTTGAAAATATTTTCTCCCAGTCTGTGATTTGGCTTCTCATTCACTTGATGCTTTATTTTTAGAAGTTCGAGGTACAATTTACATACTATAAAATTCTCCCATTTAAAGTGCACAGTTCATTGAGTTTTAGAAAATTTATACAATTGTACAACAATCACCATCATCCAGTTTTAGAACAGTTCAATCATACCTCCAAATTCCCTAAACAATATATTGTTTGGTTTTGCTTATTCGGGGGCATTACACAAATGGTAAAGTACTTTAAATAGATGTTAAAGTACTTTGAGTGCCTAGAGAGGTGTAAATAGACAGTGCAGTAACTTAATAAATTTTGGTTCCTTTCTCTAATTAACAGATATGTTAAAAAATTAAGATGATTTTGTTTTATTCTTTGTCAACATTTTAATGAATCTTTGAGGGAATAGATGAATAAAAGTTTATACAGAATCTGTATACTTTGAGCATGATTGCCCCATTTATTCAAGCTCCTCAAACCAGAGGAAATACTGAGCTAGGTTAAATATAAAAATGGTTCATCGAGGCATTCTTTTTAAATTTCCCTCTAACTAGCTTTTTATGGTGTCCATTATAATTTCAAAGATATTTGACAAAAACGAATTGTATTTCTCTTAAACTGTAATGATTATGTTGTTGTTGTTAACCTAGTTTTGGAGAATTTTGTAATAGGGAATAACCCCTGAATTTCTATACCAAGCACCAGCTAACGTTTAAAAGCTGCATCTTCATGTAACTAATTCTTAGCAACATGCTATGGGAACATGATCTATAAGAGATAGTAATAGGAACAGTGATTCAAGTTTTTGAGATTTGAAGGTTGAAGTACTACATTTTCCAGTTTCAGTGTTTTCCCATTCTGTAATTCTATGAATATTTTTTAAAGGAGCCCATAATCTTATAGTTAGAAGAAAATTGAAAAAAAAAGGCATTATTTATAAAAAATGATTTTGAACAATCCCAGGGATGATTTTTCTGTTGCCTTATGATTTAACAGTGCTAGTGATGAAAGTAGCACCAACTAATTTGTGTGATATTTCAATATCACTTAAGTTCTACTTGAATTTAGAGTTATATAAATTATCACATGGTTTGTGGGGTCTGTATACTTCATGGAAGTGTCAAAGGAGAGTTCATTCTTCCGTAAAACTAGAAATACAGCTTATTTCCTTAGCAGCTTTAATTTGTGTTTATAGAGGTAGAAGAGACACAAAGATCATTTCATCTAGTACTCTCAGTTAATGCTCTAGTAAATAATGATTCCTCCTTTCAGTTTTGTTATATACAGAGGATATATTGGATTTCTTAAATTATTATAAAATTAACTTTGTAGAAAATGATGCCATATAATTTAGTGGGGAAGATTTTAGAGGTGATGCCTATTGAAATTCATAAATAAGAATAGGCCATTAAATAGGGAGTAGGGGAGAAAGAGAGAATAAGAGGATGAGAGAGAATGGGAGGAATTATCGATGGGGTAGGCCATTAGCATTTTTTTCTTAGAATCCTAAAGTGGTGATGCCATAGTCTTTATTTAGTGGCTTAATTCTGAGTGTTATTGCCCTCTTACCCTCCTGGTCAGTAAGTTTTGTATTTAATATTACTTTTCTGTCCATTTCCTTTCATTTAGTTATCTTTTACTGAATGTAAATACTGTTATTAAGCTTCCTGTAACATTTACAAAGTCTCTGAGGAGTCTCAAAGTGAATTTATAGATTAAAAAGAAATCCTTATTAAAATCAAACCTTGGAATCGTACAATGTTTTAGGTAAATATTTTGAAATTTACTAAAATGTACTGTGCTGTCTTTGTAAATTGATGAAAAGTTGAATATTAAAACCATGTGTGTGGTATAATTAACACAGTAAACTATGGGATAAATACTTTTGGCAAAAAATATTAAATTATGACAGATTGACAACTGTTTTACCTTTAAGACAATAATCATGTTACTCCTATTTTTCTGTTATATTGTCAGTTTGGTAACACAACTGGAATAATTTATCCACCAATAAACATCATGAGTGAAGAATATTAATGTAAGATGATGTCATGTTCAATTATAAAGCCTCCAAGAAGAAAAATAATTGAAAATTGAAGATGATTTATATATCTATAATATTTTTTTCTTCAGTCTACTCATTTTCTCATTTTATTTCTCAAAAACAAATCATTTAAAAAGTATTTGCTAAAATGCTCTCCTGAAAGGGCAGATAATTTTATTATCTGAAAGTCATTTTATGTTTTGTCTATATTTAGATATATAAAGGAAGTTTCTAATTCCTTTCTCCAAAGATAATGTTTATAGAGGTAAACTTGTAGAAGATTTATCCCCTCACCCTCATAAAAGCTCAGTTAGTAATATGGAACATGTCATGCACCACTCTTTCTTCTGGAGCTTTTATGACAAATAGATTAGCAGAAAGGAATCATGACAAAATGAGAAACCTGGAGCAGTACATTTGGAAGCTAATAAATAATTAAAATGAATGGAATGAGAAAAGAGTGTTTATTTACCTGTTGAAAAACTGCAAGTCTGAGAAAAGTTAAAGCAAAATAATGTTTTAGGAAAACCATACCAAAATATTGGGTCTGTTCTTTTAAATAGTTTAAATAGCTGTAATTTCAAGTAAGTAGTTGGAAGAATGTCCAGATCACAAAGTCAGAATAATTTTTTGAACCTAAATATAGGACTCTGCAACATTTTTATTGATAACTTGGACAGTAACATAGAAGGCTTATCAAATTTCAAAATCAGTAGAAGGTAGGAAAGATGGCTAACATAGTAGATGACAGGTATTTAGAGAGAGTTCTATGAGAATCATGGGCAGAAATTGACAAGTGGAAATTTAGTCGCAGTAAATGTAAAGGTCTGAATTTCGAATCATCTTAAAGTTAGCAAATATTTTTATTGAAGACGTGTACTAAGAATTGAGAACTGAGGATACACTGAGAACAAAATTAATATGATGTTAAGTAGGGACGACAGACAATAAATCTCTTCATATAATTTACCTAGATTCACATTGTGCTACTTATTGTCTGTGTGACTTAAGGCAAGTTGCTTTAGCTCTTTATGCCTCAGTTTCTTTTATAATAGGGATTATAATGGTACTTGTCTCAGGTTCTTATGAGAATTAAATGAAATATAATACATGTAAAATGCTTTGTATAGTGCCTTGCCCATAGCAAACATTCAATAAATATTAGCTGTTTTTATTGTTATCTTTTAGCACTTACCAACTTTGTTTTATGAAGGAAAACTGTGATTATGGTACCTAGTCTAATTTGTGAGGCCAAGAAGGCTTCCCTGACACATTCCTACCTTGAAGAAACTTATACTTGAATCTTTCTAAACATATTACATATTACAGTTAAGATATACATACAAGTAGGCACAGGATGCTTACTGTGGGAAGACATAGGTAGGATACCCAGGTCCTCAATTTGTACTATTTCAAGGGGACACTTCTTAAATTATTATATTGTGAATGGTGGCCCCTGTAGTTATACAATGCATTTTTTTTGTAGTAGTAGTAGTCCAAATTAGGTGAATGACATGTGAAGTTAAATTTTGATTGTGAAAAGTCAAAGGATGAATGGGAAGGACAGCTCAGACAGAAGAAATTTCCTCTGCAGAGTCATAGGGACATGAGAGACCATGGTATGATTGGGGACCTGGAATTAGTTCATTATGACTAGAGTGAAAGATGAGATGGATGGGAGTGATTGTTAAGAGATGAGAATAAGGACCTTGTTTGCTATTTTAATGCCTTCAGATTTTATCTGAATCTAGGAAGCTATTAAATGAGTTAAACAGACAGTTAAAATGATCAGATTTATTTTTATATGGTGCTCAGGCAGTACTAGAGAAAATGGTTTGCAGTAGGAACAGCTGGAAGAAGGCAACTGTAGTAGTTTAGGTCAATGCTACTTCTAGTGTGAACCATAAACTTTATTATAGGCCGGCAGTGATGAAGAAAGTATCTTTTCTCTTACTTGAGGCTTCATCCCTAGATATTTAAAAAATTTTATGGTTTATAACCTTTGCTGGGCTTTCAGTTGTTCTCCAGCATGTCTTACACTTGTTTCAAGTCAATTTTTTCTTCTACTACCCACAACAGCTATTTCAAACCTCTGTCACTCTCCTCAAGTTCCTACTCCACCTCTTCCTCACTTTCCACAGATGACTTCATCCTCTATTTCAAAGAAAATAAAGCCAAAGGATGCAGGAACTGGATAACTTCCTGTTCCACCCACAGACAAATATGTGTCAACATTGTGTGGTTTTCTTCCACTTTTCTGTCTGGATCCTGTTCTCTTCCAGTTTATCTAGGGGCTTTGTTCCATCTATTATCTTCTCTTAGGTTTTTAACCTCTGCCTCTCTTCAGTAGCTTTCCCCAAAGCCTAGAAACTTTCTCAAGCTCACCTCTAAATTGTCTTTATCATCCCCTAGATTACCAACCTAGGTTCTCTCCCTTCGCAACTAAGCTCCTTGAAAGATTAGTCTTCAATTGTTTCTACTCTTTCACTCTTCATTTACTCCTAATCCACTGTATGCTGCTTTCTTAGACATATCATACAGCTCAAGCTACTCTGATAAATATGTGATCAGTGACCTCTTATTAATTAGTAACCAGGAGCCAAATCCAATGGGCACATTTTCTTCAGTCCTTATTACATATATTGCAGGTATCAATAGTCTTCCTTTTTTCTGTTGGATAGTATTCCATTGTATTTTATATATCACAGCTTTCTTATCCATTCACCTGTTGATGGACATTTGGGCTTCCAGTTTTTGGCTATTACAAATAAAATTGCCATGAATGTTTGTATGCAAATCTTTGTATGGACATATGCTTTAATTTCTCTTGAGTAAATTACCTAGGAGTAAATACTGAGTCAAATGATAAGTATATGTTTAACTTTATAAGAAACTGCCAAACAGTTTTCCAAAATGAATGCAATTTTGCATTCCCATCAACAAAGTATGACAGGTCCATTTGGTCCAAATGCTCCCTTACCCACTTCCTACCCCTGAGTTTTAGCTATTAGAATAGGTTTATAGTGCTATCTCATTGTGGTTTTGCATTACCCTAATGGCTAATGATATTGAGCATCTATCTTTTCATGTACTTATTTTGCCATCTCTTTATCATTTTTTGGTAGAGTATCTGTTCAAGCCATTGCCCATTTTTAAATTGGATTGTTTTCCTTAATACTGGGTTTTGAGCAGTCTTTAGATATTCTGGATATACTTCCTCTTTCAGTTTTGTGATTTGCAAATATTTTTCCCAGTCTGCAGTTCTTTTTTAAAGTTCTCACAACAGTATCTTTTGCAGTTCAAACATTTTAATTTTGATGAAGTACAGTTGATCAAATTTGTTTTTCTTTTATGGATCATGCTTTGGGTGTCATGTTTAGAAACTCTGTGCCTGACAAGTCATGAAGCTTTCTCCTGTGTTTTCTTCTAAAAGTTGTTTAGTTTTATGGTTTATGTTGTGATCTGTATCCCGTCTTTGAGTTAATTTTTGTATGAGTTACAATGTTTAGGCTGAGTTTCCTTTTCTTACATATGGATGTCTAGTTCTAACAATTGTGATATTTAAATATTATATACCTTATATGATTAAATATGTAATTAAACATATTTTTATATGCATTGTCTTTCCATTGATAAATATATTGTCAATATCTCTCACTCTGGTGAATTTGTATTTTTCTCAATTTTTGCTTTTATATATTTTGAAGTACTTATTACATTCAAGTTTAAAATTTATTTCCTATTACATTGAGCCTTCTAAATATGTACTCTTATATATAAAAACTCTTTTCCAGCAAAGTTTATGCATTACTCTTTTTGTAATGCATCTGCCACTTTCTCTTTTTCTAAATCTTTTAATTACAGTCACAGTTTACTTGCAACAGAATATACAGCTCTTAAATGTGAAGTTTGATGAGTTTTGACAATAGTAAAGTACCACCCTAATCAAGATACAGAACATTTCATCACCCCAGTAAATTCTACCATGCAGTCTCCTCCTGCTACCTTAGGCAAACACTTTTTTTTGTTTCTATCATTTTGATTAATTTTACTCAAATTTCATATAGCTAGAATCATACAATATATACTCTTTTGTGCCAGTCTTCTTTTATGTTACATGTTTTTGTTGTTCATCTATGTTGCTTTTTCCTTTGTTTTTTTTTTCCTAGAAATTTTATAGTTTTTGTTTTTATGTTTAGGTTATTTATATCTCAAATTAATTTTTGTATATAGAGTAAGATAAAGGTTTGAAGGGATTTTTTTGTTATTTTGTTTTTAATACTGATCACCCGTTCTTATAACACCTTTTGTTGAAAAGACTTTCCTTTTTTTATTGAACTATTGCCTTATTCAGCTATGGAAAATGAATTGATTGTGTAAATATAGTCTAATCTGGACTTTTATTCTGTTTCATTAGCCTTTTGTATGTTAATGCCATACTGTCTTCATCATTGTAGTCTTAGAGCAGGATTTCTCAGCCTCAGCACTATTGACATTTTGGGCCTGATACTTCTTTGTTGTGGGAGGCTATCCTATGTATTACAGGATGTTTAGTGACATCCCCCAATTGTTGCAACTAAAAATGTCTCCAGACAGTGATAAATAGGCAAGGGACAATACTGGATGCTCATGAGTATGTCATACACTGCTGGTGGGGATGCAAAATTGCAATCACTTTGGAAAACAGTTTGGCAGTTTCTTATAAAGTTAGGCATATACTTATCATCTGACTCAGCATTGTCCCCTTAGGGGATAAAAGCACCCTCAGTTGAGAACAACTCTTGAAATCAGTGAAAGTCCTCCAACTTTCATGATCTTATTTGAGATTATTTTGGCTATTTTAGAACCTTTGCATTTCTATGTCATTATAGAATTGACTTGTTAATTTCTGTTTAAAAATCTGTTGGAATTTTGATTAGGATGATGTTAAATATATAAAGTAGAAGAGAAATGACTTCATAACAAAATTGAGTCTTCCATTCAATGAACATGGTATATCTCCACTTATTTTTGTCTTTAGTTTTGGCAGTGTTTTGGAGTTTTCATTATAGTGGTCTTGCACACATTTTGTTAAATATACTCCTAAGTATTTAATATTTTTAAATGCTAGTGGAAATGCTATTTTTATTTTTAATTTCACTGTCTAATACATTGACTCATTATAAGCCTCCCTTGTTAATTTCTATACCCTAACTGGAAATAGTTAACTCGCTACCAGTATTCTTTGTTTAGTGCTTTGGTATCTCTTTCATCTTCTCTTTTATTATCTTTTTACTGTCAGTATTTTACTGTCCTTGTATTTTATGTGTCTCTGGTAAACAACATATACTTAAATTTTTTATCTAGTCTGACAGTCCTTTTAGCGAAGTGCTTAATCCATATACATCAGTCTTGAGTACTGCTCTTGTTGAATTCATTTCTACCATCATATATTTTCCCTATGTCTTGCTTTACATGTTTCTTCTCTTTACTTGTTTTTGAATCACTTGAGATTTCCCATCCCCTTACTCTAATTTATAAGTTTGCTACCTGATTTTGGTTCTTTCAGTTGCCTTAGAAATTTTAACATTCATATTTAAAGTCCATAGGTAATACATATTGTCTGTTTTCAAATTTCCCTGGTCAGTTTTAATAGTCTTCTATTCCTACATCATACTTTTCCATTTTATTTCTTCAAGCATTTTAAAAATACTTATTTCATACTGTGCATCTGATCATTCTACTATCTGCAATCTTTGTTAGTCTAATTCTATAGTTTACTAGTCATTGGCCCTTATAAGTACTTGTTCATTGTGATTTTCTAAAATTCTGTGAGCTAATGGTCTTTGGAACTTTATTTGCTATAATTTTTTGAGGCTAGGAATCAGATATTTTTTTCAGACGTAATTTGAGTGTCTAAGGGTACTACCTACTTTTAAGTAAATTTTTACCTTAGTTTTTCAGGCCTCACAACTAGTTTGAATTCTAGCCCCACAGGGGTACAGACTTAAGTATGGTTAAGAATTCACAGTGGAGACATGTTTCTGTTTAACTGTTCTACCATGAACCAAAGCCAATAAAGACCCCCTGTTATCTCCCTCTGCAGATTAATTTTTTCCTATTTCATTCACTAAGGAAGCAGCCTTTTGGGGAGTCTCGGCATATTTATACAGGTGTTGTTAATCCAACCTGTATCCATGGTAGGGCCAGAGGTAGCCTCCTGTCATCTCAGCAGGTAGTCCATTAAAACCTAAGACTTTTGTCCTCCAAATATTGGCCAGTAACTCCAGGGAAAACTGGCTATAGTGTTCCTCATTCTTGTGAATTTATGCTTCTGGTTTCTGCCCTCAGGAATTCGTTTGTTTCTCCTTCAAGGTTAGTTCTAGAACCTTGGTCCTGCAACTAAGACCAAAACTCTTCCCAATACTGGTTTCCTCCCAGAGCATCTAAGGCCCCTGCAGTTCCCAGAGAGGTGCAGAATTGAATATACAGACTATACAGTATTGAAGGCTTTTTCTTGATTGTATTATTGGAGAAGTAAAGGAATTTACTCATTGAAACACATTTTACCAGCATTTTTAGGTACATTTTTCAGCCTAATTTCCTCTTACTCTATATGCAATGTATCTTTGGGAATTACCTCTAGTTGTTTATGAAGTGTGACAAGGTAGAGATTAAGGGGAAAAATATAGTCCACATTCAATCCTGTCTCCAAGTTTGAAATGTTCTTCCTCCCACTTCTATTGTTAAAGCATCCTACTCTTCACTCACTTCAGTCTGGTCTGTCTTCTCCCCTTCTGACTCAACTCTCACTCTCATATGTACCCCAGATGGAATGAATTAATCTCTTTGTTTCCTTACTGCTATCTGTCTGTCTGTCAGTCTAATCAGTCTTGAAGGGAAGATATCCCTGTAGACACAAAGCTAGAGACCGGACTTTATTTATTTCTAAGTCCCTAACATGTAATAGGCATTCATTAAAGTTTATTGAAGTTAATGTTAAAAAATCTTTATAACAAATCATGAAATTTTAAGATTTTAGCCAGGATTGTTATAATTTATTTACTGTTTATTTTTAGAAAATAACTTTTAAAGAAGTTAAACTCTATTCCACAGTCTAAGATAAAAATAATTTTAGTATCTGGTAAATTGGGCTGGTCATATTTAAGAAGAGATTAAAGTACAATTAAAATATTATCAGTCTTTCCATCTTCAGAGTGGCTGGGTGATACAATTTTGGAACAACTGGAGATTTAGATCCCAATTTTAAATTCTAGTTTACTTTAAAATTATGATATACATAGAATTTTCTGGAAGCAGAATTTTGTGTTTGCAACATCAAAGGGGATTTTTACCTCTGGGGCACTATTTTTTTTTAAAGGAAGTTTCCTAAATGACCTCAATTACTTGGGCGGTGGGTAGCGGGGATGGTATTGTTTCTTGTGGCCCAAATTTAAGTCTCTTTATGGTGAATATAATAGTCATTTTGTGGCTTATATACTTGTCCTGCAAAAAAAAAAAAAAAAGTGGGTGTGCCTTGGAGAAGCTGAGATTATAAACATGTATTTCTTATGCCTAGCATTCTTTCTCATATTTGAATATGTACAAATGAGGAAAAGAAATAAGTAGTATGACTACCTAGTAGAGAACAGGGACAGGTTGGTGAGAAGACCAACTAGAGCAGAGGTTGGGGTGATTTAACAATAGAGAAGGCATGGGGTCAGAGAAGAAGGCAAGAGGAGGTGCCAATACCAGAGGTTGTCAAGTGGACAACCACCTGGTTAATGTTGCTCAAAGGAGCATGTTTCACATGTAAACGTTTTTCTGATATCCATTTTTCATTTTATTATCTCCATAATCATAGTATTTCTTACAGTCAGTCATATCCCATAGCTTAATAAACAATGTGTGTGTGTGTGTGTGTGTTTCCTTTTTGGTGGTACAAAAATAATAGCATATTTACCATTGGTTTCATCTTACAGTTAATGAAACATGGTATAACTTTACATTGCTCATAAGGAGTGTTGGCTGTATTAGCCTGTTGGTTTACATTATGTGATCTGGCAGAAAATCAATTTTTAAAACATTCAGAAGCAAACTGTCAGCATGAAGCTGATCCAGACAACTGACTCTTGATGTTATTCCAGTAGAAACCTCCTTTCTCTAAGGTGATTTAGGTAAAACTAGCAAGTACTTTTGTTAAAGGTTCACTACTGAATAGGCTGTGTTTGTAATGGCAAGAAACTTAATCAAATGTAAGTAATCATTGGAAGGAAATGAAAATAACCTTTCCCCATCCATGTGAGTTGAGGTACTAGTTCCCTGCAACAACTAGTATGATTCATTAGGCAAGAACAACTTGTATGGCAACCTTTTAGCATTGCTTAGGCAACATCTCTATACATTTTATGCCTCAAGTTTATCTTGTTTTATATTCTAGAATCTTTTCAGAATTTTGTCATAACTATTGAGCCCACAGACTCATTTGTCTTATTTGTTGAAATTGGTCATTTGAGTGAAAGTGTCTCAACTTAAAAACTATTCTTAGTTTTCCACTTTGGCTACTTGTTATAAAGCTCATAGCCAAATGTGCAGCCTCCTTGGTTAAGGAATATGGAATATTTTAGCTTATACTTTGCATATGGACCACCCACCTTTTAGCACCCTCACACACACCCTTCATTTTATAACTTTACTACCCATTTTTTCTCCTTCCCTAGACTCTTTATTTCCTTTTTCTCTTTTTAAAAATCTTACACTATATGTTTCTTTCTTAGCTATCTCCCATTTGTTTTGGAATGTGGGATATAAATAAGGCTAAAAACATCAACAAACAAAATCTATCTTTTAAAAATGTTTTCCCATGTAGTAAAAACAGCAAATTGAAACAGAAGAAGTGGAAAGCCCATTTTTGTTTTCCTTTCTTCATATGTGTTTTAAATTAGGAGAGTTGTTTTGAGAAAAGGAGAATTTTGTTTTGCTGACATTGAGGATGACTCTAGTATGTGGGGACTAAAAAGGATTGTGAGCTCTTTCAAGTTATTTCTAATTTAGAGACTAGATTTTTAAAGAAAATGATAATGATAATTAAAAATTCGAATGATTTTTAAACCGATTACTGTTTGATTAGCTGAAATAATGTGAGAGACCTATATTCTTTTCTAACAGCAAAGGTACTTTTCTGGTATTTTGTCTGAGAATGGAGAAAGTAGATGTGTACCCTCATTTTCATGCATCTATTTATATATTTTTTAAGTTGATTTGTTAATTATGTGAATAAAATACAGAGAACCCACTACTTATAAAATAGTGGAAGGAAAGAAATGGGGATGAAGAGGGTTAGCTATCATTGATACATGCATTTTATTCAAACATTTGCCCTCTAACCAAATTGAGTAAAAAGTGATAATTGGATTCACCTCACCATTGGCGTATTTTGCTCTTTTCCTATTCCTTCTGCCTCTGAAGTAATGATGTAGCATAAAAGACTGAAAATTGTAGTCAGAGATATACATAAAATTATACTAAACTAGTGCTGTATGTCATACCAGCTCTTTTTGTTTGTTTCCTCCTCTTGGTGCTTTCTTTTGTTAATACCAATGTCCCCTTTCCTTCCTTCTCCTGTTCTTACCCTCTTTCTTTTCTTTTTTTTTTCTTTTTTTTTCTCTTTTTTTTCTTTTCATTCTTTTTTTCTTTTTTTCTTTGCCTTTTTCTTATACTAGACACAAACTTCTGTTCTCTTCCCTCCCATGTTTGCCAGCCCTTGCAAACAGAAGCCATTCTGGAGAACTGTCTTAGAATACTTAATACTTAAATTATAACTGTTTATAAGCCTATTAGGTATCTGGCACTGTAAATTAATCTAAAACATTAATCTAGAGATTAAAATCTGGCATCTTGATCAGTTTGATGCAGAGAATATTATAATGTAAAGTTATATTAAACTTTACATTAATATGGAGGGAATTAATAAGAAAATGGAAACTTCGGCTTCTTGTCAGTGATGTGTTGTTATTCATTCATACTGGAGAAGAGAAACAAATCCTAGATTTTCATGTTTTATAACATTAACCTTATATTACGTTGCTATCATAGGTCTCTCTCTTGTAAGCTTTGAAAGATTAATTTTTAACAAATACAGATTCACAGAAAATTCCAGCCTTTCTCAAGCATTTTTATAGTTCAGTTTTATGGAACAGAATTCTTACAAGATTGTTCTACCTTAAAGTGCACACTTCTTATTTAAACACTAAAACAACAACAACAACAACAACAAATAAAGTAGCACTAAAAGAAGCTATTAATGCCTCTAGTTATTCAATTAGCTAAAAGTATGCATAGAGTACTACTTCAATCTGGGAAGTACTATATGTTATTTTTTTCTCCTACAAAGCTTATGTAATTATTTTTGATAAAGGTAGCTGAATGGGAGTTTAGATAATTTCATATCCAATAGAAGAAAATTAAAATTTACTCATTAGGAGATTTTCTGAAATAACATGCCTTTATTTTTAAGCATTGAAATAAAAATGAAAAAATCTCTTTCGACCATATTGTAAAATAGATTGTTACTATTTAAAATAATAGATTTTATATTTTAGAGAAGTTTTACCTTTACAGCAAAATTAAGTGGAAAGTACAGAGTTCTCTGTTATCCTTCTCAACTCCCTCCTCCCAGCCTCCCCACCATCAACATTCCCCACCAAAGTGATACATTTGCTACAAACGATGAACCAAATGTTGACACATTATTATTCAGAGTTTATAGCTTAGAGTTCATTCTTTATGTTGTATATTCTGTGGGTTTTGGCAAATGTATAATGACATACCCAACTTTCAAGTGTCATGCAAAATGGTTTCAGTGCCTTAAAAATCTTGTGTCCCAGCTCTTCATCCCACCCTCCCCCTAAACCCCTAGCTATCATTTCGTATCTTTTTACTGTCTCCATAGTTCAGCCTTTTCCAGAATGTCTTAAAGTTGGAATCATATAATATGTAGCTTCTTTCACTTAGTGATATGCATTTGAAGTACCTATTTGTCTTTTTGTAGCTTGATAGCTCATTTCTTTTTAGTGTTGAATAATATTCCATTGTCTGTACCACAGAACTAAACAGTTGCCTCCAAGTTTGATCATTTTGAATAAAATTACTATAAACACATTTATATGCAGGTTTTTGTGTGGACATAAGTTTTCAGCTCATTTGTATAAATACCAAGGAGCGGGATTGCTGAATTGTATGATCATGTTAATGTTAAAAAAAGAAGAAAGAGAGAGAACGAAGTTATATAGAACAAACCAAAAACCTGCAAATTTTCTTCTTGATAGCACAATTAAACCTGGTCCAGGAATTTGTTGAAGACTTTTTTTGGGAATTGTTCCAGCTAATGGCATTAGTAAATTTTATCACTGTTATCTCCATATGCCAGCATTATTGCAAATATTCTCATGGTTGTTCTCCCTATCGCCAGTTTCACCCACTTTCTCTTTTATTTTGTACTCATTTGCAGGCTTATTGGAAGATTAAATGAGATGGTGTATGTAATGTGCCTAGCACAGTGCCAGACTTAAAGTAGTCATTAAATATTTGGTTTGTAGCAACCTTTCTATCTCATTCTCTAAATGTTAATAAAGTTCATTAGCACAACATTAAAGGACCCTTCAAAACCAACCTCAGTCTCTCTTTTTAGATTATGAATTCTTTTTTTTATCACTCTTGTTTGTTTAATTGTCAATAACACATGATACAAAATTTACCCCCTTAGCCATTTTTAAGTGTACAGCACAGTAGTCTTAACTATATGCACATTGTTCCATAACAGAGCTCTAGGACTTTTCATCTTGCAAAGGTGAAATGCTCTACCATTGAACAACAACTGTCCTCTGGTAGCTATGTTCTACTTTCCATTTCTATGAGTTTGACTACTTTAGATACCTTATATGAGTGAAATTATGTGGTATTTGTCTTTGTGACTGGCTTATTTCACTTAGCATAATGTCTTCAAGGTTCATTCATGTTGTGGCATATGACAGGATTTCCTTTTTTTTTAAGACTGAATAATATTCTGTTTTCTATACCATGTTTTCTGATGGATGGATGCTTAAACCTCCTAGCTATTGTGAATAATGCTTCAGTGAACACGAGTGTGCAAGTAGTTATTTGAGAACCTGTCTTCAATTCTTTTTGGATATATACCGATAAATGGATTGCTGAATCATATGGTAATTTTTTAAATTTTTTGAGATTTTTAAATTTTTTGAGATACTTCCATATGGTTTTCCATAGCAGCTGCATCATTATACATTCCCAGTAGTAATATACAAGGGTTCTGGTCTCTACACATCCTTGCCAGCACTTGTTTTTGTTGTTGTTGTTGTTGTTGTTTTGATAGTGGCCATCCTAATGGTGTGAGGTGATAACTCAGTGTGGTTTTGATTTGCATTTCTCTGAATGATTAATGATATTGAACATCTTTTCATATGCTTGTTGGCAATTTATATATCTTCTTTGGAGAAGTGTTTATTCAAGTCCTTTGCCCATATTTTAATCAAGTTGTTGTTTTTGTTATTGAGCTGTAGGAGTTCTTAATATATTCTGAGAATTAACCTCTTATCAGATATATGGTTTGCAAATATTTTTTTCCATTCTGTAGGTTAACTTTTCACTCTGTTGATTGTTTCCTTTGCTGTGCAGTTTAAAGATCAATGTAGTCCCATTTGTCTATTTTTACTTTTGTCATTTGTACTTCGATGTCTTATTTAAGATATCTTTGCCAAATCTAATATTGTGAAGCTTCATCGCTATGTTTTATTCTAGGAGTTTTATAGTTTTAGGTCTTATATTTAGGTTTCTAATCCATTTCAAGTTAATTTTTGTATATGGTATAAGGTAAGGATCCAACTTCGTTCTTTTGCATGTGTATATCCAGTTTTCCCAGTATTATGGATTTTATTATGATGTACAGGACAGCAGCTTCAGAGATCTGTGAATCATTGAAATTGTGTGCAATATTGTGTATATATACTTTTTAAGAAAAGGATCCATTAACTTCCATCTGATTCTGAAAATAATCCCTAACACTCCCCAACACTCCACCCTGAATTAGGATTATGACAGTTTAAATAAATGAATGTCCACTTTCCTCCTTTGACCCTTTCACCAAATTAAAAAAAAAAAAAAAACATATATAAACCCTAAAGAACTGGAGGAAAGTCTTTTCCATTTTGGAGTAAAATTAAGTAAAGCTTTCCTTTGAGGTTTATCCTGAAGCCTCTTGTTAAACCTTCACATAGACCTATTGCTGCATATACTGGGAGAGCAAAGGTAGTCAGGCTTTTATTTTGGTTTGAGAGTTACCTGGTATCAGGTTTGCATTTGATATTGACATGTCCAAACAAATTCTGTGTCCCTAAGCAAATCACCCTTCCGGAGCATCTGTTAGAAATGCTTTTATACTCCTTATCACTGAAAGCTTATCATCTGCACAAAGGGAAGCTCCCCCCAACCCATCATGAATTTTTAAAGTAACTCTTTAAATAGCTGTGTTGCATCTGCAACATATTAGGACTGACTTTTTCTGACAGATTCACCGAAAGAAATTAGTTTTCTATATAATCTTGTGTTTTTTAAACATTATTAGTTATTTAAGAAGGGAAAAAAGAGGTGTGTGCTAACACATAAAATTTATTTGAGTAACCTGGATTACAAGAAAATATTCTGCCAAATGCATCTTTACAAGTCCCAGATGCCTAATTATGAGTTTATGCTAATATGTTCATCCAACTTTTATCAGTTCCTTTTGTCTGAAACCAGGATGCCTTCCTGTCCTTGTGAATAGGAGGCTGGAGAAAAGGGTAGGTGAGGTTTAAAAGGGGAGCCAAATCCCCTGTGTTTTCTTTAGCTCTTCTTATTGTGGGATCAGTTTGGATTGTGAGATGAAATTGAAGAGCAGAATTTAACGTTGACCTCTACAGTTGACGATCCAAAAGGGTTTATTTGTCTTCACTAAAGCCTATCAGTTTTTGAATTGAGTAGAGTGCTTTTGGCTGTAAAAGCTTTAAAATGTAAACATTGAAGAAATAGCATGTTTGTAATGACTAAGTAACATAACACATGCAGTTGCACATTCCAGAATTTTCTCATTTATCCTAAAAGTTATACCTAGATAGTCATTTAGAAGGGATTTTTTAAAAAACCGTTAGAATAGGTTATACTGTGTAGTTTAAAGCCAAGGTTTCAATTGTGGACCTTTTTGAAAAGTATTTTGGTTGATCATAAAAATTTAATTAAGAGGACTGTTTGAAATAATAGTCCTGTGGTTTAGAAATGAGCAGAATAAAAGAACGTCCTTTTGTTGTATGTTAAATCTGCCCTTTCCCACACTAATTTCTATACCATCCCTTAAGTGCTTGAAATACAGAGAATTGTCTTGTGTTAAGTCTTCCATTTGTTTTCAGAATTATATGCACCACCGAAGAGGCTTACTCTCTGGAATCTAATTGTGTTTGTTTAATTATTAGGTGGAAAAGTTCTTGATGTCAGGATGGGTATGTGACAGTGCCTAACATAGCACCTCAAAGGTGATTGATATTTGTTGAATTAATTAATATATAACCCTTCTTTGGATAGCACCCCTAAACATGAATTTGTATGTGGAGATTGATTCCTTTTTAACCAAATATGTTTTTGGAATAGAAAAAAATATGATTTTATGTGGCATGGACAAAAAGTTGCCTTTATATCACATTCAGACAAGAAAAGATCACTGTACTAGATTATTACATACTTTTGAAATACAGAGTCTAAGCCTTTGTAGTAAATGTTAACCAGGGATGTACATCAGATATTTAGTTCCTAAGCATCTTCTTAACAGTACTAAGAACAACTTCTCTTAGTATTGTTTTCTCATCTGTAAAGTGAAAGTAAAAGAACCTACCTATTACATGGTTATCATAAGGATTAAATGAGATAATGTATATTAAAAAGTTTAACAAATAGTGGTTAGTCAATAAATGTTGCAGCAGCCTTCACTAGCTTATAAGGATGAAATATGTTTCTTGAGTTAGAAAATACTGATTTGTTAAGTGTCTGACCCAAAGTCCGAAAGCTGATGAGTGAGTAGCTAGAAATAGAAAGAACCCATCTATCTAACTGCCAGTCTCAGAGATGGGGTTAAAGTGTTCCAGGCTTCTAAATTGTCTGGGCTGTGACTTGTCATCAAGGCTGTAAGTTCTGTATCATAGATTTTTGAATTTTTTGCAGTATTGTGTGTGCTATACAAGTCAATTTCAGTGCATTAAAGTTCTGTATATGACTAATCATAAAAAGTATTGCTAGGAAAATTGCTTTATTTCAACTGCTTAAAATGTTTAACATACCTGATTAGGTAAGTGCTGTCACATAACGCTTTCTGGGTTTTTTTCCTGTTTGACTCTAGTCTGTTAGTAAATTTTCTGACTAATATTTATAAAATAATTAAAATTTACTTCAACTTGAGAAAAGCGAGTTTCTAATAATCCCCCACACCAAAAGGGCATCTTTCATTGCGTCATTCAATTAAATAAATAAACAAATAAAATGTAAACTTAGAGGGTGAAGTATATATTTCCATTTGCTGGTTTATTCTAGGGAGATAACTGGAGTTTATTTTTTATCATGTTCTAAACTCAAATGCACTAATTTGGAACATGTTTTTTTTTTTTTTTTTTTTTTTTTATAACAGACGATTCAGAGTACTGGAATGTTTACCCAGGTACTGTGTTGCCTTAAAAGAATCACTGCTGCTTTCTGTGGAGTGGGTGGATTATTTGGTTAATTGAGATAGTTTTCTTAACATCACAG
Organism: Eidolon dupreanum; assembly: GCA_028627145.1. NCBI lineage: Eukaryota > Metazoa > Chordata > Mammalia > Chiroptera > Pteropodidae > Eidolon > Eidolon dupreanum. Next base: position 76,254,801 of record CM053506.1, on the reverse strand, counting down.
CAAATATCTCTTCTGATATTCTGTAAATACTGAAATTGCCATTTCTTCTTCACTAAACCAGTAATAGTTTTTAAAAGTCACTATAGTTTTTTTTAATTAATGTGGTTTTTCTTTTTCAAATAAAAGGTAAGACATTCACATGGTTCAGAATTCAAAAGATACAAAGGTTTACAGAATTTTCTTCTGTCTTCCCAGTCACCCAATTAGTTACCTCTGTTAGAGGCAAGGAAAAACATTTTACTAGTTTCCTTTTAAGAATCCTTCCTGGAAGTCACATAACAATTCCATTTATATTTCATTGGACAAAATTGAATCACCTGGACACACTAGCCTCAGAAGAGAAGGAAAATATAGCCTTTTCGCATTGCTGCCTTGAAAAAAATTACAGTTCTGTTTTTTAGGAAAAGTTGGAGAACATGCTGTTAGATGGCAATGGAAGTCTTTGCCTAAGATTGTTCTGATTTACACTCACCAACAGTGTGTGAAAGTACAACTTTACAGTACTGTCATTTTGTTGCTTTTTACCAAGCATGCATAATTGAATTTGTGTAAGTTAGAGAACTTATGTTTTTTGCCTTAACTTTAGACTCTAAAGCTAATGTAAGGTGTGACTCTAATGAAATTAGAAATACCTTGGTTACAATTATATCTCATTAAAAATGAGAGTTAAATTGATATTGAGTACAACTGCAAGAAAAATACTTATAAGGATTATGGGTGGGTCTTTTTCTCTTAAACAGGCAAAATAAATGAGTTTACAAAGAGACAGAAAAGTTAACCACCTTACATATTTGTGCAGATTATTACCCTATTTCTAGCATGCCTAGAGTTTATTACTTCAAAATTGATTTGATTTGATTTTTTAACCTTATATAGGCTGCTTAGATGTACATGAGAGATAGTTTGGGAAGTGTGGGTCAGAGATGAATTAGAGCTATCTAGGCATTAACAAGTGGTATTTGAATTGAATTTGGAAAGATAGATTTGGTTATATCTTGGTTCTTTTGTATGTTTTATACTTTATCCTCAATATCAAAGATACCTCAGAAATGCTAATTATTGACCATATTGTTACATAGGAAAATGTAAATCAGAAATTAAAATTATTCGTGATCCTATCAATGGGAATGTTTCATTGGGGCTGTGATAGGAAAACAGATAAAGTAAGGACATGTCAGCATATTTGGAGAATAGATAAAGCCTAGTTTGGCAGTGAAATAGGATTATATAGAGAGAAGGAGCTAAAACTAGAAACAGAGATTGGGTTTTGAGTGTCAGCATTTTTTGTTTGTCCAAAGTTTTTAAAGAAGAAAGTGACCTTGTTTGCATTAGATAAATGTATCAGGTAAATGTCAGACTGGATGATCTCTAAGATTCCTTTTAATACAATGAGTTATAACCCATGATGAGTTTGGGCTTTACATGTCACCTTCGTAGTGTCAACTCGAAAAATTTAGTCATTAGTCATAAAGTTTGTAGCTTAATATAGTGGATGAGGTTACCAAGGAGGAAAGGGAAAGGTTAGAGTAATCTGAGAATGCCCACATCAAGGAAGTGGTTTCTTCTCTGTATTTCTCCCCCTTTTTCCCTTAGAATTTAATTTTAAGGAATCTAAGTGGTTTTGTTTAAAAGGTTACTGAGATTTACTGGTTGCATCCATGTGGTTTAGCATGTTATTCTGTTCTGTTTTCTGTTCATTAGTAGTGGATCTAGAGGCTTGATCCCATTCGTGTTTAATTTTTTTTTTTTTTGATGTGGGTGGGCATGACTACTTCACTAGCTAGTGGTGCGTACTTAATCAGGAGGCACATATATAGGGTTCACTCTCTTTGTGATAATTAGTAGATATTGATGACTAATGCCTAGACCCATTGATTTGTTAAGATTTGCAAAATGGTAATATTCTGATTCTACCATACGCTCCTATTTATTAGATGAAATACTTCTTTAAAGTGAAACTTCATCTTCTGTTTGATTACCTGTTGGTAAGTATAGGGAAGGTAGGATAAATGCATGATTTGTTCCCTTTATCCATTTTCAGAATAATGAATTGGTTCACCAGCATCCTACAGCAGTAACCAATTAATATTATTAACTTGTGGATTTAAACATATTTGATATTTTGATTTCATTACAATTATTGTCTTTATTGATATACAGATTACACTATCTTGGCACTGGGCCCCTGAGTCCTTTTCTACATAATCCTAGGAGTCTAGTAGTCTAGATATGAGAGAATGTTCCAGGCCTTTCTTTACATTTCCTATCCTAGAACTGGAACCAGCCATTTCTCCAAGGTCCTCTGGTCACTAGAGGTACTACTCATTCCTTTTGGGTTAGTCATTGTTCCTAAGGCTTTTTCTTTTTTTTCTTCTTTTATAAAAATTTTTTTTCAATTACAGTTGACACATAGTATTATATTAGTTTCAAGTGTACAACACAGTGAGTAGACATTTATATAACTCACAAAGTGATCACCCTGGTAATTCCAGTACCCATCTGATACCATACATAGCTATTACAATACTACTTACTGTATTTGCCACACTGTACTCTACATCCGCATGACTGTTTTGTAGCTACCAGTGAGTACCTCTTAATCCCCTCCCCTCTTCACCTATTCTCCGAACCCTCTAAGGCTTTTTCAGTACACAGATCTTTTTAAGATAAAATGACATCAGGAGTTCATACTTATACTTCAAATTGAAATTAATTATTAAAACTCTGATCTTGTATCTTCTTTCTCACATGTTGAGAATCCTGGTTTTCAATGGTAATTGAAATGATAGAGGGAAAACATCACATAAGTATGCATTTGTTTCATCCCATAGTACATACATAGCACTCTGCATACCTATGCCAACAGTACAATTAATGAAAATAGGTAAAGACTTTTTCAGCTTTATTGAGGCATAATTGACAAATAAAATTGCAATATTATATGTAAAGTGTAAAACGTGGTGAGCTGATATACATACACATTGTGAAAGGATTCCCACAATTGAGTGAACACATCCATCACCTCACATATTTACCCATTTTTTTTGTGTGTGAAAACACTTGAATTCTCTCTTACCAAAATTTATACAATATCATACATTCAACTGTAGTCTCCGTAGTGTACATTAGATCCTTAGAATTATTCATCTTATAACAGAAAGTTTGTACCCTTTTAGAAAACAGGCTCAGATTAAATAGCTTTATTAAAGTATAATTGCCTTATACTGCACATATTTAAATTCTACAATAAGTTTGATACACACACACACACACACACACACACACACACACACACACACACTCATGAAATTATCACCTCAGTTTAAGATTCTGAACATATTCATAACCACAAAAAGATTCTTTTGTTCCTTTGTAATCTGTCCCTTCCATGCCTCCCTTCCTAACTCACTTCCCCATCTCTAGACTTTTTGTTGATGTAGATTAGTTTGTATTTTCTAGACTTTTATGTAAATGGAATCATACAGAATGTACTCTTTTTCATCTGACTTATTTTACTCAGCGTATTTAGGGAGTCATCCACGTTGCACAAATCAATGGTTAATTACTTTTTATTGCTCAGTAGTAATCTGTTATAGGGATATACCATAGTTTTGGGTTATTTCTAGTTTGGAGCTATTAAATAAATAAAGCTGCTATGGATAGTCATGTCTTAGTTTTTGCATGAACATATGTTTTCATTTCACCTAGGAATGGAATGGCCAGGTAATAGGGTAAGCATATATATAACTTTTTAAGTTAAACTGTTTTCCAAAGCGGTTTTACCATTTTACATCTCCCAACAGTATATAAGTTCCAGTTCCTCTATATCCTTGTTGCTACTTAGAAGAGTCAATCTTTTACATCTTAAATATTTTAATAGGTATTTACTGATATCTTACTGTAGTTTTCATTTGCATTTTGCTAATGACTAGGATTTGCCCTATGTCTCTTTTTTGGAGAAATGTCTGTTCAAGTCTTACTCCTATTTTTAATTGTGTTTGTTTTCATTTTATTGGGTTTTGAGAGTTTTTTATTCTCACTACAAATCCTTTACCAGCTATGATTTTCAAATCAGTTCTCTCAGTGGGTGACTTGACTTTTTGTTTTCTTAGCAGTGTCATTTGAAGAGCAGAATTTCATAATTTTGATGATTTCCAATTTTTAATGGATCATGAGTATTTTTTATGACTCTTTTATCTTTCTTATTAGCTTTTTTAGCTATAACTCTTTGTTATTTTAGTAGTTGTTTTAGGGTTTATAGTATACATCTTTAAGTCATCACAGTGTACCTTCAGTTGATATTGTACTACTTTATGTGTAGCATAAGAACCTTACAGTAGTCTACTTCCATTTTGCCCCTTCTGGCCTTTGTGCTATTATTGTCATACATTTTATTTCTATATATATTTTTAAATCCCATACTACATCGTTGTTATTTTGCTTTAATGGTCGACTGCATTTTAAGATTTAAGTGATACTAAAAAGTTTTTGTATTTACCTTTGTTATTTTTATTTTTCCTGTGCACTTCATTCCTTTGTGTAGACCCATGTTTTTATCTGGTATCATTTTCTTTCTGTTTATGGGCTTCCTTCACCACTTCTCACAGTGCAAGTGTGCTGGTGATAAGTTCTTTCAGCTTTTGCATGGTTGAAAAAGTCTTTATCTTCAGTTTTGAAAGTTATTTTTGTTGGATATGGAATTTTAGGGTGATAGTTTTCTTATTTAAGTACTTTATAGATGTTGCTCTATTGTCTTCTAGATTGCATTGTTTTCAATGAGAAATATGCTGTAGTCCTTATCTTTGTTCTGTATGTAATATGTCTTCATTCACTAGTTTTAAGATTTTCTCTTTATCAGTGGTTTTAAGCAATTTTTTTACATTCCATTGAGATAATTTACATGTAACATTATATACATTTACGGTAAAGGCATGACTTGACTTACATATGTTGTGAAATGATTACCAAATGAGTACATTTAGTTAATCCCCATTATCTCATATGGTTAAAAAAAAGAAAAAGAAAAATGTTTTTTTCCTTATGATGTGAACTTTTAGGATATACTCTCTTAGTAACTTTCAAATTTATTTTATAACTGAAAGTTTGTACCTTTGACCACTTTCATCCAATTCCTCCACCCGTACCTGGTTTTAACCGATATGATTATGATGTATCTTGGTATAATTTTTACATGTTTCTTCTTCAGTGAATTTCTTGGCTCTGTGCTTATAGTTTATTTATACAGTGGAATACTGTGCTATACATAAAATGAGTGAACTAGATCTAGATGGATCATCATGGATACATTTTAAAAACAAAGCCGATCATGGGAGAAAGCAAGTTATATGTAAAAGCTTAAGCCAGTGTGATGCCATTTATGTAAAATTTTAAAACAATAATCATATATATTTTTATGGATATAGTCATATGTATCAAAAATTTTAAACTATGACTATCAAGGATTCACACCAGACTCAGGGTAATGGTTAACTCTGGAGAGGGAGAGATTGAAGGCAGGCAATCTTTTGATGCATCTATAGCATTTAATGCCTTAACAAAAGGAATCTGAAGCAGATGTGGCAAACGTTCTATCTGGGCAATAAGTACTTGAGTGTCTAATTTCTGTGTTTACATATGTGTCAGAAATATGTTATCACTGATTTGAACAAAGGTCAATATACTTTCTATAGCTTCTATGGCTTCATCACGTTGAATATAAAATGACTGCTCCTATATAAATCTCATTCACGTGGTAAGTTACATTTCAGTAATCTGTACCAAAGTAACCAAATAAAAGTTATTCCCATAAATGTAAAACCTATTTCCTAATAGTCCCCTCTAAAAAGTAATGACTAATATTTTCAGAGGAATCTGTAAAATGAGACTGTCTGGTCTGTGGGACCATTTCTTTTCATATAGGGAGAACCTTGTTGGTTTCTCTTTGAGATGTCCTGGAAGACATATTGCAAGTTTTATGGCATTTAATCCAAGTAAAACTAATCATACTGGGTAATGTCCCCCATCTCCACCTTTAAAAAAAAAATGTGTCTATTAACTGTCTTCCAAAAGAAAAGGCCTCTGTCATGCTGACATCAGGTTTTTTTTCTTTTGACAACTAGCCTATCTTCTATGTCCGGAATGTTATTTTATCATGATTCGAAATGTTGCCAGGTTGGCACCCCTTGTTAAACAAGAAAGACCTTGAAATCATTAAAACTAACAATATACAAGTATTTCTTAGATGTGCTGCCAAAAGCAAAACCTCTTTGGATTGGTGACATGTACCACCTACATAGTGTCTTTTCCTTCCCATTTTTAAAGTAAAATGTCCCTATGTCAGGACCATCTTCTCTTTGGTCTCATGCTTCCTGTCTTAATGCATTAAGATTGGTTTGTTTCTCATAGTTTTTTTTTTTTTTTTTTTTTTTTAAGGAAAGTGGGAGAATGGAGGGAAAGGGAAAGCTTTTCAGCATTTTTTGTCTTTGAGAAAGAATTTGGATCATTAAAACGTATCATTTAATTTGTTAGTAGTTTCAGAAAACTTGTGGATACATATGTGTCTTTACAAGAGATAAAAACAGATCTTGAACATTTTACTCAGTATATGGTAATTCTTCCATTTGGTGATATTTGTTTTTCTCTTTGGAGGAAAGCATCGTTTGCAAGGGAATTTCCTCATTCCCATTAACGACACAAATATTTTGGAACAGTATTTTAGGATTTCTCTTTCCCTTATTAAGGTTATTCCATTCTTAAGCTCAGTGAACAATATTTTATAAAACTTGTTTTCTAACCAGGCTCACATTAGTAAAGTTCTCTCTTTCAGCAAACACCTACTCTATAACAAGTGGCAGGGAGATAAAGGTGAAACAAAACAGACTCTCTTGTCCCTGTGTAAAAACAGTTACGAAACTAAGTGGTTTAATTTTTGTTATGTTTTTAGTTTTCCTAAGCCAGATTTTTGAGAAATACTCTCTCCCAGCCAATGACTGGCTGGGAAGGGAGTTGAGAGGACATATATTAATGAAGCAAAGGACTTTAGTTTCTTTGAAATATTCTTGTGACCAGATGCTGGGAAAATGTACAGTGGGTTTCTTAAATATAGTTCTGGCTATGAAGTACATACATACTTAATGAAACCAAAATTGAGCACTCTTAAAGTAGGCTAATCTATATATAATAGCATTTCCAAAAGTAGAGCTTTTGTGGGCGGTCTCCATTAACTCTCCCTCCATGTCCTCGCTGCATATTCCCCCTAACTTACTCCATAGGCATACCAAGAGGAGCAATTTATAATAAAAAGGAGAATTCTGTCAAGGGTAATTGTGGTCAAAGGTGTCCTTTGAAGGTATAGAGAGATAGCTTTGTAATTGCTGTTTCATAAAACTTAAGAGTTCAGAGAGCGACCTGGTATAAAAAAAAAAAAAAGAAAGAAAGGAAAAGAAGAAGAACACATACTTTTCAGTCTAATCCCAATTCTGCCATTTATTCTCTGTGACCCAAGACAAATTTGTGAATTTCTCTGTGCATCAATTTTCCTTTCTGAAAAATGAAGGTAACAACCTTTCCCATGAAAATTGCACACCAAAGGCTCTCACTATTCATTTATTTCATTTGTTCAGCTAATTTATTGATGTTGTACTAGATTCTAATGGTTTCTGCGAGTGTTAATAATTGATGAGCATTGTGTCAGGCTTTATTTAGCTGTTAGACTACCTAAATCAGGCTATGGTTTGCATTAGAACACATTATAATTTTAACCCAACATCTCTAAAGAGAATGGCAAGAAAGATTGGAAAAAAAAAAAAGACTATTGCTCAATAACAAGGGTAGCAGAAAGAAGCTGTATTATTTTTACTAGAATACGATAGATTCATAAGTTTGCCAGTAGCAGTTATATTCTCATAAGATGACGTGAACAAGTAAAATGATTTGTTTTTATTTATGTGAAGTGAAATTAAGCTCTCTGAAAAGGCTGTAATTTTCACAGCTTCCTAGGGTTTGCTAATAGGGAATGGTTAGATTCTTTCCTCAGATTTCTGAACAAAAGCACCACCAAAACATAACCAAAAGTAGTTTCAACCCAAGTAATTTGAAAATTGATGTTCGATCATTTCTGTCCTAGGAACCTAAAAGCAAGAACACATTTCCATATGGTTTTCTTTCTCTTTTGTACCTTTGAAATGACTGTCATGGATATATTTATACATAGTACATTATTAACCCAGCTATAGCCACTTGTTCTTTGCTGACTGGGTCCAAGACTTGCATATCAGAAAGGGAAGTAGTATTGGGAGAGATGAGGAGAGTTCTTGACAAAGTAGCTAATTTGTATCCATGGTAGTATATAATGTAAAGTCAGTCATGAAAAGATGTATCTGAGAAGGATTGTTTTTAAAACTACCATTTCCTAAGGCTTTGCTGGAGGAGCAAATTACAGTGTTTTTGATCTGTGAGGTAAAGAGGAGAGACAGAAGCAATTTTTATACAGATGAAAATGAGCATCTAGTAAAGGTTGGTATAAGTTGGGTCTCTTGGATTACAAAAGTTCAACTCAAACTCTAGCAAGAAAGACTTGTTGGCTTATATAACTGGACCTCAAAATGGATAGAAGTAGAACTAGCCTTAGATATATCTGAAATATAAGACTTGAATATTATCAAGATTCTTGTCTCCTTTATCTTTCTCTGCAAATTGTGTTTGTTTTCTTGAAGTATTTTCCTTTACACAACAGAGGCAGCTCTCAGTACACATCCCTATAGCTCTTCTTTAACCAAAGAAGAAAGGGAACCTCTCCCAGGTCCATTTTTTTAATTCCTGAAGAAGTCTTTTTGGATGGTGAGAGATGTGATCTGCTTATCAGAATATGATGAGAAACAACATTGGGAATACACATGTAGTAACCATCAGGAACCTCAAGTGGAAACTTGCTGTGTATGCAGGGAAAGGATTGTCTTCAAGGGAGAAGAGATGAGTTTTACCTGTATGGTGCTATCAAATGCTCCACCATTCTACTATTGCTGTCTCCCTGTCCTGGTCCTCCAGTTTTATCTCCCTCTCTTTCTTAAGCATTGTAGTACTACTCAAATTAAGAGAGGAGTCAACTTGGACTATGGCCTGGACCCTAGGGAAGAGTTTGCTGACCATTTTACATGGCAATGTGTCTGATTCATTTCATTCCTAACTCAGATTATTAGTAGCTTCTACATGTGAAGGAATTATTTTACTCACCCCCATCCCCTCCCCCAGACTATAACTCATATAGTTGTGGAAGAAATTTAGAGCTGTTTGGAACAGTTACATCTTTCTATCTAAGGCTCACTTCTAGAGTCAAGGATACTACTGCTCAGGATTGCAGTATAATTGCATACTCCAGTCGTCGGGGGCTCTATTATAAAGCAAGGTGCCAGTAAAGTTCACTTCTTGATCAGTATGTAAAGTATCATATGATTTCACATTTTCTGCAATTAAAATAAATATAGTTGAAGTGATTATCCCATTAGGCATTTCCTTTCCCACCTCCATCTCTGGATTACATCAGTTCTTAAAGTTACACTTAAAAATTACATCAATAGTACAGCCAGATGGCATTCTGACACTCACTGTAAGTATTCTAGGATTTCCTGAAATAGCTGGCTCAAATAGAAAAGTCATCTTTCCTCAAGTATGTTCCTGTCCTTTTCCCTTGGTTGTGTGTTCTAACTGTTGCAGTTATCTTAAAACCATAAAACCAGAATGGAAAATTTAACATTTCCAAAATTTCCCATGTGTTTCTCCAAGTCTCTCTCACAAATGAAGTATAATTTTGCACATTCATGTTGATGCCTTATTAAATGGCAATATTCAAGAAATTGTCAGCATAAGCATTCTTTTGTAGGTCAAGAATATACTTTTTGAAAAAGTTGAAGAAGAATGGTAACTACTTAACTAATTTCAGAAGAATCTAATTTAAATAGCATTCTGGACTTCACACACACTAAAAATAGGAATTAATTTTGAAAAGAATTGTAGAATGTCTGAGTCCTTGGTTCTATGTAAAATTATAATTTCATACATGAGAAAAAAGTACAATATAGTTTATTTTAGTCTAATTTAAATAAGTCTAGAAAATGTAGGCTGACCAAAATCTTGCAAAACTGTTATTGTAACTCATTTGGTATAGACTTGAGGTTTTGAAAATGAAATGTAATTAAAATTTTTAAAAGTTTTCCTACAATATAGCCTCAGATCCCTAGACCTAAGAGGATATAATCAAAAGAGTATTAAAGAAGGAAAAAATATCAGTCAGTCATTGCATTTGGACTTAGAAGGTTACCTGAACTTTAATATTGGAATCCTGACACCTGAGCGTCAAAAGAGATACTTTCAGTGGGCCATTGATCTAAATCAGTAAAAAGCTCGTGTAGATCTTGAAGCTACTTCTCCAGTTCCCCACTCGCACCTCAGTTTCCAAACAGCAGAGAAAAAGGAAAAAGGGAATATTGAACATCTTCATTTTCTTCAATAAAGAAATGAGGCTCTAATAAAAAATTACATTTACAAATCCTAGGTGTCAGGGAAACAGTTTAAGAAATCTCTTATTATAGGAAGATAACAAATCATATACTTTTTTGTTAGAAAATAAGAAGTACATTCTTCTCCCAGTAGTTGCCTTGTAGAAAACGTAAGTGAGATGCTGTGGGGTCTAAACCGTGACAGGATGGAGCCTTTCCCTTGTTTCATGCTTTGTTTTGTCTGGCTGTGTCTTGTATGTTGCAGCAACATATCCAATCACCACCATCTCCAGCCAGACTTAATAATTTTATTCTTCCATCTAATGGAACTTTGCTTGAGCCAATTGCTTGTATTTCAATTTGGTATGGGATATAATTTAACTTAAAAATGAGATACCACTGTACAAGGGCCATCAACAAATTATTCTTATCATGTAACTTTGAAGGCAACTGCAGAAAAAAATGTTCAGGGAGCAAAATATTTACCTGATTAATTACAGAAAATTTTAAGTTACACCATTATCTATAATTGGTCATTCTTCTAAACGTAATTTTTTCCTTTATTAAGAAGATTTAATAAGTGAGTTTCATTTATTGTATGTGTCTATATTTAACTTGTTTCTTTGATTTGGCATTAAACAAGTAAAACTCAACTCTTTCTTTACTGTCAAATTTACAAAGATTTTACATGGGTTATTTACTCTTTTCTTTGAATTAAGATATATGCTGAGTTGCAGGGCAAATTTATTAGATGTGGTACTGTTAAGTGGAAACCGAAGTTGTATTTCATTTTTTAAACAAATTATCCTTACTTGATTTGAATATCTGAACTTAGTTGGGTTAGAGAACATTATTTTAAAGTAGACATGATAAATTATTACCTTGATAACTACTAAGATATCACTCTTTTCTATTTGAAATTACTTGTAGTTGTGGGAGTAGTAGACATCTTATTACTGATGCTGATGTGGTTACAATGACAGATGCTTGTACATTTTCACTGTCTTCTAGTAAGATAATTGACTTTAAATTTTAGCAAGTAGGAAACCATTGAGGATATATCGCTTTTCATTTGTGATTCCTGCTTTTGTTAGTCTCCTTGTCCGTTCGAATTTCTATTTTATGGTATAGTAAATGTTCCCTAGGTTTAAATTCACCAGATTTAATAAAGATCTTATTCCTTTTTTTCTTTGAGTGTTTACAAGGTATACCAGACCAGTTGACAAAGACTTATTTCTTGGCACTTTGCATTTGCCAATTCTATAATTTTTTAAAGTGTTGACTGATTTTTAATAGGCTTATCTTCCTTAAAACTAGAAATGAGCTAATCTCATACCCCGCCATTTTTCTTTTATACATAAGGAACTGCGGCTCAAATAATACAAACCTAAAAAGTGTATATTAGAACCTTCTGTTAGTCCTTTATGACAGGTCAGACTGTAAGTAGATTATTAAAATGACATTAAATTTGTGGAACAGAGCTCTTTTGAAATAAAATAGTTGCTTGTGTCAGAAATTTTGTGAAAATACGCAAATCCAAAGATTCTTTTTTTTTCTTTAATCACCATAAGAATTAGAAAATATTGCCTCGTATACCCAAGATGGGATAAAAGAGGGCAGAAATTTTTATTTTTCTTCTGATGTTTTGAATCTGACTGTTATGATAGTTACTAGTCACGTATTTGTTGTACCATAACTCCCACAAGCTGGAAGTAAACATTTTTGTGAAAGATACAAACCGGGATAGAATGCAGGAAAGGGGAAGAAAACCAATATTGAGTACATCTTTCTATATCAGTAAGGACACATGTATATTATTGGCTACATCATTTTAATTGGATGGATATTTTTTATTATATAACTGTTCACCTATTGTTGGACATACAGGACCTTTTTGCAGTTATTTTTCACCATTATGAAAAGCTTTCTAATACCATTCTTGTATATAGTCTTATTTAATTTGTCCAATTATTTATGTAGTAAAAATTCCTAGAAATAGAATTACTGGGTCTAAAGGTTCAAACATTTTTCAAGAGTTTAGGTAGACAGTGCCAAATTAGTCCCTAGAAATGTACTAATTAATATCTTTTATCACTAGTGTAATTTTTGCCAAGTCTGTTGAAGAAAAAAACAATAGCTCATGATTTCAGTATCATTTCTTTTATTAGTGAAGTGGAACACCATTCCTTTTGTTTTCTGATTGTGTTTTCTATTAAAATTTTATTTATATACAATAAAATTCACTTGTTTTAATTGTACAGTTTGATAAATTTGGGTAATTATATACAATTGTGCAGCCACCACCACAATCAAGACATAAAATGGGTTTCTAACCATAAAAAGTTCCTTCTCACTCCTCAGCAGTTGGTTCCCTCTCCCACCTGTACCCCTAGGCAACCATTAGTCTACTTTCTGTCACTGTAATTTTGTCTTTTCTAGAGTTTCAAGCAAATGGAATCAAACAAATATATACAATTTGACCTCTTTGACTTAGCATAGTGTTTTGAAATTCATCCTCATTGTTTTATTTATTAGTATTTCATTTGTAATATTGAGTCGTATTCTATAATATGGGTGTACTAAAATTTATCTATTCATTACTTGATGGGCATTTGGATTGCACAAAATTTTTGGCTATTATGAATCATGCTTCTGTGAACTTTTATGTATAAGTTTTTATGGGGATATATATATTCACCACTCTTGGGTAAAATATCTAGAAATGTAATTGCTCGGTCACATGTTAAGTATATGCTTAAGTTTATAAGATACTGTCATACTGCTTTTCAAAGTGTCTGAACACTTTACATTCCCACCAGCAGTGTGTCATAAATAGTTCAAGTTGCTCCAAATCCTCTTGACCACTTATTATGGTCAGTCTTTTTTTTTCTATGTGAGCTTACATTTTATTGAAATAGAGAAACGTGTCCATAATTACAGTACACTGACTGATTTAGTGCTAAAAATGTCAGTCTTGTTAAACTTTAGCCATTCCAGTGGGTGTGTAGTGGAATCTCACTGTCATTTTAATTTGCCTTTCTTTGAGTAGTGATGTTGAATATCTTTTCATGTGCTTATTCTTCATTTGCATATCCTGTTTTATAAAGTGTGGAAATCTTTATTGATTTTTAATTGTATTGTTAGTCTTTCTACTGTCGAGTTGAAAGAAATATATGAGATATATGTTCTGGATACAAGCCTTTTGTCATATGTTTTCCAAATATTTTCTCCCAATTGGTGGCTTGCCTTTTCATTTTCTTAAGTTTCTTTGGAAAAGCAAGTTTTTAATCTTGATGAAATCAGTTTCATTATTTTTCTTTTATAGCTTGTGCCTCTTGTGTCCTAAGAAATCTTTCTCTAACACAAAGTCACAAAACTTCTCTCATATTTTTTTCCCTGAAAGTTAATAGTTTTAACTCTTACGTTTAGGTTTGTGATCAATTTTGATTTAATTATATGCATAGTGTGTGGTAACGGTCATGGTTCATGGGTATTCCATTGTTCCAGCATCACTGGTTGAAAAATTTCTTTCACTTACTCCACTGAAATTTTTCTGGCTCCTTTGTTGAAAATCAGTTGACATGTAAGTGTGGGTCTATTTTTGGACCCTATTCTGTTTTATGCCTGTCTATCATTATGCCATTACCACACCATCTTGATTTCTGTAGCTTTATAATTCTTGAAATCAGGTAGTAAATGCTTCAACTTTGTTCTTCAACATGTTTTGCATATTCTAGGTCCTTTGTCTTTTCATATAAATTTTAAAACCAGTTGTTGATTTCTTCAGAAAAACCTGCAGGATTTTGATTGGAATTGCATTGAATCTAAAGATCAATTTTGTTAACGTTTGTTACTTGCATAATGTTAGGTCTTTGAAGCCAGTAGACATAGTATATTTTTTTATTTAGATTGGCTCTAATTTCCCTTTATGATATTTTATAGTTCTCAGTCTACAGACCTTGCTCATTTTTCATTAAATTTATTCTTAAGTACATGATTTTTTCATTATATTTCATTGTAAATGGGATTGTTTTTAAAATTTTTATCTTTAACTGTTCATTGTTAGTATATAGAGATACAATTAAATTTTATATATTAACCTCATATCCTGAGACTTTATACATTAATTTAATAAGTCTAGTAGCTTTAGTGTGAGTTCCTTGGAGTTTGCATAATCATAACATCTGTCAATTAGGACAGTTTTACTTCTTAAATTCTCATCCATTTGCCTTTTATTTATTTATTTTCTCCCTTAGTTCATTGGCTAAGTAATCAGGTGCACTGTTAAATAGAAGTGGTGAGAGTAGACAACCTTGCCTTGTTCCTGATCTTAGAGAACATTGAGCCTTTCATCAAGTATGATATTATAAAAGCTGGCAGTTTTAATCTGTTTGAAGAAATTATCATCTGCTTAATTATGAAAGAGTATTGAATTTTCTCAAGTGTTTCTGCATTTATTCAAATGATTGCGTACCATTTCTCCTTTATTCTAATATGGTGAATTGCGTTGAATTTCAGAAGTTAAATCAACCTTGCATTCCCAGGTTAAACACCACTTGATTGTGATGAGTTTTTCTTTGTATATACTGTTGGATTCAATTTACTAACAATTTGTTAAAGTTTTTTTTTTTTTTTTTTTGTAACATGTTCTTGTGGGATATTAGTCTGAAATTCTCTTTGCTTATGATATCTGTGCCTTTGGTAGTAGAATAATACTTCCCTTATAAAATGAATTGAGTATTGTTCCCGCTTTTATTTTCTGAAAGAGTTTTCATAGAATTGGTTTTGTTTCTTACTTAAACATTTGATAGCATATACCAGGGAAGCCATCTGTGTCTTGAATTTTCCTTACGGGAAGTTTTAAAATTATGAATGTAATTTATTTAATTGATACATGGCTATTCAGGTTATCTGTTTCTGCTTGCATCAGTTTTGTTCATTTGTGCCTTTCAAGAAATTTGCTCATTTCATCTAGATCATTACATTTAGCATTAAAAATTTTTTATATTTCTTTATTATGCTTTTAATAGCTACAAGGATCTATAGTGATGTGCCCTTATCCATTCCTGATGCTGATAAATTGTGGCCTTCTTTACTCCTTCCTCCCCCCACCCAATCAATATTGTTAGAGGCTTAGCAATTTTATCTGTCTTTAATTGATTTCTTCTCTTTATTATTTTCTTCCTGTTTGTTTTAGGTTTCATTTGCTATTCCTTTTCTAGCTTCTTAAGGTAAAAATCTAGGCTATTTAGTTTGTATCTTTTTTTTTAATACAGTCATTCAGAGCTATTAATTTCTCTGTAAACAGTGTTTTAAATGCCTCCCAGATTTTGATCTGTGATATTTTATCCTTCAGTTCAAAATATTTTCAAATTACTCTTGTAATTTCTTCTTTGACTCACTGATTATTTAGAGGTATGTTTTTTAATTTTCAAATATTTCTTTTTCTCTAGATCTTTTTGTCATAGATTTCTAATTTAATTCCATTGTTACCAAAGAACATTCTTTGTATGATTTTAATCTTTTCGAATTTATTAAAACTTTTTTACAGCTCAGGATATGGTCTATCCTGAGTGAACATAGCATATACTCTTGAAAAGAATATCCATTCTGCTGTTGTTGGGTGTGATGTTCTATAAATACCAATAAGGAAAGGTCAACTATGTCTTTTCTGATGTTTTGTCTAATTGTACTGCCAATTACTTAGAGAGCTGTTAAAATCACGACTATATGGAGTTGTCTGCTTCTCTCTTTAATTCTGTATGTTTTAGCTTCATTTATTTTGAAGCTGTTATTGGGCATATGCACACTTGTAATTGCTCTGTCTCCCTGATGAATTGTCCTTTAATGCATAGAAAATGTTTCTTTTTATCATCTACAAATTTTGTCTTGAAATCTATTCTGTCTAATGTTAATATAACCATTCCTGACTTCTTAAGCTTATTGTTTACATAGTCTATCCTTTTCCATTCATTTACTTTCAGCCTATCTTTATGGTTAAGCTGTGTCTTTTATAGACGGCATATAGTTTGGAGTTATTTTATTATCCATTCTGACAGTCCCTGCCTTTTAATTGGAATTAATAGTTCATTAATGTTTAGCATAATTAGTGACATAGTCAGGTTCAAGTTTACCGTTTTGTTTACCATCTTCTATTTTTTGTTTTTATGTTTCTTTTTGCCTACTCCCCTCACTTTTGGATTATTTGAACTATACTTTCAGAATTTGATTTCAATTTTTCTTTTGGCTTTTTGGCCATACTTCTTTGAATTATGTTCTTAATAGTTGCCCTAGAGATAGCAATATACATCCCTACTTTTTTCACAGCTCACCTACAATTAATAATGCACTACTAATCATAAAACATTTAAGTCTTGCAACATTATTCCCAAACTATCTCATCCTTTATAGTATAGTTATTATATATGTAGTGCATTATGCACCCCAGGAAACAGTGATGTAAGTTTTTCTTTGAACTGTTTGTGGCTTATAGAGAATTAAGAGGAAAAGGCCAATGAGAAAAAAATCATTTACATTAACCAGATATTTATCATTTTTTTCTTTCAAAGGCACTTCAGAGATGTTATTACACTCTTTTGGCTTTCCATGGTTCCTGATAAGAAGTTTCTTATGAATCAGTTTATTTTTCCCCTGTATGTAATATGTTGTTTTTCTTTTGCTGCCTTCAATATCTGTACTTAACGTTTGAATGTCAACACTTTGACTATGTTGCTTTTATTAAATTTGGAAAAATAGCAGCCATTATTTCTGAAATATTTCTGTCCCATTTTCTTTCTCTGCTCCTTGTAGCATTTCAATTACAAATATGTCGGACTAATTGTTCTAATCATATAGGTTCCTGAGACTGTTCCTGTATTAAAAAATATTTTTTTTCCTTTTCTTCATCTTGGATAATTTCTATTGACCTATCTTCATGTTTACTTACTTTTTCCTCTGCTGTTTCCAATAAGCTGTTAAGTTTATTCAGTGAATTTTTTATTTCAGAAACTGAGTATTTTAGCTCTAGAATGTCCTTATGTCTTTTGTTTGGTTTTGTTTTTTCAACTGAGATTTCTTATTTTTTTGATGAAATTTTCATTTATTAAAAACATGTTTTGATTTACTTTGTTGAGGATCATAATAATAGCTGTTTAAAAATCCTTGTTTTTTTGTTTAAACATCTCATTCATCTCAGAGCCATACTTAATGAATTTTATTTTCCTTTGTACGTGTGTTCTATTATCTTAGTTCTTCATTTATCAGGTAATTTTGGATTATATCCTGGACATTATGAATGCTGTGTTGTAGAAAGTCTAGATTCTGTTATTTTCTTCCATTCAGTGTTGTTTTCTTTTTAAGAAGCTAATCTTCTTTTAATCATTGGCTGTATATACTTATCTGTGAGGTATCTGTTATACCCTTTGCCTATTTTTAAAATTAGGCTGTTTCTGTTTTTCTTATCAATTTGTAAATTTCTTTATATATGAAAAATCAAGTATTATTTATCATATTTTTAAATGTTTTCCTGATTTTCTTTTTTTCTTATAGTGTTTATAATTCTTATTCAGTCAAATTTTATAGTTTTTTGTTTTATGGCTTTTACTTTTTGTCATATTTAGAAAGGTCTTGCCCATTTGAAGAGTAAATATTCACCTCTAGTAATTGTATTCATTTTCTCTAGTGATTTTATGGCTTTATTTTGTACTTTCAGATATTCAATTTATCTGTATATTTGGTTTGTTTTAGCATAAAATATAAGGTAAAGATATACCCCCTCCAGGTAATTAGTTAGTTGTCCCATCACCATTTATTGCATAATGTATACTCTCCCTTTTTATTTGAATATGTTAATCATTCTCTAAAATCTTTAATTGGGTCTGTTTCATAATTTTCTAGTTTTTAAAATTGATATGTATGTCTATTTAATACCATAAATAATATTATCACTTGTAGCTTGTTAACTTGTAACTTACTGCATTTGCTATCAGGCCAGCAACGTATCTTCTTATTTTATCATTTTTCTATCTATCAATATTTATTTTTTCAGATAAATCTTAGAACTGTTTCAATAATCTATTGCTACACAACAAACCAACCTAAACTTAGTGGCTTAAAACCCAGTCATTTTACTTGTTCAGAATCTGTGGGTCAAATAGTCAAGCAGAGTCGGCTAGGATTCATGATATTGACTGAGGTCACTTGGTGGTATCTGCCTGTGAGTTGGTCTGGTTTGAAGGGTCCAGGAAGGCTTCACTCACGTGTCAGGCAACTTTAGAGGGTATCACTTGGAAGCTGGAAGCACCTGGGCGCTCATCCGTCTCCATATGGTCTCAGGACCTTTCCATGTGGTATAGTCTAGCTGGACTTCTTCCATGGTGACTTGGGTCTTTGTAAGCAGATGTTCAAAACAAGAAGTCGAAGCTGCTGGTGTCCAAAGACCTAAATAATTGAATTTAGGAGAATAGCAAATTTTAAATTAAAAGTAAGTACAGTATCCGACTTAAGATGGTTTGACTTTACGATGGTGAAAAAGTAATATGCATTCAGCAGAAACCATATTTTGAATTTTGAATTTTGATCTTTTCCTGCTCTAGGGATATATGGTAAGCCTTAGTTCCTAGTCGGGCAAAAGATCACAAGGATAAACAACCAATACTCCACAGTGTTTATCAGGATATAACCCCACAGTAGATCAAGAAGCATCTATATAGATTACATAACAATGAATATATACTTTTTTACAGTGGTACACAATAAACATTTTAGCTTAATATGTGTTATGTGAACAGCAAAATTTAACGGCAAGCATAAAAGAAGTCTGAATAAATGGGGTGTTGTACCCTGGTTAATGGGAAGGCCAAATGTATTGAAGTCCCTTGTTTACTATATTAGTATACTTAATATTTAATCAAGTAAGATGCCATTATATCTTAAAGCTTTGGCACTACAAGGTCAGCATCACCTGGGAGCTTGTTATAAACGTAGAATTTCAATTCCATACCCCAGATATAGTAAATCAATCTACATTTTAAGATTTTTAAGAATTCTGGGTGATCCCTATGGACTTTAAAGTTATAAAAGCACTGTGTTTAAAGTAATAGTTCTTGAATCTGCCTAAAAGTCAGAGTCATCTGGGAACTTTTAAAAATACAAATTCATAGGCCCTGCTATGAGCTTAATGAAATAGAGTTATTTTGGTTTTTCTAAAGCCCACTAGTTGCTTCTGATAAAGTAAATCTGATAGTAGCTGCTTTAAAGAATTCGATAAAATGGCAATAAAATATATATGTGAAAAAGTTATAAGACATATTAGGTGATAATTATCAAATAATATTGGTTGAAAAATACAGAACAAGTAGCAGTTCCAAAAATTGATTCATGGTTTATATTGTTATAAACTAATACTTCATTGCAAACATTATAGGAATTTCCAAATGAATTAAACAAAACACTGATATTAAAATAAAAGACAGAAATGATTTTTTCTGTATTTCTTTGAATAAGTGATTAATATGTGATCTATTTGGATAATGGAAAAACTATATAGATATCAAGGGAGGAAATTGTACAGCATAAAATCAGAATAGGGGGCTTTTTCTACTGATGAGAACTTCTAGTAAAATTTGAATAGACATAGCTGGATCAGACAGCTTTGTCTTGTTTCTGATCTTGTGGGGAAGTATTCCACCTTTCATTGTGAAGATTAGCTCTGTGTTTTTTATGACACCCTTTGTCAGGTTGGAGAAGTTTCTATTTATAGTTTTTTTAATATTTTTATCATGAATGGGGGTTGGGTTTTTTGTTGTTGGATTTGATTTCCTACTTATTTTTTATGGTTGTTTTCATCTATGTTCGTGAAGGCTGTTAAGCTTTAGTTTTCATCTCTTGTGACTTTGGCCATATAAAATGAGTTGGGAAATGGTTTCTTCTCAGGTTCTGGAAGAATTTGTGAAGGACTGGTACTATTTCTTTTTTAAATGTCTGATATAATTGACTAATGATGCCATCTGGACCGGGACGGTTCATTGAGGGACTATTTTGAATCATTGATTTAATTTCTTGTTATAGGTTTATTCATGATTTCCTATTTCTTCCTAGGAAATTTTCAGTAATTTTTATCTCTCTTGGACTTTTTCTATTTCATCAGAGTGTCCTGATTTGTTGGCACAAAGTTGTTCTTAACATTCCCTTCTAATCCTTTTAATTTGTATAGAATCAGTAGTGATGTCCTTTTTACATTCCTGATTTTGTCCATTTTTATCCTTGTTTTTTCTTAGTCAGCTAAAGGTTAATCAGTTTTTTTGACCTTTTCAGAGAACCAGCTTTTTATTTCATCGGTTATATTGATTTGTTTTTCTGTTTATTTTTGCTTTCATTCTGATTTTACTATTTCCTTTTGCTTTCTTTGGGTTTAATTTGCTCTTTTTTAGTTTTCTTTAGGTAGAAGATTATATATTACTGATTTGAGGCCTTTATCTCCTATATAGCTACTTAAAGGTACAAATTCTCTCTCTAAGCACTGCTTTAACTGCATTCAATAAATTTTGATATACTGCATTTTAATTTATATTCAATTAAAAATATTTTCTAATTTTCTTGTGTTTTTTTTTTCTTTGAACCATGGATTGTTTAGAAATATGTAATGTCCTAATATTTGAGGATTTCCATAATTTATTTCTATTATTATCCAGCTGTCTTCTGGTCACTGTTTGTATGCTGTATCTTTCTTCATCCTTTAACTTCCAACCAATTTTTATTTTCGAATCTAAAATGTTATCTTTTATAGATAGTACCTAGTTGAATCTTGTTTTTTAAAAATTAAGTCAGACATTCTCTGCATTTTTTGAAATGTTTAGTCCATTCACATTTAGTAGTATTAATATGATTAAATTTACTTTTGGCATTTTGCTTTTTGTTTTCTAAATATCTCGAGTTATTTTGTTCTGACATTCTTCCTTTAATTATTTTGTTTTAAACAAATTTGTATTTCAAAATTGTATTTCTTTGCATTAAACAACTATTTTTTAGTTGACCATTTTAACTCATCTCTTTATTTTTTAAATCTTTTTATGGATTTTTAGTTATTTTCTTATTGATTTAGGGAATGTAGTATGAATCTTAACTTCTGAACAATTTATTTTAGGTTAATACTATCTTAATTCTGTTAAAATTCAGCAACTTTGCTCCAATATAGTTCAGTTCCCTCTCCCTTTTGTGCTATTATTGTCATATATATTGCATCTGTATATAAGCCCAACAGTATGTTCTTTTAATCCACATATCTGCCATTTCTAGTTTTTCATTTCTTCTTGTGGATTTGAGTTACCTTCTGGACTTATTTCCTTTCAGAATAAAGGAATTCTTTTATTATAAATTCTTTTATGGCGAGACTGATGGTAACAAATTCTCTGTTGTTATTTATCTTGGAATGTTTTCATTTTGCTTTTAGTTTTGAAGGATATGGCCTTTTTAAACTGGATACAGAATTTTTGTCCTCCCCTTCCCCACCACTGCAAATATGGCATTCCACCTGCTTTCTGCCTTCATTATATTGGAAGTTATTAATTGTATTGTTTTTCTCATTATTTTCTAGAATTTGTATTTCATTTGATCTGTGTTTGACTATAAAGTGTCTAGGTGCAGAACTCTTGTGTCTATTCTACATGAGAATATTTGAGCTTTTTGGATTTGTAGATTGTTTTTCATCAGATTTAGGAAGTTTTTAACCATTATTTTTTCAAATATTTTTTCCCCTTTCTCTCCTTTCTCCTGGTACTCCATTAGATGTATGTTAGTACACAGTGTTATTACATAGGTCTCTTTCAAACTTTTTCCTCTATGTTCTTGAGACTGTATAATTTCTAGTTTCACTGATTCTTTCTGCTGCTGTTTGAAATCTGTTATGGGGTCATTCTAGTGGTTTTTTCATATAGTATTGTATTTTCAACCCTAGAATTTGATTTGGTTCTTTTTTTGTAGTTTCTGTTTGTTCAGAGCCCCTGTTTGTTGAGTCATTGTCACCATATTTTCCTTTAATTCTTTAAACATGGTTACCTTAAATTCTTTGAACATATTTGTAATGGCTGCTTTTGAAGTCTTTCCAAATACAACAGCTGGGCCCACTCAGAATCAATTTCTATTGGCTGCTTTTTTTCCTCTGAGTATGGATCACATTTTCCCATTTCTTTACATGTCTTGTAATTTTTTTGTTAAAAACTGGACATATTTGATAATATATTGTAACAACTCTGGATCTGATTCCTCCCCAAACCCCTCCCACCTGACAGTTGTCATTATTGTTGTTATTACGTATATTTGATTGTATTTAAGTTAACTCGACTGGACTTTATATGCAAATTCTTTCTCTCCTGTGGGGTGCAGCTACTCAAGTTTCTGCTCAGTTGTTTTGTTTTTTAATTGTTATTTTTTAATTTTTAGCCTGGCCTTCTTGGGGTCCCCCTTGTGTCTATATAGCTTAATGGTCAGCCAGTGACTGGTTAAAGATTGTGTTCAAACATCTTGAGCCAGCAAAACTTCTACCCTTTGCTGATCTATCTGTGAGTATGTTAGGGAGCTCATCTAGTTTTCCAGTTCCGGCTTTTTTTTCCTCTGAGCCTTTCAGTTTTTCCCTCATACAATGGAGGCCTCCCAGTCATTGATGGATATGTGGAAAGCTAAGACCCTCTCTAGTCACCTCCAGTTAGCCAGGGATGTGTGGAGACTTTAACTAGTACCCCTGGCGCTCATTTCCAGAATCTTCTTGTTAAATTTCTGGATTTGTTAGTCTACCCCTCTTCCCAGCTGGGACAGCAGCCTCAGGCTAGCAGAACTGTAGGCTTTCTTTGTTCTTTCCCAGTCAAGTTTAATATTTTTATTCTCAATGCCATTGGGTGTGTAGTTTTCGCCCTTCACTTCAGATCACGTCAGCAACCTCTGACAGTGAAACTTCTGGTTTTCATGGCCAGCCCTGCCCAGGTACAACTAAGGCATGGGCTGTGCTTGGATGAGAGTTGGAGAATGGGTAAGGAGCACAGCCCCTAGCAATAATGCCACTGACTTTCACAAAGTTCCACAATTTTTCATAAATAAACACTTTTAAATTTATCATTTGATTCTGATTGTTTTCTGGGATCCTGAAATGGTTGTTTTTGACACTTTTATTCAGTTTTATTGTTGTTTTAGTGGGGAGAAGATTTGCTGACCTCTTCAATTTGGCACAGCTGCAAGTCCTGCCTCCTGTTTTGTATTTGTAATATTTCTGGTTTGGGTTATTTTTTTAAAAAGGCTAACTAATTAAAAACCTGAAGCACACATATATATTGTAGCTGCTTCAGCATTTTGATTCACAATGGAAGAAGTTAAGAGATTGTGATTAGATTAGGGGTGGGACTGTAATTCTGCTGACAGCACTCTCTTGTGGAATGCTTCTTAATAACATATTCTTGTGTAATGATGAAGAAAACATTTATTTTTTTAGGCAAGCAAATTCCTTTGGAATTCTACCCAAACATAAGAAAGATATTATATATACAGAATAAACCATTGGCGCAAAGAACAATAGAGCAAAATCCATTGGGTGGTATAGATGTATGTATATCTTAATGAAAAATGAAAGAATCTTTCTCTTTAAAAATGACTCATACAGATTTCAGTCTAAAATGCTTTTTTATGCTTGAGAATTTGACTGGGAAGTTTGTCTTCACCTTTTTAGTTATGTAACAACACATGCAGAAATGCACACAAGATACACATCACAGTTCAGTGATTTATCACAAAGTACACACCTCTATAGCCATGATCTATGTGAAAAATAGGGCATCCCCAACACCCAAAAGTCCACTCTGCTTCCCTTCATTATTTTGCCTTCTCCCCCAAGATAATGACTATCTTAATTAACATTTATGGTAACTACTTCCTTTAATAGTTTCTGTTTCCTAAATATGCATCCCTAAACATCAGTTTATTTAACTTTGCTTATATTTTTAATATTGTAGAAATGAAATCTTACAGTATCTATTGATCTGCAGCTGATTTCTTTTGTTCAAAATTATGTGAAATTCATTTGTTGTTTTGTGCAGCAATAGTTCATTTTAATTGCTGTTGAGTATTCTGTTGTATGAATATGTGACAACTTGTTTATCCATTCTACTGTTCATGGTTATTTGGGTTGCTTCCAGTTTTATAGGTATTACAGATATGCTACCAGAACATACTTATGTGTGTTTTAGTGTGTAGGTGTACACATTCTTTTGAGTATATACCTAGGAATCTGATTGCTAGCTCACAGTGTATACGTATCTTCATTTTAGTATATAAAACCAACTTTTTCCTAAAATGATTATACCAATTTACATTTCTACTAGCAGTCTATAAGAATTGCCATTACATCATAGTTTCACCAAACATTTGGTGTGGTCAAACTTTTAATATTAGCCATTCTGTTGGTTATAAATATGTTCTTATTGTGGTTTTAATTTTTATTTCCCAAATGACTAATGAAGTTAAGCTTCTTTTCATGTTTGTTGGCCATTTGGAATATCCTTTTTTTGTAAAATGCCTATTCAAGCCCTTTTTAAAAAGTGATTTGTAGGAGTTCTATGTATATCTGGATGAAAACCCTTTATTCTTTATATGAATGTTGCAAGTATCTTCTACTATGTGACTTGCATTTTTACTCCTAACAATGTACAGATTTGAAAAGTTCTTGATTTTTAAAGTAGTCAAATATATCAATTTTTTTGTTATGCTTAGTACTATTTGTATCCCTTTTTAAAATTTATTTAAATTAGTTTCAAGTATACAGTACATTGGTTAGACATCTATATAGTTCTTAAAACAATCCCCCCAATTGCTCCCTTCCTCTCCTTGCCCTCCACCTAGCCAACATATTAATGCTAACTGCATTCTTTATGCCGTGCTCCCCTTCCCCGTGACCATCTATCAGCTACTAATTTGTACTTCTTTAACCCTTCATCCCCTACCCCAATATCATGAGGTTATTTTCTATATATTACCTTCTAAAAACTCTGTGGTTTTGATTTTCACATTTATATGTACAGTCCACCTGGAATTTATTTTTGTGTATGGACTGAAATAGGGGTGAATGTTCATTCTGTTTTTCCATATGGTTATCTAGTTGTTCCAATACCATACATTGAAAAGAATATTGTCATTGTCAGGGTCCAATCAGGAGAAAGAAATAATACAAGTTATTTAAACAATTTAATATGAGGAGAAATTTGCTAATTAGTTGTAAAGTTATGACTAAAGTTTAAAGTAAAGTTGTAGGTAACTAAAAAACCAAGAAGATAACAACACTAAGGTATCATGAAAGTAAGTACTACAGCTGGAGAAATAAAGGGAAGAGGCTGGAATTATTAAGACTTAGAACTCTGCACAGCAGAAGTTCAGACATCTAAGGAAAAGGTACTAGCTTCCTACTACTGGTATCTTGGGGAGGGGGATGCAATGAGAGTGGTTCTATAAGTGTTGGGAAAACTATAACATGGTTCAGCTGCTATTACAGGCACTACCACTGCTTAGAGTGAAGAAGTATTGCTAGGATGACACAGAAACAAGAGACAGACAGGAAGCCTGCAGGAAGAAGCAAGTCTCTTTTTCTTCCTCCAGTCTTGCAGTCTCCCCTAAAGCCCCGTGTAGGCAGAGCCTAACATAGAGCTAGTTGGCAAAACCAAAGTGGTTTGCAGAATGTTAGCCTCAGTTTTATAGAGCAGTATTTAGACAGATGGGTTTGAAGCTGAGAAACAGAAGCTTAAGGCACAATGTTTCTAACTGTAGAGACACCTTTATTATAAACCAAGTGCCTATATATGTGAGAATCTATTTCTGGGTCATATTTCTCTTTCATTGGTCTGTTACACCAAAGTTATTTAAATTACTGTAACTTTATAATAAATTTTCATATCTGGTAGAGCAGTTTTCTCACGTTATTCTTCCTCAAGAATATCTTAGCTGTCTTTGGTTTATTTGCATTTCCATAAAAACTTAATTTGTCTACAAAAAGACCTGTTAGGGTTTTGCTTGGAATTTCACCGAACCTATAAATCAATTTGGGGAGAATTGAATTGCGTTTTTTAATCCATGAATATGGTATGTTGCTCCATTTATTTGTCTTTAATTTCTCTCAGTAATTATTTTTGGTCTTTGTGTAGAAGTCTTGCGTAGCTTTTATTAGTTTTAATCTCATACTGAGTATTTTTGGTATTATAAATAGTATTGAAAATTTTTTTCATTTTGAAAATTTTCAAACCTACATTTTCTTTTACTTTTGAATAGTTAAACCCCAACCAGATTTAATAATTATCAAGATTTGCTTCATTTGATTTCAGTAATACTATTGAAATGTTTTAAAACAAATCTTAGATCTCCTGTCATTTCACCTATATATACTTAAGTATACATTTCAAGAAAATACAGACATTTTATTTATAACCATAATTCTAAGCCATATTGAAATTTCACCTTTTATTTCAAAAATGACTTTTATTGGTATGTTGGGACAGTTTGATTTTAACTAGCAGTGTATTAGGACTTAAATTTTATGCTAAGTAATTTAATAATTTCATCTGATTACCTTCATGAGCATTCAGTTATACTAATAGTATTTACTTCCTAAGTAAATATTATAAATATTTTAGTAAATATTAGCTTAAGCACTAAAATACTAAATGATAAAACATTATGACAATTAAAAACAAATTTTTTTTCTCATGTGAACTTTCTGTTTTTAAATTCATTACAATTTTTGACATTGGCCAAGCCATAGTGTTATAAACCTACCATGCACTTTTTTGCTTTCATTTGGTATTTCTATATTTATAAACATAATGTGCAACAAAAATTGCCATTCTTTAATTTTTTTAAAAAGTTCATATTCCTTAGTGTTCCTCTTTCTGCACATATATCTTTCAGAAAATCACCAGTGAAATTAAAAGCAAGCACATGTTTGTGTGACATTGTTTTAGTTTTGGTTACCCTTTGTAACCCCTTCTTGCCCAAAGTGTTAAAATGCAAGAAGGAGATGCAGTTGTGAATTATTTTCCTTTGTGGGCTTTTAAGAAACCATTCCTTCATTGCATCTGGTTTTCCTACCCATACGATATTCATAGGTCTGTTTCTAGGAAAGGGCTGTGGCTAGTGGGCTGTGAAAACTTCCTAGATTTGGCAAACTAGGCTGTGTCATGTTCACCCTCTAACCTGAGAAAAATCCCATTTAAAAGATAGGCAGTTTTCCTGCATGCAGGTCAGACTCCTCACAGAGATATTTGACAGTGACTAAAGAAAAAGAGTCTCTATATCCTCCCAGCATCTGCAGTAAGAATGCAACTAATTAATTTGTGGTCTAAAGAACAATAAAATATTTCCAAGACAACAATCAGCATAAAATTATTTTCACATATATTTTAATTTAACCAGTGATTATTGGTTGAGAAATTGCGGTGTGGAGGTCTTAAAAGTTAGATCTTATTCTCTCATAGTAAGTGTTTGAAAATAATATGACAGCCTGATACTTATGGCTTACCTGTTCCTTATTCCTCCTCTGTTATCAGCATCCCAGATGTCTCACTACAGATCAGAATATCTAGTACTACCTCACCTGCTGATATCATTACTATTTATATTTATGTAAACACAGTTAGAGGATCCTTAAGTTCATATTTAACTCTTTCAGTACAATGTAGATGTTTTCTTCTTTTTAGCAGTGGTGTTAGGATATGAGAAAAAGAATGAACTATTTTACTACTTCGGTTTAGCTATTATATAAGGCCTTTTTTCTTTGTAATATCTAATTAACAAATTTGGGGATCATTTATAAGTATCTTTTCAAAAGGGAAAAGAATCTCTTTCCTATATATAGAGCTAACTCAGCAAATACCAAATTTGGATAAACATTAAAAAATCAGAAAACCCCAACTGATAGAACAAATTAAATACACACACACACACATAAAATAATCTTTTTTTATGTGTTTTTAGGTGGAGGCAGGGAAGCTTACAAGGTTTTTTTTCTCCCAAATAGTATGCAGCTCTCTAAATTATGTCGTAGTGCACACAAACTATAGGCCATTAAAATTCTGTTAGACCAGAGAGACATAAAAATAAATTCATTTTCTAACCTATAGTGTCCTTGAACATATAACAAGGACAAAGGACTAAGGTACAAATAAGGTACATTTTCTAGACTTATTAGTTGTCAAGAATTTTGCCTCATAGTTGGCTATTGTTTTCTTAAGCAGATTTAATACAAATACAAGTAAAAATAACTTTTAAGGAAATGAATTTCTAAAGGAATGTGAAAGCAATAATCTAAATATTTAGAGTCTAGGAGGTTCTGTTATTGAGATGTGTACTGTATTGGTACAGTGGACATAGTAATTATATAGCAAAAATATAAAAGATTGCTGATTATAAATTTATGTGAATAGAAGAACCAGATTTCTTAATCCAAGTTGAAGCATTCTAAGTTACTTATTTCCTTTGATCAGAGACATAGACTTTAAAATTGCTAAAGCATGGGGAAAAGATTCTTCATATAAAATGAAGGGGCATATAATTTCTTGGAGATTCTTCCTAATACTAATTTAAAGATGTTGTAATGTAACACTGTAGTGCCTGTGAAAGTGTCCCCATAAATTTTACTCTCGTTTCATTCCAACTCTTCTGCTTATCAGTATTTTAAGTAAATTTGTGGCAATGGTCACAGTTTCCTGAGATTAAGAAAACTCTACAACAAAACAACCACACCAGATCCAAAAAGCTTCCTGTTTTGCTGTTGTACTCTGTTGACTGACTCTGTTTCTTTCCAAAAAATGGCTTGTGGATTCTTCTGGCAAACAGTTGAACTTGTATTCTAAGTGCAGAGAAGAATTGATACACTCTGGAAAGATGTAAGAAAGAATTCTTTCTTAACAACCCTTAAAACATTATTTTTAATATAGCGTTTGCAGAATCAAATGTTAATTTAATACTTAGAAAGTAAGTTATGTTAGTATAACTTGAACGCTCAAGAAGGTAATCAGATAAAATGACAGATATACTGTTTTATTTAGGGCATCCAATATTTAGTAGAGAAAGTAACTGACCAGTAAGGGAATTATAGGTGGAAAGATGGCTCCTTTTTTCTGAAATGAGGAATGTTGCCCTAAATGTTATTTCATTATCTCTACAGCTGGAGCTTCATTAGCAAGGGCATTGGAATAAACAGGGTATTGCAGCAGCAGAGAAACTAAGCACAGCAAGCCTTTCAGTAACAAAGAAAATAAAAGAATTCCTGTGTAACAGGCTTCCAGCCTTATCTGTGTTCTGTGGTACTGTTTGTGCTGAACTAAAGCATCTGTTACCTCAAGTTAAGAGAGAACAAACTCAACATGGCGTGAAATTACTGCACAGCCATTTACATTCATTAGAGTTGTATTGTTACCAGCCATAGGCATGACTGACTTTTGCACAAATAATAGAATAAAATGCTGCTTTGAGAATTTTTACCTTAAAATATTACAGGGCACAGTACTAACCTTGAGCCAAAGTAGGTTTATCTTAGAGCAGCTTTCCTCACCACAGTAGGGTCATGATCGTTAAGTCAAGTTGAGAAGGAATATTACTGTATGAGGCCTTTGGAAAGAGCATTGTGTTAAATCAGTTTACTCATTTTAAAACTATTGTGCAGGTATTAAAATTATTAAAGTACCATTTGGTAGTCATAGTAATAATTGATTTAGGCAAAAAATCATAAATAGATGCCAAAGATAGTGGGTCAAATTTGATGAGGAAAAGAATATTCACACAGTTGCAAAGGGATAAAATAGAAACTTTGCATTGGAAAAAAAAATCTGACAAACCTCATCCAATTGATCAAAGTGAGCACTGGTAATGAGGAAAATTGACATAATGTGCCTCCTAAAGTGATGCACTGAGAAGATATCACTTCTGTGTTATTTCTGTTAAAAATGCACAGCCTGAATCTAATCATGAGAAAACACCAGAGAACCCTAAATTAAGGAATAGTCTACAGAATAACTGGCCTATACTCATCAAAAATGCCAGTGTTGTGAAAGACAAATGCCAAGTAACTGTCATAGATTAAAGAAGACTCAGGAAACATTGACATCTAAATGCAACATCTGATCCAAAATTTTCCTTCCTTGCTATTTCATTGACATTTCTCTATTATGGTTTCCAGTACAGAAGTTGTATATTGAAACAATAACAATATATATATCTTCTGAATTAAATATTATAATTCGGGTTCCTTCCTATTTTATTTTTCTAGTTTATATGGATTTTAAACAGTGGTGTGGATTTTGGTTGGTATTTTTTAAACAACAGTTAAGAATGTTAGATCTTTTGGCCTAGTTGAATTACATTTCAAGTTATTGAAGAGTTAAAAATAATACTTAATTGTTTTACCAGATTTTCAATCAGTGGAAGAAAGAAGAGTTCTCATGCTGTTTAAAAATACTAGAATGCATCATTTAAAAGTTTCACAAGTACTTAGGGAAGGAAATGGTGATCACTAAGATGAATTTATAAAGAAGTCATGGTATTCATAAAGAAGCTTGATATGGTTTTTAGACATAGGTAACAGAAATGCTTTACTTTTAGGAAGGCAAATTGATGAATATCTGATTTCCTCAAGCACAAGACGGAGAAATTGAGTGATTGTAGTTAATTAAATAAGTAACTAATTCAATAACCATACCCAAGATTAATGATTGGATGCCAGTTGTTGATGGTTTCTAGTGTTGTTATCTGTTGCAGAGATCTATTCTTGATTCTGTTCTAAACTTTAATAACTTGGATAAAGGCATTTATGACATACATAACAGATTTTTTAAATGACACAAATCTGAGAGGGATAGATAACCAAAACATTGGATGACTGAAACAAGAACTGAAAGATCATGGTAACTGGGAAAGATAGGTGGGAATCTAGCAAAATAAATCTGACAGGAATAAATTATACAGAGATAACCATTCATAGATAATATGTGGAAGGAAAGAAAACTTTGTTAATTTATGGAAAATGAGTTTGTCAAATGGCCAATTGGCCATATTTACCAGATTTATCTATTTTGTTTTTTTTGTTTGATTTAATATGTATCAGTTTAGTCCAGTCATAAAAATAGAAACCACACTAATATTTCAAACATAGGGGACGTACAAGGAATTGATTATACAGATGTTAGAAGACCAAAAGAGTTTTAAAAAGGGAGACACTGAGCTATTAAAGAGATAGTTAATTATAAGAGACAGCTATCACACCAAGAGCTGAGAAACAGAAGGGACGAGGTTATAACCTAAAAGCTATAGCTAGAAGCTGACACGCAGTCTTCTGAGGAGGGGACACTGTTCAACTACTGATAGACTGAAATCCTTATTACTAAAAGCTATTGATTTGTATAAGAAACTAATATATTTAATTTGTGTTCTCTGTGTTGAACTAAATGTGATAACATCTGAGTGGATATCTCTACCATCTTGAATATGGTTCTGAAAATAAAGCATAAAACTAATTTGACTTCAATTATCTTAATGTTCTATACTCCCTACTTCTACATGCACCATTTTTGAAATGGCTTTGCCACTAATAGTCCTCCTACCTCAGATGTATTGCTAAGTAACCTCTCAGAAAGAGTAGTTTTCATAGAAAAATAGAAATGGATTTAAAAAAAATAATAATAAAGCATGGCAAATATGTGGGCTAAACATTCCTTTTGACTATAGGTGTGTACTTTTGTAAAATCTTTCTCACTGATGCCTTAAGCATTCATTATTAAGTGGATTTACTGCTGAGTTTTTAAGATAAAGTTTTGTCATGCTCTGAAACTTTAAAGAACAAGGTTTGGAATTGATTTCTCTGTTTTTTTTTTTTCCTCTCCCCCTAAATATTGCTTCTTTAGGTCAGTAACAGATCCAAGAGATGGAAAGAGAGTAGCACTCAAAAAGATGCCCAATGTCTTCCAGAATCTGGTCTCTTGCAAAAGGGTCTTCCGGGAATTGAAGATGTTGTGTTTCTTTAAACATGATAATGTAAGTGAAATTGGCATTTGGGATAAACTATTTCCTAAGCATGCTTAATTGTAACAGAAAAAAGCAAAAAAGTTAAAAAGGGGGTGCCCAAGTTATTAATAGGTTTGGAAATCTGAATTTTTGTGCATAGTGAGCAAGTTTAAGTGAAATTTAAGATTTATTGATTGACAGATAAATATTAATTGATATAAGGCAAATGTTAATATTTAACTGAGGAACAATACTAATATTCAACATAAAAATAGAGTGTAATATGTAGTCTGGGGGATTTAAATGAAAATAATTGGCCCTTGATTTTAAATGTTTTATCTTTTAATGTTTCTAATTAGAGATTAAGTTAAAGATATGGAAAAACAGATTCTCCTCTTAAAAAACAGTATAGCTCTTACAGTAACATAGGTTAGCTTTTTTATGGCTGTGTTTAGAGTTATCAAGACTCATGGCAAATAGAATCATTGTGGTTTGAGAGATAGCTTCACCTCAACTAATCCTGAATTAAAAGTTTGGTATGTGTAAAATTTATGTGGGGAATGTTAGCATTGGATTCAGTTTTCAGTTTCATGTGAAAAGAAAAACTGCCTAACATTCTGCATTTGGTACTCAATTTATGGTATTTTAATTGCTGGAGTAAAAACTTTATCAAAAAAATGTTCATTTCTTGTGTGTCTCATTGCTTGTTTGCACAGTAACCTTTAGAACTTTGGCCAAAATGTGTTTCTCTCTTTCAGAGAGAAATTTGTATAAGTTTGAAGTATTTGATAAAACTAGGAATATTAAACTTATGTTTATTTGAAGCTCCTTGGTTTGACATATTTCATTTTAATGATTACTCCTCTTGAAATCCATTTTCCTTAAACTTGAAAAAAAATTATCGCTGTCTTTCAGTTGATTGGAACTGCCTAACAATATTTGTTTCAATAACTTTGAAAATACCATTCAAGTTTATGACTGGTTCTTCAAATTTTAGAAGTGATTTCAAATGATATCTAGTGCCTGCTTAGTTATTTTTTTCTCGAATTTGCCTGAGTACACCTTAGCATCAAATAGTACAAACCTGATGTACATTGTCAGAGATTCAAATAAAGGTATTCATGGTGAAGAAATATTTTGAAGGTAGCATAGGAAATTTGCTTCCTAAGGGTTTCAAATGGTTTATTATATTCAGACCTATCTTGGCTTCTTTTATAAAAGAGTGATGATATGTTAGGCTGTTATCTGTATATATTGGTGTCTTTTCTCATGACTCATTCCTGTAGCTCAGGGGTCCCCCCACCACCACCACTTCACCCCTAGCCCAGGCCGTGGACTTACTTGTACCAGTCCATGACTTGTTAGGAACTGGGCTGCACAACAGTAGTTGAGCAGCAAGCGAGCAAGCGAAGCTTCATCTATATTTGCAGCCATTCCCCAGGACTAGCATCACCGCCTCAGCTCCACCTCAGATCCTCAGGCATTAGATTTCATAGGAACACTGGTCCCTGGTGCCAAAAAGTTTGGGGCCACTGCTATAGCGTAATTAATTAAGTCACAAAGCTAGTATCAGAGTGAGTAGTGCAAGAAAAGAAACACACTGAATTCTTCAAAATCACGCCTTTCAAAACACAACAACTGTTTGGAGCTCCTAAGCTCTATCATAAGAGAATGCTTGTGACTTCTTTGGTTCAAAAGTGAGGCAGTTAGTTGAAGATGAAGATGACATGGCACCACCACTTTATACACAATGAATTTATGCTATGCTCTGAGATCTATCTTCAAAAGCATCTTAGGGCCAGCACATCTGGTATGTGTGGAATGCCAATCTAAGAGGCAACTGATATTTGACGTATTTAAGGGAACAAATGTTTATTAATTATGTACTGTGTACAGAGTACAGTGCTAGGTCATGTGGAGGGTACAAAATAAGTTTAAAACATGTTCGTTTGTTGAGGGAAGTAGACTAGGTGTTTAACACATTACTATATGTCAGGAAGTGTGCTAGATTCTTTATATACATTAATTCATTTAATCTTTAAAAATCTCGTCAGAGAGGGCTTGTTATTTCTACTTTACAGAAGAGTAAACCAAAGCTTAGAGTTAAGAAACTTGCCCAGGGTCAAAGTGGCACAAGATTAGAGTCTAAATCTGTCTTGCTTCAGAGTCCATATTCATTAATTCTATAAACTTTTATTGTACACATCCTATATCCCTAAACTACATTAGCTTCTAAGGGTTTCTACCTCCAAGGAGTTTAGTAATGTGATAAATACTATGATAACAGTGCTGTGAGAAGACTGCCTACATAGTTAAACATTAATCCAGGGCAGTTTGTGTTCTCTGCATAGCAAAAAGCTGGGAAACCAAACCTAGAAGTATATTAAAATCACCAGGTAAACCTTAAAAAATGTAGATTCATTGGTGTCATCCCAGGCATACTAAATTGGATAAACCTAAACATTCCAGACATACTGGAATCTCTGAGGTTGAGACCCAGGTAGCTATATTTTTTTAAGTTTCTCAGATGAATGTTGCCAGAAAACTACCATAAAATTAAGGAAAAGAGAGAAATTGTTGTGGACTTGGAAGCTCAAAGATTATTTTAAAATGGAGAAGGTAAACCTTAAAATGATTCTTTTGAGATTAAGATTTGATTGAATAGAAGAAAGGAATGTCATGATACAAATGACATTTAGAAAGATTAACCTGGCTGATGTAGGAAGGTCAGATTTCAATGCGGATGATTTTTTTATATGTCAGAGAATAGCTGCAGAGCCCTGGGAGGCTTCAAGTTTTCTTTTGAACATAACCTACCAAGTCACTGTATCAGATTCATTGATTTCAGGTGATCTGACTGATTGAGATACACAGATTTTTTCCCCCCCTTAGAGAACAGGTTGTTTATCATCTTAAAGGATAGGTTTACCTTGATGTAACTTCAGGGAAATAGAAATGGGTTTAACTTTCCAAAGGTGGATGTCTTTTAGGCTTATCACTAGTGTCTGGCCAGAATCTGAGCTATTATAAAATCTGGAAAAATATTCTTTACCTACCATTGTGCATGTGTGTACCCACACGTAATTGTCATATTATCAACATGGAAAAGGAATGATTCAGTATAAGTTTTCAATCTTATACTCCTTTGAGAATCTAATGAAAGCTATGCACCTTCTTGGAAAAATGCACATACACAGAATTTTTATGTCACTTTAGGCTTTCACTAGTCCTCTAAAGCTTATTCCGAGCCCCCTTATGGCCCACTGATTTCTGCTAAGAGCCCCTCTAATACAAGTCTTGGGCTTTTTCTTGTCCTTGGGCAGTAGCATTAAGCACACAGTAGGCAGTCTATTTGGAGAGTGAGTAAATGAATGAAAGTGATAGAAAAAGAGAAATCTCAGTGAACTTTTTCCTGAAGTTGCTTTTTCCCAGTCTTTTAGTGCTGGACTGCTCTAGAGAGTAGAGGCAGCAGTGAGGAGTTAGTGGTGCCAAAAAAGGATCATTCATTTTCCTTTGTATAGTCTGACCTAACTCAAAGCCTCTTTGGGTTCATAAGTAGGATAAAGAATCATAGTATGGGACTAATAGGACCCTCTCAAATCAAACATACTGTTTAGCTATAGACATTATTAATGCTGATACTTCTGCTGCTAAGGAGTGTGAAAAGGCAAAGGATGTTGTAGATTAGGTTACTTTTGAGTAAATTTGATTTTTTGTACTCTGTGCCTAAAATTTATAGTATTGAGCAAATTCTAGATACATTTAAAATAATACAGCCTTTCACGTTCATGGATTGGAAAGCTCATTGTTGTTAATAAGCATGTTCTCTCAGGTTGAACTGGATATTCAGTGTAATCGCAGCCAAAATCCCAGCA
This sequence comes from Eidolon dupreanum, assembly GCA_028627145.1. NCBI lineage: Eukaryota > Metazoa > Chordata > Mammalia > Chiroptera > Pteropodidae > Eidolon > Eidolon dupreanum. The sequence goes on along the minus strand of CM053506.1, from coordinate 76,218,413 downwards.
GGGTTTTGTTTATGTGTGTGTATAGAAATTGAGAAATGGAAAAGACCTAAAATACTCAAGACAATCTCAAAGAAGTTGAACAGAGTTGAAGATTCACACTTCCAGGTATTGAGACATATGAAGCCACAGTAATCAAGGCAGCACTAGGATAGACAAATAGATTAATGGAGTAGAGCAGGGAGTCTGTAAACTGACATACGCATATATGTTCACCTGATTTACAAAAGAGGTGCCAATACCACAGTCCATTGGGGAAATGGATGGCCACTTCAGTAATCAGGAATTATATGAAAAACAGGATATTCATATGAAACACTTCTATTTCACAACATATACGTAAATTAATTAAGAATGGATCATAGACTTAATGTGAAAGGTAAGATAATAAAGCTTCTATAATAAGACATAGGAAAAAACCTTCATGACTTTGAGATAAGCAAAGATTTCTTAGCTGGACAAGGAAAGCATTGACCATTTTTTTTTTTTAAAGATTGTTAAACTGGACACCATTAACATTAAGAATTAATGCTCATCAAAAGTTAAAAGAATGAAAAGACGATCAAAGATAGGTATCCAAAAAAAAATTGTTTTCAGCATATACAATATAATAGAACAATTTTAAAAATAAATATTTAATATTTTAGTAAGTTCATTAGAAATAAATATTTTACTTGACATTTTTCAGACTATAAATTCTGTATCTAAACATATATGTTATAAAGAGCTTTTTACAAATAGAGAATTTTTGCTCATAAGTAAAAAGACTTAAGAATTTCACAAAAAAACTATAACCAAATGGCTAGTAAGCATGTGACAAAGTGTTCAAAGTCTTTAGTCATCAGAGAAATTTAAATTAAAACAATAATAATATATTACTGTATATCCACCAAAATGGTTGAAATCAGAAAGACTAACAATACCCAGTGTTGGCAAGGATATAAATCAGCTGAAATGCTATCATTGCTGGTGAGAGTGTGAATTTGTAAAAACACTTAGAAAAACTGGTGATTTCTTCTAAAGCTAAATATACACCTACTCAATGACCAGGTAGTTCTACTCCTTGCCATACGCAGGACAAACAATTGTATATATCCTCCAAAAGGCCTATACATGAATATTCAGAGAAGCTTTATTCATAATACCTAGAAATTGGAAATACCCAGATATCTGATACCGTGGATAAATACATTATGTTTTATTCCATTCATATAATGGTATACTACACATTAATAAAAAGGATGAACCACTGATCTGCACATCAACATGGATTTGTAGTTAAAAGGCATGTTCTCTCCCTGTTAAACTGTATGTTCGGTGTAATCCCAACCAGGAATCTCATAGGCATAACAGTAAGTGAAAGAAGCCATATAAAAAGACTGTGCTCTTCATAATTTGTTAAAGTTGAAGGACAGGAAAAACAAATCTGTGATGATGGAAATGAGATTAGTGGTAACGTTTGAGCAGGGAGGGTTTTTGACCGGGAAGGGATGTTGAAATGCTTAATTTCTTGATCTAGATTTTAATCATGGAGTAAAAATTTAACATATATACTTTGTAAAAATTAATAGAATTATACACTTAGGATTTGTGTACTTTATTATATGTTACAACTCTAAAAAAAATCATAAAAACATAACTTCTGCCTTAAAGAACTTAAATTCTACTGGGGATGTGAGAGAATGGGAAGGGAGTAGCTCCTTTGCTAAATATGGGATTTAACTCAACTCTATAAACAGTTAAATTTCTAGTCTCTATATTAAGAATTGAGGTTATTCACAGCATTTGTTTTATTGATAAAGGACTCACTAAAAAAAAAGAAAAAGCTAAGTCATTTACTCATCATGTAACCAATTTATAATGAATCTTCTAACAGCACAGAGGTTAAAATTCTAAAAAGCAGCTACCATAATGAGCTTTTGTCTGTTTCATAGAAGATTTGAGAAATGTGCTGAGACACTGTTTGGTAATGACCATTATTTAAGCTTTAGTTCATTTTTTTTAATTGGTGTGTGTGTGTGTGTGTGTGTTCCTTTGTAGAATTGGTGGTATTTTGGAGTACATTGCGTTTTTTTAAATACAAGTCAAAGTCTTTACAGGCATTCTTCTATATTTACATCATAAGGCTAATCTAACACACTTTATTCCCACAAATAATATAAAGGACTTGGGCTATTTAAATAGAGAGTCAAACATGAAGTCTGGAGTTTGAAACTCTGCTACTATTCCTTCTCAGTTACTCACTTCTGAGATTCCTGGATCATTTCTACTGGTCTTAGCACTGTTTCTGCCACCTCAAAACACTTTTGAATGCCATCCTTTGATAACATTTTTAGGTAGAAAGAACAGGAGTGAAAAACAACAGGCGTTTAAAAAATTCCAGGCAGAGTTTAAAATATTGCTTCTTTGGAGCTAACAATCAGAGCTAAATGCTTTAGTGCAAATGTCTAACCCTGTTTTATATGGCTTTTCTACAAAAAAGCCTCATCAAATTTGGAGTAAGAAAGCTGCATTCTTCTCTATCAAGGTTTAAATATATGGTTGTCACTTTCCTCTAGATACCCTCTAATTATAGCAGATAGACTTGAAGTGTAAAATAGCTTTGTCTAATGGACGCTGTCACTCATTGCATTCTGTTTTCCTGCAAGACAGGATGTATGTTGTTCAGATACAGAGTTTTGAGTCCGAAAGATGTCAAGTAAAACACTAATTTCTAACTACCTTCCTCAGGCATCAAATATTCATGCTAAAAATTGTTCTATCACATAATGAGAAATGAATTTACATGAATTTGTGACACTGGCTAATTATAGGGTTTTTTAAAATATAGAAATGAAATAATTTATCTTTTATATGATAAAAATTAATTCTTTGAAGAAACTGGAAAATCTGTTATTTCCCATTTGTACCAAGATTCTGAGTATAAACACTTTAATTCAGAAAGGAAAGATATATGTCCTTTATAAAACATCCAAACTATTTTAAAACCTTTAACTGGTTTTAAAGTAAGTGAAGGCTTTTTCATTACAGGAAGTTTTAGTTTAATTTAAAATTTTAAAGTGACAACTGCTTGGCTGAAAAAAGTAACTTTTAAAATGAACTAGATTTCTTCCACATGTAAATGCAAAGGGAAAAGAAAAGGGGATGGTGGAGAAATCTATGGGTTAAAACTTAAAAGACATAAATCAGTCATACTGTGTAAGTCTTATTTAGCTCCCAACTTTGACTAACAAACTTAAAAAAGGAAGGCAGGAGGGAAGAAGAGAGGAAAGAAGGAAGGAAACTGGAAATTTGAGCACTGGATATTCAATGTTATTAAAAAACATTAAATTTTTTATTTTACAATTATATTATTTTAAAGTTTTTATTTTTTAGAAATACTTTACTGATGTATGGCTGAAATAAATCTAGTATTTGCTTCAAAATTATATAGGGAGCGTGAAGGGTATAGATGAAACAAGAATGGCCATGTCTAGATAACTACTAAGGCCAGGTGTTGATTACATGTGTATTCTTTATGTATTCTTTTAGTTTCGAAATTCTCTATAATAAAAAAATTTATTTTCTTAATAAACTAAGCTAAAGATCAAAAAATTTGAACTTGTACCACTGCACAATTTATTTCTTGTTAAATAACTTCTTCCACATCCTTTGAGCCTGGTATTTCTCGTTAGCAAGATATGCTCAGATTCTTAGGTGTGACATCATAGATGAGACTTGAAAGAGTAGCTAGACAGCTGGTAGGGGAAATAGGCTTATTCATTCTGTTTCAATGGCAGAAGTGACATTGGTAGTATGCTACTTTTATAAAGAACCTGAATTTCAGATGCCTTAAAGTCTTTTTTTTTCCCCACGCTAGTGACTTCTTTTTTTGTACTTGGAATAAAATTCAACATGCTTAACGTAATTTAAAGAAATTTTGTGTGATATATCACCTGCCTTTCTCTTCTATTTTTTTCCCGCCCACTAAGTTCCATAAGCACTGGCATTTCTGTTTCTAGTATCTTCCTGGCTCTTTCTTGCCCCAGTGCCTACTCTTTGCCTGACCAACTCCTCCTATTCAGCCTTCAACTCTTAGAGTAGTGTGACTTCAGGGAAATGTTTTCTCCCCATTCCTCTTTACTTTTTCCCTTCACAATAATAAATATCATAATTATATATTTGTATTATTATTTGTCTAATGTCTAATTTGTTTAACCTGAGAGCCTGCTACAGTGCCTTCCAGATAGAATGCCATTTAGTAAACATTTTTTGAACAGGGGAATAAAAGAATGAATGGTAGATGTGGCTCCTCATACTCTGAGAGCAGCACCAATTGTTAAAAAAATAGGACATTTCTTTCCAACACTCTCCTATGCAGGGGTTCTAGTAGCATGTGGTGTAACCCAGTTGCCACTCTCATTTGGCTTAGGTAGAATTATGTTTTAGATAGTACGTTTACAAACTCATCTTAAAGTGTACACTGTTTCTTGACTGATAAATTTAGTTAACTTATTGGGCAGTCATAACTAAACCTTAAATCATTAAAGTGTTAATAGTATTTACGTGCATATATGTCATATGTTGTTTCTTTTTTAGTTCTCTAAATTTGACTTTTTTTTCCCCCTTTTCTCAGGTACTCTCTGCCCTTGACATACTCCAACCTCCACACATTGACTATTTTGAAGAAATGTATCCTAACCAGGGAATATGAAAGAAGGAGACAATTTTTTATTAATTTGTTTATTTAGCACAGTTTGGGGGTCATGCTTTGAAGTGTATTAAATCTCATCCTTGCAAAAGTGGTTGAGTACCTGGAACCAGGTAATTTTACCAGGTATTATCAATATATCCTGACATCTGAGCAGATATTTTGCTTGATCCCTACATAGTCTTATGAGATAGGTTATTACCATCTCCATTTTGCAGATAAAACCAGTGAGGCAGCTTTGTTGTAGTGGATCTCACCAGTAAAGTGCTCATGTCACTGTATAACAACTGCCTGTCAGTCAAGAGGATACTTCTGCCCTTTGTTCTACCACTTTGGGTAAGGTGAAAATTAAAGAAATAATGTAAGCTAAATGTCCCAAGTTCCATGGAATAATGGTGATGGTGATGGTGTAAGTAATAGCCATGACTTACATAAGATGCAGGGTACAATTCTAAGTTCTGTACACGTATGCATTTATTTAATCCCTATAACATCCATCTGGGGAGGTATTGTAATTATTCCTATTTAACAGAAGGGAAAATTGAGGCACAGAAGATAAAAAACTTGACCAAGATGTCAGAACTAATAAGTGTTGGGATCTAGGTTCAGTTCCAGGCAATCTGACTCTCTCGTCTTGATTTCAACTCCTACATATATGGTTGTCTTAGGATAAAGGCTTTAATGCCTGATAATAGCTCCTGGGACTGTGCATGAAAAATATTAGGACATAAGTTAGCCCATCTGACATTCTTGACAAAGCATCACCATTTACCATTCTACACTTGGTAAAGCTTTAAATGAAAGACGAGATCCTAAACATTGAGGTCAGTGAGCTCATGATAGTACAGTTTATCCACTCAAGGCTTTTTATTACCACTAGGCCTGTGACTCAGAATGGACACCAGTATAATAGCAAAATACTTTTTCTGATTCAGCAGTGAGATAAATGAAAGTCTGATTCTTACAGAGGTGGTAGGTAATTTCATACTAGACAGTTATCTTCGATAATTTCTTTAGTAACTGGGAACAGTTAAGAGATTCTCAAAGGGAAAGAGAATGACTAAGCTGACTAGGGAACTGGGAAATCTTATTAGACAGAATTGTGACTGATCAGCACTGCTGGGATGTTTTGATCTGATAAACCAAAAGCTCTTAAATACAGTAATCCTTGGTGATATTTTAATTCATGAATCCTTTATGAAATTAATTCCTTTGTAAAGGGTTAATTCATTGGAGTTAGGGTACTCCAACCCTGCACATTCCAAAGAAAGGACTGGCCCTTCGCTGACTCCTGGCTGAGAAGAGTGTCTTTGTATACCTGAGGTCTTAGGCTAGGACAGATGACCCTTTTTTAAAAAGTACCAAATTAACCTAAAGATAGAAGAATTTTTTCCTCAATTATAAAGTCAGTAGTAGCAACTGAGGAGAAAGCATTAATGATTCCTTTCAATTGGTGGTAAGGGAATCCACATACTAGAAGGCATTCCTTTGAGTGTATAATACTGTTTCTGCCTTTTTGGAAATAAAGTTGCTGACCAAACCTTGCAATTAGAAGAAATTCTCTTTATCAAATAACAATTTTACTGTATTACAGGCTGTGTTGGGGATCCCCAAGATCACCCTCAAGTTCAGTGATTCTCTGAAAGGACTCACAGGACCCAGGAAAGGCGTTCCACCACAGTTGCAGTTTGTTACAGCAAAAGGATACAGATTAAAATCAGCAAAGGAAAAGGGTGTATAAGATAGTCCCCAAGAAACCAGGCACAAAGTTCAGTTGTCCTCTCCCAGTGGAATTGCGTACATAGTGCTTAATTCTCCCAGCAACAATTTATGACAACACAGGCAAGTGTTGTCAACCAAGGAAGCTCACCTGAGCCTTGGAGTTGGGGTTTTTGTTGGAGGTCAGTCAGGGAAGCCCAACAGACTGACCTTAGCTACTCAGTCTCCAGCCATCCACCTTTCTCCCCACCAGAGGTTGAATTAATACAGCGGGACCAAGGCCCAGGTGAACAAAAACAGGTGTGCACCTTAAATCACATTGTTAGCATAAACTGTGTGTTGTGGCCAAAGCACCAGGTACTAAGAGACTCTTAGGAAGCAAAATATTGCAAGAGTGCAAATGTTACTTCCCAGGAGCTGGTCAGAGGCCAGTCCTAAAGACTTGGAAATATGTAGGGTTTGGGTAACCCACATCTGCTGAATTAAGCCTTTATTGCACATAGATCTGTGGGCCAAGAATGTTTTCATATAATTGGTGAATGTGGGTATATATAATAAGTGCCAAATATATTTCAGTTCTCTTCATGAATACTTAACAAATTCATTTTATCTATTTTCTGTCCTATAGTTCAAGCATGAATTGTTTATGTGAGGTATTAGTTTTGTGTAATTGGGTTTGTCATTCTTAAAAACCCTGTGTGTTTCTGTAAGCTAGAAGTTCTCAGTCACTTCTTATTGACCATAATCTAATCTAGTCTGGGAGATCCTTGATTCATTATTATTTCAAATACTTGCACAACAGAGGAAAAGTTAGAATAGTTACGCTTTAAAACCAAGAGTGGCATAGGTGATATAGTAGCTGTTGGTAGCTGATTTCAGCCCATTTCATAAGCAGAATGTTTCTATGAAATGACTCTCCCCAAAACTGTTCATGAATGTTTAAATAAAAGACTTTGCCGTAAAATATTTGTGGAACCCTCTGGTGTACCATTTACTTAAAAGTTTTACTTTCTTATTTAATTTTTTACCTTCAGGTTAAAAATTGATACTTGTTGCTTTCACAGTAATTAGCTGGACAGATGGGAAAATCATTCAAACTAAACCTCAGTGTCCTTGTTTTCTATTGTATAATTTTTAGCTATATGTAGAATGATGCACAGGAGGGAAAAAAGTATTTTCCAGTGGTGATGCCATTTGGAAAACAATGAATCCTTTTAACATAAAAAAGAATTAAACCTATAGCCGCCATAGGATTATAAAGACTTTTTAGGAAGGCATAATTTAGCTTGGAGTACAAGATACTAAAAATTTGTGTTTTTAAATGGAAACGTAAGAAATGCTTTAGTTATATATGAACTCTGCCTTTGCTGATTCTATCCCAAACAGGAAGTTTTCAGGGTCCTGTGCTTTTTAATACAAATAAGTTTGTTGTAGCCAAAGCAAAAAATAATTTTTTCTTTTATTTCTCTCTGTTAAATAAGACAACTTAATACCTAAAGCACAGAAATGATGACAATTTAATAGAATCTCAAGTTACTATTTGATTTCAACTTTATGTATTATTCATCTGCCAGCAGCTTCCTCTGTAGTATCTCAGAAATATGGCATAGGTATTACATGTGTTTTTAGATGATGGTTTTTTTTGGAGGATTGTCGTGTCTTTGCAAATTTCAGAATGGGTAATATATTGAGTTTTAAATATATGATCATGGAATTGTTCTTTGAAGGAACTTTTTGAGGTCTATTTGCGGCTCCCGTTTTAGGTAAATTCTAAATATATTGCTATGCATTTAATGCATGTTTTAATAGTCAAAAATTTATATGTCATATTATTTCAGTTATAAAGGGAAATAAATAATCTTCCATTATACATGCCACATTATTACACTTTTTTCTAAGACCAAAAAATTGGGATGTTATATTGCATGTAACTTTTAGTAAGTAAACATTCTCCCCCACCCGCCTCTGGGTAAACATTTTAAACCAGATGTCTTTTAAACTAATTGAATACTTAATTTTAGAAATTCTGAGATCTGTGAACATTTTGACGTAATCAAGTGTACAGTAAACATATCAGCATATAGTATCATGTAGTTAATCACATGTCTTTCCCTGAAACTGTAATAAAATAATCATATTAGTGCCCTCCAAAAATTTAGCTAGGGTTTTGAAAGACTAAGCCTCCTTACATAATTCCTTAAGTAACTTTTAAAAAGACAAAAGCCTAGATTTAACTGTTTACAAGTCTACCTACAGGGTGCAACAGATTTAGCAGGAGTCAGGTATGGAAGGTGCAATAAACTACCACAACCTCTATCATCTAGCTTTTGTGTCTTCATATTTTTTAAATCAAGTATGTCAACCTAGAAAATATGTTCTTTAATATAAATTAAGAAAGATTATGTATTTTTCTGAGCTGAACTTTTAGCTTGTTAAAAGATTGTATTATTCATTTTATACTTTGAGTTTCTCCTATTTGGAAATCTGTATGAAAACAATTTGGCACTTAATTACTTTGAGCCTACTGAAATTTAATCCAAAAGAAACTAGCTCTAATTGTTTGATTGGAAAACATCATGCTTCAGTCTGGCAGGCTACCTAGAACATTACAGAATGGCTGGCCATATTGGAAGAGAAGCAGTTGAAATCAGAAGAGGACTTGGTGTACTCTGAGAAAGGGGAGAGGTGAGATCCAAAGACAAAATGTTGGGATGAAAGCAAAGAGCAGGTTCGGCAGGACTATTGGTGATGTTAGAATATGGAGATTGTGTTCCAAGAAAGTAATTTGTAGTTAGAACAAGTTATATCACTTCAAGATATAAAGCAGAGCCATGGTTCGAGGTCGATGACGGAACATGATAATGAAAGTCCGTAGAGTTCAGATGGTTAACCTTTTTCCCATTTGCCCCGAGATAACTCACAGATTATAGTCCTAACCTTACCCCCAAAATTTGCCATGAAATCTCTCATTTTATTATTTTTGCATCACTCTAGTATATTGATAGTCTTTGGAAACAAATGACATCATTCTATTTATAGCATTCTGTTTTTAGTAGTTTGATGGCTGAAAATGTCAAACCCCAGAAAACGTGACATTCCTATGTGAGCTGCACTTTTTTTCTAAACCAAAAATTAAGAAACTGAGGGGTAGAGAATTTTTACCCTGGCTGCACATTAAAAACACCTAGAGAGCATTTTTTTAAATGCAGATGACCTGATCCTACATCCCAGAGATTCTGATTTAATTGGTTTGAGTTGTGTCCTAGTATTTTTTAAAGTTCCGGCCAGTAATCTTAATGCCCTCACAGTTGGGATCCACTAGGCTAAAGCACTGGAGTGATTTAAAGCATGAATGTTGAAGTTATCGGTTACTACCTGAGGGACTTTCAGTATGCAAATATGAACCAGCTATTGTGTCATCTAGCTAAAATGGGATTTGCTAGGAAAGACAAAGGTAAAAGACTATGCAATTTGATTCTGGAGTGTATATTTTTAAAGACGAGGTCTTTGAGCAATAGCAGTAGGACCAACCATAGCTTGGAGAAAGGGTAGGCGAGAAGGATGCAGCTTTACTCCTCTACTTAAAAGCTCTTTAGATGAAGACCATGTTCCCCATAATCATGTTGATGCTCTTCATGTAAATCCATCATAAATGCTTTTTGACAACTAAACTGTGATCTACAAATCTTTAAAAACCTCAAGATCTAATTCATCTTCTGTTTAAGCCTTAAAAAAGTCAAAATATGTCATATTTTAGGCAGAAAGTCCCACCTTTATTTTATTCTGACACATCAACAATGGAAAGGGCAGGATTCAAAATGAGGTATCTAAAAGTTTGACTCAGATCCTTGTGCTAATCACCCAAAATCTGTTTCGTTCATTCTTTGGTGAGGTTTTGAACTTACAGTAGAGTTAGAATCATGCATTGAAACTGAAGCATATGCAACATAGTTTTTAACATGACTAAAAGATAATTAGTTTATTGTCAGTTCTATTCATTTAGCTTATTTTCCAGAGTGAACATGAGATAGGAATCAAGAATATGCTATTCCTCAGGTAATTTCAACTCCTGTAGGCTTCCCATCATCAGAGCATTTCACCAAGCTGAGTGTGATGCTGTTGTTGAAAGAGATACTTTAATATAGCATGACCTTTTAACACATATGGGGTTCAATCAAAGAAAACAGCACTCTGTTCCAATACCACAGAACACAGTCCTGGTGAATTTAATGAGAGTTTGCTATGTTGGTCTCCAACATAGTATCTTCCCAGGTGATTTTTTTGGTGTTACTTCATATTATGCCCTAACTTTAGAACTTTACCCTCAGAAAAGATGTTCTAGCAGGTAGTGTAAAGCATAACAGCCTTTACTGTTATCCTTAAGGAGTTCATGTGTCAATGGAGATGATTGACAATTTTCAAATAATTATAATACCAGGTAATCAGTTTTAAAATAGAGCTATTAATCAAATCTTCTTAAGTAGAAAAAACTACTCTGCCTTTATTCTCTCCCTTCTGCTCACCCCCCACTCCTCCCCAAAAAAAAGTTCGGAAAACTTAACTGGAACTTAGAATTTTCATAGAATAAGACATTTTCACTAATCCTTCGTATATCAATCCAGAGTTACCCCTTAGTAGAATATAAATACATTTTCAATATTTCCAGTCCTATTCTTATTTTTCCATAAAATTTTAGGCAATATCTGATTTGGTGCATCCATGTAACCCTTTTTGCATAGATGTTTTAATTTAATAGCAACGTGTAACAATGCTAATAGTTGGCATATCTATGTACAATAAAGTATTCCATAAATGTTAGAAAGTGAGTACTCTGAACAAATGGCTAAGGCACTCTGTGTCAGATTTTATCTTTTTTTTCCAACTATTGAGATATAATTGACATTATAGACCTAATGTGTTGACAGAGGAGGCAGACCTCTTTAAATGGACCACCATTTTATCTCTTCTTAACTGACATAAAAGCACTCAGAAACAGACTTCTGATACACCTCTCCTAGATTCTTCTAGATTTTTTTGTCCTGTGTATATTTTGAATCCTCACTATTCCTTTTAATAATTTGTCTTTTAGAATTTTCAACCAAAATGAATTTCACTTGTGATGGGTAGCTCTGGGTAGGTAAGGAAGAATCTATAGCTTGGCATCTTGAGAGGCTTGTCCTCCCTTCAGAATGTTGTTTGTGGTTGTTTATGGTAGCATAACTACTCTCAGTTTTAATGACATCATTCTTACAGCTTTACAGTAGATAAGACTGCAGTAAATTGCCCTTAAATACTGTTGGGTGGAAGGACATTTGAAACCAGATTGTCTGGACATGGAAGTAAGTTTTTCACTGTTCAGAAAAGGTGGGTGGTTGGGTCTAATTTGAGGGCTCATTGTCTCTTGAAAGTGTTAAAGGTTTGTTGTGTTGGCAGAAAGAAGCATGATGCAGTTTATGTGACTGATAAAGTGCATCCTTTATCCTCTGAATCAAGAGGTGATTGAAGAATTTTCCCCTTGTCTTCATGAATTAGGTAAAATGTTTCTAAACTAGGTAGAGACTCTTCTTTCAAATATCCTTTTTTATGTTAAGAAAAATGTAGCGAGTATTTCAGTCATTTCGTTTGGCTTCTATTCCTTGGGTTTGTATATATGTACTTTTGCTTTGGAGAGTTATAATGGTGGAAGATTAGTAGTTACCAGGCTCTACCATCTACATTTGACAGACAGAGAGCTTGCCTTTGCCTTCTCCAGGACACTTTGGGGAGAAGAGTGGTGAGGTTTAAAATAACATTTTCTCTAGAATGCTCTTTCTGTTTTATTGCATATCTGTTTATAGCCTTAGTACCAAATACTCAGCCAACAGAACCTTCTGGGCTATGCCAGAGTATGTAGAATGACAGCTTTCCAGGTTTTTTTCTGGTGGTAGAAATTGACGTTTTTTAGTCAATTTTAGATTGCAAATTAAAGGTAGCTTTAATTTTCAACATTCTCTATAGCAAATTGTTTACCTTAAAAAGAAAAAGAATTTGCCTTTGTCTGGGAAAGAGATTGTTGTATTCAAACATTTTAACAACGTGACCTTTTATCCCATTGATTTCTATAGAGAAGCACAAGCATGCTACAGAAAAGGTCAGTGATTCTAATTGAAGCACACACATGGATCTTTTTTCTAGTTGTGAAGGCGTCCATGCTTTTTGTTGCAAAGATGATGATGAGATTTAAGGCTGACCATTTGTTACAAGAGAAAGCAATTCTCTCTGTGATACATTGCTATTTTTCTTTCACGTGGAAAGCATTGTTTGAAATCGACAATATCCATAAACCAAATTTTCATTATCCATGCTATTTAATGCTCTCATTTTTACTTCAGAGGCAGTTCCATAATCGAGGTCTTGGTTGAAATTTCCCTCCTCTGTGGACCAGATTTTGGAAGGAAAAAATATGAGGAAAGAGATACTATTAAGGCTGGCATATTTATTGTTGTGAGATTTTCTTCTTTCAAACAGCAATGGCAGGGTTTCAGAATTGGTGTGCTTTATTTGGGATTAAGCATGTTTTAACTGCCGTTCTTGGACTTTTCCTTTCATAAAACAGAATCCACAGCTCAAGGAGCCAGACTTGAGGATCTGCAAACTACAATTTATTAAACCAAAAATTTATTTTATCCTTTTGGGAAATCACCTAACTCTCATATTTGTTCCAAAATGTATCATACAAAGCTGGAAGGCTTTTTAAAAAATGATTGTAGAACCCTTGACCCATATGGCATGTACTTGATAATTTTTTAATTTTATTTTATTAGTTTCAAGTATACAGTACATTGGTTAGACATTTATATAGTTTATAAAATGATCCCCCTAATTGTTCTTTCTCTCCTCTGGCTCTCCACCTAGCCAAAACTTCAAAATTTCTTTTTCATAATCTGACTTAGTGTTGGTTCTGTCAAATATGAAATGGAAGAAAGAATAAATTACTTTTATCTGAAGTTAATAAAAATATTAAAGGATTAAAATTATGTTTTCAAAGCTTTCTGTCCATATTCATTCTGTGGGAAATAATTCAATACAATAGGTTCTCCATTTTCTTCTCCCAATCTAGCTAAACCAGTTAAATAATTTTATTTTGCTATCTGAAAGGATTTAACACATTAATATGTCTTCATACATCAGTCTTCATTGCATATAGAACATTAAATGTGTTCTTAGACTTTAGTTTAGCAAGCAGGCCAGCTGGCTATAGTGCTGCACCCTAGATGGTGAGAGTTGTTGAACCCGATAGGTAGTTTTTTTATACAAGACCATATCACAGATTTTCACATATATACACAACTTGAGTTGTCCAGAGTGATTAGCTCTATTACTGAAGTGCTTATTTAGTTGTGTTTTCTTATATTTGCACAACCCTTTATCATCAATAGTAAGCACTCATTCCTAATAGTTTATAGATTCCCCCAGTTTCTATTACTCTACAAGCTATATAATGAATCACTTTATTCTTTCCCTTTTGCCTGAAAGGTGGGAACAATCTAAATCATAGACTGGTTGGCAGGTCTAAACTTGGGGAATGTGGAAAATTGACCTTCATCCCATATTCTTAGAGGACTGTTATAGGAAACTGACAAGCAAGTGTCTCCTTTTCCTCTCTCTACAAAACCTTGGTATTGTGCCCTTGGTAGAGTGCCTAAATAATAGCATTCTAAAATCAGTGTCCTTCTCCATTCCTGCTGCCTGCCATACTCTCATCATCTCTTAGTTTTCTGTTGCTTAACAGCAGCAGTCTTGAACTTAGTGACTTATGACTTACTATCACATGAAACAGGAACAAGATCCTCATCCTCTGTTTATTTAAAAATCCTTATGATTGTTTCTGGGCCTACCTAGCCAGCATATTCTGCTAGCTTGAGGTAAGAGAAAGAAACTATTGTAGTAGCAAAGAACATGGAGTCTAAATTCGAATCCCATCTTTCCCTCTTAGACTACCTGTGTGATCTTGAGCAAGTTACTTAACCTCTTTGGTGCCCCAATTTCCTGGTGAATAATAATTGTATCTATCTCATAGAGTTATCTTGAGGATTAAACTGGAATGGAAAGATAGACTGAGGTAGAACTTAGTGACCCAGAAAGACAGCAGGAACTCCTATGAACTTTCTAGTGAAAACAAAGTGTGTCAAGCCCACTACCAATAGATGACATTAGCAAGTACTCACAAACAAATGGACTTTCATAATGGCCTATCAGTAACAAACCTAGCCTGTTTATAGAGATTTTTTAAATAAGATGTAAACTATTAATGAGGAATGGGTTGTTAACCTCAGTACCTCATATTCCCTTACCTGGTCCCTTCTTGCCAGAAAATATTTCATGTACATCTCACCTCGCACCTCCAAGCCTTTCTCCAGACTGCATCCACATTATCTTTCTTACTGCTTTTTCATTACCTTTACCAATCCTTTCTTATTAATGAGAAAGATATGACATATTTCCTCCTTCAGCCTGCCATCGCAAGAACCACTCCCCGTTATGTTCTACGGTGGCAGTCACATCCCCTAGTAGTAGTCCCTTCCTGGCTACATAAAGATTACCTAGGCCTTAGTGTATTAGCAAAGCCCGAAGTTGTTTTAAAGTTCCCAGCTTACAGTTGGATTTTTTCCCCCTGCTTTGTAGAGAGCCACTGTACATAGCTGGAACAATTTATTCACACCAGCTCTCTGAAACACCTGTGTTCCAGGTGAACCCAAAATCTAAAGCTTGAATTCAGTCTTTTCACCTCTTAAAAATAAATATCTCTAAGATGTCCCAGCTGGTGGGAATGAAATGCTATTAGGCCTCCCAATTATTAGAAGGTAATACTGAATAACAACAAAGCCACACCTAATTTGAGCTGCTGAAAAGCCTTATAAGTCCATTATCATTCTCCTGAATTGCTTAACCTTCTGGTTAACCTTCTGATTACTAGCCTCCAGACATATTTAATTCAAGTGTGAGAGTTTAGGAACGCTTATAGGACTATTTATTTGATCTTTTGTTATAGTCCACTGTTCAGGCTTTATTTTTTAAAGTTGGTAGACACCAGCAGGCATGTGTTATGTGGAGACCCAGAGGTTTCAGAAGCCACTAAATGTATTAGACCTGCCTTAATTGGAGGATTTGGGGAAGCGCTGGGGCTTTTAGCCACTTCATAGACCAGCTGAGTCTCCTGCTACCAACTCAATTTATTTGAGAGCAGGGAACTGAATAGACCTATAGCACACTAGCACAAATATGTATTTTAGCCAGAGTACAACTTATATATGTATTAATCAGTTCTATGCATATATATGAGTATCATTATTAAGTGTTAATTTAGAGCACTGTATTGTACAATTGGTGATGGGTTTAATAATTATGTGTTTAATTGATAATCTTTTCCTCTTATTGGTACCTCACTTAGAGGTAGCAAGAGAGCCAGATGGTAGAAAATAGGATTAGGT
Organism: Eidolon dupreanum; assembly: GCA_028627145.1. Classification (NCBI taxonomy): domain Eukaryota; kingdom Metazoa; phylum Chordata; class Mammalia; order Chiroptera; family Pteropodidae; genus Eidolon; species Eidolon dupreanum. The sequence continues at coordinate 76,202,537 of CM053506.1, read as the reverse complement.
CAAAGTGGCATTTTTCCAAAGGAAATATGCATGAGCCAAAGTTTTGTTTTATGTATGTATTGTTGTTTTAGAAATATAGAATACTAATCAGTTATGGGGATACCAATCTGATAGCTAATTTTTGCCACCCTGGGCTCAAGACTCCAGGTTACAGGAAGCTCTTTACCAAAACCAGGGATCCCCTTTGTGGAGATTTTCAGAGATCTCACCGAGATTAGGGCTTTTAATTACTCCCTTGAGTTTTCAGTCTATCCAAAACCAATCTGTGTGTCTCTCAAAAATAATATGCCCTGTAGAAAACTTATCTTGGTCTAAGAAAATATTTTTGTCCTCATATATGAAGGAGTATAACTATCATGGGCATACTGTTGTGTGGTGCAAAAAAAAAAAAAACAAAAACTCATGAGACCTCAATAAGTGAATAAATTTTTCCTCTTCAGCAATGATATCCTTTTAAGATTGCCTAATCTTTCCTTTTAAGATCAGTAACTTAAAAGAGCTTTTTAAATTGGTCACCTGTTTTGTGTTTCTTTTTTATTTCTATTCTTTTGGCTTTTTTTCCTGCGGGGGGGGAATGGAAATGTTGGGAAGAAATAAGAACACAGTCATTTTGGTAAGGCATGGACTTTGATATTGGGCGGCTCTGATTTCAAATCCTGATAACCACTCCTCACCCCCTGCCACTTACTAGCGTTTTGATTCTGAAAAAGTTATTTGATGTTCTTCCCTGAGCTTCAGTTTCCTCAATGATAAATGGATATAATATTTTTCCTCAAAGGACTATTGCAAGGAATAAATGAATTAATGTATGTAAAACATTTGGCACAATGCCTGGCATATTGATATTTCATAAATTCAGTTCCCTTTCTTCCTCCCATGATGATGATAATGATGATAGCAGCTACTGTGTAATCCCTATTTACCATGTGCTTGGCATTTATATTTGATTCACATATAACATCTAACTTGCCTGATGTTACCAAGCTAGTAAGTGGCAGAGCAAGATTCTAACCTGGTCTTTGGTTCAGAAACCTACACTACATTGCCTCCTACTGCGTAAATCCTTTTTATCTTCTCACCTTAAAAATCAGCTTCCTGGCCTTCTCTCTTCTGAAGTAGAATTATTTCATTTCCCTTTTTGCTGAGGTTTAGTTCATCTTTTGAAAGAGCACAGGTTAAGAACAAAGGTTGGGATCTAGTGCCAACTCTGCTGAATACTAGCTGTGACCTTTGTCTAGTTCGTTCACCTCTCTAAATCTCTTTGCTTTTGTGTAATGAGAATCATAATCGGACTTATTTCTTAGAGTAATTAGGAATAGATGAGGCTAAAAAAGTTTAAAGTTGGATGCCTAACATAGAAAACTCACAATACCAGCTGTTTTTCTGTCAAGTTTCTATGGCCATGTTTGTTAAAATAGTTTTGCTTCTTTGTTTTTTATATTTCATTTTTACATATCAGTCTCAGTCTTTTTATAATTTTTTGAATGCTGCCTTGCATGCATCCATCTTTTTCCTCCGTGTTGTCAATGAGTTAGCATGCTCTTTACACCCATTTGGTGCCCAGTCAGTATTTATTGATGCTAATGATGATGGTTAAACAAAAATGCTGTTGGCACCAGTCCTGCAGCCACTGAGACTGCTTGAGTAATCATGAATATCCTAAAAACAGAAAAAGACTCAATCATCTTACACATAATTGAAGGTCAGAATTTGGTGTCAGCATTTGTTTCTGCGGTGATTGTGTAGCTTTTTCTGTAGAATTACCTTTGACAGTTGGAGTAGTTAGGCTTTCTGGCATGAGGCTGATTATCATGCATTCTTAAATTACTTCCCAAAATAGGTACAGCATCGTAGAGGTAGATTAAACAAATATTGATTGTAGTACAGATTTGTTTTAATTGGAGCACAAGGTCAAGGGAGGCTCACCATTGAGGTGTGTGTTGCCAGGCTCTAGATTAGTTTCCTAGTCTTCTTGCCCATAATCCTTTTTGCATCAGAGAAAATTGTACAAAACTTAATTCTAAACACCTCTCTCTTTTCTCTGCCTTCCTGGTATATCTAATAAATTCCCACCTCATTTCTTTGATCCCCAGAAAATTCTTTATTTTTGTTTTTTCCTGTTTTAAACTCTGTCCTCCATGACACATTTTCTTCTTATGCAACCTTTGTGGGAGTCTAGCAGAGTGTCCTGTATATTATATTTGGGCACTCTACACTTAATAACTCTGGTGTGTATTACTATACAGAATGGATATTGATGTGCCTTATTCTAAAGAATGTCATGTCATCAAGGTTGAATTTCTAACTCATTAATGGTGACATGCTTCCATAATTTCAATATCCAGATTTTCAAAATAAAATAGGAAAGAAATGGAAAAAAAATTTTAATAAAGAAAAATTATGCAAAGAAAAGATTACAACCAAAAGCAAAATTAATATTCCATCTGTGGCAGATTTCATTTAGTAGAAAGTAGAGATTATTATTTATTGCCATAAGTAATGATTCCCAAACTTATATTTTCAACTTAGACCTCTCACCAAAGGCCTGTCCTATATTTCCAGCAATCTCTAGTTCAGACTCTTCTTTTTTTTTTTAATGGCAAGGGCTACTAGCCTACCACCCTATCCCACTACACACAAAAAGTTGCCCATGGGTCCTTATTATATACACACATATTCTAATTTTTTAAGTTGTCCTCATGCATTAAAAAAAGGGAATATATGATTCACAGGTACAAGAAAATGTTTGTCAATTTTAGCTTTATAATTTGACTAAAGAAGGGTGAAAGGAATAAGACTTAAAAGAAGTTAATGCTCAGGAGGTGGAAAGAGTATGAGGTAGAAAAACTTGCCTTTATGATTTTTTTAACCTTTGTATTATTTTTCAGCTGTTGGCAAAAGGAATATTATTTGGCCTGTCAACCTGACATTTCTTCACCCTCAGTCTAGTTACATGGGAATAGTCCCAAGTTGTTATGAGTGTTAAATGAGGTGACTGTGTTAAAAGTGGTACAAAGTAGACTCAAAATACTTTTCAGCAAACTAGGATAATTTCAGCAAACTGTGAAATTATTTGTTATTTGAGGTTATGTATGGCCTAGGACTGATGGAATGAAGACCTACAATTTAGGTACTAGAAGAAATGAAGAAAAGTACTTGTGTGGATTTGGCCAATTCAGATGTCTTCGGATTCAGTTCCTTCTAAAAGAAAGACTAAAACTCAGAATAATTAGTTCTTTAGAATAACCTGCCACCTATGTTGTGAGGTTTCATTGAGGTAATTCACCTAAAGCATTTAGAAAGTGCCTGACTCATAGTGAGAACTTAATAAATATTAATTGCTTTTATTATTATTTCTCATGTGTTTTTTAAAAAATGTTAAGGTGAACCATTTTTGGAAATCAAATATGTTTGTGTTTTTACAGATATAGCTAAATTGCCAATTAGAATGTATAATTTAGAAATTCAGTAGGAGCTAAAGAAATCTTGATTTTTTTTTTACATGTATAAAGGTTTAAATCTCTGTAGTCACTGGAATTTAGCAATTCTAATAATTTAGAGATCTATCTCTTTGAAAAATATCTCCTGATTGTACTTCTTTCTTGCTTTTATTTTGGCTATCTGATGGCAAGTCTGGCATATTCCGTTCCAAAGTATTGTCTAAAGCGCTTTATGAGATCAACAATCATAACATTGTTGTAATCTTTGAGCAACTGTATTGTAGTTGCTTGTTTAATTGTTCATCTCCCTTGTTATGCTATAAACTCAGTGAGGGCAGTGATGGTCTTGTATACCACTGCATTTCCAGTGCCTAGAGCAGTGTCTAGCACCTGCTATACTGTTCAGAGTATTTGTTGAAGAATGAAGAGAGTGACTTTCCATTTGAAAACACATGGCAATGGAGAGATTCTAAAAGCTGCATCAATTTAATGAAGTATTAAATTTCTGATTTTTCCTTGAAACCTGGTTTTTGCAATGTGAAAGTAATGTCAAGTCTCATGAATTTCATTTTTCTCTTTTAATAGTAAACAAAGTGAGGCAAAATTTTATGAAAAGGGTTAGGCCTCAGGATCTTTACCACCTAGGTTAGAATCCAAGCTCTGTGTCAGCAGTTTAACTTCTCCCAGCCTCGGAGAGTTAACAAATTAGGTATTATGGAGGATTAAATGTGACATAGAAAGTGGCACGTAGTATCTTCAACAAAAAGTTAGCTTTCTTTCTCCTTTCCTTCTCCTCATAGCACATAATTAAAAGCAGTTCAGCTTTTTTTTATTTCGATCTGTATACTGTGGTGATATTTGTTAAGAAATGGGAATTGTAGGCAAGCTTCTGCGGGAAGCAGCTTGGTGAGGTAGAGAGCACTGGACTAGGAGTCAGGAAACCTAAGGTAGTCCTGGTTTTTTGCAGACCGGAAATAAGACCTGGGGTAAATAACTTCTCTACCCTGAGTTTGTGTTTCTATAAGTGAGTTTCTCCAGGGATTAATAATATTTGAGAATGCAGAAGGACTATTTTCGACACCGTAGCAAAGAAGCTTCTAAAATGTCAATATTACCACCATCATCCCCCCAAAAATGAACTATTTAAAACAACACGGAAACACTTGTTTCTCTTAGGCACCTGAGGCATTGGAGCTGCCATGCCCCACCCCTTATACATTGCTAATTGTTAATTTGCATCATTCATTTTTCTGAAGCAAATCAGTACTTTTTGAAATCCATATTTCATGGAGCTACTTAACTAATTGCTGCAATCAACAGTAATTTATTTTATAGCAGGGCTGTTCAAATCACTCTGAGGTTGGCATACCATGCACAGTGTGTTTTTTATGATCATGTTTTTAATGACAAGTTTTAATAGGGGAAAATGGTTAATCTGTTAATAGTCTCCTGAAAGCTCTAACTTTGGTTCTATATTTTATCTTTACCCAGTGGTAACTTAAAAGGCCATAGCAAAGTCATTGACCCAGTGGGTGCACCAGCTGTTGGAAAGGCTGTCCCATTTAGAAGGACTGTGAGAGAGAAAGAGCACCCAGTTTTTCCTCTTGTTTAGACCCTCATTAGATTACTCAGAAACAATAATCAGATAGCTGCTGTTCGAGTTAATGGCACCTCTGAGTCCCTGTCAAGAGAGCTTTATTTAATGTGCAACAGACCTGGAGTGATGCAGGTGCCTTTTGGGGCCCTCATTTAATTTAAGCTGCTTTAGTTGGCATGGCAACTGGTTGAGACATCTGGGAGACATTATGCTGGGGATTGAGACTTTAGAGAATTTCTACTAGAGCAAAGTGGAAACCTTATCATAAAGTGGTGTGTGTTGCTTCTCAATTTCTACACCTATATTGTTAAATCTTCAAATTCAGGAATTGTAGTTTTCGGAGAAGTTAATTTGTAAAAGGTCAGCTTGGTGGTTGTTGGCTTGTTTTCTGTAAAGAAAAACTGCTTTACTTGTGGAGTGAAAAATGTATTTCCCCTGAAGAATTTACTTTGCTAAACTAAAGCGTGACAAAAAATTTATGTGGAGTAGCTGTTTTAATCATTTTGTAAAAATCATACATTTAAAATGGTTAAGTCTTTTATGTTTAAAAGATACTAGAGGAAGGGAGAGCATCTCTGCAAAAAAGGTAAACAAGATGATAAAAGTGGACCGGGTTTTTTTGTGGTTTTGCCCTGAACTTTCAGGTTAAGTTAATAGTTTATTAACTGACTCCCATTCTTTTTTAACTCAGCCTGTTAATCTTAAGAAGCAGAGATATAAAAGTAGCACTCTTAAACTCCTCTTTTTTAAATACTATAACAGGAAATTGAATGAAAAGTTTTTCAAGTTCACAGATCCTGAGGACAATGATGTGTTGATCTAGTCATTTGTGTTTAGCAGAGGGACTACATGCTGGTTTATATTTTGAGAAATAAATTATTTCATGAGGAAAATTAAGTACATATGTATGTGGTCTTAGTGTAGAAGAATTAACTTACCATTTGAACTGTTTGCTATCCATTTCAAACACCTTGCTTTTTGAAATTTTGAAATCTGATAATACTTTGCTCTATGTTAGGTTGAACCATCTGAAATTATTTTTGTTGGTCAAATGTGGTCCAGTATTATCAATTCAAATCTAATAGGTTTAGGCTCAACAACACCCTGATCTGGAAATACATGTTTTGTAATGCTAAATGAAATGTAAGAATATTTTTCTGAAATGAATAATTATTTATAAAATCTGGTTAGAACAGGACCGTTTCCAGCCAATGTTTTCCTTTTCTCCTTTCTTTGAAAGTGTAGTCACTGTTAGAAGAAAGCATATGATATTTATTTCATACTTATTCTCTGTTTTTGGCTTTTGTAACAGTTTGTACCTTTTGTAAATCAAAACAAGATTTGTCAAGTACCCTCAGTATGAATTCAACTTGATAACTTGAAAAATTAGGTGTTTTCTCTCTGCTGCTTACATACACACCAACTATCGCTACTAACAGGGATTCTGGCGTCACAACTTGGCTGCCAGCTTTGTAGATTTGGGAGACAGAATAGAATATAACCTGCTTTTACATACACGTCCAGGAAAGAACTTTTCAATCCTGGCAGGAACAAAAAATTGTCAATAAACTCAGCAGACATGGCTGACATCCTGTATAGAAAAGTACTTCATACTCTGTTTAGTAATTTTTTTTCCTGGGTAAAACTTCTAGTTAACAACACTTAATACAGTGATGGCAGTTGCAGAGTGTTTCTGTTTTTCTTTTGTTTAATTTTTTTCCTGTTAATGTTTCTTTGTTTTTGTCCCTTGAGGTTTCTGGAACGAACTCAAAAATATTGATACTTCTGATTAAGGTTTAATAGTGCAAATAGAAGTTTTTCCTGTCTCTATCCTTTAAGATTTCCTCCTAGTGGGAAAATTTTTTTCATTATATACACAAGGATTAATAACCTTAATATGTAAAGCACTCTTAAAAATTATCACCCCAATAGAAAATTGAGCAAAGGACAAGAACGGCCTCTCTCTTGTCTCTCTCTTCTTTTTTTCTCTCATACTCACACTTACATGTGGCCATTAAACATGTAAACAATTTTCAACATGAAAACAGTTAATAGAACACAAATCTTCACTGCCAGTCTTTCCTGCAGTGCCCCTAAAATGTGATTAAAGAGTTAAAAACTAAAAGAGGCAGAAATGTAACTGGCAGTAGAGAGAACACAAACAGGTTGGTTCATGCTATAGAACATCAGAATAACTCAAGAATGGGACCCATCAAGCATCTCAAAGTAGGAATACTGGTTGCAAGCCTGTGTAAGAAGTAATAAAATGTTCAGATCTCCTGTCCTGCAGAAGATTAAAGCTTTATTCCTTGAAGACAGCATGAGCTGACTGTGGTGTTTTTGGTCCCTTCCCCTACTCATATAGAACCCTGGCAACCTGACCTGTGCCTTCTAAGACAGCAGTTTCAGAGGTTGTTTTCTGCAGAAATGGATTAGCCCAACAGAGGATCGGCATAATTGAGGAACCCTCATGAAACAACTATAAAGCTCTAAGTCCTTCCACAGAGCTACATTACAAATAGTAATAACCTAAATGTTCAGTGATAGGGGATTGCTTAAGTCTTGATATATAAAATGACATAAGCACTTAAAGTGATGTAAAAGAATTATATACCATGGAAAGATGTTCAGAAGATATTTTAAATAAAAATACATAACATGATCTACCTTCACACCATAATCCTCCTTCAAGGACTACATCAGGAAATTATCAGATTCACATAAAGCCATATAAATATATAAAGTTTATCTCAGGGTTATTTTAAATAGTTTTTAAAAACTGAAATAATTTGGATATTCAACAATGGCAGATTGATTAAACAATTGTAATATATCCATACATTGGAACATTATACAATTATAAAAATTTTGCTTTACTAGAATATTTAATAATGGTATAATGCTTACATTTTATTAAGTTAAGAAAACAGGCAGCAAAGCCGTGTTTATATAATCCCAATTTTAGGTATACATATATGTATGTACATAACATTTTCATGAAGTTATAGGTTAGTTCAAAAAGGAAGGATTCTGGGTGGTTTTTATATTCTGTGGCTTCTTTGCATTTCCCTAGTTTTCTGCAATGAAGGGTGTTTTTTTAAACTATTTTGGAAATTTTCAAAAATACACAGTAGTATATATAATAACTACCACAACCCAATACCCAGCTTTAACAATTATTAATCATTTTGCCAATCTCTTTTCCTCTATCCCTTTTTTACTGAGAAGAGAGGGAAAGGTGGACTGGAGTATTTTGTTTGTTTATTTTTATTTTTTATTTTTGGGCGAGGCAACCCTTGGTTGACCTCACAGATTGCAAGGACCTTATTTTTTACTCCTACAGCACCTGCTCTTCCTAGGTGGTCTCCCATCCAAATACTAACCAGGCCTGACCCTGCTTCGCTTCCAAGATCAGACGGGATTGGGCTTCTTCAGGGTAGCATGGCCGTAGACTGTACTGGAGTATTTTAAAGTAGATTCCAAGTATCACATTATTTTACCTATAACCTAAATATGCATTTTTATCTGATAAGGACCTTAAAAACATAACCATCATGTTATCACACCTAATAAAATTAGATCTTTTTTCTATCAAAGTTCTTTTTTAATCAGGTTGGTTTGAATCTGAGTTTAAATGAAGTTCCTACCTTGCATTTGGTTATTATGTCTCTTCAGACTCTTTTATTCCAAACATTCATTCCTACCTTTTCTTCCCCTCACACAGTTTTTCTTTTTTCATTGATTTGTTAGATTTTTTCCGAGAATGATCAACTCATTCATGTGTTTGGCTGATTGCTTTTTCATGGTGTCTTTTGGTTTTTTATTCCTCATATTTCTAGTAAACTGGTCATTAGAGCTAGAGGATTGATTATATTTGTTGTAAAACAGAATGCTGTGTTATGCTAAAAGCAACCTCATGCATCCTGTGTCTACTACGTCTTTTGATTGCATCATTTTCCCTTGTGCTTGATTTAATCTTGTGTTGTTTTATTGTGGCCCATAAGCTTATCAGATCCACTGCTTGTGTTGTTAGTAAGAGTCTATGTCAAGCGATTGACCAGGAAATGAAATTATAAGTGGTTAAGACTATGAAAATAAAACAGTGATGGGTATTGCTTATCAGTCAAGCATATCCCATTCCACCATAGCTACTATGATCTTGAGGAACAAGAACAAAGTGATGGAAGCTGTTAAAGGATCTGCTTCTTCGAAGGCAATGAGGTTAACAGAATTCAAGAAGATTCTATATCAGACATGGAGAAACTTCTAATGAGCTGAATTAAAAACCAAACACAGAAGCACATCCCTCTAAGCACCATGACAATCACAACCAAAGCAAAAAGTTTTTGATGTTGAAAGAAAGGGCTAGACCTGACCATAATGTTGAATTTACTATAATTCTGGATGGTTTAAATGATTAAAGAATCATTATTCATTACATAATGTGAAAGTGATTGGTGAATCTGCAAGTGCTGATGTGAAGGCAGCTGAAAAAATTTTGGAAACTCTGGATAAACTGATTATGGAGGAAAATTACTTGCCAAAACAAATACAGTAGTAGAGAGGAGTGTTCATGGTACATTATTCGCTTACAAGCAAATCTATGATGGAAAAAAACAACCAAGCAAACCACCATACACATATTTTTGAAAAGAGTGACACTTCCTCAAGAAGAACCTCAGGCGGGTCCTTCAGGAAGTATTTTAGAAGAAGGCATCATTATCATAGGAGATGGCAACTCTATTTGTGCTATTGCCACTGGGACAAGATACAGAGATGGAAGACAGTGACACTGATGATCCTGACCCTGTGTAGGTCTAAGCTACTGTGTGTGTTTGTGTCTTAGTTGTTGACAAAAAGCTTTTTAAAAATAAAAAGATTGTCACATAAGGATATAAAGAAATTTTTTGTACAGCTGTACAATGTGTGTTTTAAGCTAAGTTATTGTAAAAGAGTTGAAAATTTTTTAAATTTTTAAGTTTATAAAGTAAAAAAACAACTAAGGTTGATTACTGAAGAAAGAAAAATGTTTTTATAAATGCAGTGTAGTCTTAGTGTACAGTGATGTCTTAGGCCTTCACATTGACTCACCACTCAGTCATTGATTCACGCAGAGCAACTCCCAGTCCTGCAGGCTCCAGCCATAGTAAGTGCCCTATGTAGGTGTACCATTTTTAATCTTTTACACCATATTTTTACTATGCCTTTTCTGTATTTAGATACACAAATGCTTACCATTGTGTTACATTTGCCCACAGTATTCAGTACAGTAATGTGCTATGCGTGTCTGTAACCTAGGAACAATAGGCTACACCATCTAGGTTTGTGTAAGTGCACTCTGATGTTTGCAGTGACAGAATTGCCTGATGATGCGTTTTTCAGAAAGTATCCTCATCGTTAAGCAACGTATGACTATTTAAATCATAAAACTCACCCAGACTTAATAAGTTCTTAAGTATGGATGGGGTAAGACATGAATCTCTCCTCGATATGGCAGAAGACATTACCATTGCAAGAGTTCTGAATTTCACATCTTCATTTCTCCCCAGGCCTCAGCCTTTGATTGTCTGCCATGTGTTGATTGAGCAAAACTCTGAGAATATAACAGAGTACAAAGCATAAGAAGCTAAAATTTAGTAAGGGTATAAATATGTAAATAGTTAAGTAATAAAAGAATTGTTAAGACTATAGAGACTTGGATTTGAACAAACCATTTTACACATTTTAGGAGTACCATACTTTATAAAGTAACAAAACTACAATTAATAGGTAGGTTGTCATCTTTCCCATTGGTGCAATGGTGACCTAGAGTGAGACCACCAGCCCTCTCATTTGTACTCAAAGGACACTTCCAGGATGTCTTAATAGACATCCTGAGACTGTTTGGTCTTCATACTTTTCCTGGCCTGGCTGTCATTTAAAATGTTACCCTTATTCGTCTCTTTTATAATGCTGAGTTTGGAGAAGTCACTTGGTTGCTTACTACTGCTAACTTTTAAACAGTAAATTATTTAATTTTGGCAATGTTTTATCTATCATCTAAGGGCTGGATTCTCACCTCTATGATACTGACTAGAAGCTTTCTTTTCGTAAGCTTTTTCCAGCCTTAAGAATGGAAGTTATTCTTTAGATCTGGTACCTACTTTGAGGGCATTGGGAGCTGAATTTCTGAACTTTCCTTAACTTTATACCTCAAGATATGTTGTCACAGAATTGATGCAGAGTGACCTACATAAAATTATCGTCTCTCCTCAACCACTCAGCTCAGATCATGTCAAAGTTTTTCTTTATCAAATTTTGAGAGGTAAGACTTTATTATGAAGAAAAAGGTAGTGTCACTGTATAAATGAAATGTTTTGCTTTGCTTTTCATTTGAACTTTAATCTGACCTTTCAATGCTTTCTTTGTCCCTAAAGACTTTTTCTTTTGACCATTTTTATACTTGATGTTAAATAAGAGGTTTTTAAGAGTAGCCATATGGTTCTTATTTTCAGTGATGGAATACAAAGCCCTGTCTCATTCATTAGGCATTTGGGTGAGTTAATTTGCAGAGATAAATAAGCAGGATGGTTTGTTAAGCAGCAATAGTTTAGTAGGAGATCACAAAATTGAAAAGTAACTGCATTCCTTATAGATGTCATCCATTCTTTAAGCCACCAGTAGGTGCGCCTGGTCAGAGTGTTTACTGGCATACCTAAGTCCAACTCTAGAAAAACAAAATGACTCTTAAAGCCACAACATAGAAGAGACTGATAGAAATAGCCAACTAAATAGTCCTCCAGTCCGGCTCATTAAAGATCATTGACTTGATAAAGAAACAATTTGGGCAGATATTGTTGGAGTTTTTTCTGACCATTGGGTGTGTCCTTCAGAGTTTTGCTATTACAAATGGAGAATTATTTAAAACTGAAATAGCTTTTTGACCTAGTAAAATACTACCCGCCCCCCCGCAAATTCATAGAATTAAAACATTCTTTATAAAGATTGAAAAGCATCTGCCAAAAGGATTAAAACATGTACACATTATAAAGTTCACCTTTCAAAGGTGTGTTGTTATCCAGTGATGGGTGAAGGAAAGATACTGGATATTGGATCTTTTTATACACTTGTGAAAAATGTGGTTTGCCATATTTAAAAAAAAAAAAAAAAACCTTGAGGCTGGACCTTTATCTAACAGTGCTAAAGCCTCCAGTCTTTGAAGATGTCAAAAATATTTTTAAAGTAATTAATTACTCTCTTGATTCTCAATGGTGGATAATACTACCAAGAAACCTGGGCAAGTTTCTGAATTTTGTCACTCATTGAATAGCTGTCCTGGGAAAGACTCCTGTTGGCTAATGAGAACTGTTTTATTGGAGCAGGCTCAGAATCACAGGTTGAAAGTATCAGTAGCAGAGCTCCAGTAGCCACTGGATATTGGTATGGTCAGCCCTACCTCCATTGCCTGAAGAGCTTTTTTATACTTAAATGTAATTAATCTTTTGAATTAGAGACATTATCTCTCGATTGTGTAAACCTTTGATGATACTTTAGCAAAATAGGTAAAACTAAGTTAAACTTTTAATAATGTTTATTATGCAGTTATTTAGGGAACAATTTTAAATCCTGTATTCTCTGTTTCTATGGTTTTCCCTAAATCATTGGTTGAGTAAAAGGAATTAAACATCTGCAATTAAATCTTCTTGTTATTTCAGGTTTGAAATATCTCCATTCAGCTGGCATTTTACATCGAGACATTAAGCCAGGGAATCTCCTTGTGAACAGCAACTGTGTTCTAAAGGTAGCTTTTCAGTTCATTTAAATATCTAGAAACAAATCAGAATGTCAAGCAGGTTTAAGAACAATGTTTTTTTTGAAAGAAATAGTTAAATTTATTTTTATCACTTTATCAAAAATTAAAGAACTCAGTTTTCTCTAGCAATATCACTAGTCATGGCCATAGTAACTAATTTGTAGTAATGGCTTATGGTTTCTTTATGATATTTTTCATATGTTTTGGAAGCACTGAAATTGGAATTGCAGTGTGACTAGAAACAAGAATAGAGAAGGCAATTTCTTTTCAGATTGTTCTATTAAAGGAAGTGTATATCAGAAGAAATATCGAAAGACAAGTAAGCTTCTATTTAAATGTGAATAAAGTATGGCTTTTAAGAAGACTGTTTTTGCACAGCTAACATATCTGTATGCTGTTTGACTGAGGTAGCAAAGTAGGGCAGTGGAGACATTTAAAAGTGAAATACTAAGCCAGAAAAGGGTCAGATATATTTCCACAATATATAGTAGCCAGTCCTCAGTTATTCCTCTGAAGAGGCATTACTTACAGTATTAATTATAGTTAGTAGCCCAAAAATTTCAAGTCATCAATTTTAATTTTACTTTTTCCAGTACCATCCCCACCCCACTGTCTTTTGTCAGAGTAATTCACAAATAGTAAAATCCATGTATGTGGATTTTCCTACCTCTAATAGAAATATGTATTAGCAGAAGTTCTAAATAGTGTGAGGTCTACCATTTTTCCTCATCATAGAAATTAGAGGTAAGAGCCTTCCTAAAGCTGTGTTATCACTGTTTGAGAAAATTAAAATTCCACTTATTTTATGAGTGGCTGCAGTATTATGTGGTGTTTCAGTCTGCAGTTAATGTAAAATCTTAACATTTTAACTGATATAGGTTGAAAATGAAAACTTTTTAAAATGGTTTCTACTTTAAAAGTAGTCAGTTGGGGATGGGTAGAAAAGGTGAAAGTATTAAACGGTACAGACTTCTAGTTATAAAATAAATCATGGAGATAAATCTAATGTGTATCATAGGAAATATAGTCACTAATATGATAACTTGCCCAGTGGTAGCAGATTATTAGACTTGTGTTGATCACTTCATAGATACATAAATGTTGAATCATTGTGTTGTATACCTGAAACTAATATAATATTGTGTGTCAAGTATAATTTAAAAATAAATTTCATAATTAAAAATAAAAGTAATCCAGATTGTCATTATTGCTTAGCTTGTTGTCAATTAAACTAAACATTAAAACCAAATATATAAATGAATTTCAGTTTTTATTTTAAATACTTTCTTTAAACTGGGGGCCAATTTTCTTTAAAAATTGGCATGTTGTGCTGCTTTTGAATAAAAATTCTCCCTTCATATAGCCTTCAAGAACTTTGTTCCTGTTTTAACTCTAGAAAGATTAAAAACCTGTATTTCATATTTTACCTGAAAACAACTCATATTGTAATTCATTCTTTTGTTTCCACAGAAAGATTAATTAGCCCTAGAATCCACTGAATATTCCTTCTATAGGTCATTCAGTTCATTCTCTTCCTTCGTTGTCACCTTTTTAAAGAGAGCTACAACCTATCCCCATAACCCATTTTAATTTTTTGAAAAAATAATAAAAATTAAAAATCCTGTAGCCAGGAATTCTTTGTCATATTGAAACCAAATCAGTTTTACAACAATTTAAGCCAGTTTCTTCTGATTTTAGTTTCTGGTTAGAGAACTTCACAAAGTATTTTATGTAGAACTAGTCATGCTTGATACCATTAACTGCTTGAAGTCCATTTCCCAAATAGTCTGTTATGGTATTGTAACCTCTGGCTACATGAATGAGTAAAGAAAAATGTCATTTATGAATAAACAACACACAGACCAGAATACATTGAAATTTTGCTCAGCTTTGACTTGTCCTAGTAGCCTACTTTTAAAAGCCAGAGTGCTTGGCTACAACACTAATTCTCTCTTAAGTGCAAATTCATCTAAAATAATTATGATAAAATATTTCTTTTAAATTGGTATCTTTTTAAATTAGGATCTTTTCATATTGTGAATATATTTTGTTTCCTGTTATGCACAAAATGAATGATGTTGCTGGAATTCTCAATATCCTTTTGGTTATCTGATCACATAAGCTTTTTACTTTGGATTTTGCTCGTCTTCTAGATCAGACTGATGTTTTTAACAAAAGACTTGCTTTATAACAGAAAACATTTTTTGTTGGGTGGGTGGTTGAGTTTTTTTAAATATATATAAATACAAGAAAGATATAGGAAAATGCATTTAAGTTCTTTCCTTTGGTTTTGCTTTGCTCTAAATGATATGTTAAAAATTTATAGCTGAGTAATAGAGAATAAAATATGTTTTATTGAAGTCTAGCCTTTGGAAGGATTTGAATATATCTGCATACAAACATGAATTCATTTGAATTGACCAAAGTAAATTGAAGACAGAAAGAGAGGATTGCCAAAAATTAGGAGTAAAATTTGTTTTCTTTAAAGCAGTGGTTTTCAATTTTTTTTTTCTTAAGCTGACAGGCCCTTTTTTCCAAGTAAAATCTATTCTGAGACCTCAACTTAGAAAACATAAAAAGTATTATTTTGTCACTTATAATAGTGACTCCTAAAGTTAATCACTTAGAATACTGGAGCTTAGATGGCCATCACTCTGTTATCTCGTTTTCAGTGTTTCTAGTGTGTGTTTGGTTGCCTGGTATCGAGAAAATTTTAATTCCTGAAAATAAAAGTTGTTGGTGGTGGCACTGTGGCTGTTTACTAACAGCTCACCTTGCAACCTCAGCATACTTTTCAGTTAAACAGAAATAGCAAGGAAAGACTTATTTCTAGGTCTGCATGTAAATTAACCAGTCTTTCCAGATTATAGCATACTATCTAAAACATACAAGTGCTCAATTAAATATTTGTGACATGAAGAAATGAATGAACCTAGTAGCACTAGTATTCTATAGTTTGCTGCATTTTGACATATTTATACATTCGAGTGTGATTAGCATTTAAATACATGTGAAGTTGAGGTACAGTGTTTATGGAACTCCTGAAGTACTTCCTCACAACTGGATTTAGCAGGACTCAATTTGAAACCCATAGTTTTAAAGAAATTTTATTATATACATTCCATAAAGATAGTGAACATAACCCTGGACACCTTCAGGATATGCCTTTTATATATATATATATAATATCTTTCTTGATAAGCCAGGCTTGAAAATAGATAGCTTCATTTTTAAAAACCTAGAAATGTACATTCAGCTTTTTTTTTTTTTGGTTTAGTAATTGAAAACAGATTAAAGATAAGAAGCATATTTTTAATATACATCATTTTATATAGAAATATGAAAGTTTGAGACTTTTCTTCCCTCCCATCCAAATAAGATCAAATTATATATTAACACAAATACTCTTTACCTGTACCATTGAAAAGTTTTCAGAGTTCAGAGGTCTATTAAGATTTTAATTTGTTGTTGTTGTTGTTTTGTTTTACTTTTCCATTTGTCTGTTTGACAATATGATGATAATCTTTTCTATTTAGATTTGTGATTTTGGATTGGCCAGAGTGGAAGAATTAGATGAATCTCGTCATATGACTCAGGAAGTTGTAACTCAGTATTATCGGGCTCCAGAAATCCTCATGGGCAGCCGTCATTACAGCAATGCTATTGACATCTGGTCTGTCGGATGTATCTTTGCAGAACTACTAGGACGAAGAATACTGTTTCAGGCACAGAGTCCCATTCAGCAGGTATGATACCACTTTAGGCTTTAGATGCTTTCAATTCTATTCAGAGAGATTCGTTTTATAACTTACAAGCCTATTAGAGGGTGTGTTGACTTTATTACATGCACTGATGCATAGCAGCAGACTCTGCTGTAACAATTTGCACAGGTTATAATCTTCAATTGTTAGAAGGCCTCTATTCTTTCTAACTGAATGGGTCTGACTTGAAAATTTATTTGGTGACTTAATGTACTTACAGTTTGTGCTTAGAATATAAATTTTGAGTGTTGGTTTCTTTAAACTTAAACATTTAGAAACCTTTATTATTATTTAAACTTGAACATTTTTAACCTTTATTATCGGGCTAAAATATTTAAATATGGCAGAGAACATCAAAAGCTGATTAAAATGTAGCTTTAATAAACCATTCATGATACTTTCGTTGTCTGCCTTTATAGCTAATTCATTACTACACATATTTTATTGGGATAATTTCTAAGTGTTTTTTATCAATAAATTTTAACGATATCATTTGCATGAGAATAATGTAACAATGATAAGTTCAGGCTGTAGCGTGAAATTGGTTCAAAACCTAGCTCTGCCACTTACTATCTATTAACTCTTGGGCATACGAAACTGTTCTGAGGATTGTTATGCGGATTAAACAAAGTAGTAAAGCTGAAAATAAGGCCTGACACATAGTAAGCACTCAGTAAATGTTAGCAATTATGATGGTGGTGGTGTGCTAGGGATGGAGCAGTAAATAGGACAGAGTTAGTTCTTGCCTTGGTGAGACTTTCACATGAAACAAAATAAATAAGCATACAAATAAATATAATCCCAAGTAATGATAAATTCTATGAATAAAAATCAGGTTAAGGATAGAGAATGATTATGGAACAGAACAGTCCTAAGGGATACTCTGAGGGGATAACATTTGAAAAGTGACCCAAGTGAAATGAGGGAGCAAGATACTAGGAAAGAGTGTTCTGAGAAAAGGGACAACCAATATAATAAAGCCTTTGAGGCAGGAACAAGTGTGACATGTTGGAAGGATGGCACAATCAAGGAAGAGCATGTAGGAGACAAGATCAGAGAGAGAGAGCCGGACCATGTCAGCCTGATAAGGACTTTGGATTTTATTCTCTCCAAAGTCTGATGGAAAGCTATATGAAGGTTTTGAGCAAGAGAGTGGTTAAGATTTTATTGATCACATTTTAAAAGATCACCTTGACTACCATGTATCTTTGTAAATAATTCAGGCACTTGACCAAAAATGGAATCATTTCTTTAATGCTTTCTACAAAGAATTGTAACTAATACATTAGAAACTATATATGCTATGATCAACATTTAAATGTATTTCTCTACTACACATGCAAAATCTATTTTTTAAGTTTACATCTTAAACATTGATCCTAATGATAAAAATAATATATAACCTAATATTGGGTACTATAGACAGTATCCACTTTACTGTTCAATTTCTTTAAAAAGTAGAGTTTAACAGGCTTACTTATATGGCTATCATACCTGGACATAAAAAGCTGCCATACAAAAAAGCTTAAGTTAAATTTAAGGGGTTGTTCAAATCCTATATATTAAACAATGACCTTGGGTTGCTGCTGAAAAGAACATATAAAGGAAAGTGTGAAGCAACTGGAATGGTATTCAGATACCTCATATTCTAGAGAAATACATAGGTCTTGAGTTTCCTAGTCTGACATAGCCTCTGAAGGAAACTCGAATCTACCATTAGTGTATTTGGGGGTGAGAAATCAAGGTATAAAATGGAAAAAAGCCCCAATAAACTTAAGTTAAAAAAAAATAAAAAATAAAATAAATAAGATGGAAAAAAAGAGTAACTTCTAAATGAAATTAGGTATTTTCTGTAGCATTTTCTTTGTATCTTTGAGAAATAAAAACCCTAGGTACTTTGGTACCAGCACACTTTATAAAAATGTTTCTCTTCCATGGATCTGATTCATTTTAAACAACATTCTGAATGTTTCTATTTGTTTTCATGAGCCAGTCATTTCCTTCTGCCTTTAGTGTAGTTACCAGAAGTCCGAAAGTATCACTAACACACTTTTCCCAAAAAGCTTCGTATAGAGGTCTTTACTTCTGTGGAGAACAAGCTACTTAGATACCTCCATTATCCTGGAGGTCATTGACACTGATGGTTACCCCACGGTTTAGATAAGTGCAGAAAATAGTGCTTTATATTTGGCAGCCCTGGCACCAGGAAAAGAAATATTCTCTAGGTAAAAATTTTCCATTCTGGAGGAATTCAAATGATATGTTACTGCTAATTAGGTTATGAGGTTAAAACAATAGTAGCACTACAGAAAATTGTTAAGGTAGTTTGGTACTTAGAAAGACTTGTTTGTGAGAAGACCATTTTTACTGGTCTCTTTTTTATTGTGTCCAGCTAACTAAATGTGGCCTTATACAGTGTCATTGTTAGATTCTAAGTACCACAGTTTTCTGCCAGTATAAGAGATTTCTAGCATAACTAGAATGTAAAGGGTGTGTAACTGGCCCAAATATTGATAGCTTAGCCTTAATTTCAGCTGTGAATGTTCTGAGTATTTACTAAATCACAGCTGCCTGATTTGTTCATTAGCCCCTTGATGAGCCTGAATCCATGTGAAAGCATCAGAATCTATTCATTAACTGTTTGAAAGTAATAGTCATTAGCCATCAGCAGGAGAGCAGTTCACCTCTGCAAGGATCGTAGATGCTATGGTATCAAGACACAGAGTGGGTAGATGCAGACTTCTAAATTATTATAGCCTTAGAATGCCATGCTTGCTAAAAACATATTTTCTATATTTCTATCATATAGGTTCCTAATTATTATTTTTCTGGTTTTTTTAGTAGTCCAAAAAGTGAAAATAGGGGCTCCTATCAGTTAATCTGGAAATTGCCTTAAGGTTTATTTCCCCCAAATCTGGTCTTCATCTCTAATGAAAAGTTGTTTACGTGAGCTTGTTATCTATCCATCTGTACTTCACGTTTCTTTGTAGTTGGATTTGATCACGGATCTCTTGGGCACACCATCACTGGAAGCAATGAGGACGGCTTGTGAAGGCGCTAAGGCACACATACTCAGGGGTCCTCATAAACAGGTAAAAGGAGAAGGAGGGTATCTGTATTTGGTAACCATCTGTTTGGGACGAGATTGCCCTTCCAAGAGAATAAAGAAGTAAGAATTTTTTAAACAAAAACGTTACTTGTAAGTTTTATTTATTTTGTATGTCATGGCCATAAGTAAGAAAATGTTAAATATTTGTCAAATCAAATAAAATATGGTAATTACATATGCTATAGGAAAAAGTAAATATTTTTGTAGCCCTGCTAATAAATGACCCCTGGCTTTTTGTCTCCTGCTTTTTTGATGTGTCTGGGAAAAGTTGCTGGGGATGGAGCTTTAACCTCGGTGCCCTAACCTAGTACATATATATCAAATACTGAGCCAAAAGACCTGGTATCTTTTATTTCAGCAAGGAATGTGAAGCTGTTCCTCTTGCATTCTTGCCACTAACACGGAATCAAATGTGAATGTTGTTAGAAAAGTATGAAGAGAGATTGTCAGATTTGCATTGATCAGTATTACTTGCAACCAGCCAACTCACTTTTGAGAAAGACAAGATGGTTTTTCTTTCTACTCTGTTGATTTAGCAGCATATTTTAGAAACACTTTCCTAATCTCCTTTGGACAAAACACCTTAATGATGTGAAGAATGACTAAGGAGAATACTTTTCTTAGGAACAAACTGAAACAGGAAGACTTGGCAGGTAATTGTCCCAGGCTTTCCCATGGTTTCTTTTAAGTTGGGTGTTTAGATGATATGAGTGATCATTAGAAGTTCTGATTGATCTAATTGACCAAATGATAGACCAAGTTTGACACTCCTTCTTTCAGATTTCCTGCCAAATGTTTGGTTAAGCAAGACCTTGCCTTTTCCTCTCTGTGATTCTAGTATGACTCCAGAGCATCCATTTTCACAGGCATAAAGGGCAATGGGTGCAGTGCGTTTACCTTCTAAAACCAGCCTGAACTAGTAACTGTCATTATTTTCTAAAACAAAGGGAGGAAGAAAGGAAAATTTTAAGTTCCATGTTTATTTAACTAGTTAAATAGATTAAGATGTTTAACAGAATTCTTTCTTAATACATTTTTCCATGAATGGGTCTCTTAATAGTAATGCCTCTTAGAGCTTAACATTTTACACATCACTAAGTTTAGTGATGGCCTTAAGAGAACATCATAGTAAAAGCTAGGGTTAGCTCTGGCTAGTCTCGGTGTCAGAATATTTTGATTTTGAAGAGAAGACTGATGGAGTGAAAATTAATTAGGAGACCATTTCTGCTCAAAGGGTAGATATGCTTTGCACCGACTTTAAAGTCTTATCTTTAGATGGCTTTTAACCAGTTCTAGCAATGGTCTCTTTCGGCAGGTGTTCATGGTCTTTGAACACCAGCCCAGGTAGATTTGTATAGAGTAAGTTATACCTGCCACATATAATTGAATGTAAATGAACTTAGCACAGTACTTGGTTGCATTTTTCGCCCAGTATGGAAATTCAATTTTTTATTTACATTTGCAAGTTGATCTTTATACCACGACTGCTCTCAAGAGAAGTTAACAAGTGAACACACCCTTGAAGCTCTTTAAGGCAGCCATTAGTCAGATTCTGCCTTTTCCCTTCCTACTCCTTCTCTTACCCCATGATGAATATCTTAGATGTCTCTAGTTAGCCTATTAGCAGCTGCTTGAAGGTATCTCCATTCATGTTACAGCTATTTAAAGCTAAGATTGGAAGACACGTACACACCCACACACAAGTATATTTGGTATGTAGCCACTTGGATTTTTTTTAACTTCAAAAGATTAATTTGGTCCCCAATCCAATATATACAATATAGCTTATGTAGTTCTATACATCATGACTGTTCTGCAAAGGGCATAGTGCTTAGCTCAGTGCTGCGCATTGGACATACATACTCTGTTTATGTTTCTCTGGACTATAGTGATTAAGAGTGCAGGCTGTGGTGTTAGTCTCAGGCTTATCACATTGCACATGTTGAATGATATCTCAGGAGTTATACACTACAGTTTTCAGACAGACTGAATATGAACCCCAACTCTACCAGTAATTCACTTTGTGACCTTCGGCAAATTACTTAATCTTTGTGTGCCTCAGTTTATTCATCTGTAAAATGAGAATAAAAATAGTTTCGACCTCATTAAGTTGTTATAATAATGAAGAGATAGTGGGTGCAAGGAAAGCATAGAATAGTGCCTGGCATTCTAAATACTTAATAAATATTAACAAAGTTATCACTCTAAAATAATAGGTAAAGCTTGTGATTTTTTTTTTTAATAATGTATTATGATCAAGGGGAATTTATCCCAAGAATGAAAAAATGTTTACCTTAATTAATATATTAAATCCTCACAACACTATAATGTACCATTTATTGTTCCTTTTTATAGATGGAAGGAAGATAGAGGATTACAGAGGTTAAATAATAGGCTTAAGGCCATAAGCCGGATCTCAAAAATATATTTCTCTAATTCTAAAACCTCTGTTCTTAGCTAGTCACTGCCTGGTACATATACCTTCAGCAGGGTTTTGTTTTTTGTTTTTTTTTTATTATTATTTCATTTGTTTATATGCAAATAATATGTGAGTACATGTAAAATAAAATTTTTACTGAGAGTTAGTCATCCTTAGCTATCCCCTACACCATCCCAGTCTCCTCTGAATTAATTTGAGAATATTTTTTGACAAATTTTTCTGTGCACCTATTTACATATATTTGTACAAACAGAAATAGGTGCTATTGTTTGTTGAGACTTTTTGAAAACTATATACATGTACGGGAGAACCTAATTAGCCATCTTCTTAAAGTCACAGATTACTGCCTCAAATTAATTTACTTGTATTGATCGATTAATATACATATTTCCCTGTGGTGTAATAGTACACTTTCCAGTGAAACTCAGTTAAAAACTGACTTAAGCAAAAAAAAGGAAACTTACTAGTTATATAACTAAAAAGTCTTGAGCCACAACTGACTTCAGGCCCTGCTGGATTCAGGTAATCGAGAGATGTTCTGTGCCAGGAATCTGGCCCTCTTTGTTCTGTTTTCCTGTGTGTTGGCTTCATTTTCAGACAGGCTTTCTTTCATCTGTTCGCAAAAATGGAACCAGTAATCCAGGCCCACATACTATTAGTAAATCATTCAAGAAAGAGCTCTCCCAAATAAATCCTGAAGAAAATCTTGCTTACAGTAGTTTAAAGAAATAGGATTCATTTTTTCCTCATATCAAGTCCAAAGGTAAGCAGTCTGATATAGCAGCTCAGTTATGTCATCAAGAATCTAGTTTTTTTCTTTCTTTCTGCTCTGCCGTCTTTAGAATGTTGACATCATACTCTCTTATTGCCTCATGGTCACAAAATGGCTGTAGCTTGTTCACATTCAAAGCCATAAAATGGAGGACAAAGTGAGCACCAGCAAAAGTTTTCCCAGAAGCTTGCCTACCAAACTTCTGCATGTATGTCATTGTTCAGAATTGTGAAACATGTAGCCTTCCAGATGCAAGACAGGCTGAAAAAAAATGAGTATTTTCCCATCCCATGTAATGAAGGTCAACAAGGAAGAAGAAGATTGGGGGATTTTGTTGGGTTAGCCATTCCATGGCTGTCCCCAAACCTCTTTCAGACCATGTGCCCATCCTGAAACCAGTCATGGTGCTCAGGGGATATATCATTTGATTGGCCAAGCTGAGTCAGGTGCCATCTTTGGAGTTGGGGTTGAAATCAAGCCTAGCCAAACCACTTGATTTGAGAGTGAGAAGTGAGTGTTTCCCTAATGGTCAGGAAATGCTGAGCAGACAAAAACTGTATGGAATTTTTTATTCACTGTCTCTTTTCTACAGCTCAGAATCTTAGGTGAAGAGAATCTCAGCTGCCTTGGCCCAAGTATCTATTAAGGTAGATACTTGCTGAGGCACTGACCTGTTGACAGGATTGAAAAGTCTAACTTAGTCTTTTGTTCATCTCTTATAAAATTTAGATCTTCTTTTTTCCTCAGATTGTTCCCAGCTAATTTTGTCAGAAATAGATTTATTTTCAGTGAAGTTAAAATAGTCCTGTCTCCTGACAGGGACCATATCTTACATTTAATAGAATCAGAGTATATTAGCGAGTTCATTTAGTTCAAACTTATTATTTTTCAAGCAAGGGTTTCTTTTATATAACCCCAAAGTGCTTACCACCGTGCGCTGTGCATTGTATGAACTCAATTAACATTGCTGACTAACTATCACAGCTTCTTTGCTGCCAAATGAAAACTAACAGGAATGTCCAATAGGACTTACACAGCCTGGCTGACTCCACTGCAGTGACCAGCATTCTGCAGTTGGCTTATATGGGATAGCCATTTAGGGCCTCTCCCCCAAGACCAGAAGCTCATCCTTGATTTATTTCACTGACAATCACAGTCATTAATATAGAGTACTCTTTATAACCCTTCCTGGCTTCATGATTTCAGCACTAGCACCCACTTACTCCTACATTGCTGAGTGACTTATAAACTTGCAGAACAAACAGAAAATGTACTTTAAAGGAGGTGGGGGTGATATGTATGAATGTTAAGGGAATTGGCAAAAACTTTTCCAGGTGAGATTTAGGGCATATTTCTAAGCATTCTATTTTCTCTCTTATTGAAATTGATTCTTTTGCACTTGAAAAGGATTATAAACTTCTTGTGTAGTTCTGATACTCTGGGCCCATCTGGTTTCAACCATTATGGTTGGTGAATTAGAGGGGAAGAAAATGGAAATAGAAATGGCAACATCTCTAACATTATTGCATCCTTCCTGTGGAGCCAGTGCTAGAAGTTATTAACGATTATCTTTCTGGAGAGGTATTAGCATGACTAAACTGACTCTTCTTTTTCTCTGTGCCTCTTTTTAACATGCACATAAACACAAGAGGAGAAAGCATATAATATGACTGACTGACCTAGGCGGAAATTAAACTTAGCCTTATTTTTAGTATATTTTCTGGGTTATACTTCTGTAAAGAAATTTGGAGGGGGAGGGGTGTTTAAAATTTTATTTGATTTTCACAAGCTCCCCATCCCATATCCAGGTGTCCTTAAGTCTTATAAATTTTGCCTTCTAATTTGTTCTCTATCCTCCATTCAGTGGCTTCTAGAACTACTTGGTTATGTTTTCCTTGCCTTCCTGAAAGGTATTATTTATCTTTGTTTGCCCCAACACCTAGATCAGGACCTGGTGGATGTTAGGTGATTAGCAGTGATGTCGGACAGATCTGTACTGGTGTAGTCTAAAAGATGAGAATGCCAAGGTTCAAGTGACTTACCCGAGTCTAGTGATGGCAAAGTTAGAACTTGAACCCACATCTTCCAGTATTCTTTTCCCTAAGCTATAACATAATCTTCACTACAAAAATAGGATGAGGGGTAGATTCACTTAAGGAGTGGAAAGGAAAGAATTGCTTATGGTGAGACATTTGAGTCAGTAAGAATTAGCTGGAATTTGGCTGCCAACTTGCACAAACAAGTGAAAAGGAAGACAGCTATTTACAGTCAAACCAAGAATCAAAATCTTTTAAGAATATCAAATTACTTCATTTTGCACAATAAAAAAATTCTTAGGGAAAAATATATTTAAGTTGTGCGTTAAGATCTCTTCCTCACACTCTCCACACACACACCCCATTATCTTGACTACACAAATAATTTCAGAGCTACCATAGACTTGCATATTTTAACAAAAATACTTCTCTGTCTGCAAATATGTAAATGCACTAAGGAATAGTAAGTTGGTGCACAAATATTTGAATGACAACTATATATACATTCTGTGTATATAATGCTTTTTATCTGTAGTAGTCCTAACAAGTCTCATACAATTTTAGAACTAAAGTAAACTTCAGATATCATTTAGAATACTGGGATTCAGATATGTCGATTCATCTAATTTGTTAGTGAACTAGAACCCCATCTCATCTCTACCACTCCTTGATCCTGAAGAAAACTTCTTTAAGTTGAATAATTACCTCCTGATGATTCTGGGGAGTCTTGTTCTTGTTGGATTTTCCTATGTCTTTGTTGAAAGGAGGCAGATATGTAAAATACTTGATGTTAGTAGTTGTCATAGCAAGATTCTGAGGCCATGACCGAGATACAAGGAGACCTTTTAGTGTTATTTATATGAGAGAGAACAGCAATGCCATTCACCTGCTCTGTCCCCTGACCCTCCAGGCAGTGAAATGGAAGCTTTATAAGCTTTGAAACTTCTCATGTCATCAGAGCCATCTCCTTGCCTCAGTGCAAGGTTAGATATGGGCATGTGGATATGCCTGCCACCTACAAAGACAATAAGAAATTAAGTGCTAAAGGCAAAATATGTAGAGCTAGAGAAAGCAATAGCATACTTGTTTAGAAGATTTTGTAACTTCCTGAGTGCCTTATAGCTCCTTTAGGACTAGTGTTTTAGCAACTTTATGGTAGTGTTGCCATGAGGCATAGTTCACATGCTTAATTTTCATAGTTCACATGCTTAATTTTGCAAATGGACAAGGTATTAAATTTTTTTTCTCCCACCCCTAGCCATGTTTGCTCTTCCCTTCTTGCCAGAGCATTTACAGTGTAAGGAGCTCCATATTTACAGGATTAGCTTTCATTTTCCATGGGCTCTTTTGTGCTCTAATCTACAATGAGTAATCATGTAATATAAAATATGCTATATTGGAAGTCAATGACAATTGTTTTTGAAGACTGGTTAATGAGAGGAATACTCATTTTTTTTGAGTTTTAGATTTATGTGCATACATCTTTTGATCTGGGTACTTACCTTGTCATAAATTGGCTGTATTCCATATCTACTTATACAAAGATTCATTTATATATTTGAATTCTTTATTTTTTCACAGCCATCTCTTCCTGTACTTTATACCCTGTCTAGCCAGGCTACACATGAAGCTGTTCATCTCCTTTGCAGGATGTTGGTCTTTGATCCAGTAAGTAGTGTTTGTTTTTATTTTTTAATGAATTAAAAACACATGTGTTTTAAGAAAAACATCAATAGATGGGCAGTGTAAATAATGACTTTTCAAAAGATAAACTTTAGTCCCCAATTGCATCTGTATCATGCTCATCACACAGAAGTTTGATTATTAACACATAACAGTCAAGGTGAAGAGAGATAAGGAACTGTACCATCCTTTTTTTATCTCAATATTTGTTAAAGGAGTTTGGCAAGTTAAATCAGGAGAAAAAAAGTTTTACATTATTTGAAAAATCGTTTACGTTTTCAGTTGTTGAAATAGTAGCTTTCCCAGATGCCATTTCTAGACTTGACTCTTCTAGGACAAAATTCAGCTCTTCATTTAGTCATTCATTCAAAGGATATTT
This sequence comes from Eidolon dupreanum, assembly GCA_028627145.1. Classification (NCBI taxonomy): domain Eukaryota; kingdom Metazoa; phylum Chordata; class Mammalia; order Chiroptera; family Pteropodidae; genus Eidolon; species Eidolon dupreanum. The sequence goes on along the minus strand of CM053506.1, from coordinate 76,175,528 downwards.
ATTATTCACACCTGTGCCAATAATTATTGTCAAAGAAGACTCAAAAATGGAAGCATTTAGAAAAAATTTTACTTGCCAAGAATGCAAGGCAGTCACCAAATACAAAAAAGGACAGGTATTTAAAGAGGGAAAGTACCCACAAAATTATCATTAAGTTTACATTGGTCTGTTTTTGAAGAGAAAACAGCAACTGTCTCACGTGATTATCAAATCCACAAAGGTCAGAACTATCTTGAGACATCAGCATAACAAGAATTAGGAATAAAAATGTTTGGTTAGGGAGTCCGGGTTTGTGAGAAATAGTAAAGGTTTTATTATTTGGGGGACCAGAACTAATCAGAGTGATCAAGTTATTTTTGTTACACTCAGGGTACAAAGTGGATTTTTGGTGTTTATTTTTTGTTTTCCTTTGTTTACTTTGGCATGTTAGTGATAGGAAAGCAAGACAAAGCGGAGGTTCTTGATTCCACAGTCTCTCCTTGCAGTCAAGTTCCTACCATTAAGGACAGTTCCAACCACATAATTTGCCCAATGAGCTAGTAATTTAGTGTCATTAGTTTGATATATATTTTTTTATTTGGCAATTTTATCTGCATAGCTAACAGAAGATTTTGCTTAATACATAAAGACCTTTTGTATGGTTAACAAAACTAGAGCAACAGACTTCAGCCTCCAGAGGTAATTTCTGTCTGCCCATAGAGGGTTTTGTAAAGGCCCCAAAGTTAAAATTTACTTTTTATTTGTCAGAAATACCTTATTCTCTTTATTAGTTCTACTAGATTAGGAACCAAGAACCATGTGATTCACTGGTACCAGGTTTTACTTAGAGCTGTAAGGTGTCCTCTTTCTCTTGACCTGCCAGGAGCTCATAGTCTTTACAACTCTGAGGCTGGACTGTCTTAAGCCACTGCATAACATTTAACCATTTTTATCATCTTCTTATAGAACAAGGCCAACAAATATGTTATTTTTTTAGAGAATTATTATTTTTAAATTGGTCTGATGCTTTATTTGTTTATGATTGATATTAAGGATTCTTTTCTTTCCAGTTCTGAGAGTTCAGTTAGAAATAGATGCCATTTTAAAGGAATTTTATTTTGGTTTTAACCCGTTGAGTGTTAGCAACATATTAAGAAGAAATGATTTTAAAATACTCATTAAAAATAGAACAATAACCATAATTAAGTCAATTCATTTAGTCTGTTTAGTCTACAGTAGTTAATTAATTCTCATTTTGTTGATCTTGGGTTAGGCAGCCTATTGCCACATGTCTGCTCCTGCACTGAAACGTTCGTGGACATCCTGACTCGGTTACTTGGTTCAGTCTTAAGAGGTGGTTGTCTGAGGTGATGATATCCGTTATACCCATGAATTATACCATGAAGACAATTGTCAAGAGTACCTGATAACAGTCCTTCACTGAGGTCCTTGTTATATTTCTTATGAAAGATTCAATTCTTGATTTTTAGCTTGGCAACAGGAGCTTTTAGGCAAATATAAGAAAAAGGCAGAAACCTTTTTCTGGAGGATAAGATTAAGGTATTCTAGTTCTTTTATTATAATATCAACAATATTGGAAAGAATGGGCTATAATAAATAATCAATTTATAAAGATGTGATTAACTGTTACCTCAAAATAGTGAAGACGATAAATCTCCAGAGACCTTAATTTATTGAAAAGCAATATTTTTAAAGCACAACAATAATTATTAGGAAATTAGACAAAATTATTCAGTATTTTCCCTTGACAAACAAAAACGTTATCTTGCATACACATCTTCCTACCATCACACAATCCTTTACATTCTGTAAAAAAAATTTGTGTACTTTAACCCAAAGGTATTTATTTTCATGTATTTTTGACTGTTTATTGATAGCTATTCTATAATGTATTAAGAGCCTAAGCATATTAAAATTATGTTATCCAGTTGTCCAAAGACTTTATTAACTCAAAGTAATATTGGTAAAGTCTGTTAACTGAGAATCAGAATATTAAAATTCGAGTTGACACATTAAGTCCTTATGATTTATAGCATTCTAAAACTTAATTTTTTTTTAGAAACACATTACCTATTATCATTCTAATTTCGTCGAACATGTAATTTTTGAAATCCCATAATCTTAGGGTGATATTAGTTTATCTAACCTACAAAACCAGTAGAAAAAAAATCAAATTCAAAATGATTAGGCTTTTTGTGAGAAAACAAACTCAAAACTTGTATAAACTAGGATATTTTGCCAACATTATTTGTACATGGAGGTAAAATTAGAAAGAAAACCTTTTAAAATTTTTATAACAGACTGATTTTTCCAAAGAGCCATCTTGCATAAGAATGTCACATGGACCTCATTATCTTATAGAATTATGTATTTTGTTTCATACTTTATAACCTAGTAACCAAGAATATTATTTTAACAGGTAAAGCTTTTTTTAATCTTTGATTTACAATTTTACCAAGACAAAAATTTTGAAGAGCCAACAAATAGATAAGGAAGAGTAATATTTTTTTCCATTTCTTTTTACATGTCTTTAATGTGTTAATATTGTTTCTAAAAGCCAGTTGGAATGGGAGTTAGCTCCATTTTAAGAGATCTCATAATATGATGTTTTAACTCCCTTCAGAAGTATACAAAATACATCAATTTGTTTACTTAGAAATATTTTATATTTATAAAATGGAAAATTTTCTCAACTTATTCAAAACTAGAAGAGCCAATATTGATAAAGCAACAAAATCTAGGATAGAAATAAGTATCCATATCTATTACAAATGTGATCAGTTAAACAAGATTTGTACAATATGTAATTAAAATACATAGGACATAATTAAGCACCATTAAGTCTTTCAGAAGAACACCTTTACTGAAAATCTGAGTGATTTTGTAATTTCTTTCTCTATTTAGCAGGACAGTTATTTCTTTTCAGTGTTCATAACCTTTGCAAAATGGCAATCTCCTTTCTTTAGCCTTGTTTCAGAAGTTGTAAAGAGGCTTTAATTTAGAGAAATGAAAGTTGATTATTATGTGCTACGAATTTGATTTACTTTTTATTCAAAGGCTTCTCTTAGGTAAGACACTTTAGGACACCACCCCCCACCATATTGGCACATAGAGATCATACAAACACATCTATCAATAGTTGGGAAGACACCAAAATCCTTTCAATGCTGCATTCTCAAATTTCAGGAAATAACAGAATCCTCAGACAAAAAGACTAAGAGCGAAACCAGATTCCAGCTGCTGATGGCAGCTGATAAGGACCTAATTTCTGACATTTGCCACCTGACAGAAATGACTTGATGGTGAGATGATAAAATTAAAACCCAGATTCAATCCCTGTTGCCCCCAAGTGTGGACATGATCAGCCAGACATGATCGTGCTTAGTCGGAAACAGAAATCGACTTGGCCAAGAGCCAGACTTAGTGTGTAGAAGCCAAAGAGCTTAGTCCCACAGATGAGACCAGCCAGAGACGCTGAAGATGAGGGGCCCACTTCTGGTCAAGGTGCATTGTTGGCCAGCTTGTTTCTTTTGGTTCTGACAGTAGTCCTTTGTCTTGGTGGAACCTCCAGGAATAGCTGCATTTAGGAAAAAAAGAAAAACTTTACTTGCTAAGAGTACCAGTGAATCCGACTTCAGCTTGACCACCAAATACAAAACATGGCAGGTGGCAAAAGGAACATAGCCAAGGTTGTCAAGTTTGGTTTGTCCATGGCAGATAAACAGCAGCTCTCCTTTGTGGTTATCATGTCCTGAACGGTTATGACATGCCTTTTAACATTAGCATGGCAAAAAAAAAATTAGAAATAAACGTGTTTTTAGTGAATCCAGGTTTACGAGACATGATTAACATTTTATTATTTGGGGGACTAGAACCAGTCAGGATGATCTGGCTATTTTTTGTTGTTGTTGTTTAATTGAGTACAAAATGGTTTTCTTTTTTAAATCACATTATGTGAAATGCTTAATCATACTGAAAGCAGGGAAAGTGTCAGTTTTGTTCTACTGTCTACTATTGAGACCATCCTCATATCCTTTAAAATTCACTTTCCCTCAGTAGTACTTATATGTCCACTGAGCTAAAGGGAGGGCCATTTTTTCTTCTTCTTTTTTTTTAATGTAGAAATAAGTTTAAAAGTTTATAGTTTATCAGCCTGAAACTAGTATATTAAGTATTCTGATCTGAAGTGTCAGAAATCCACAGGCTGCTGATATTCAGACTAAGCTGGATAGTTAAACATGGCATTTAGACTGTTGTTATCTGCTGCCTAACTCCAGCAGCTGTCAGATAGGCTTTTGCCCAAAGTTGATTTGGTATTCTAAGAACATAAAAGTTTCAAGCAGCCAAAAGTTTCAAATTGCCACTGTGATCACATCTCTTCTAAATGCTGAGACATATTTAGAAACTATAACTGTTATTTAAAATGTAAACTTACCCCCTCTGAAGCATTACATATTTAAATGTCATAATATTTGTCATTTTTGACCCTGCATCCATTTATTTCAAGGTAGGAACTTTTCAGGATCTTAGCAGAAAGTCATTTCTGAGTGCTTTGTGGTATGTGATGGCTTATAATAGTAGTTTCTTGTCCTAAATTATATACTCCTTCTGCTGCTACATTACTCACCTTTAAATTCAGTTACCCCATCTTTACACAGGATGTACCATATAAGTTGTATAAAATAGTTACTGTGTCTTGTGAAAGAGCGTGCATAGACAATCATGTTTATCTGTAGTATTGATGTGCTGGTCTCTGAATTTTATTTCAGTCCAAAAGAATATCCGCTAAGGATGCCTTAGCCCACCCCTACCTAGATGAAGGGCGACTACGATACCACACGTGTATGTGTAAATGTTGCTTTTCCACCTCTACTGGAAGAGTTTATACCAGTGACTTTGAGCCCGTCACCAATCCCAAATTTGATGACACTTTTGAGAAGAACCTCAGTTCTGTTCGACAGGTTAAAGGTGAGTTGGGGTTTTGTTTTTGTTTTGTTTGTTTTTTTGGTCTTCAGCCAATCGGGATGACTAGTAACATTTTTCATTTTGTGGCCATGTAAAGCTGAGATCTGGATGGTGACCAAAGCTCCTCCATCTCTTTATTTTACGACTTTGTATATAGCTGTTTGTTCAGGACATATATGCCAAGAAAGCTTTTTGTGTTATAAGACACTGATTTAATATTATATCCAGAGGAAGGTCAGGCAAAAGAATGAATATTTTGTTTTTGTTTTCAAAGCTGACTTATTTAATGAATGTGACTCAATATATTTAATATGTATTCACTCATTGTAATTTATTTATTGAATGAAACATTGTGAACAACTTTTTGTATAACACCCAATGTTTTAAAAAAGATAAACATTCACTGAGGGAACGAGTCTTTGGATGATGACAAGAAGGGAATTTCTGCTAGTTGACTCATAAAGTTTCCCGACACGATCTCCTATTGGGGTGGGATAGGGGTTAATGACATCCAAAATTCTGAATGATTTTTGTGTCTGCTCTAGGACATTTTGGAAGAGAGAGTAGTCCCCATAGTAAGCAGCCCAAAACTATGTACTTAAACACCAACTGAGGTTTTTTAAGTGATTTTCAAGAAGGTGGTAATTACTAGCAATTTAGAAGGGTTGACTCATAATGCCAACCCTGTAGAGTCACTCTCAAATTTATAGACCATTTTACTCTTAACGATGGGAATTCCAACCCATGAAATGCCACTGCAGAGGTTTTTGCCTGTGTTTAGCAGCAAATGCCATTTTGGTTTCAGGAAATTCTGCTGGATTCTGCCTAATAGATGACATGTATTTGATTTAACTAAACCAGTAGGAAATGCCATTCTAGTGCTGGCTAGAGTTAGCTGAGAATCCGTGGCTCCCGGACCTGCAAATTGTCATGCTTGGTACGATGTTTGTTTTCTCCACAGAAATTATTCACCAGTTCATTCTGGAACAGCAGAAAGGAAACAGAGTGCCTCTCTGCATCAACCCTCAGTCTGCTGCTTTTAAGAGCTTTATTAGGTAACTATGTGTATGTAATTCTAACTTTCTTGTTAGAATTAAAATGCCATTGTGATTTGGTTATTCAGCATACTTCTGTTTTTATTTAGATAACATAGATAAGAAGTCCAGTAGAAAGTTTCTGTTATGAGCTTTGGCTTTAGTCAAAAACACATTTACGCTGATGCCAATTCACTGTGGTTGCATCAGCATTTTTTTCCCCATTTGACCATTGTGCTGCCTGATTATATACTTGGGGATCCTCCTGCAGCAAGCAACAGGGTGACAGTGTAACTCTCCTGGAGTTAGACATGGTCATCTGGGTTCCCACTACCATCCACATTATAATAATAACTGCAAGCAAGAAGTTTATTTGTTATAGGTGGACTGCTGATATGTCCTATTTAAGAAGAAGCCAATAGGCTTATCAGTTAAAGAGCTATAAACCTACTTTGAAATCTAGCAAGCCTCATTCTCTTTGTCCTTTCCTTCTCAGTCTTTTTCTCTAACTCCTTGTATCAGTCAAGGTCCAGTTGGGAGAAGGAAACCACACCCAGTAAAATTTAATAAGAAACATTAACTAGGAAAAGATTGTTAACTACTAAGGCATGAAAGAGAATTCAGAAGGGTCTCAAAGTAGCAGATGTGGAAAATGTGTACTCCCTCTAAACTGAGGGAGAGTGAACAAGGAAGAAGTGAAGAACTTAGAGGAGGCCCCTCTACCCAAGGCTAATAAAATTTGGAACTCTTTGAAGAGGATATGGCTGCCACAGGAACATACAGTGTGAGGGTGGAAAAGAAATCTTTCAGAAGTCGGGACAGAACTGGTCCATCAAAGAAGTTTGCTGAGTTGCAAAAAAATTTGCCAGAATGTTTAGGTAGACCAAAGCTGGACCTTCCACAGCAAAAAACAAGCACACAAAACCAGGCAAGACAGCTGCTGCCTAATGCTATGGCCTTACAGAGCTCTTCCAGCGCCCTCTAGCGACAAAGGCTAACGTCAAACCATGTGGCAAAGGAGGAATGTGAACAGGGTCTGGCTCTGGTATCACAAAGAGCAGATTTGGATATGAGAGGCCGCACTCTTTCTCCTTTCTCCTTTCTCCCCCACCTACCTTTCTCTCTCCTTTTTCCTTCTCCCTGCTTCTCTTTCCCTTCCCCTCACTTCCATTTTAATTGGACCTTAATTCGTGGTATTGAAGTTGATTGAATTTATTGAACCCAAATCAAGACTTTTTTTGTTTAGAATTTTTAGATCAGGAGGATTTTCATTTCTTCCATGCATATTTCAGTAGAAAGAAGGAATTGTGTTGCACTTTGACTTCTCTGTGATTTAAAATTACTTTGTTTTAATATTTTCCCCTAAGAGTCAGTGGCCTAGTCAGTCAGGTGTTTTAATGCCCATTCAGGGGCAAATTACTCATTATCCTGGACCCCAGGGAAACCAAATGGTTACATACACACCATCATGTTAATAAGCTAGTTGGCAACATTAGACAGACATGTGAAATAACTGATAAAACAGATCTGTGGACAAATGCTAAATGATTACCCATTATTACTCAATTAATACTTGATAAAGAATGCTTATGAGACTCATTCAAAATAGATTTCCACTTAAAGTCATTGCATTTTGAGAGGCTAGATGGATAATTCTTTATCCCTTAAGGTTATTTCTGATCGATAATAGACATTATTATTAATAATAGCTATCATTTACTTTATATTATACAGTAGGCACTGTGGAAAGCACTTTGTACACCTTATCTCATTTATTTACCACAACAGTGAGGTGGATAACATCATTCCTTTCCAAAAAAAGATGAAGGAATTTGCTCTATGTCACACAACTAATAAATGATATGTTGTTTTCAAGGCCATGTATTAGCCACTGTACCATGGGAATCTTGAAATGTCACTGTAGATATAGATCCTTAAACAAACAATTTGAAACAAATGCAACTTTAAAGAAGTTAAGAAACAAATAAAAATCCAGAAATGGACTTTATAATTTTTTAAAAAGGAAAACAGGCAGCAGTGAATTGCCCTTTGCCCTTTGTGGTGTTTCAGCTGATTTCACCATGTCTCCATTTTTTTCTAGTTCCACTGTTGCTCAGCCATCTGAGATGCCCCCATCTCCTCTAGTGTGGGAGTGACGGTGGAAGATAACGTACTACTGAAGATGTAATGTAGCTTTCCACTGGAGTCTGGGATTTGCAATTCTGGAGGTTAATCATGCTTGTACTGTAATTTTACTAATGAAGTTTTAAATTAACAACCACTACTTGTATGATATGAATAATATTTAGAAATGTTACTAGACTTTTAATCTTGTAAAGTGGTTGTGCTTTTAGAAGAAAAATATTTTACCCAGAGTTGCACATGTTTTATGAATTTAGTGCAGCTGTTATGGCTCACCTCAGAACAAAAGAGAATTGAACCAAATTTGGGAGTTTGGGGTTTTGTGGGTTTTTTTTTGTTTTTCTTTTTTAAAATGAAGTGAGATTGTTCACAAACGCGCGCGCACGCACACACACACACAGTCATACATTTTGATATTTGAGCCATTCCTGAAAATTATGAGTTTTCTAAAATGAAAGAATCTAGAAACCTTGCCTGCCTGCGACCAATCATGGAGCCACGTGAGCTGATCGTGGCTGCACCTGGGGGGGCGGGGGGAGGGGCATGCCACCTAATGATCAAGCCCTATAATTAGCTTCTCATTAGAGCCGTGACGGTGATGTGTGCTGTCTAAAATCCAATGTTGTGGGTAGAGAGAATGAGTTTGTGACTAGGAGAGACTAAACTTCTGTTTTCCTTACCCGGTATAAATATATATATATATATTTAATCTATTTTTATTAGAAGTTTTTCTGCTCTTTCTTACATAAAAGAACCCCAAGCATGCATCTTTCATGTATATAAATAATTCATTTCTGGGCTAATTTCAAAAGAATCCCAACATTGCTGTATAGAGAGAGAACTAGCTTGCACATTTTAGGTCTGTGAAATTTTGTGAGACTTTTCCTGCACTGGACAATAAAAATAAATAATAAAAGACAAAAACAAATTTAAAAAACTTTTAAAGCCACACAAAAAAAGGCACATAGGGAATTATGTCAAATGTGTTTGTGTCCTTAGGCAAAGCTGTGGGAGTCTTGAAATGTCACAGTAGTAAATAACTTATTACTTTTTGACAAATTCTTTTTTCTGTTGGAACACTGAATTCTTCTGTGCATATGTATATATGAATACAAACTGAAGGCCTCTACCTCCTGGAGTTATACAACTTGGCTTGTTTACCTCCACATGCTGATGATGACTATTTTTTTTTTAAGTTCAATGTGGAGACTTGAAACTTGAATGTCCCTTCCAACTTTTATATTAAAAATAAAAAGACAAGAAAATTGAAGATCGTTTTTCACCTGTACAAGGAATACTAATGGATCGTCTTAAAATTGGTCTAGGAAAAAACCTTGGTGTGTGTTATGGACAATTAACTGTTAAAGTTATTGTAAGTTATCTGTATTTAGCAGAGTATTTTCATCTTGAGTGATCTGAGCTGAATTTGAAGACTATTAATAAGTTATGTTTGGAAGTTTTAACTTCAATGAAGTAATTATTTGCTGTGAAAGAAACAAACGTTGAATTACTAAACAAAGATGGTGCAATATCTTTGTTTTTTTTTTATGAGGCTCCTGAGAATCAACCCAACTGAAGCATTTCAATTCACTTGAATGAGAAACGTATTTAGTATCAAAAGAGCCCAAGAAGACACTGGTGTGAAAGGTACAATCTCAGAGGTTGGTCAATTACCGTGGCACACTTACTGGTCACTTTGTACAATGTAGATTTGAAGTACAGTGGTGAAAACATTAAATGTGACATTTGAAAAAGACGTGTCATCAGTTTTATTTCAATTCCTTTGTTTTCTCTTCAGTACAGCTTGTATCCTGAATTTGCAAAGTTTTGAGACATTTCCTATTTATATTTCCATTTAGATCTGTAAGGAAGTTAGATGTGCTTTAAAAAAAAAGATCTTCCCAGAAACGTTAGCTTGCCAAAAACATATTGAAAACTTAACCAATATCAAAGACATTGTGAGTTAAATATATACAATTTGAAAGTCTTTTCAAACCTTAGAGTCTACCTAGTGGTTTTTTGAGCAAAGAACCCTATTTTCATATGAAATCAAACTCTATTAAATAAACAGGAACTGCTCCGAATGAAGCAGACTGCCTAGGGGATTTGATCTCTTTCCCCTCTTCCTTTCTGCTTCCTGCTTCTTGCAGCCCAAAGGTACTTCCAGCTAAGGAAGATGTCCCAGCTGGGTGGTGGTGTATGTATTTAAGACCTGAAACCAGACTTCCTAACTTCAGAATACTTTTCCAGAAGCTGGATAAACCAACATTACTCTTGGGTTTGTAGATGGCATGTACTTTTCCATTTCTTTTATTGGTTTAGCATAATGGATGGATTTTTTTTCCTGACATAGGGTGACTTGACTGTTCTAACTCATCTGCATTAATACAAATACACATATTCAGCACACTTTTGAATACCTACTAAGTGCAAGAATTACTTATAAGGAAGCTTCATTAATATTAAAAAAATGCTTGAATAAGAAAAGTAGTTTTCATCACTTACAACAAAGCATTATGAACTGCACATATAACACTTTGCAACTAAAGTTCTCCACAGGTAAATGTTAGAAAAAATATATTGACCTGTTCCCATTGGAACCTGCTCAGCTAACCAAGGAATCTGTGCCTTATTTTATTTTTTTATTTACAATTATTGATAATCGCAAAAATGTGGAATTTCTACAGCCAGTGGAGTCGGTATGGATAAGTTAGGGATATAAGCAGCTGCATTTTGTTTGCAGTTTAAGAACCCAGAAGACGACTCATAAAGTTTGTAATTTTTTTTTCCTCCATGAGATGTCATTTAAAATATTTTTTTTATCAAAAAAGAAATGTCAAAGAATAAGATGTAAAATTTGCATGAATTATGAAATTAAGGTAGCTTTCTGGGGGCAGTGTTTCCTACAATGCCCTAGTAACGTCTCAATATATTAGTAAATGGACACTTTTAGAGTCTTCCCTGCAGTATTTGAATTTCAACTTCTCCTATATGCCTATTAGAAATTTCCACATGGGTATCTTATGGTCACTTCAGCTATGTCAAAAATGAAATGTTTCACCCTACAACTTTATTACTATTAGATTATTCTCACTTTACTGGCCCCATTTTTTCTCCTTTCCTAGACTAGCAAAATAGCTGAGGCTTAACTAGCTATGGCCGCTCTGAGCATCTCAGGAGGAATTGTGGAAGGGAAAGGAATTATGTGTTCACTTGGGGGCAAAGGGGACAGAGTTTTGAGCCAACTCAGGCTGTAGCTCCCTCTCTTCACACTGGATTAGGACCTGTGCTGGGGTGGTACTCTTGACAACACAGCACCAGGTTTTTCTTTTTTTGGCAGGTGAGATGGAAGAGAAAGACTGGAGCTGTGACACTCCATCTGCTCCCTACACCTCAGTACTGTTCCTGGGCTTCCCCATCCACCCAGCTACATAACAAATCATAGTCCTCCTCGTTCCCATCTTAACTCCAGAAATTCATGCACATTATGCATTCCATTCTTTAATATACCTTTAACGTTTTAACAACACACCATAAGCGGGGGGGGGGGGGAAGGGGGGGAGTAAAATTTTTTCAGTTAATGAGTTAGATGCTATTAAATCTTGTTTTCCATTTTGGAAATCAGGGCTGAATTAGACTGAATTTAACATCTAGTTTCTCCTTTCCCAGGTTTGAAATAATTTGAGAATCAAACACATTAAGTAGTAACATTTTTCCCCTACACTTTTAAGTAACTTTTATCAATGAATAAACAATGCCTAGATACTTGGAAGAAGAGGTAAATTCTGTTTTTAGCTTGCCATTGGTAGAATTTTTAACGAGTAGACCTTCTCACTAAGAGGTCAGTCAGAATTTATGTGAGGTAGCAGACCTCAAAGGTCTCTGATCCAGTAGTCAATCTCCTACTCTCTCGGGAATACTCATCGGAGACCTCTTAGTAAAGAAAGATGGGTTTATTTAAGTTTTTATTTTGATAATACTAATTTTCACAGCTCATCTGTCTCATTCTTAATTGCAGCAATCATGCTGTGGTTTTTAAAAATGAACAGCTTTACCTTAGAATTTTTGAGAATGCTTATCTTTGAGAAGAAAAGTCTTATAAAGACAATATTGTGATTTCCTTTTAAAAAACTATATACATATATGTAGTTTCTTTGGTGTGTATTGGTAATATATTCACATGGTACAATCTACAAAAGTATACTGTAAAGGAAATCGTTCTTAAAGGTGCAAACCACTATTTCTAGTTACTGTATATCATTCCAGAGATAGATACTCTACATAATCAAGGTTATATATTTTTATAGGAATGATAGTATAACTTGTACATTGTCCTGCATCTTGCCTTTTCCATCTGATGTATGTAGATCATTCCACATGAAGACACATAGTTTTAATTTGAGCCATAATTTTTTATTATGAAGGTGAACAATGAATAACTTAAATTCATTACCCTTTATCCATGTTTTTCTCCTTTGTCGTGACATTTTTCTCCATGAAGACAAATAATTCAAGGTAGAACCAACTAACCAGCTTTCCCCAGGTAAGCCAATATTCACATGTGTAGTATTACATGTTTTAAAAGTCCTTTATTTTATTACAAATTTCATTAAAAGTATTCAAACCGTATTTTTTTTAACTTTTTTCCATCCCACTAAACACACTGAAAAAAAAATGAAAGGCATTTAGATGTACAAATTTCCTCACTTTTGTCATTCAGTTGTAGCCCTGTCTATTCCTTTGTGTACCTTTTTTTATACCATACTGTTTTCCAAAAATTTTTTTAAGCCTACAGCACCTGATATTCCTAATTGGTCTCCCATCCAAGTACTAACCAGGCCTGACCCTGCTTAGCTTCAGACAAAATTAGGTGTGTTCAGGGTGGCATGGCCATAGACTCTTTTCCAAATTTTATATTCAGTAGTCGTTCAGTTATTTTACTAACAAGGGCCTGAAAAGTTAATGTCTTCACATCATCATCTATATGGCAAAAAGGCCATAGAATGACAAAAACTTTAATATATTCTTTCATCTATTGAAAATCAGGTTAAGCTGAGTTTTTTAACCAGCTGTTTTCATATGTCTTTTTCAGTACAGCAAAAAACATTTGAACTGTTATTTCCAGGAATATAGATGATTAGACATTCAAAAAACAACAACAACAACAACAAAAGAACGTTATTAAACACCTAGGAATTCTTGACAAAATGTACCAAACGTTAAAATAAATCACTGAACTTGGGCCTTTTGAGCCATGTGTCTCTTGCTCAGGCCTGCTTCCACTTCTGGAAGTGTACTTTCCCTTCTAATAAAATTTTTCTACTGTTAAAAAAAAATCACTGCACTTACAGAAAAAGGGAATTCTTTAAGAACGAAAACTGAAGAGCACTGGAGCCACCACTTCCCTAAGGCTATTTGCCAGTTGGTAAAAATAACAGCTAACACTAATAGCTAATGTTCATCGACTGATTACTATATGCCAAGCTCTGCTCTAAGTACTTTAAAATATTAACTTCACAACAACCCTATAATGTGGGTACTATTGTTAACTCCATATTTCAGAGAAAGAAGCTGAGGCTCAAAAAACAAGTTAGAACCTTGGCTGGTAATGACTACATGGGAGACAGGACACATGGCCTTGGCAAGATATAGAATTAAAAGGTAGACTTCAAACCACAAGTCTGCCCTTCTATGTCGTTAGAGTTCAGATTTATGCTACCATCAAGGCCTCAGAAACCAAGATATTAAAGTGGCCTTCAGTTGATAGTGCCCTTGGATGCCTAGCAAAAGCAAACAGATTCTCTTTGGTGGTTGCTCCATAACTGGGGCCTCAGAGGATTCCAGTAAATAAAGCCCACCCAAATATGAGCTCATGACCCAAAATTATAAAATACAAGGTCATAAGCCACCATACATACATAAGAGAATTACAAACCATGTACTTCAGATACTGGAAGAACTGGATGCAGAATACAAAATAATCATGCTTTAAAATATTTAGAGAAATAAAGGTATCAAAAAGCCAAGCAAGGAATAAAAGTCATTGAATAATGACCAGGCAAATTTGAAAAATAAGCAACTTACACAAATGAAAAAGTTATTGAAAGTAAAAATAAAATGGATTCATTAGCTTGAACCCAGCCAAAGAAAACAAGTAAACTAAAACTTGTAAAAATAACCAAGTATACATTACCTAGCATACAGCAGAAAAAAACAAATGCATAGAAAATAATAAACAATACTAAGACTAGGGGGATAGGGTGGAAAAGAGTAAATCTATAAAATTGGAGTTCCAAGAAAGGCAATATTAAATAATAGCTGAAAATTTTCTAAATTTGATCACAGGAATCATTGGATATAAGAAACATAATAAATAGTAAGCAGGATAGATAACATGTTACAGTGAAACTTCAGAAGGACAAAGGAGGTCTTAAGTGCAACAGAAAAAACTGATTGCCTAAAAAGAATAACATTGAAACTTCTCAGCAGGAACAGTTGAAACTAAAAGACGAAAGAATGATAGTCAAAGTTTTGAGAGGAAAGAACTGTTAATCTAGAATTATAAACTATCATTTAGTGCAAAATACAAAGAAGATATTTTCAGAAAACAAATTTAGTTCACGATCAACGAATCTTCACTGAAGGCAATTCTAAAGGATGTATTTCAAGAAGAATAAAAAGAATAACTAAAAGCAGGTCTCCAATGCAAAAATGGGGAACAAAGAAATCGATAAACGTGGAGAAAACTAAGCAAACACGGACTGCATAAAGCAATAATGTCTATTTGGGAGGGAGACAAAATAAACAGGCATTCTTTAAACTGGGATACACAGACCCTTGGGGACAAGGGAAGACTCTCCAGGAGGTTCATAGGCACATGTTTTTAAGAGAGTCAACTTCAATATGTTTTCTGCCATCCCCATTCTCCCAGGGGGTCCTTTCCACCACCTCCTTCACAATCATCATTCTCCCACCTTACAAAAGACATATTTCTTACACATCTTAATGCAGTGTCCCTGTGTGTAAAAACATCTTAAGTTGCCAAGTGAAGGAACAATTTGAAACAGCTTTTGTTCATGAAGACCTCACCTCTTTCATCTCAATACTGTTAATACATCAATCCTGACAGAGAAACCCTTGAAAGTAAAAGCAAAGATAGCATTAGGAAGAAATATTGAGATTGGCAGTATTTTATTTCACTTGAGCAACAAATTCATGGCACAGCTCTGACTCTTAAAATTCAGAAGTGAGATTTTTTTTTAAATGGAAACCTAAAACGAAGGCAGATTTTCTTCCTTTTGGAAATTAGTTTTGACTGCTTGGTTTGCCAATGAGAACTTTCCAATTAGTTTGTTTATATGGGAGTTAATTATCCATAATTAGAACTTGTTGGAATCTGTAGCTACAAAGTTATAAATAAAATACATTTGAAGCAAAAGATTTAAAAATTATCAAAAAGTACAAGTGTTGGGGAGAATGTGAGAAATTGGAACCTTTGTGCATTGGTAATGGAAATGTAAAATGGCGCAGCTGCTATGAAAAAGTGGCAGTTCCTCAAAAAAAAAATTAGAATTACTCTGATCTAGCAATTTCATTTCTGGGTGTATACACAAAAGAATTGAAAGCAGGGACTCAAATATATTTGTGCACCAGTGTTCATAGCAGCATTATTCACAATAGCCAAAAAGTGGAAACAACTCAAATGTCCATTGACAGAAGAATGGATAAACAAAATGTGATTTATCCATACAAAGAATTATTGTTCAGGTTTAAAAAGGAAGGAACTGATGATACATAATACATGGATGTACCTTGAAAACATTATGCTAAGTGAAATAAGGCAGATATAAAAGGACAAATCCCACATGATTCTGTTTATATGACGTACCTAGAAATAGTCAAATTCATAGAGATAGAAAGTAGAATAGTGGTTACCAGGGGCTGGGGCCAAGGGAATGAAAGGGAATAGGGAATTTTTTAATGAGCTTAGAATTTAAGTCTGAGATGATGAAAAAGTTCTGGAGATGGATGGTGGTGATAATTGCACAACAATGTGAATGTACTTTAATGCCCCTGAACTGTACACTTAAAATGTTTAAAATGGTAAATTTTATGTTGTGTATATTTTGTCACAATTAAATATATATATAAATGTAAGGGTTTATTTCTGGATTCTCAATTCTCTTCCATTGAAATATGTCTGTTACTACACTGTGTTAATTACTGGAGCTTTGCAGTAAGTTTTGAAATAAGAGGTATGAGTCCTCCAACATTTGTTCTTTTTCAAGATTATTTTGGCTCTTCTGAGTCCCTTGCATTTCCATATGGATTTTAGAATCAACATGTTAATTTCTGCAAAAAAGCCAGCTAAGATTTTGATAGGGATTGCATTGAATGTAAATGAATTTGGAAAACAATGCCATTTTAACAATATTAAATCTTTTGATCTGTGAACATGGGAATTATCTCCATTTATTTAGGTCTTTCATTTCTTTCAATGTTTTGTAGTTTTCAGTATACAAGTTTTACATTTCCTTTCTTAAATTTATTCTCAAGTAATTATTTTTGAGGAGTTGTTTTAATTTCATTTTCAGATTGTTTATTGCTAATATATAAAAATACAATTGATTTTGTATATTGGTATTTATCCCACAACCTGGCTGAACTTGTTGATTAGTTCTAATAGTTTTTTAATATATTACCCTCAGAATTTTATAATGAAGCTTAACATCCTCTGGAAAACACTAGTAAAAAATTTATATAAAGCTTTCTATTTTTTTCCTGAGGGTAAAAGGGATAATGAAAAGTTTCCAGTTCTGTTAAAATAAACATCAATGATAGCATTTAATAAGAAAACCTTTTTGTGTTTTTGTATTTCAAGGGCAGTTAGGCTTGGCCAAAAACTATTTTGAAAGATGTTAAACCTGTCAAAAAGTAGAAAGAAATAGTATAATGAAAACCCACATACCCTTCACATAGATTCATCAGTTTTAAACATCACATTTGCTTTATTAGTCTATATAACAAATATATGTATATGTATACATAATATATTTATGTATACAAATACATGTGCTTTATTTTTGCTAAAACATTATGAAACTTCACCCCAATGTTTCTCCTAAAAACAAGGACATTATCCTACATAACTACAATTCCATTATCATACTTAAGAAATTTAACATGGATATATTACCTAATACACAGGCATGTTCAAATATCTCCCATTGTCTCCCAAAATTTTACTTATAGCTATTTTTTAAAATTCAAGATCTAGCTAAGGATCATGTCTTACATTTGATTATGTCTTGTTAGCACCCTTTAATATAGGAGAATCTCTCTGCCTTTTCTTTCATGGCATTTGGCATTTATGAAAGTACATGGCCAATTGTCATGTAAAATGTCCTACAAAGATTTAGATTTTTCTGATTGTTTCCTCATGATTAGATTCAAGTTAGAAAGACTGTTATACAGGTGATGTGGTATCCATCAGATCAGGAGGCATAAATGTTTGACCTATTTTTGGTGATACTAAGTTTGGTCATTTGATTAAGGTTGCGATTGCCAGGTCTCTCCATTGTAAAGGTGCCTTTTCCCTTTGTAATTAATAAGTAATCTATGGAGAGATATTTGGAGGCCACATTGTATTCCTCAACAAACTCACCTAGTGCCATCTATTAACAATCTTTGCCCCAATTATTTATTACATTAGTGGTTAGAAAATAGTGATTTCCTAATTCTATCATTCCTTCTACACTTGGCATTTTCTTTTCATCCTAGAGAGGTTCAGCCATATAGTGAAGGATTCATCAAAATTTCTCTGAGTATGTTAACATACCTTTCATGAAGGTTCTGAAACTGCCCCTAAAGAAAGCTGTGGCAAAGACTCTCATGGACCACGACAATCTCTCCTTCCCTGGCACTAGTCTAGACTACATTCCCAGACCCCTCGTAGTAAGATGTGGGCATGTATCTAACTGCTCTCCAAAGGAATGTGATTGGAAGGGATGTGTGTCACTTCCAGGCCTAGGCCTTAAGATGGTGGATGCACTCCCTCCATGCTTTCTTTCCACTTACTAATTAGAACCCACAGTCATGTGGCCTTGACCTTGAAGGTGACAATGTCTTAGAGCAGAGGATCAGAAAACTATAACCACCACAGGTCAAATCAGGCCCAATGCCTGTTTTTGTAAATAAACTTTATTGGAACATGGCCATGTTCACTCATGAACATGTTGTCTATAGCTGCTTTCACACAATAAATGGCAGCATTGAGTAGTTTGGACAGAGGCTGGCCCACAAAGCCTAAAATATTTATTGTCTGGCCATTTATAGTAAAAGTTTGCCAACCCCTGCTCTAGTATATAGTAGTATATAATAGTCATTCCTTAAGTGAGAACTGTTAACTCTTCCATTAATAGACCCCTTTACTTCCATCACCAAACATATTTAGATACATTTATCTTTTTAAAAACACTGACCCTAATACCTCCAGTTCTTTCCTTTTTTAGCTGCAAAACTTCTGGAAACAAGTGATCTAGTATACAAATTCCAGTATCTTGCTTCCAGCCTTCCCCAACCAGTCCACTTTGCACATGAATGAATCTTTCTAAAACACTATTGTAATTCCAAACTGTCTTGCTCAAGATCTCCCACTGTCTCCCTAATGCCCGATATCAAATCTATTGGCTGTTAACTTTCCAGACTCAGTAGCAGACCTCTCCTTCCCAAATCAAATTTATCTCCACCCCTACCTGACAACCAGAGCTGGGACTAGGGTGAGATAAGATACTTCAGGCACAAAACTTAGGTGGGCATCAAAAAACTCAGTAATCAAGATAATATTTTAATGCAATATTTTTAAAGTCAAAATTAATGCAAAAAGACTTATGAACAACAAAATATCCAAATTTTAAAGTCTTTCGGAATTAACCTCCACCTGTTCTGTCCCTCCACCCAAATTCATAGGTTCTTTGACATGAAAAGATGGTAATCACTCAAGACAGCTGACCAGTTGTCCTCTGTCTGCCTCAGTGAAACCCATAGATCTCAAGATCATTCTGAATCTCCCACACACAGCCTCCAGTGGTGACGGAATCTTAGCTTTAGCTAATGAATATGTGTTTTGGCTTTAAGGTATGAAGCTATCTGCTGATTCTGGAGCCACAGCAACTTTCCAGGTCTTACCATTTTTCATTAGCAGCAGAATCTCTTGAAATTTGATATATCTCCATCTTGCCATTGGTTGGCTGTTCTTACATCCAGGGTTCCCTTTACAATTTCACTGCATAGCAGGCGGTCTCCGTGTGACAAAGGAGTCTCATATTTAGTTAACAACTTTGTGTTAGTCAAATAAAGATGCCAAAGACACAGTCTTTGCTGTCAAGGAACCTACAGTCTAGCGGGAAGGTACTCAGATCAGTGTTGCTCACAGAGAAAGGAATAAACATGTCAGAGAAGAGGTTCAGAGATGGCAGCAATGCCACCAAATCAGGCCATTCAGAGGAGGTGGCCTTCAGCTGAGCCTTTAAGTATTTTAAGGAATGGGGGAGGTGGGCAGGAGTTGGGGGAGAAGGGTGAGTGTATTTAAGGAGAGAGAAAAGTGAAACAAAAGCAAAGAGAAGAAGAAAAAGCTTTTTGTATAGTTGCTGCCAAAGAGAAAAGCTGAGGGTCTAGCACGGGCCTTCTCTGAGCATTTTGTATTTGGGCTTACAATGCTACAGTTCCATTTCCACCACCATGGGGCCCATTATTTGGCTAATGGTATTTGTCTCATCACAATACTAATAATTTTCAAAAGGTGCTAAGTGTTGCCTCTCCTCCCTAATTCTTTCACTCAACCAGGTTGGGCAGGAACCTGCTAATTAGCCATGTCTTCCAAAGCAAGTGGTAGAGGGCCATTTGCCTTCTTATCACTTACCTGACCTCATGAAGTTAAGAGCTGCTGTTCCCCAGTAAAGAAATTTCAAACTAAGACAGCAGCTGGACAGATTTTTTTTTTTTTGGAAAGAGACTTCCAGTGAAAGTATTTGGCCTTGAAAATCTTTATCTACAAATAACAAATTTGGCTGGGTAGAATGTTTTTTTGAGGAACAGTCAAATTAACAGCTGTACACTTACCATATTCTCGAGGCAAATCCCAGCTTAGAGACCCCACACTCCCTCCTGGCAGCAAGCAGTTATAGTCATAGGGTACAGCTTAAAAAATGCTGCTGTGTCCTGAAAGCCATCCTTGGGGACAGGGGGGCGCATGCTGTTGCCAAGACCCTCTTGAGTACAGCTGTGTACAGAATGCTCCAGCCTGTCCCCAAGAGGCCCTAGGATGACAGAACTTTGTGTTCTGACAATGTTCAGCCACCCATGATGTTCATCCCTGGCTCAAGGCGCCGGAAAGAACCTCCACCTCTCTCCTGCTGTGCTCTCCTTCCACCCTTCTCTGATTGTCTCCCTAGTAAACACCCCTCCTCCCCAGAGCCTAAATCCTACTAATGTGGAACTAATGAAGCTCTCCACACCCTCAGCTTTCACTTCCTACGGTAGTTGACACCTGGCTCCCCCTGTCCCTCAAGGTCTCGGCTTCTTCACAGCTCTCTCCAATACAGAGTGTTCATTTTCTCACACTCCACAAGTTCAGGGTCAGGAAGTGGAGTCACCAGCCTCCCTGCTCCCCAAGGCCACATCCACCCATTTCCCCTCTACTCTCCAAGGTCTGAGCCATACCAAAGCCCATGCCCATCTTCATCCTGGTTACTCCCCTTACACACTGAAGACTTTGGCAATTGGTTCACAGTCTTCTCTCCACCTGACTGCCACCAACATCCTGGGTGGTCTGTGCAGTCGATCTGTCCCACACCCTAAGCCCTCTGTCCCTTGACTTCATCTCCAAAGACTTTTCTCTCCACTCCAATTTAGCCACACCTTCAATGGACAGAACCTCTTCCTGACACCAGTAACTCAGACATCATACTCCCTTATCATAATTCTCCATCCTTCTGGCCCATTCATCCAGTTATTAGCAAGGCTTCCTCAGCCTCAAATCCATTCACTCTTCCACTTCTCTCTACCAGCCCTTTTGGCCTTGTGTCTTTCACTACCTATCCAGCTTGACCTGCTTGTTCCATCTCCACTCATTCAACTCTTCAAAATCACCATTGTCTTTCTGAACCCCAAACTGGATGAGTCCAACAGCCATTTTCTGAACAGACCCCACAGTGGAGTAAAGGACACAGCTTAGGCAATTGGGGCCTCCAGATCAATGGTAACCCACCTCAGCTGGGCCCTCTATACTGCCAACAAGTTCTCTGTCCTCGTCCCATGGGGCCCATGTTGGGGAGCACAGAGTTCCTCTGGCCTAACCCCAATCCTTCCATTCTTTCCAGCTCCTTCGGCTCCTGGAGCCACATTTCTTTCTCTCTTCCTCCTATATGAGCAACCTCTCCCCATCTCAGAAACTTCCAACAGCATCTAAACAGATGAAAGTACTCTAGTCTCTCTAACCTGAAAAATTAGCCCTCTCTTGAATGCATTTCCCCATGTCTCCCCACCCCCCACCCCACCCCACTCCACCCCCCCTCGCCCTTCACAACCAGATAGCTACACTTCCTGCCTCCATCTCTCTACTTCCTTATACCTTGTGGTGCTGTCATCTGGCTCCTACCTCCACCACACCACAACTGCTCTCACAGGACCACCAGTGGGTACTATTCAGGGTTGCTCTGACACAGTTGACCCTCCCTCTGTCCCTGCATTTCTGTGACATCGCACTCCTGTTTTCCACCTGCATCTCATTTCCCTCCTCCCAAGAACCCTGAGGTTGAAGCTCCTTAAATCTTTTACGGGCCCTCTGCTCTCAGAACTTCAACTCCCATCAAACACTAAATGCCTCACAAAACTGCATCTCCAGACAGGTTCATCCAAATGCCTCCAAGAATTCACTCGGATGCTGCAAAGACTACTTAATGTCAACATAGTCAGAGCCAAGTTACCTTCCCTTCAACTCACTTCTTTTTGTCCCTCTTCTCCGCGAATGGGAGCCCGATACAGAGCAGACCTGGGTCCAGCGAATAAAAATCAGTATTTGATTTGAATGAATGAATGAATCCTTGTTCCTCCCTCATTCTTCACAACCAGTCACAAAAACCTGTCAATTTTACCTTTTCTTTTCTTTTCTTTTCTTTTTTTTTTTTTTTTAATTGAGGCTGGCTGCCTCCTACTCACCTTTGGAAAGGCTTCCAAGACCCCTCAACTCTGGCGGGACAGGGATCTTGCCTGGTGTTCCCACAGCCCATGAGTGCGGTGCCACAGCCCGGATCACAATGCACTGTCCAGTCGGCCCTGGTCTGTGACATCCCCACAGCACTGGGAGCTCCATCTCTAAAAGCGCCCACCGCAAAGCATACAGGAGGCTCTCGAAGGGAGTGAATGAAAGGATAACGGAGTGAAAGGGCCACACGGGGGAGCCCGCGGCTGGGCGTAGCGCCCACAGACAGGCCGACGCCCACTTCCCCATGACACGCGATGCTCCTGGCGGCCAATGGAAACAACGCGCCCTGCAGAGAGTCCCGCCTCTCCTCTGCGAGCCAATTGTAGCGGCCTGCGCAGCCCTCAAGAGGGCGGGACAGGGCAGTCGCCCGCCGCACAAAGTCCGGATGCAGAGCGCGGGCTACTCTTCCTACGTCGGCTGTCCTGCCGAGCGCGACCTCGGCTCTTGTCGCACCCAACGAACGGATGATGGGGACTCGGGGCGTCCGGCGCGGCCTGGAGTGGCTACTGGGGCTCTACTTCCTCTCCCACGTGCCCATCACCCTCCTCTTGGACCTGCAGGCTGTGCTGCCGCGCGAACTCTACCCCTTCGAGGTGAGGGCGCCCGTCGGCCCTGGCCGCCAGTGGCCAAGTTTGAGGCCCCTCCGCGCGCTGCGGTTGTGCCCTGGTGTCCCAATGGCTTTCCTTCCTCTCCCGCCTTCCTTAGGTCCTGCTGGTGATCCAGCTCCTCCTTACCCTTCAACTCGAGGGCTCTGTCTATCTTAGACCCTTCCCCCAAGCTGCTGGGGACAAAACACTGTTCATTGTAAAAACACTTCTTCCCCGGGTGTGTTTAAGGCTCTTACACCCCACCTCTGTATTTGTCAGTATTTGAGGGAAGTGTCCTAGATGAACCAGTGTCTATATCACGTTGAATTTGTCATTGTGTTTCTTGGGAGAACTTTAAAGTACCACCTAATCCCGAAAAAATAATTCAGGTGGAATTAGACCTGTCCTAGGGGCATTCGCAGATGGTCATTACTTCAAGATCAGAATCCACCAACTTCAAAAGCTCAGAAGTAAATTAACATCTTTTCAGATCATCCCTTTTAATTGGGTTCTAGTAAGAATGATCACCTGAGTAGAAATAGAGGTGAAAAGCCTTATTTTCCTGGTGGTTGGAAAGCATTCTTGACCTCAAACTTTGCTTTAATGCTTTGTATTTTAGAATATTATTTCCTGACTTTTTTCATGTATGGACCCTGTGTAACTTCCTTCCACGGAATTCATGTCCTCAGTTCTGTTTCTCCAATCTGTCTGTACTTGCCAACAGTACCACAGACTGACTTGTCAACCTATAGATTTGATTTTGCTTGTTTCTTTTCAAATGCTTTTTATTTTTCTTTTATCTTTTACATTTTATTATTTTATTTTCCCCCTCCCCCATCCCCACTGGTAACCACTAGTCCATTGTCCATGCCCATGAGTCTCTGTCCTGTTTCAAATGCTTTTTCTTAACCTGAGGTCCATGAACCCATTATGGTGAATGCAAAATTGTGTGCCTAGTGTTTTCTGAAAGGAGAGTCTATAGCTTCCATCCATTTTTCCAGTCTGACCCTACCAAAAAAGGTAAAGAGCCACTACTCTACAATGCACACCCACTCCATTTTTTTTTTTTTTTTTTTTTTTTGCTTCTAAATCAAAGCATAACTGGGAAGACCTCTGACCTAACTTGGGAAAAGCGTAGGTAGTGTGTGACTAGAGCACTGGACTGCAGACTTAGATTGAATTATTCCCAGATTTGCATGAGTGTCATGGGCAAGTCAGGACTTTGTAGTCTCAGTTGTCAAGACAGAGTTGGGTTGAATTATAAACTCAAGCAAATACATGGTGTATTTGAGTTGGGTTGAATTATAAGCTAAAGCATATATAGTGTATTTCTTTCCTGTTGCCGCTGTAACAAATTACCAAAAACATAGTGGCTTAAAACAACACAAATTTATTCCTTACAGTTCTAGAATTCAGAAGTTCAAAATGAATCTTGCAAGGGCTGGTCCCTTCTGAAAGTCTTAGGAGAGAATCTGTTCCTTGCCTCTTCAGTTTCTGGTAGCTGCCAGTGTTCCTTGGCTTGTGGTTATGTCACTTTAATCTCTGCTTCTGTCATCACTTTACTGCCTTTTCTTCTATAGTCTCATCTCCCTCTGCTCTACTTTTATAAAGACATTTGTGATTACATTTAAGGCCCACCAGATAATCCAGGATAATCTCTCCATCTCAAAATCCTTAATCACATCTGCAAAGTCTCTTTTGCCAAGTAAGGTTACACATTCCAGGATCCAGGGATTAGGATGTGGACATCTTTGGGAGCCATTATTCAGCCTACCACACAGGCCCAGGTAGTACATACTTTTTCTAAACAGGATGTCAAAGCTCTGCATTAGCCATTAGTTGCCTTGAAGAAAGGAGAGCCACGTCTGTGGTTTTCAAAGTCCATGTGGCCAGCAAAACTCAGGCAGGCTGCCTGTTTATAATCTGTGAGGTTATGAATCCCTTTACTACTGGGCAGATATGTTACTCCAGGTTATTCCAGACTTAACAGCTGTTATTTTATCCTTTCTGAATGTGCCATTCCCACAAATCCTTGCCTACCACTCACAAAATACAATTAAAATGTGTCCAGCATCATAAAGTTCCTGTTTAAATTTATATATTTGATTTGGTAAAGCTTTCTCAGCTTTACTTAATGTCAGCTTGTTCTAAGAGGTCAAGGGCCAATGCAAACAGGATCTGGCCAGAAAGTAAGTAAGTGTGTGTATATGTGTGTTACTGATTTGAAGGCATTAGAAACATGGGCATCCTGGCTTGGAAGGCCTGTGTCTCTAGTCACTCTTGTTGCCCTAGAGTGGGGACTGATGGTTTTCTTGCTTCTCTTTGGGGAAAATAATAGTTTTAAAAGCCTTGAGTTAGTCTCAGATTCTCTTTGAAAACATGCCAAAATTTAACCTCTGTTGTTTCTTTCCTCAAATAGAAGGACATTTCCCCAAGAACGAAAAAGCTTGTGAAGATCACATAATGTTTGGACTAAAATTTGCAAATTAAATATCTTTCTTGGTTTGCACCAGATCAACACTTGAAAAAACTCTTACTATGAAACAGTAAGAATTTAGTTTGGGTTAGAACATGGAAAGGATGGGAAGATTAGAACATGGGAGCTGGGTAGCATTACTTCTGTTAAAATAAGGAAAAACAGGTGAGCACCTAGGTCTGAAATCAGTCTGTGCAAAATTGTTCAACTCCTGCTTTAGAGTTCCATGTGCACAGACCAGGGGAATATTTTTAATGGATAACAATGGTAAGTTGAGTCAAATGTGACTCAGGTATAAATGGAAACTGTTTTGTTACCTTCAGTTAGTCTTATTTCCTAATAAGAATAATTCTTATTAATGACCAGTTGCATGTGAGATTTTAATAGAATTGAACTTCTCCAAATACGTATTAATTACATTCAACTAAGTAATCTTTAGGTGTTAACCATTGTTTTGAAGATTGTATGTATTAATTCATTTTATCTTACCAACGGTGAAGTACTATAATTGGGAAACAAGCTTAGTGAGATTAAGTGCTTTTGTCCAGAGCCAGCACTCAGAGCCAGGCACTCTTGCCCCCAGGTCCCATGCTTTTTACTCTGCTGGGGACCTGTGCCTTGCCTTCTACTTGCCCTCTTCTGTCACCAGGTGCCTATTGTGTGACTGTGGGCAAGTGGTTAGGTTCTAATTGATTACTACAAGAGCTAGATGATTATTTTAAATTTTGCTACTCTCATCCTGCAGCCCTTAGAAATTACAGTGCTGTACAGATCTACCAGGATTTATGAAATAAGTGGATCTGAGAGATTGTATATAAACTGAATAGAAAATGAAGTTCAGATGAACCAGAATGCCTTTTTATTCTGCAGTAAATCCTTTAAAGCAGGTTGTTCTCTCCAGTATATTTTAAGTAAATCTAGAAAGCAAAAAAGGATCTTAAAAAACATTTAGTCCAGTACTTGTTTTACAGATGAGGAAACAAGAGCTCAAGAGAGGTGCCATGACTTAACCTTTATGAATATTTTCTACCACGTTACCATCTTGAAAAGTGCTTACTTAGCAGGAAGCTAAGAGTATTGCCATGAATTTAAATTTCAAGTCAAGTACAAATTAGAGATCACTTGGTCAATAAATTGGTTATCTAGCCAGAGCTTTTCTGAAATTATTGTGCTAACATAATGTTTGTTTCTGGATATTTGCTTAAAGCTCACTTGCACCAGTGAGGCCTCTATTTAACAATAGTGAGCCTTTATCTTGTGATTAAAAATTAACAGAAAAAAAAAGAAAAAATTAACAGCAAAAATATCTTTGGATTTTCCATTGTAAGCTAAATTTTACCTTGAAAATTGCCTTTATTTATCATAATAGACATATTTGGCTTTGAAGGCAGGAGTGTCAAGACAATGGCATCTCCAGGAGAGTTAGACGCAACAGACCTGCAGTAGTCCACAGAGCATGCAGATCCCTAGACCTTGGGCTCTTAAAAAAGCACAGACTGGGCAGCCTCAAACCCTCCTCGCTTCCTCTGCCTGTCAGCATGGATCTGTATCTTTTGATATGAGGGTGGGGCCTAATCTAGACCTGAGACCACAACCTCAAGTTCTGACATAGCCTAGAAACTATATAGTTTGTGGTTGAGGCAGTTTGTTCTACAAATATCCTACTGGTCTCCTAAAAGAAAAGACTTGAGAAATAGGGGGTTAAAAAGGATGAAGAACTTGAGATTTGGTGATTAAATTGTCTAAAATTGCGTCTTTGCAGAGGTTGAATTTATCTCCTTTCCACCACCACCCTCACCCTTCAAAAAGGCAAACTCAATTCATTTCTGTATTTGAGAAAATGTGGCCCTCAAAGCTTGGTGTGCAGTTATTATTGTGAAAGGACAAATGTCAGGATGGTTTTCACATGTCATTTCTTTATAAAGAATGATATTGTTGACAGATATGTCATATTTGTGTGTTCATTCTGCAAGCTAAGAGCCTACTAAGTGCCAAATGTTGCTTTTGACAATGGGCAACACATGTATGAGTTATCATGGAGTCACAAACACATGCTGGGTGGCACAAAGGAAAGCTGCTCAGAGAAGGTAACATTTGAGTTAGAGCTTGTGAGTTTTTATTAAATGATCATCTAGCCTGCATCACAAAAGCCAGCTGGGTGTGCCATCTGCTGCCAGGGGGGGACTGGGGAATGAGAGACTCTTCCAGTGGGTTGGAGCTGCTGAGCCAATCCTGCCAGGTGGCTGTATTCATTGTGATCTGGTCTTTCTTTTTCCAGTTGAGAAACCTGCTAAAGTGGTATGCTAAGGAGTTCAAAGACCCTCTGCTACAGGACCCCCCAACATGGTTTAAGTCTTTCCTGTTTTGTGAGCTTGTGTTTCAGCTGCCTTTCTTTCCTATTGCAACATACGCCTTTTTCAAAGGTTGGTAAATGGTGGGGAAATCCCATTTTTGCTCTGAAATCAGGCCCCAGAAATCTTTTGGGAAAGTATCCCGAAGGGAGAGGGTAGTAGTTCCTGTAGTTTGTTTGAGAGTGATATGGGATCTGGTGGGAATGACCAGGGTAGCTCCTGTAAACGGACACCAATGTGGCTGACTAAAGTATATGGTGGGCTGGGCTGCATGATGGCCTTAGCCAACTGAAAATCTCTCACATACATGAAACCTGAGGCTACTTAAAGATTGAACTTGTTGATTTTTATTGTTGTTTTTTTTTTTACTCTCCTCACAGAATTTCTTTTATCATTGGCTTTTATTTTTCTGTTTTAGGTAGTATCATACTGGCTTATGAGCAGTAGTAGCATCAAGCTAATTCCTAAAAGGCTTCTTATTTAAAAACGATTCTTACAATGTCTCGATATGATTAATGCTTTTATAAAGAAGGTGGACATACCAACTATGTGGTAACTAAGCTTATACAGCCTATTTCCCATTGGAGCCCTCAAATCCATCTCTTGGCAGAATCTGTTGATCTTTTCACCTACATATACTGCAATTACTTAACAGATGCTGCTGTCAGCCCCCTGCCTTTACATTTAGACCTAACAGGTTTAACTGGTATTGGCTGTTTTACTGCCCTAGTTTTTCTAAATTCCAGCCCCACCCTTGCTTCTTTGGCTATCACTGTGCTAGGTCCCCAGCTGTCACCTTAGTTTGTTCAGTTAGGAAGTGTTATATCTGATTTTCCATTTATTTCCACTTGGAAAAGGAAGTAGAATGATTCAGCTGAAGGAAACAGGCAGAGACAGCATGGAGAATGTCATGGGTATCCCTGGAGTCATGAACAGAACTAATATTTATCTCTCTCTTCCCCTGACAACTTCAGGAGGCTGCAAGTGGATCCGCACCCCTGCAATCATCTACTCAGTTCACACCATGACAACTCTAATTCCAATTCTCTCCACATTTCTATTTGAGGATTTCTCCAAAGCCAGTGGTTTCAAAGGACAAGGACCTAAGACTTTCCACGAACGGCTAACCCTCATATCTATCTATGCCCCCTACTTTCTCATCCCTCTTTTGCTTCTCCTTTTCATGTTGCGGAGCCCCTATTACAAGTATGAGGAAAAAAGAAAGAAAAAATGAGGGAAATAACAATTGGCCCAGGGAGAGATGCCCAGAAGGCAGTTTCCTATTGGACCCAATACAAAGAAAATTGCTCAGAACCCTTCATGTCTTCAATAGCATTTGAAACACCAGCAGCAACACAACAAGAGCAAGACACTGGCAGGAGCCACATCAAATCATCATCTTCCAAGGGTACTGGCACAAACAGACCAATCACCTGAGGATGGGCAGAGGGGTATGGCCTGGTTATAGGGAAGTGGTGCCAAATACCTCAGTGTGCACCAAAGTTCCATTGCAGGATTACTAAAAGCAGGACCAGACCAGAAACTGGATAAACTTCCAAGAAGCATGGCCTGCTTGACATGTTCACGACCCATAGTATACATGTGACTAAACCCTCATGACACTCTGTACCATATCGCTCGCTAATCAGCAACATGAATAGGGGGATGTTTCAGACCATTTTTAAGTTTGAAATTATGCCTCTTTAATATTCAGTAAAAACTATCTTGTTTTCTTGCTCTCACTCCTGGGAGAGGAGGTGGTGAGAAAATATTCTGCAAGAGGTTTAAAGTCAGTTTTCCTTAAGGTTCAGCCCTGGCACGACTTTCAGTCAGAAATGGGTTAAACTGGACAGTGTTTTGTCTGTCTTAAACAGCTCATCCCAGTAGGAAAGATTTTTAAGTCTCCTTATTTATCCTCTTACAAAACCTTAGTCTTATATATATTTTACAGACCACCTGACAGAAGTCACTTTACTCTGAAGTCTGGTGTCTCGAAGCTAATCTACAAGTGTGCTTCCTACTGCATGACTTCATCCTTCCTAATAGTTTAATCATGCCTTCTCATCTTATTCTTCAGTCAAAATGGGGGGACAGTGGCCATGACATGTCTAGTGTGTGCATATAGGGTACTTGGTGTTCCATTAGCTTTCTCTAAATTCATACACAAGGCCAACTCAAAAACAAAAAAGACTTGTACACACATAATAGTAGAAACCACTCCCAGTTAACTCCTTCTTTTTGACTGGTCTGCTCACAAGCTGTATTGCTCTTGTTGGGAGTATCACCTGACTCGTGTCTGGTCCAAATAAAAGGGAGCTGCTGACCACTGCCTTGTTTGTTTTGTGGACTAGGGCCTAGAGAGTCCAAGGTTCTTTTACAGTAGGTTCTTTTACACTTTAAGGGTACCGTACCAGGAAAAGAGGTAGATAAGCCATTTGAAAACAATAATTTATTGCTTTTTCTTCCAAAGCTTTGTGAATTTATTAAAAAAAAAAAAAAAATCAAAGTTTACAGACTGCTCAGTTCAGACTAAGAAAGCAATAACCTGGGCCACTAGGCACTGGGTGCTCACCAGATATGCACTGACATCTGAAACAAGCACCTCCAGATTTGTTTTATCGCCTTTAGAGATGCTATATCCCTTATACAACATCTCACATGACATACTTGGGTCATCAGTCACTGGAATGGTACAGAGGTTTTTTCTGTTTTGTTTTTTGGGGGTTTTGTTGTTGTTTTTTTTGCCCTCCTATAAAATAAAATTTTCAGTTCATTTCTGAAAAATAAATTGGTCAATAAATTCATTTTGTTCTGCTTCTACTTTACACAAAGCTTCATATTCAACCCGATACCTGAAAAACAAAATTGTTAGAAGCCCTAAAAATGGATGAAATAAACCATGGATTTAATTCTAGAGAAGAAGAACACAGGTGGTTTAAAAGAAATTGTCTGAGTTCAGAATGAAGTTAGGGCAAGAAAGAAAAATGGAGGCGCAAAGCCCAGCCTAAAGCCTCCCATGAGAAATCTCCAGCCCTGAGACAGTCTTTTCCTTTCAGAGAACCAGCCAGCCAACTTTGTGGACACTTGCTACCTGAACTTTCATGCTTTCAAACTGCTACAGGTGATTTAATATTAACAATTTTTCTATTTCCTTCCCATCAAATTAATTTCACTTTATTTTTAAAATCTTCAAATTAGGATAAGTGAGAAACTTCCTGGGAGAACGATGATGAAGAATAGGAGGTGACCATTAAGGAAAAATAGAATAGCAGAGTAAAGAATTTGCTTTATGTAACTTCTTACCTTTCGAGCTGCATTTTCTTTTCTGCTATAAGTGCTTGGAGTTGCTGCTGTTGGGCTTCTCTCTGCTTTGCTATAGATTTGAGCAAGTTCCGAGCACCAATGGCCTAGAAAAACACAGTATTGCCAAAAAAGGTCATGGCTTCATTAAAGCTTTTCGACATTAAGTCTACAACTGGGTAAGGGTCACTTGGGGGCTATCTCACTGCCCAACGGGAAGAAGAAGGTTGAGTTCCAGAGCTTTGGGAATAAGGATTAATCTCATGATCCCAAAGTGCCTGATGAAAATTAGACTGCAGCTCTGAGGCAGATCTAGGAGTATCGCCACAATCTGGTGCACAGGTATTCAGGGGCCCGTATGGTGGGTGTACCACTCAGTCTTGTGTCCTTTGCCAAGTCATCTATACCCTGCCCTTCATCATTTATAACATGAGGATAAGACCATCTATCTCAGTGATGATGTAAATATTAAAGGAAATAATGACTGAAAGTATTGGCACATAAGCTCAATAGTAGGTTAATTAGACCAGGAATTGTTTTTTTAAATTGAGGTATAATTGACATATAACGTTTCAGGTATACAACATAACAAGTCAATACTTGTATAGAAAATGTTACTTAAAATCTTGTTTTAATTAAAGAAACACCCCATGCCAAAAAGAAAAAAAAAAAAAAAGTCAAGATAGCAGAAGGATGAAAAGCTAGTGAACCAGGGTCCCAGGCCAAGATTTAGACAAAACACATGCTGATCTTACTTTCATCTTCTCATTTTCTGCTTCTTTTGCAAGTTGGTCAACAAGCTCAATTAAACCACCAACTATTTTCTGAAACTGGCCGATTTCTTTTGGAGAAAGAAAAAGGAAATATCTTTATTTTCTCAGTGTCATCACTCACCCCCAGCATTCCCTTGTAGCAAGCGGGCAGGACTAACTGGCCCTTCTAATTTGTGTCAGAACAATTTGGTACCTGCTGGCCTAAAGTCTCAACGTTGGGCTGAACCTAGAGACAGGTGGCTAGGTGCCCAGAGCTAGACTCAGGCATACCTGGACCTTGTGTCTCCACAGAGCCAGCCAGTTGCTATAACCTCAAGCTATGAAGGCTTCTGATCGGCCCATTCTGTGGATGAATGCCATCCTACTTTCTCAGGAGTGACAGGAAGCACAAAGGGCCACATTCATAAAAAGACCACCTCAGGACAAAATTGCTGCCTCTTAGCTAGCTGCAGTTAAGACACTAGACTTCAGCTAATGGTGGGGTGGAGGCTTTCCACCTGTGACCAGAGCTAATAAAGAGCTCAAAGCATTTCAGTGCCTAATCTCCCACTCCATTTTTCTCAGTATCCTGGGGTGTGGTGGAACCTCATTCTACCAAGGAGTAAATTAAAGCACGGAGCGGTGGTATGACATTCACACAGCAATCACCAGGCAAGCTCTCTCCACAGCCAATAGTCCCCAGAAGGCTCAGAAATCCCTGCTGGAGCTAGATCTGCTCTATACTCACTACCACTGGGCTTGCCTGGCTGCTGGGACAAGTAGCATTCTGGATATCTCTAGTTAAAAAATTATTTCATGTAGTTTGTTGAGTTGCTTCTAGAGACTCCAGTTAATCAACTTTCACTCCCAATAATGGCAAGCCTACCACTGAGAACATTACTTCTCTCAAGAAATCAAATCATCAGTACATAACTCTATTTCTCACTCCCAAGCCATAGTTCTGTTCCCATGAAGTTTAAGGTTTCTGAGGAAAAAAACTCAAGGATGGCATATCTCAAAAAACACCCTCCTCTCTGCATTCCAGTGTCTGTTTTGATTGGTGCTCCATGTGGGACTACATGAGAACATAAGAAGAGGGCAGGCAGAAAGGTGGGTGGCACATGGGAATTCGAAAAGGCCAGGCTCAACATCCAGGGAGCCAGCAGTTCCATTCTGGTAGGTGGGTGTGGGGCACAGCTGGACTAGCTCAAAGCTGAGTGGCAACATGTCTCCTCAAATGACACTCACTGTCCACAAAGTCCTTGCACTCTTCCTTGAGCTCTATGGTCTGCTGCGTAACTTCTGGGTCCAACACTCGCAGCTTGTTCAGTTCATCAAAGTGCAGCCCTGCTTCACCCAGTATGTCCTTGGCCATAGCTGTAAAGAAACAAGCCCCAATCCCTGATCACTTCCCAGCCAGCCAAAGAAATGCCTGCTTTCAGCCCAGCCCTACTCCTGCCCACAGACACCAGTGCCCAAAACCCAGATGTTCCAAAGGCTCCCCCTTTCCTCTGCCTCCATCTCTCTAAGCCTCACGTTTCCCTTCTGGCTTCCCTAGAGAAGACAAGATCTGAAGGAATGATAGTGGCAGCCAGGAGTTGTGTCACAGGAGCAAGGGTCAGGAAAGAATAAAGTCCAGTTGCTTGTCATAGGCATCATTTATTCAACACATATTTCTGAGTGCCTACTACATGCCAACACTGTTAGATGCTGGGGGTACAAAGATGAGTACAACATGATGCCCGCCCTGGAGGAGCACATAGTTTAGCTGGAGGAAGACAGACACATAAACTGAAAAATTATACCACGATAAGTGCTTTTACAGAAATGTTACTAAAGTGCTAAAGGAAACAGAACAGTTAACTTGGGGTGAAGGGGCTGACATCTGAACTAAGTTGTCAGCCATAAGCATATTTATTTATCTCCAGTTATATACCCAAAAAGACACGAAAAAGCTTTTCAAATACAATACTGGAATAACACAAAAGGCAAGTGAAAGAGAAAATCTGAGTGAATTAAAAATTAGGGTTAAAAAATAAGAAGCCAGGAGTAAGAATATTACCCAAAATGTATTCCACAGGATACTGTACACTTGCCTGAACTGGGAACCAGAGCTGGGTCAGTCTCTTTCTAACAGAAACACAAAAAGGAATAAAGTATCAGCAACTATGTACGAAGTAATGAAGCCAGGGAAAGGCATTCTAAGCAGAGAAGACAGCATGAACAAGAGCCTAAAGTCACTGAAAAGGCCTGTCCTGCTTAGAAAATGAAAGGACAGGATGGAGCTGGAAAAGTCCAATGGAGCCACATCAGAAAGACTCTGTGTGCCAAGCTAGTTTAGGGTTTTTCTGTGGGCAAGAGAACCAGCAGAGAGATTTTGTCCCTTCCCAGGCCACCTTGCATTCCCAGTCCACAGGATGTCCCATTCTGGGAAGGAAACACTGAAAACTCACCCTCATTCTGGCTTAGAAATAACGACACACACACAAAAAGACCACATACCCTGTCTAGAAATGGAGTCAACGCCATTCAGGTCTAGCCATTGGCTGCTATACAAATTCCGAAACCCCAGGTGTTCCAAAGACTATCGCCACCTGTCCCTACACCAGCCCTTCTCTCTGGTCTCACCTTACCCAGCCTCACCTGTTCCCCTTCCAGCTTCCTTAGAGTTCTGATATGAATGGGGTGATTCTGGGAGTGACTGCCCAGAGCACGTATACCATATGATGATTGATGGTTAAAAAAGAATTAAGTCCTACCATTGCCAAAACTGACTTTCGAGAGGACCGGAAATCTAAGTTTATATATGGAATCTGATTTTTAAAGGGAAATATCTAATTTGAAAATTTAAAGAAAAAAAACACATCCATTACTGTGGGCCAACTAATGCATGTCCATAGGCTGTCTGTATACAACTGTCGCCCAGAGCCCTTGGTCTAACTGGCATCCACTGAAGTGGGCTAGCATTTTCCTTTTGAAACATTTGAATCATCCAGAGCTTCCTAATAATTGGGCTTTTTAAAAAAGATTTATCTTTTAACTTGTTATATTTATACACATAGTCTGAGCATTTAACACCTACTGGGTGATTAATCAGACCATTGCTCTAGAAAGCTTCAAGTAACCCTAAGAGCAAGCATCTGCTTCAACTCCCACTCCCTTCCCTGAGAGCACATATTTATTAAAAAACATCTACTGCTCTCAACACATAGTGAAGAAAATGCTTTAATGCTTTAGTTCCTGACCTCTTGACAGACAATAAACAATCACAAACTGTGGTAATAATATGAAGAAAAGCATGTGGTGTTAGATGAGGCTCCAGTAGGAGGACATAATTCTCATGGCGGCAGTAGTGTCAACAAAAGCCTTCTGAAAAAGTGACATTCAAGCTGAAACCTAAAGGATGTCCAAAAGTTTGTCAAGCGAAGCAGAGAGGGGGCATTCCAGGCAGAAAAAAAAGCACATGTGAAGATCCTGAGGCTATAAGAAATCTAACGCATTCCAAGAACTGAAAGGCTAATGTGGCTGAAACACAGCAAGAGGAAGCATGGAACAGGGTGAGGCTAGACTGGGAGGCTAGAGCTGGATCACAAAGGGCTCCAAAAACCCTCCTGGATTTCATAAGAGGGGTAATGGGCAGCCAGTGGTTTCTCAACAGTGTCATAATCAGATTTGCCTTTTGGAGAGATCACTCTGACCAAGATCAAAGAATGGATTGGAGGGAACAAGAGAGCTCCTATCTTGTTCATCAATGTAACCCTACTATCTTGCATAAGCCTCAGTAACTGACAAAACTAGCACTCAGTAATTGTTTGTGGAATGAATGAAAACAGAGAAGGCTGTTATAGAAACCAAGGCTTAGAGCTGAAGAAGTGTTCCAATGTGAGATGTTTTGTAAGTCGAATTGTTAGGGCTTACTAAAGGATTGACTGAATGGAGGGCTCTGGGTTGGGTGAAGGAAAGACTCAGACAAGATTCCCATGTTTCTAGCTTGAGACAACTAACTGTATGGCTGGAAGAAGTAGTTGAATGATATGGGTAAGACTAAAGAAGGAGTGGAGAGGGTTCATAGCCGACTATCAGATTCTCTCTCAGCTCCCACCACACGCACACATCTGATCATTTGAGAAATACGGGGCATAAAAGCCAGACCGAGCTCCTTGGAGATGAAAGCGGTGACACTCTCTCCGCCCCTGGCTCTCCCACATCCATTCTAGGCACTAGGAGCAAGCTCCACCCATGCGTGTGGGGAAAAGGGACTGGGCAGAAAGTTAGGAAGATCTGGGTGATGGAGCTGGCTGTCTTCACTACGTAAACTTCTTGATCTGATCTGCACTTTGCTCATAAGACCGTTGCAAGCATCAACGCGTAAAGCTCCAGGCCCAAGGTTGTAAAACTGCTCCCAAAAGTCGGACGGAATTCCTACGTTTCTTTCGACCTGGGACTGCCTTGCCTCAGGGCGTGGGCCTGTCGGGTTCGCCTCACCCCAGGTCCGCCCGAGTCCCCCGACCCGGAGTTACAGCCTACCTGCCGACCGCGTAGCGGTGGCGCGCTGTGGCCCAAGCTGATGTCTGCAGGAAGCTTCTTTCTCCGACTCGTGGCAGCGGTACCTATCCCGCCAGCCTTAGCCGCTGCCACGGCTACAGAACCTGTTTATACAAAACGTCACTACCTGACACCGGAAACACTTACACCCACCTAACCCGCAGATCCTGCTGGGAAACAGAGGCCGGAGAAGAGGGAAGGCTGCCTACAAGATCCAGAGGCCTTTGCACCGGAAAGGTTGCCGGAAGTAGCTCTGCGTTTACCGCGGAATACTCTCAGGGGCTCTTCCCTCTGCCCTGATTGGGTGCTGGTTATGTCCGGCCTTAAAGTCTCAGGCTCTTGGGAAGGACCCACTGGGCGGCAACTTGACGCGGAGCCCACGGTGGGAGGATGTGATCTCACAGCCCGGGATTACTGGCGGGCAGGCGGCCACATCCTAGGGGCGCACGGTTTCGGCTTGCAACCCAGCTGAGAGGAGAGGCACCCCGGCTACGGTGAGAACCGGGTCTGCCGATGCCTTAAGGGAAGGGATGGATGGGCCCCGAGCTGGAGCAAAGAGCCCCGCCTGGACCTGGGGAAAAGGCTTGGGACGGA
Source organism: Eidolon dupreanum (assembly GCA_028627145.1). NCBI lineage: Eukaryota > Metazoa > Chordata > Mammalia > Chiroptera > Pteropodidae > Eidolon > Eidolon dupreanum. The sequence continues at coordinate 76,138,519 of CM053506.1, read as the reverse complement.
GTAGGGGAGATGGAGAGCTCAAATTCCCCCACTGGGTGGGTGGGTGTGTGTCTAACCTGTCTCGGTTTCTCGGTAGCAAGGAGAAGTACGGGCTGGAGAATACTCTACACTGGCCACCGAGAGGTTAGGTCCGCCCTAAATTTCTTCAGACTCTTTGGATGAAGCCTAAGATTTTTATTCCTAGGATTTCTGCTAGACCAGCACTCTCTAAACAAGATAGACTCTCTCCCCACTCCGCATTCCCCGTGCGTGACGGATTTCTGGGTCTTCCCTTAGGACCCCACCGCCTTCCACCGCCGTAGTTGTTTGCTCTTTATTCTACTTGGGTTCCCCTGAGCTTCGCTGAGTGAGACACGGATACGCCCCTAGCTTCTGGCATCCCCAAATACCCACACACAAAGTCCGGAAGGAAAAGCACTGAGGCCACCAGTGGAAACTTCATTCTCACTGGAATTACTTTCTCGGGCGTCACCTGCCAGAGAATTCCTGGAACCCATTGGTCTAGGAAGAATCTGAGCTAACGTCATCCAGGGGCTCATAGTAATTGCTTTGTAGGAAAGGACTAGGTTAGCTCTGGATTTGTCTTCTTCTGTTGGCAACCGCCTAGCCTTTGAGTTTCTTCGCTTTGGCAGAATATGTATGTGTGCTTTCTTTGATCCTAGGGGAACTAAGGCTAGATATAAAATACACAGGAACTTGTTAAAACCTGTTAAGGGGTGAATTTATTCCTTTGGGGTGGGCTGGGGAAGTGTTATTTATTGACCGGGCAATCTCTTGTGAGGGTTCTGCACTTGTTCTGGTTCTTTCTTGGATATTCTTCCTAGGGACCTACCTAAATCTTTTCAGGGACAATTTGAGTATAACAAACCGACATATATTAAATACTTTAAAATGTGTGTGGCATTGTGCCAAGCACCGTTTGGAGAATAGAGCGTAAACTTAGGAAAACCAGTGTACTGCTTTTAGGCTGCACTCACAAGAAATGATAGCACCTGTAAATTTCTGCATGTTTTGATGATTAAATGTTGTAATTCCACTTTTTTTCTTTCCCATTATCACTGCTGTAGTCCAGGCCTTCACCATCTCTTGCCTAGACTACTGCTTCTTCTGGTCTTCTCACTTGCTTTTTTACAATCCATTCTACACAGCAGTCAGAGTGATCTTTTTAAAATGTTAAGAACTCAAATTATATCACTTCCCTACCTGAAACTCTCCAATGGATTCTCACTGCAATTGGTATAAAATTCAAACTCTTTAATAGGATCTGGTCCCTGCCTTCCCTAACTTTACATCAGGCCACCTTCCCCCTTTTTTCTATGTACCAGCCATCTTGGACTTATTTCTGTTGCTAAAACGTGCATCTGACTGAGGGACTTGACACTTACCTTCCTTACTCTTTCAGACCTCAGCTGGAATGTCACCTTCCCAAAGAGGCTTTCCCTGACCCCTTATCTAGATCAGTGCCTCTCGTCACTTTCTTATTGCTGTTTTATTATGTTTATTGCGTTTCTCACTTTGGGAATTAACTGCTTATTTGTTCTTTTTTGTGTCAGCCAACTAGGAAGTAGACTCCATGAGGTCGTGCTTTGTTTGTTCAATCTCCTGTATCCCCAGTGCCTGGCACATACCAGGGACACAGTAAATGCTAACTCTTAAACTATTTTTATTCTTGTTAACATTGTGATGCTTCTTTGAACTCCTTGAAGGCAAGGACAGTATCTAATCTCTCTGTCCCTACTGTTTAACATAGTAGGCACTTACTGTCGTTTTATTACTGAATGAAGTAAATGAGCTAATAAATATTAAATGTCTAGAATAGTACCTGGAACATAGTAAACATGCAATGAATGTTTGCTATTATTTTTTTCTACCATGAATGAATTTTAGTGATTCCTTAGAAAACCAAAACATATAACATAGTATCTAAATCATAAGGGATGACCTTGGTTTGCCCTCCTTTGCTTTCCTTGCTCCTCCCTCCTATGAACTCCTAAACCACTTAATTTTTTTTAGATTTATCATCTGGTCTTTTCCAGCCCGTTCTCCATTTTTGTTGGGAAGGAAAAGAGGAAGAGATTGGGCTGGGCCCCATCTCAGGAAAGGAAGCAAAAATAGTCATCCGGTAGTTGTTCTATCCTGAAAAATGGTGACAATTTCAGGAACTTGGAACAGGGCTGGTGTCAGGAGAGGAGGAGGTCAGGAAACTGGCTGAAGCTAGGACACCTTTGTCAAGAACACTGATCACTCCTTCCAGCTGGGCTCATTCCATGCTCTACTTAAGCTGCTTTTACTTGCTTTCCCAAAGCCAGATTCTGGGTGATATTCGAAGTAAGCATGGTGCAGGCTGCTCCTGAGCCTGGAATCTTTAGGAAGGAAGTGCATCATATCCTTTGGGCTCCTGGGAAACTCCTTGGTTGGCTGGACTCCCAGTAGGTTTGGCTGGAAGTCTTGGATCCTGGGAACCTTGAGAAGAAAATAGCTGGAATCCTACTGTTGGATCCCCAGGGTGAGGACATGTGCTCTGCTCAGTCTGTTCTTCTGACTGGCTCCAAGGGTTTACTTGTCCTCCTTGCCACCCAGAGCTGAGTCAGGTGAGGTGACCAGCTCTTGGCTCTGGGAGCATAGTCTCCTGGTACCATAAAGAAAAGCAGGAGCATCTTTCTTACTATTGCCTAGGGCCTTAGCCTATGCCAGAGAATCTTGGGCTTAGCTAAGAGAGAACGACTGGATGCTCAATGTTTATCCTACCCCCTCCTGGCTCTCTGCTGCTGACTCCTGTCTTCTCTCCCATATCCTGTTCACAGCGCTGAGAATATGAGGCTCTGGCCTCCACTGGCCACTCTCTTGTGACCCTTCCACCACGGCGGAGCCTTCCAAGCCAACCTCCTGCCGTGTGGTGATCTACCTGCAGCGGGAGATGTCAGGGGATACCTGTCTGTGCCCAGCCTCAGGGGCCAAGCCCAAGCTAAGTGGTTTCAAGGGAGGAAGCCTGGGCAACAAATACGTCCAGCTCAATGTGGGTGGTTCCCTGTACTATACCACTGTGCGGGCACTTACCAGGCATGACACCATGCTCAAGGCCATGTTCAGCGGGCGCATGGAGGTGCTGACCGACAAAGAAGGTGAGGTATCAGGGCTTGTTGGACAGGGTGGTGAGGGAAGGAGTTGTTCCTGGAGAAGTTACTTCAGGGCAGGGCTTAAGCCTGGCAGACGTAGAGTCCAGGTTCACTTTTCCAAGTTACCTAGTTCAGGACTCCACCTGGAGTCCTTAGTAGAGCTTCAGAATTCTTTGAAACTGTACATAGTATGTTGTGTGTTTATGCATTTTCCAGGGAGGCAATCCATACTTTTTATTCACAAGGACTAGATTCTCATAAGAAGCATCACCATAGTGGCTGGGCAGTGGACAGAAAACTAGCAGGGCCTTGTGATTTCTTTGTCAAGACATGGGCCTGAGTACTCCTGACCTTAGACCTCTGAAGGCCTCCACGGAGCCTCGAGGGCCTGTCTCTCTCATGATATGTGCCAATTCTTGGTTTCAAGGAAGAGGGGTGAAGAGCAGCTATGGACCAAGGAGCTAGAGATTTTTTTCCCACTTCTGTTATCCTATGCTTGTGGGCTCTATGCTCATGTGCTCTTTGCCACCTATCACTAGGCTCATCAAGTGGCCTTTGCTGCTGCCTGCTTCTGAGGTACCTGGAGGCAAACAGTAACCTCTGGGGCCCATCTGAATCCGTAGGCTGGATCCTCATAGACCGATGTGGAAAGCACTTTGGCACCATTTTGAATTACCTCCGTGACGACACTATCATCCTCCCTCAAAACCGGCAAGAAATCAAGGAACTGATGGCTGAAGCAAAATATTACCTCATTCAGGGGCTGGTGAATATGTGTCAGACCGCCCTGCAGGTACGGAGGCAGGGTTGGGGCCAGTTGATGAGGTTTTGGAGTTGGCCCCCTCCTTCAGGGACATAAGGGTCCAGTTCCTGAAAGGCTATGTGGCGGGTATGGTTGATGAGTCCAAACCTAGGTAGATACACCAGATATTGTGCAGACCAAGTCAGTTTGTAAGGTGACAAACTCAGGCAATATGCATAGGCCCTGCTTCTAGTTTATAGTCTAAATATCTGGAAGTGGCAGACTGCTTGCCAGCTGGCAGTTTCTATTATCAGGGGCCTCCTGATCTCTGACTGATGCCGCCTCAACAAGCAGGAGATGGCCATGGCAGAGGGGCTCTGACAGCTCCTGGGGAAAGCCTGGCTAAGCCTGCAACAGAAGATCTCAAAAAAGATTCTTGGCTGTGTGTGTCACCTAGGACAAGAAGGACTCCTACCAGCCTGTGTGTAACATCCCCATTATCACATCCCTAAAGGAGGAGGAGAGGCTCATTGAATCTTCTACCAAGGTACTGGGATCTCTGAGCGACCTCTGAGGGCTGTGGGCGGGGGAAGCCAGGGCCTGGGCTTGGCCCTCACACTCTCCTCCCTCACAGCCCGTGGTGAAGCTGCTGTACAATAGAAGCAACAACAAGTATTCCTACACCAGGTAGGGTAGGAGTTGGTGGGGCAGGGTGAGGGGTGCTGGGGAAGGGCTGCAGAAGCAGCTAAAAGGGCCAAGCAGCCAGAGTTGAAGTTGGGCAGCAGACCCAAGGGAAGCCACCTGCAAGCCTGGCATGGTTGACATGAGTCTGGGTTTTAGGAGGGAAGAACACAGAGTAGAAGGGAAATCAGGGCAGAGGCATTTGGAACTTGGTGCAGGGCCCTGGCTGGGATATAGACAAGACCAAACATGTAACACCCTCTTAACATGTGTCATGTCAGGCAGTGTGCCAGGTGTTTTCCTAGCATTATCTTACAGGGTAGAAGAGGGACGCTGGGAAGCCAAAGAGCTGGGATTCCTAAGGCAGTTTTTGCACTGGGCCAGTTTCCCCCTTCTCCGCCCCCCTCCCCACCCCAGTGTCTTCTCAACAGTCCACAATTAGGTCTGTGCAGAAGGCTGCAGGCTCAGAGTCCCAAACCCTCCCAGTGACTCTGTGGACAAACACATTGCTAGTGTCATCCCTACAGCAAGGGAAAGAATCCTGCTGAGACAGCAGCGAGCATCCTTCCTTCAGGGCCCTTAGTTTTCTCTGCTTTAATTTAAAACCAACCCAACTCCTTTTCCTCGCAGGCCCCCAAACCTGGATGGTGCCCTGTGACCCTTTGTCTTACTGTCCCCTCCGGCATCTTGATTCTTCCTTACTTCAGCATGACAGGGGAGGGCTGGGGAGAGCCCAGCTAGTACCCTCTATGTGCTAGAACCTCATTCCCAGGCTTATTGGCCCTCATGGGTTTTTCAGCAACTCTGACGACCACCTACTAAAAAACATCGAGCTGTTTGACAAGCTCTCCCTGCGCTTCAATGGCCGTGTGCTCTTCATCAAGGACGTCATTGGTGATGAGATCTGCTGCTGGTCCTTCTATGGCCAGGGTCGTAAGCTGGCAGAGGTCTGCTGCACCTCCATTGTGTACGCCACGGAGAAGAAGCAGACCAAGGTATGGGGGGGCTTCCCTCTGCATAGGCTGGGGCAGGATACACTTGTGCTGTGCAAGGTTAAAAGCCAGTACAAGGGGTTCAGGGAATGGCACAGGAACTGTTTGTTCTGGTCAGGTGAAAGGCAGGGGCTGTTGGAAAAGGAACAGCAAGCTGGCGCAGTAGGAAGGACTAGGCCTATGGAGTTGGCCCAATTCAGGTTTGAATTCTAGTCCCACTATTTACCAGTGTTCAGATTTTAGATAAGCCACTTAAACCATTTGGGCCTCAGTTTCCTCATTTTCAAACAAGGGAATGAGAGTGCAGATTTAAGAGCTGTGATGAAAATGAAACAATTCTTAAGAGAAGCAGTGCAATATAGTGGAAATAGCTGTTCAGATTTCTTCTCTGGCCCCTGCTAGTTGGGTGTTCCTGGTCAATCAGTTTAGCTTCTACAGTTACAACATGGTGCCAGGCACCTGTGAAGGATTTATTAGGTGATAGTTAACATAAACTCAGCTAAGCCCGCTCTCCCAGGCTGTAAGCAGCCAGTATCCTCGCAGAGTAGCTGCCACCCATGAGTATGTGTTCCAGAGACAGCAGGGCTTTGCTGGAGTGGAAAGGCAGCTCATCTGTGGGAGTCATGTGTGTATGAAGGGCTCAAAGCAGCCAAGCTCGTGTAGCACCCTCTTGGCCCCTAGACCACTGAAGGCCTACAGCTGGGCAGTCTGAGGGTCAGGGAAGAACAGCTTACAGGAGGTGACCCAGCTTCTTCCTGTCATTCTGGGAGGTGCACAAATCAGTGGAGTTGGGATTCAGGGGCAGGTTTCTGTGGGGGACTGGTTACGCTGTGGCAGTGGCAGCAGCACTTGTCACCTTAAGTGCTTTTTCTTTGATAAACTTTTTGACTCCTCACACCACACCTGTGAGACAGGCATGCCTTGAGCCATTCTCCCCATTTAACAGATGAGGGAGAAGAAAGCCAAGATGACACAGCGAGTTAGGCTAGAATGCAGGTGTCTTGAATGCCGTCCCTTTTTACCTTTCAATTAATGTTCACAACAACTCTCTGAAATAGATATTAACCATGATTTTATATATGTGGGGACTGAAGCACAGCAAGGTTAAGCTGAAGGGCCCATGGCCATTAAATACTGGAACTGTAGTTGTATCTAGGCCTAACCACAAAGCCAAGGCCCTAACCTCTACCCATACTTGTCCAGAAGGGGCTGGAGAGGGTAGTCATCTGCATCCTTCTGTGCATAGAGTACATCTCACACTTTCATAGGGAAACGTGCCCACCCTCATGAGAAAGAAAGCCATCTGTCTCATGACAAAGTTCAAGATGCCTTGTGGAGCCAGCACAGGGCCGGGGTCCTGACATGCTGCTCCCTTTCTGGGATGAAACCTTGTTCGGTCAGTCCTCTTGTCCCCCCTCACCTCAGGTGGAATTCCCAGAGGCCCGAATCTATGAAGAGACACTCAACGTCCTACTCTACGAGACCCCCCGAGTCCCTGACAACTCCTTGTTGGAGGCCACAAGTCGTAGCCGCAGCCAGGCTTCCCCCAGTGAAGATGAGGAATCCTTTGAACTGCGGGACCGTGTCCGCCGCATCCATGTCAAGCGCTATAGCACTTACGATGACCGGCAGCTCGGCCACCAGTCTGCCCATCGCGACTGACAAGACCTTCAGGGAGTCAGGGCACAGGACACCCTGTCTCCCCTCCAGAGGAACTCTGCCCCATTGGCCACCCCACACTGCTGCTGGCTGGGTCTCTGCTCCAGCGCCCAGAGGCATGACAGGCCCTGCCTGGGAGGTCAGAGGGCCTGAGCAGGCGAGGGGCCACATTCCTTTGCCCTGCTGCCTGAGCACTTCAAGATGGCCCCTTTGCTCAGCATCATCCTCCCTGTCCAACAGAGCCACTTCTGTCCCTGGGGTGAGTGGACTCACCTGTCCACCTCTTAAGAGCATTCCCCTGGGCCCTTTGCTCTGCTGAAGGGCTACTTTTTAGGCCCCACCTGAGGCCCATGGAGAATGGGTTCATTCTGTGGAGAAGGTGGCTGCTGGTGCTATGGAGGCCATTTCTTAGAAGGTGGGGCTCCTTTTTTTCCTGTGTTTAAGCACAGGCTTGATGAGTTTGGTTTTTTAAAAATAATATAGGAAATGAAGTTACAGGTCTAATAAGGGAACTTGGTATTTCTGCTACCCCTCCAGGGTGCCAAGACCCTGGGTAAGGCAGAATCCTGGATCCTTCTCAATGCCTTTGGGATCTATTTCTTTAAAGCACTTTGTACTTTTGTTCAGATTTGTATTCTTCCCTGACCCATGTTGTCTTTTTCTGACCCCAGTCCCCTCTTCCCTACAGAATCAATCTGAGGAAGGGGATAGAAGCAGCAATAAAAACACTGACCAGCTTTGGCTTTGCCAGGCTGGCTAAGCAGTCAGCCCAGAGAGCACTGAGGAAAGAGGGATATTAAGTTGGGACCCATGATCCTGATAACACCCCTGTGAGAAAGGACATTTTTTTCCCAATATCTTAGAATCACATAACTGACTCTTAGGGTCTAGCATGATTGCTTTTTTTTTGACTCCTTTCCCCAAGGCATGTTGTCCTTACTATAAAGCCAAAGAGCCATTTTAAGGGCCTGAAACATGAGCCACAGCAGGAAGGTTGTAGGGCCTGTGGGGAGTGTGTACAGTCTTGCATTTCTGGCAGCCCTGTGCACATGTGGCATGTGCCTGGCCATATATTTCCTCCTCCCCCCACCCATGCTATTGGTTTTCTGTCCTGGCTGGGGATGGTGGTTCTGCCCAGTAGTGAGTCTGAACACAGGATGATGTGAGCAGCCCAAGCCCCCTGAAAGCTTTCTTCATTTTTTTCTTGTTGGGTAACTTGGCCATGGAGATGCCAAGCACTACCACTTAGGCAAAGGTGTGAGTTCCTCTGCAGGGCTTTGGTTTCCATTCCCTTCTGTTTCACTTGGCCCTTGGGAGGCTGCTTAACCGAATTCTTTTCCAAAGGAATGCCATTAGGGAGGGAATGTTCAGCCAACCAGCCTAATAAAGGAACACAGCCATTTAACAATATCTACTCATTTGGAAAGGAACATCGGTTATCAAGTTTATCTCTCTTGACTACTCTTACTATAAGCTCCTAAGTGGCTGCTCATGGCTGACCCCATGGAGCCTACGGGCAAATGCCAGGCCAGGGTTAGTAAGATACTCAACAAGGACCTGAAATGACATGATGGGACAGGGAAAATGTGACTGGTCAGTTATTTTACCCTTATCACAGTCTTGAATGTATAGACTCAGGTGCAGCACCTTGATGATCAGCTATAAACAGTTCTTCCAGCCCTCACTAAGTAACAAGAGTGAGGACAAATCCATTTCTTTAGCCAGATTCTGGCTTTGGTTTTGTGGCTTTCCCATAGAGCCTGGAATACTTCTGCCTGAGGCCACTGGCCTATTTCCTGAGCTGCCTCCCTGAAGCCCTTTAATACTCAAAGCCTCAGCTCTACTCTGAGGTATTTTAATAATTGTCCTTTGAACTTCACAGCCCCTGTAGCCTCTTTACTGCTTTGACATTCAGATTCTCTGCTGTCTCAGCGGTGGCTAGTCTTTCTTCCTGAGAAAGTTTGATAGTCTGGGACTCTGGGTACTTTCTCTGATTGAAAATATCTCCTTGGTCTTAAGAAAAATACTAAAGTTGAACTCATTGAAGTAATCTTAGCTTTTTAGGTCAAACTTTGTGGCCTAAGGGTTTAGAGAATTTTGAGTTTCCCAGCCCTGTTCAGAAAGCAGCTCTTGGTTATGTTAATTTTTCAACTCTGAGCAACCCAGGGGAAAGTAAACAAAAAGTATGGATGAAGGTCAAACCTCATCAGTTTCTGAGAAAACTGGAAGCCTGCTATTAACCACACATTGGATTTTATTCTGATCAAGGTCTGCCTGAAAGATGGCACAGGTCCTGGCATAAAAGAACTTCCTTTATCATGTAACTACAATTCTTTGTTCAGTGTAGGTGATGAAACCAAACACTAATTTCTAATAAATTTGTGTTACACTGCAGTGTTACAGAGCCATGCTTAAAGAGTATAGCTTGGTCAGCTTACTGCTGTGGACTAATTCTTGTACTTGTATTCACCATCTGACCGTGTGTTCTCCCTTAGTTCTAAGTCTGATTGTACTCAGTTGCCCTGCAACCCAGGCTCCCCCTGGTGGAGGATTAAGGACAACACTAATAAGGGCTGGAACTGAGATTTAATATTAATTCAAGAATAAACAACCCTCTTTAACAATCACTATGGAAGTGGGGGAGCAGAAACCCTAAGAATTAGGGTAAAATGCAGCACATTTCATCTCTGGCTCTTGGAGATTTGTGAGAAGTTCAGAAAGTAGCTTGGCTTAGTTGCCATCTATACATACCTAAAGCTCCTCAGCTGAGTTTCTGCATTTGGGTTCTGGAAGTTTGACAAATTCGTGCTCATGGCTGGCAAGCTCATTGTTCCAGGAAACCTGGCTGGCTTGCCTCACTCCTCTCCCAGTCTCAGGGAAGCCAGAGATGCCAATGGCTGGCCAGCACTGAGGCCACTCCTCTCACCCTGATGTTGGCCTCCCGCTCCACTTGGCAGAAGGTAAAGAAAAAAACAAGAATCCAGTCCAGCCCCCAACCCCACTGGCTGAGAGGCACAATGACCCTGGAAGACGTCCAGCCAACCCCCAGCCTCAGGAGGGCAATATACATACCCTAGTAGAAGGGGCAGCTTCCTGGGAGGACAGCAAAGAAAGCAAGCCCCTCTAACTTCCCAACTGGGTCAAAATAGGAGCCTGAGACCCTGGGGGCAGAAATGGCAAGGGTGGCCAAGCGTGCACTGGTTTATTGACCAAACCTGACATTTCAAAACGACTTGTGTGATAGGCCTAGAAACTACTCCAGGCCTGTGGCAGCTGAACACAGAGTTCCTGGTGGAAAGGTCTACTGGAACACTATAGGCAAGGCTTATAGAGGAGGTCAGCCTTGGAGGAGTCCTACACGGGTCCTTTGGAGAAAACATTTACAGCCCACCCTCTAAAAAAAAGAACCCCACAATCAAATGGCGCCAAAAAGACCCACTGTAGCCCATGATGGAGAGAGTTCTGCAGCAATTGTAGGATGAGAGCTGTTCTTCAGGGGCCGAGCTTGGGCACTCAGGGCCTCAGCTGGCCTACCAGTGAAGGCCTGAGGGTGGTGTCTTCTCATCTTTATTGCTTTCCAGGGAGAAAGGAGGGATCCGGACATCAAAATGGGAACCATCAGGCCTCTCAAAGCGGAACGTACCCCTGTGGGTCAGAGAAGCTGGTTTAGAGAGAGTGAGGGTTGAGGACCTCTTGAGGATCTGGATAGCCCTATGTCCTCAACTTCAGAACCACAGCAAGATGAGTTAGGCCTGGGCTCTCTCCTACCTGACTCATGTCAAGATAACACTAGTCCAGAGACCCAAGAGCCCTTCCTGGCCCTACATGAAAAGAAACACAACTGTCCTGATTCTGGCCCTTAGATACACACTCCATAAGCTACCCAATTACACTTGCAGGTTACAGAGTGAAACAACAGGGGGGAAAAACCAACTACATGGGCAACTCAGTACAGCATCAAATCACCAGACTTCTTTGGCTTAGGTCCCCAGTCCATAAAACCACAGGGAACTGGAAAATGGACAGTCATAAAATCAGACAAGTCCCATACAACAATGATAAGGCTCCATCTCAGGACTTAATGTGGCCCAGAATTAACTGCAAGCTATGAGCTCCCACTTTTCTCACCCATAGCTTGTGTCTAGAGTTGCGCTACTTCAGCACACACTCACCACATGTGCCCACTGGAAGCTTGCAGGGAGACGTGGCTGCTATACTGGAATGCAGGCTGCTCCTTGGATAATACTGGTTCCTGTAAGGGTTCAAGCAAAATAGGTCAGGCCAGACCTGCTCCCTGTACTCTGAGGTCAGACGCCAACTGCTAGTTCATCAGGACTGAATGTCTCCTCATACCTCCTACAGTGACTGCTTACCAGTGTTTCCTCTGCTGCACAGCCATGACCCAGGCCTTTTATTCTCACTCTGGGAAAGATAATCTCAGACTGAATGTCTGAGGGCACTGAGCAAAGATATTAGGTACAGGACCTACTCTATAAATACCATCTCTTTAGTGTCCATTCCGAGTGTCTAGGTGCCAGGCACCATGGTGGTCTGCGAACCTTTGCTGAGTTAAGTCTTCAAGTACTTACAAGGTACTAGATATGATTCCCATTTCAGCAGTAAGAAACTGAGATTTTGGTTAAATTGCAGTTATGCAGCAAGTAAAGAACACAGCTGGCATTTGAAACCAGACTATGTAACTCCAAAGCCCTATTCTTACTCACTATCCTACTCTGCTTCCCCAAGTCCCTGCTGACTTGCAGAGATACTTGTTAAATGTGGCCTCTGGCCACTTTTCATGAAATAACAGGGAGACAGGATGGGGTAGTACAGGCATTTCAAAATCAGATCTCTTCAAGGGCCAGCAGAGGATGTACACATGTAAAGAGGCAGAGGAAGGACAACCAGGAGTTGTTGGGGTGTGCTGTGTGTACAAGCCCCACCTAATGGCATTCAAATCCATATTTTTAAAAAGGCACTGCACTGGCGACAAAAATACACCAGCTTTCATGTCAAACTCACTTAGATTCAAATCCAGATCCTGCCCTTACTAGCTATGGGGCCATGGGATAGTTATTTAACTTCATAGTCTCTCTCTCTTCATCTATGAAATGGGTTGTAAGAAACCTATCTCATGGGGTTGTTGTGAAGTTTGTCATCAGTGCATTCACACATGGAGCCTCTGCCCTGACCACAGAGGAGGACACCATGCACTAAGTCCCCAGGCCTGCTTGGCAGCACCAGGAACTGGGCATTATTGGCTTGATGATGCTCACCCTGCCCACCACCCCTCGGCCTCGCACTGTCTCCAAAGTGCCAGAGAGACTGAATATCCTCCAGTGTCGCTCCCGGAGCTGTACCACGTCACTGTCAAGGTTCTCCAGGCGGATACAGTAGCGCCACTGTGGGGGGAATGGGGGGAGAAGAGGTGAGTTCACATTTGAGAAAGTAAACTCCAGGCCAGACCACCCAGAATTCTAGGAGAGCAAAAGGCAACAGAGGCTGACACCTGCATTGCCCAGGCCCCACTCCCCAGAGGTAAACACCTCCCAACATGCCCCTCCAGGAACCTTTCCTGAGTTCCTCCTCCCAAGGGAGACACTCACCCAGTAGACGTGGGAATTCTGTGCTTCCTGGGGAAAAAACACGAAGAATTTAAGTCTCAGAGGGCAAGACCAAGTTCCTTCCAATCAGCATCTCTCCAATGGAGTAAATGTGTTCCAGAAAGGTTGCAGAAGCAGAACAATGCTGCAAATATCTGTGGATGATGATGACTGAACTATGGCCAACAAGCTCACTGAGGGGGCAGCCTCCCCTGGGTCTATCCCTGGCTTCCCTCCTCTTCTTCCTATTAAGATCACCAACAGAGTTGGATGCCAATGAAAATCAGCCACAGGGCTCTTCCCTTTCTCTGAACCACCCTCCCTGCCAGCTGCCCTCCCTACCATCACTGCTGGCCCAGGCTGCTAACCACCTCCTTGGCCCTACAACAGCCCAACCATATTACAATACTTGGTATGGTGTATGTTCCATTGAGATCCCTCAATACCATGAACTCCTGGAAGACATGGATACTTTCATTTTTATTAGTATTCCCAGGGCCTAGCTTATAGCCAGGCAAGAAACATCTCAAATGATTGACTAATGCATACAAAGTATGAAGATCAGCCCACACCAACTTAACCAAATATGTGTATATTCTTCATAAACGCAGCTCCCTTTGAGCCAGAAGAGAAGGAAGAGTCAGTCCAGAGGACTCCTTCTGGGACCCAAGGGTTTCCCTACACTAGGTCTTGGTGTCAGCCTTGATCACAAGGCTGTTCAACCCCACCCAATACATGCAGCACTCGGAAGCAGAACCATAGGCACATGGTTGGAATTTGGAACCCATTACAACAGTCATATTTCCCAACAAATCTGGGGACCTAGTCCTGAGGGAAGGGGCCCAGGCTGGGCACATACTCTCATGCCCATGTAGAAGGGGATGACAGTGACGCGGATGTTCTCGGTTGTTTCCCGGTGGACATCAGAAAGCTCCAGCCAAGGGTGATTCTTCTCTTGCCAGGCCCGTAGTGTCTCCCGAGCCACAAAAGGGGGTGCTGGGACAAGATGACTGGTTAGTGCAGGCCAGAGTCCAGGGCATTGCATCCACTTTCCAAATGTTCCTCTTAGAAAAACCTTCCCAGTTCTGGCCCAAGTAAGTAAGACACCCAAACATGAAGCAAAAGCACAAGCTAAAAGAAGGCACAAAGCTACTTCTAAGAGTAAGCCCTGAGAAGGTATGTGACATCATGGGAAGAAACTAGATTGGGAGTTAGGAGCCCTGGTTTTCAGACCTCGCTCTGCCACTAACTAGCAACCTTCAGTCCCTTCTCATCATCCCTGAGCCTCAGTTTCCATATCTGGAGGAGGTAATAGCCATCCACCTGATAGGTCTAATGGGAGGTTGAATAAGGTTGTGGAAATAAAGCCTTGAAATTACTTCTGTGATACTATCTTTGAAGAAAGGGTCTACCCTTTCAAGTTTCTCTTTCTGAGAGAGATTACCTTTTGTCTGGTCGTAGAGAAGAAATCTTTCAAAGAGCTCATGCTGGATGGGAACCTGATCAGTGGAGGAGTAGGGGAGGATGTCTTCATGGCTGACATAGTCCAGACCTGGCACAGAGAAGCAAAGAAACAGTGAAACTCATGTAAGAGAGGGGAGGAACAGGGATGAAACACAATTTCTGACCTTGTCACACGGTGGGATGACCCTGGCACCATTGCTCTCAGCATCTATAATCCCTCCCAGCAGATTAAAGGACATCAAAAAGGCATCAGAATCTTCTCCCTGAGACATACTGGACCCATCATTGACAGGCATCATTAGATGCTTATACTTACCTGGGATGGCATAGAGGGCCCGGCTGTCATCATGGTTAGCCAAGAAAGTCACAGCTTCTGTCTGAGATCTCTGAGACTAAGGAAAGAAGCAAGTCAGACTTTCTTAGTCGCTATACAGTCCTGAGGACTTGGGCCCAGTGCTGATCTAGGCTCTGTTTGGCTCCTCTCTCCTTGCCCCCATCAGGGTTCAGGCCTTTCCCATGGAGAGGAACCCCAGTTCCAGCCATCTTGCTTACTTACTATATGTGGACAGTCTCGAGCATCAATCAGCACTTGATAATAAGTGTGAGTTTTGCCTTTCACCTCCTTAGAGCCATGGCCAGCAGGATTCTCTGCTCTATAAGGTAGGAGAAGAAGCCAAAGATCACCCTAAGAAAAAGAGAAGCAGTGCCTGCCCCAGGTCCCGACCTACTCCTCATCTCAACAGACTGGTGCCTGATCTGAAGGGGCTGTAGCACTAGCTAGGTACCTGCTCGGCAACACCCAGCCCAGCTGCTCCCCTGTCAGGGGTAAAAAATGGAATGTGGAGGATTCATGGCACAAAGTCATCATTTGTCTTATTCTCTGGCTGCCTCTTGGAAGAAGGGGGCCATGCTGAGAAAATCACATTGACAGGAGCCCAGAGTATCCCACTCTTTTCACATCCTAGGGGATGTCTGTGATCATTTAATGGATCATTTGATGGGGGGGGGCTTTTCTTTTTTTAATGTACTCTAATGATGATAAAGATTCTAACTGGACATCAAAAAATCATGAAGACTAGTCCCCCAAATGCATTCTGGGATCATTATAATGCAAACTGAGAACAGCTTGGGAGAGCATCTTGAGAGGCCCAAAGGGACCCTCTGGCTTAAGACCGTCCCTGGCATTCAGCACTTTATCTCCATGGGTATTAGTGCTGGAGAACACTGTGGGCCTGTTCCTAAGGCCTAGAAAGATACTGTCTTCACCCCTGGGATCCCAATTATGTATGTCTGCCATAAGTCAGGCCTCCTCCTGAGGATACTGTGAGGCATAATGACAGGGAAACTTACTTTTCTGGAGCTGCAGAAGCTACATCCCGGTCATAAAGTCTGGCCTGCCAGGGAAACAGGACGACACCTCGATAGCCAAAAACACTATGAAGGAAAAGCTAGGAGAAAAAAGAGGCATCTGTGAATCTGCAGTCCAGCAAGTCCATCCAGGTGGGGCCCAAACCACTAAGCAGCACAGATATGCCAACTCTGGCAGAAGATCTTGCCATTCTTCTCTTTGAACTCTGTGATCCACCCAGATCAATTTCAGAACACTCTTACCCCTTACCCCCTCTTCATCTGGCTGACTTCTATTCACCCTTTAGGCCATAGCATAGACCTCTAAGAAGCGTTCCCTAACCTCTCCTCCACTTAGCACAGTGTACAGTCATTAACCATTTGTATATCATAATGTTTTCCTAGACTATCAACTCCTTGAAGGCACTGCTTTCTGATTTAACTCTAATGCACAAAGCCTGGTCCACAGTAGGCATACAAAAAAAAAAAAAAAATGCTGAATAAACAATAGGTCCTCCTTACCTACAAGGGGCCTAAATCCATCTCAGTGGATCTGGCACAAAGCTGATATAGAAAAAAAGCATCATACCCAGAGCTTACTATACTGTGAAAAGTTCAACTATGACAAAGCATTCAAAGGTTTGCTTTTCCAAGTCCCGTCAAGATGTCAGAGTAGGTTAACGTCGTGCTTGCTTCCTCCCATGGTGCATTAAAATTACAACTAAATTATAGAACAATCAGCCTGGAGAACCATCTGAAGACTAGGTAACCAGAAGTCCTATAACTAAGAATTAAAGAAGAAACCATATCAAAACTGAAAATCATAAAAATAAAATAAAATAAAATTAAATTAAAATAAAATAAAATAAAATAAAATAAATAAAATAAAATAAAATAAAATAAAATAAAATAAAATAAAATAAAATAAAATAAAATAAAATAAAATAAAATAAAATAAAATAAAATAAAATATAAAAGGTTTGCTTTTCTAAAAGCTCCCTCCATTGGCTTCCCACCATCCACTACGTTAGAAGACACTTCAGTAACTTGGCTCCCTCCTTACTATAGTCCAAACCATCTCTGTCCTTGCCAGCTTAGAAAAAGAACCCATTGATACGCGAAATGCATTCAAACCCAAGAAAACAGACACCCACCTTTAAACATTTGTGATTCTGGTCTGGCACCAGAAAACCATAACTTTCAGGCCTATGAACCACATCTGACCCTTTCAGAAGCACAGCACACCATGAAAATGAAAGAAGACCCAGCCCAGCACTCACCTGCCCAGTCTCATATTTTCCGTTCTGTTTTGGCACTTCAAACACACCAACTGTCTCCAAAACTTTGCCCTCTGGTCGGTTTCTGATTAGGAAGGAAAAGAATAAGCAATTGAAGAGCTCAAGAGGTAAGAGGACTTATCCTTCAGAAAAAGCTACTAGGATACTGAAGAGCCAGGGCAATGACAGCAGAGAAGGGTCAGGGTAGTGGGGCCAGCCAGCAGAAGCAGGTAAAAGTCCTGCCATATCACCATTCCACAGAGATTCTGCCTTTCCTCCTTTAACGTCCAGTCACAGGCCCTTCCTTGGTTTCCGTGTTAAGTCTGACTGCTCCCAGATCACTTTCTTCTCTTCACTCTCAGCATTCATCATATCATGCCCTCATAACCTGCTTAATTGTACTCCTTGCCTCCCTTTTTTCCCTGAACCACCTTCCTGACTTCCTACAGCATTTTAACTGTCCTTCCCATCATTCATTTCAGTTATTTGTGTCCATGTCTTATCTCCATTAGAAACTGTAAGTTCCCTGGGAAGAATGCCTGTGTCTGATTAGCCTGTGTTCCCCTTCAGAGCCTACTGTATAAGAGGAGCTCAAAAATATTTGTTCTAACTCCATGTCTGTTTTCCCCTGCCCTTGAAGGGCTCAATCCTCTCTAGATTTCCTATTGTCCCTACACTACACCGTCTCTCAATATAGTTTTGTTCAGATTTACATCAACTTTCACATGTGTCTTTAATTATAAATATTTATCATCTCTCCCCCAAATTAAGTGTCTAATCTCAGCCACTAAAAGGTGAGCTCTCTCAGGGACCTCTCTGGACAGGTGCTCTAAGGCTCTTTAAAGGACTGTTATTCTTACTATTTTGGAGATATGAACATTATGCTTACTCTCACTTGATTCAACCAACCCCAATTTGATCTGCCTGTCCCATCCCTAGAGACAATGTTCACGCAATCCTCATGGCCTCAAGCCCCTTCCCCAAGCCACGCAGAGGGAACCAGTCTTCCCAAGGTCACACTGAAACCCAGGACCCGTCCAGGGCCCAGATTCAGAAGTCCTGTTTCCCACTTAGAGCATCTTTGAAGGAAGCCTTAACCGAATCCGGGGCTGGGGGTTCAAGTCAAAAGTCCTAGGGCTTAAAAGGCTGCCCACTAACAGCGACGCTCGGAGACCCTCATTCGGGGAGGTAGGATTCGCTCTGAGAAGATTACTAGTTCCCGCCCCCAACTAGCCTCGCTCAAGCCAGGGCTCTGGACCACACTCCCTTCTCTATTCCTGGCACACGACCCAGGCTGCGCAAGTCGTCTCCCGGCCGGGACCCTCTCTCGGGTCGAACTACAAACACCATCAGCCGGCTGGGCCTCCTGGCCTCCTCCCTGGCCGGGAACACGCCCTCTAGGCTCCGGGCCCCGACCCCGCGCTCCGTCCCTCACCGGGACGAGAGATGCCTTCGTGTCGTGGTCGCCGCTGGTGGGAAGGCCCCAGCTCCACCTGCCGCACAGAACGGCCTCGGCCCCCGGGCCCCTGTCAGCGACCGAGACCACCAGCGGCTGCACACAGCCAGGGCCCGCCGGGCCACACAGCCCGCCATGTCCCGCCCGAGCGCCTGCTGGGCTGCTGACACAGGACCCGACCTGCGGCCAGGAGGCGTCCCGCCCCCGCCCCACACTGCCCCGCGCCGCGTACCGCCCCCTTGGCCTTCTGTCCCGCCTCGCCCCGCCCAGTAATCCCCAAGCTACTTCCGGCGCATGGCTGGCGGAAGTGCACACTGGAGGTCACCTGACCGTATGGTTGAGTAGAAATGGCGTCTTTCTTGGTTGCTGGCGAGCGGCTGGTGCGCGCTTTGGACCCCGGCGGGGAGCTGGAGCCAGAGCAGCTGCCCCAGAAGTTGCGGACAGAGCTTGAGGCCGCGCTGGGGAAGAAGCACAAGGGTGGTGATCGCCCGAGTGGTCCCGCACGCCTGATTTCCTTCCGCCTGATCCGCGATCTGCACCAGTATCTAAGAGAAAGGGGTGAGGTCCATTCTCCAGTCCCGAGTCGCCTCCTTTTTTCCAGAGTCTCTACCCTCATGAGATCTTTTTCCCACCTCTATCAACTTTCTGATGGAAAAATCCATCACTCTCTCGCCCACAGAACAATCAGGGAGCCAACCAAAGAGTAACCTCATTAAGTCCTAGGGCAACCCACTCCCTTCACAACTTCCATGGGAATTTCTCATGGAGAACAAAATTTATTTGTGCAACTTCTTCTCTCTTAAGAGTCTCCACTTCATTTCCAGGCCCAAGTAGGCCGACCTGACCCTTGAGGAAGTCCATGTTCGAACCCAGTACCACCTCACAGGTTCAGTTTCTTCCTTTTAAGCCACATTAGAAACCAACTTAGCATAGCGAGCTTGTCCTGTTTGAGAATCTAGATTTCATCTCAAAAGCAAACGTGGTCAAATCTTGACTTTTTTTTTTTTTTTTTTTATCTTTAAATAATGTGATAAAAAGCTATGTTGAAAAGTCTGAACCGGGAGTAGCATCTGAGTTCTAGTCCTAGTTCTGCCACTAACTCCCCTTGCAGGAGTCATTTTTCCTCCTTGGGCTTCAGTTCCCTTAACTGTGTAGGGAGGGAATAGGACAAACGGGCAATGTAAGGTCTTTTGCCAGAATTAACATAGCCTATCCAGAAGTGCAAAGGGTAGACTGCTTAACTTTTGGAATGAAATATGACCTTAGAGATCATCTAGTACGGTGTCCTGAGTACTCAGCATCACTATGACTAAAACCTATTCAGAGCACAGAAATGACCTAACCTAAATGCAAATATAAATGGCTTATGTATTAGCTGTGACATTGGCAGAATAACTGAGAGCTGAGTTAAACTCAGCTGTGCAGCACTAGGAGATGATTATGTAGAATTGTCTTAAATTATTCCCAGTTGGAAATGGTCCTGAAGGTGAATTGGTATTAGAATAGATATGTTTTATTTTGATAGAAAGATTAGAAGGACTAGACCCTTCTCTGATCTTACTCCTTCAACCTCAGCTCTATGGATCATTATGTTTGTGGAAATCTTTTCTTCCTAGATTCCACATTGTACCTTCATGAGCTCCTAGAAGGCAGTGAAATCTATCTCCCAGAGGTGGTGAAGCCTCCTAGGGTATGTAAGGGATATATTTGTGAGAGTGGGTGTTGGCTGAGTTGGACTTATTCACGATACATCCAAATTTATGGATTAACTTTTGGGCTTGAAAGTTTGTCTTTTAAATCCTTGGGAGCTGGGGTAAAGGAACTAGATATTGTCCTCCATGTTTGAGAGATTGGAAAATAAGTTCTTAGAAGATAGTTTTTAAAGCAGTGGAGGCAGAACTGGTACATGGGTCTCCTCGTACCCTTAGCAATGCTTTGCTCCCTAAAACCAGTGATGGTGACATGTTTTCTAGCAAGTTGGGAATATCATTCTTCTTGTTTGATTTTTCTAACTTAGAACCCAGAACTAGTTGCCCGTCTGGAGAAAATTAAGATACAGCTGGCCAATGAGGAATATAAGCGGATCACCCGCAATGTTACCTGTCAGGTAAGGGCTTGCTCTTTAATACATAGACTGAGTAACCCTGGAAAGCAGGGTCCTACACTGGGAAGAGGCACAGAGGAAAGAAACAATGTCATTTATGTACTTTTCAGGGACCATAGAAGCTCTGTGCTACATGCAAACCAGATAATTCCCAACTCATTCACTGAGACTCTGGACTTAGATAGTGACTGATTCTTAATAGTGTGAAGGTGGAAATGAGCCTTGGAGCCTTTGTTCTGACAGGGCTCCCTACTGTTCTCTGATATGCTCCTGCCCTGGAACAGGAGAGGGATATATGGGGGTACTAGGAGCCTATGTTCTTTCTCTGAAATGCTGAACGTGTGGTCCAGAAAAGAATCCAACTGTTCGCAGACAAAAAAAATTCATGGAGAAGACAGTTAATATTTAGGGGAATTAAGAGGGCTGAGCCCAGACTGAAAATGAATACTCTCTGGGTTGCCTCTGAACCGCTTCCATTCTGAAATCACTTGCTTTTTCTTTTTCCCAGGATTCAAGGCATGGTGGGATTCTTAGTGACCTGGGAAAACAAGGTGAGGTACTAGGAAATTAGATGCTAAAAGATCTCTCTGGGAAGGGTCAGTCATGACACTTCTTCCCACTCCAATGCTCTGGGGTTAAGCCTGAGCTACTGAGGCTTGCTGTTTGAGGGAAACCCGGTTGATGGGGGGAGGCAGCCATGAGATAAGAGGGCCTCTTAGAGGATGCTGACCTAAAGGTTTCTTCCCTGGGTTTTTTCCCAAAGTGAGGTCAGTGAAAGCGCTGGTCATCACCATCTTCAACTTCATTGTCACAGTGGCAGCTGCCTTTGTCTGTACTTATCTCGGAAGCCAGTATATCTTCACAGAAATGGCCTCGGTGAGTAAGCACTGGGCAAGATAGGTTGCTCCAAGTGGTGGGGGTCTTGGTAGGATAGGGAAGATATATGTAAAAATGCCTTGCATAGATTAGATATTGAAAAAAATATTTACACACTAAACGAGGAGCAGTTGAGCTTTCCAGTAGTCATGAGGGTAGATAATAACCTCAAGAGAATCCTCTTTTCTTCCCTTCCCCCCAAAAATGGGCTGGATTGGGGTCCTCTTCATCCTTATTGGAGGTGCTAGAGGCTTCAGAGCTGGAGACTGGCCTTCATCCCCTGAGTCTGATTTTTTTCTCCCCAGCGGGTACTGGCTGCGTTGATTGTCGCCTCTGTGGTGGGTCTGGCCGAGCTGTATGTCATGGTGCGGGCAATGGAAGGCGAGTTGGGAGAGATATAACTGTTGCTTCATCATTGAAGTCTGGAGAGAGTTTGGAGGGGCTCCAGGCTCCCAGCTGCCTATCACTGACTCTCAGTCTACCCATCAGGCTCTTTATACTCAGCTGTGGTTGGTCAGGGCTGAGCCAAGGCTACCTGCTCTTTCTGTAGGGAGCCCCATCCTCTGTCAGTTGCCAGAGGTCTGTCAGTATATTCTCCTGATCCTGATGGCCATCTGCCTTCTCCAATCTGTTCTGGGCATTGCAGGGGATGAGTTTTTTCCATTAATAGTAAATAGAATCTAGGCCTTCCCAGAAGTGGACCATACTGCCTTGAACTTGCCCAAGTACACAAATAAATCGTCATCCTTGTTCCACACATCCTTGATGCAGACCTGTAACTTAGTTTTGAAGCCTCCAAGAAAGCAAAAAGGATTCTCTTTCTCCAGTTTGTGCTGGAAGAGGAACTGATGAGAGGACACCGAATAAGAGAAAAACAGGTTGGTACAGGATGGCAGAATTGAAAATAAGGCAGCTACCTTTTTGGAATCTTAGTTTCTGTCTTCATTCTCTTCCTTCTGCTTGCCTTTTTCTTGTTTTCTAAATGCTTCTGCCTGTCTCTATCACTCACCAGCCCTCCTTAAACTTCCCACTTTCCTGTCACCCTTATCTCCTAAATGAAAACAATTCAGATGGCAAAACAGTATATCTGCTTTTAATTGCAAAATCTCGTGTACTTGTTTGTGTTTGTGGGGAGAGTATGCCTACTGTGGATTGTCTCAACTAGTAAAGGGAGACTTTTGGGCAGGGCCTATTTTTATTTATATATATATATATATATATATGGAAATAAGCATACATGTAAACATATATATATAATGTATGCATTAAAATGTGTATGCATATTATACATAAGCCTGAAGTAGGATATTTTATGTGGGTTCTTAAACATTTTTGAGTGAGTGTAAAAAATAGTATGTAAATGCTCACAGTTGACTGTTTTACATAGTTTCTTTTGGTCTTCACAACAATCCCAGAGATTGGACAAGGAAATGATTTAGGCCCCTTTTCCAGAAGACAAAACAGGCTGAGAGAGATCAAATGACCCACTGTGGTTCTTCCTCTGTTAAATGGAGCCAAAGACCTGCTAGGTGGTCTTGAAGTCTCTGTGTAATGTTAAACTTCTAGAACTTAGATTGGTGATATGATGATGTCTCTGTATAAGGCACTTAAAAATGATATCAGTGTTAGTTATTTATCCAATAAATATTTTATCATATTAAGTGTATTTTTATTTCAAATCTGTGACAACACAAAGCCCAAAGATTTTCATAGTTCTGAGAATTGTGCAAGGTCTGCTGCTAATGGTAGACACCGTCTTTCTGTTCCTTCCCTGCATGAGCTCCTGTGGTCTTTTCTTTTTTTCCAGAGCTCATCTCTTAGAAATTGTACACTCATTGGCTCAATAGGCATTTGCTCTATAATGTTTGCCAGTTTCTTCTTGATATATAGCAAATCTGAGCCTCTCAGTGCAATATTCTATGTGCGAGAAAGGTAGGTTTTAGACCCTTCTGTTCTCCATAGATCACTTTGTTGAGAAATCTTAGGCTTTCTGTTGTTGGTTGGAAGAAGCGTCAATGGTGAGAAACAGTGTAGGTGGCATTCTGCAGTGTTTCTAGCACCTAAACTTTTTTAAGATTAAGTTGAAAAGCTCTACTGAAGCTCTGTAGAGATTACTTGCTGTACTTACCTATGCTGAACTCTGTAGGCCAGGAAACCCACATATACTTAAGCTTTCACATCCTCCAGGTACCTGGATTCAGATTGGAATACTTCCAAATTTCAGGTAAAGAACAGGCCTCAAACAGCTTCTGATGCAGGGTATCTTCTCATGATGAGATTGGGGTCATTCCACATACACACCCCTTTTATTAGAATGGAGTCTTTACCTGATCCCAACCCCCTACTCACCAGCTGAAAGGCTTCTGTGGCATTGAGCACTTATTTAGCGGTCCTTTATGGGCCAAGTACTATGCTGCTTCTGGAGATAGAGAGGGAAGCAATCTAGTTCCTGCCAAAGATATGGCCACTATACAAGGTGGTTTCCAGGTTCAAAGGCACAGTTAGAAATAGGAATTAGGTGACCTCCACTTCTCGTCACAGAAGGGGGACGTCTGTATTCTGTCAGCCACATCCTCTGCCTCACCAGGCCATGCTTTTCCCTGGTGCAGTCTGGGTCCAGGGCTTCCCAGAGAGAAGGGGGAGCGCTTGGTAGGAAGCAGAGGAACAAGTTTTGGGCCTTCTCATTTTCTCATGGCCTGCTGTATGGAGAGGAGGGGGGAACTAGTGTATTGAGAGCTTTTACAATGTGTCACCATGTGAAGCCCTTCACCTACGTTATTGCTCTCCTTCCCAAAATGGAGAAGAGACAAATATCCCTGCTTTCAGGCTTGTAGACTTTGAGAGAGTTGTAAGGTAACATGGCAAAGCCAGGATTCAACTCTGCAAACTCCATGCTTTTCTCTCTGAAGCAGAGCAGCTCCAGAAGTGGAGGCAGCTGAAGTGTTCTGGAACCAGTGAGTCCAGGAGCAGGGTTTGCCAGCAGAGGATCCCATCTACCAGGGCCTGTCAGCAAGAGCCCCAAGCCCTTCGATTAACTGTCCCTCTTAACTAATCCCTAGGAGCCTGGGCAATACATCTCACCCAGAATCTATGTAGAACTTGGCCTATTTAGGGATTAGGTGATGGAGATAAATTTCAAAAGCAAACAGCCCTCTCATCCCCATTTATTTGCACCACACAACAATCCAGATTAAGGTACAGAGTTTGGGTTTTATTTGGAGATTAGTTGATATTACAGATGACAGTGATACCAAAACCCAGTGCTATCACAAGCACACACACATACCCCCGCCCCATTCCATTCTAAATCTATTAGGTTTTCTCCACAGCCCCACGTCAGAGGGCAGCCAATCTGATCTTTATGAAAATTAAATCAGCGTAAGCCCTGGGCTATTTCTACTTTATTATTTTAATATCACTTCCTCTTCAGATTCGTGGTTCTGATTAATTTGTCCTGGTGGTAGGAGGTCAGGAGAAAGGCCCCTGAACTATAAAAGGGTTGGTCTCTAGGAGTCTAGAATTAGGATCAACACTCACATCTTCTAGCTCACTTAGCAGTTAGTACTACCTTGAAGGTGAGGGGCAGCTGCCCATTCTTTAGAGGGAGGAGGTGTCATCAGCTGGGGTGAGAAGAATTGGGTTACCAGGCCTAACAAGAGAGATGGAAAACATGGACCCCTTCCTCATTCCTCAGGAGGTGCAGGGTGCTGGGAAGCAGGAGCCAGGCCCCAGTCACTCCAAAGGGCCTGCATTTAGTCTGGCCTGGAAGATAGCCATAACAAGGAATTCCTTCCTGAGCTAAACTTCCTTCCCATAAGAGAACACCCTTGTGTAAAAGAAGGAGCCACAATCTACTTCTCATGTGTTCAATCCTAAAGGGCAGGGTGGGCTACAGGGGCCAGAGGTGGGGCCTTGCAAGTTCTGGACTTAGATTAGGAATGGTCCAGGTTGGTGACAATGGCTGAGGCATAGATGAGGTCAGACAGGCTGCCCAGTGAAGTCTGGGGAGGAGGTCGCTCTGAAGGAAGGTGAAACCCTGAAGCCCCAGCTGGTCCCCATGGGGCTGCAGCTTTAGCCCCCACCCAGCCCTGCCCTGGACCCAAGCCAGGAGGCAGGCAGGAGACACGTTGACACACTGAGGTGCACTGAGGTGTGCTGCTGGAGGGTGGAAGCTGGCCTAATATTTGAGGCTCCTGGGACTGCTGGAGGGTGTCTGGAAGGGAACGGGGTCTCTGAGGGGGCTCAGGCCTCGGACTTAGGCCTCCTGGCTTTCTAGTCTTGATTCTCTTGGCCCGCCGGTTCTGGAACCACACCTGGTAAGGGAAGAAGAAGGAGTCTCTTCTCGCTGTAATACCCCTTCCCCCCAGATAAGGGAAGGCAGAACCTGGAGGCAGGATACCCAGAGAAAAGGTGCTGTGGATCAAACCCAGAAACTGGCTGTACAAGAGTACTTCCACCCTGAGAGGGAGTCACAGCTCACCTGTATCTTGGCCTCAGGAAGGCAGGTTACCCGGGCCAGGTGCTCACGGGTGCCAATGTCAGGGTAGGGCCGTGCTGCAAACACCCGCTCCAACTCCAGCAGCTGCCCTTTGCTGAAAGTGGTCCGCTTTCTCCGGTGGGGACCCAACCCACTGGCATGGCCTGTGAGCCGAGGTGAGGATCAAGCCAGAACTCCCTTCGAGAGCCTCTGTCCCAACCTCAAAGCCCCCAACAGACCCTAAAACACCTATTCTCCACCCAGCTCTCCCCCATCACACCTTCCCCACATCCTTCCCATGCCCACCCTTTTCCCAGCAGATCACCTGTTGGAGATGCGTCCACAGGGCTGGCCATGGAGCTGGCAGAGAGTGAGGAGCCAGCAGGCCATGCCAGGGCTGTGCCCACACCACACCCTTTCGTTTGGGGTTTTATCCTGCTAAGAGGCCTGGCCCCGCCTCCAGAAGGGGAGAGGTTTAGTGTCCAGTTTGAGGGAGGCAGAGAAGTCTGGGAGGAAAGATAGGTAGCTAAGGGCAGTGTTGGGGCTAGGCAGGGTATGGGTGGGGTAAAGTTTGGGGGGCAGACCCTGCTCCTCCAGGCTTCACAAAGGAAGCCGGTCCCAGCCCCACTCCTCGAACTGCAAACTGTCTGAAATCCTATACTTCATGTAAATCATTCCAGGACTCCAACCAGGAAGTCGAAAAGATCCACCTCTCTAGTGCTCACAGTGCTCAACTTGCCCCTTCTGGAGTGTTCAACCCTGGTGCTGGCTGCCTTCAGGAGAGAGTGGGTGGAGTCTTGTCCCACAACTGAGGACTGGGCTGCTGAGGCTGGACAGGACAAAGAGGATGATAGGGGACAGCAGATGAGATGGAGCTACCCCACCCTCAGCAGGGCTGGGGAGCAGCTGTCACCACCAGATCTCCCTCGGGTCTACTTTAGATCTTTGCCTGCATCTAACCCATTCTCTCTTGCCCCTCGAGTCCAGGTGGGCTTCTTAGAGTCCAAAAACCTAGAACCAGAGGAGATTCTACAGGTACAATTGAGGGGTTTTGAGAAGGATGTTTGTTTTTACAGTGTACTTGCCCTTGGAAGTCTTCTGGGGTACTTTCTAAGAAAAGTAGGTTTGTTTGAATTAATCCTTTGAGTTCCTGCCCTTCCCTCACTCTCCTAACCTCAGTGCCCTATACCTCAGACCCAGGACAGAAGGACTCTTAACGGTGGGTTTGGGAGTACTAGTTCCCTAGGGATTCAGGCGTCTGAGCTAACTGCATTTCAGGCTCTGGATAGGCAGGAAAACTGAACCAGAACCTCAACCCCCGCCCCCCACCCTTCCCTCTCGTCCAAGACTCTAGTCAACTCCAAGAAGCAAAGCAAGCTGAGAGCTGAGATGGGAAGCCTGGCAACTCCTGTCATCATCATAGGGGTTCAAACTCCAATTTAGCTCCTGGTGGGTTGTTGGCTGCTTAGCTCAGGAAGAAGGCTAGCACTCATGAGGCCTTCCCCAGCCCACAGTTTTCATAGTTCACAGAGAGGGCCTGAGCCCAACATGGGCTGGACCCAGAGAGGCTCTTCTCTGTCACCTGCCTTGCCCAAGAACACACAGCCATAGCCCAACTCCCCCTTCTTTACCCAGGCAGATCTCTGCTTCCTGCCTGTCCACGCCAGTCAGGACAATACTCAAACTCAGGGCCAAGGGATCTTTATTGAGCTCGGAGGAGGACGTTGGAGGAGGGAGCTGTGGAGGGCCCAGCTGTGCGGGCTCGGACTCCTAGTGGTAGCTAGGGGCTGGGCATCCCAGCCAGTACTGGGCAATGTTACGTGGGTAGGGAGGGCTCACAGTGTCCACTCGCCGTGTGCGAAGGTTGACTCTGTAGTACTTATCTGGAAGAGAGGTTGGGAGAATATGTGAGACCCAGCCTGGCCCTACCCACTCCTGCCCTGAGAAAGAAGAACCAGGTCTCTCCTGGAAGAGTAACTGATTATCAGTGCAGCCAGAAAGCCTGGCCTGGCTTTCTGGAGTCACTTTCCAAGCGCTGTGTTCAGCTCATGGGAACCAGGGACAGAAGGAAAGACCACAGCTAGACCAGCTACAGGGATGGCAGGGACTCCCACCTCCTGAGAAGAAGTAGACACTCTGGATGGGCTTGCAGGTGGCAAGCACAAGCCAGTCCGTCTCATAGTCATCATAGTTGTAAGCTCCCAGGCCAGTCTCTTCACTGGAGAACAAAGACAGCCAGCTTAAACGGGATTTCCGACTGGAGTTCTTGCGGCCACGGCGTGAGCGGTAACGTTTACGGTTGCGACGTTTAAATTTAACATTCTTGGCCTGAGAGGAGCTGGGAGCAGAGCCTGAGATGTAGATCCGGCCAGCCATGGCTGCGTCCACCTGCCCAGGTACACCAGGCCAGTCCTGGCTGATGAGCTGGGGCTGTCCGGCACCACCTGTGACAAGGAAGGGGATAATGGGAAGCCATAGGGCCCAGACCCTGCCCCCAGTGGGGCCTTTAGAATTCATCAGGTGCCCAAGGACAGGCTGTGCCTTGCCCAAGAACACACAGCAAGCTAGTGGCAGCACCCAGCACCCTGGCCTTCTGACTCCCTGTTCAGTATTCTCTCCCCTAGTCTCCCTTTACCATATCCTTCCCAGTTTGCTTCAGCTACAGCCCTTCCTGCTGCCCATGCCTTTCGCTGTGTTAGGCAAAGTCCAAGGTGTGGGGTTCAGGTGGAGGCAAGCTTCCCCACAAAGATCAACAGAAGCAAAGTCTGGCCAGAGCAAACAACTTTTGATCGATAGCTCCACAATCACAGCCCCTTTGGCCAGACCAGCCCTCCCCCTGCCCTGAGGATCCCAGCCCTCTTGAGGGAGAAACAAGACCTGCCCCCACTCCATACCAGAGGTTCTGCCCCAGAATAGAAGCTCAAAGATGTCGTCCGAGATGTCCCGCTGCAGCAGGGCAAAGTGTTCAAACACAGCTGACAGGGAGCCACCTTCACACTCCTCCCGACTGGGCTGGTGCTGAAACTTGTACTCCCAGTACTGTTTCCCTGAGGAAGGGTAGGCATAAGCAAGGCTGGAAAGCCCCAAGGCTGTTGAAGTTAGGAGCTCCTGGAGTATGTGGGGGGGGGGGGGGTATCATCTGAGGCTGTCCCCAGTGGAGTGTGGAAGAAAACTAAGACGGCTCCACTACCTGCTCATTCCCCCTTCTATCCCCCTGAGTACCCTTGAAGAAGTAGACCCGCTCCTGGCCACTGTAGCTGTGAGCAGGGAGGGCCAAGGCTGCATCCACGTCGTCTGGAATGCCCTTGAAGCCTTCAGAGATGTTGCGGGGGTAATCAGGGTCTAGGACACCATCCTCGAAGCGCCAGTATTGACTACCCTAAGGGGTATGAAAGGAGGAGAGGGATGAGGAGGTGTCCAGCTGGACACAGAAGCAGAATCCCCCACCCAAGGCAGCAGTCCCAGTTCCAGGCTTGTCACCCAGGACCTGGAACCTTGGGCTTCCTTGTCCTCAGAGAGCCTCAGCCACAGGTCGAGATCCAGCCTTCTTACCCATCCCGGTCCTGGGCAAAACAGCCTTCAACCTCTGGCTGGATACCCTTGACCCTGACCCACAGCCCCTGGGCCTGACACCTTGAAGAGGTAGGTCTTCCCCTGACAGTTGATGCGAGTGAAGGCAGCATCAATGGGGCCCTCGACGCCCCAGACATCTTGGATGAGCTTGGGGTACCCAGGCCTCACTGCCTTTTCATCCAGCTCATAGAAGTACTGCCCTAGAGTGGAGAAAGCTGTGTGAGAAATGGCAAGTTCCTGGGGCCACCCACCCCCAAGACTTGCCCCTGAGTCACCTCGGAAGGCAAAGAGGGAACCATTCTTGAGGTCAGTGAAGGCATCAAAGGGCTTCCCACTGCACAGCTCCTCTGCTGGGGACCTGGAGATACCTTGATCAGTACTCTCAGGCCTAAGGGTGCCCTGCCCAGGTCCTGGGGCCTCTTCCTCAGGATTGAGAACAGGTGCCTGCTCAAAAGTCCTTTCAGTCTCGGCCTGCAGGTCAGGGCTGAGGGTAGAGCTCTCCGGTTGTACATGAACATTGGTGTTGTCTGTGGTGGTCTCATGGTAATCAAAGACCCCATACTCATCTTCTGGCAGAGTGAACACATCCCCGCGAGTCACTGCAGGCAGAGTGGGTGGTGATGAATCTCCAGCTGCAGAGGGGACCCCAGGCCCACCCAGCCATTCTGAACGCACCTTGCGGCTTGCACTCTGTTATGTAGTCGGCGCAGCAGCTCTGGTAGTAAGAACAGAGTTCATCGCACTGACACTTCCTGTCAGCTCTGAATCCCTCAATGCAGCGGTTCTTGCATGACTCTGTGGGGAGGGGGTGTCAGTTGGCACAGCCAAGCCCCAGTCATCCTTACCCACCCTACATTGGTCCAAATGGCCAGCAACACCCTTCTGCACCTTGTTCAGCCAGAACAACCCACGCCAGCAGGGCCAGCACCAGAAGAAGCCTTGGGAGTGCCATGGCAGGGCCTCTGGCTCTACACTTGGTGAACTTGGTTCTGTGCTCTCTGCGGTCTCTGCTCTGATGCCTGAGGAAGAGAAGAAGAGGCGGGGACAGGGAGGTAGGGAACCAGAGAAGCGGAGCTGTCTTTTCTGCTGCTCTGTTTGTTCAGCCTCCAGCCCAGTCACCAAATGCCCTGACCTCAGAGGCTGGTGTAGCACAGGGTCACATTCCTGGAACTCTGGGCCTGGGAGTGCTGTGAATAGGATCCTTGCCAAGCTCAGGGTCTTCTCAGAAGAGGAATAGCACAGTAGGTCTGGAGGGCAGAAATAAGGCCTACTCAGTCACTTACTGGCTTTGTGACCTTGGGCAAACTGCTTTACTCACCTTAGTTTTCTTTTTGGTAAAATGAGACTACTAGTACTTGCCTTATGGGATGTTGGTAGATTACATGAGCTAAAGCAGACATTGTCTGGAGCAGTCCGAACTTTGTTCTTTATAGATGGTATTGATCCATGATCTGTTTGATCAGGCACATCCCTGGATGAGTGGTTCACCCACCCATTGTGTATTTAGGGCAGTGAAAGAGGGGTAGGAGAAATGCTGGTAAACACCCTGGGGAAATCTTTTTTTGTCATAAAAGAACAAAGTTTTGTTTTGGGGTTCATCTCTTACATGTATTGATTTCCTCAAGCTGCTCTTTGCAACACAGTAAATTGAGTGTATATTAACCCTTTAGACTGGAATTGATTCCTGAGTCTTCCACTAATTCACTGCTCCTGAGCAAGCTTCTCCCTGTCCCTAATCTCAGTCTCTCCATGGGTAAAGAGTGGTCTAGTTCCCCACACTTTTAGACTTTTGCAAGAAGTAGGATCCCTCTACCCAGAAAATCCCACTAGCACAGAACACTTGATTTTGTGCCCATTTTCAGGGGTCCACAGATCTCCTGGTGTTCTCCCACCACTTGGAGGAAGTGATCCTCAGAGTTTCCAGCTGACTTTTTCTGTTCTGTAATCACAGGGAAGTATGACTTTGGCCAGTCTTTTTTTTCCATGAGTCTCAGTCGGTTTGGCCGTTAAATGGGCACACTCCTACCTCATAGGCAGGTTGTAGACTTAATTGAGAAATAGGTATAAACGGCCTCAATAGTTGTACAGAATTTTTATTATGATTGCTTTAACTACTAGTAGGGGAGGAGGCACACTCAACGCTGTTGCCCTTACATTTCAGTGTCACAGGGTGGAAGGGGCGGGGTTTTGGGGGGCGGGGCCGAGGCAGTCTTCTTGCTCTCCACCGGCTACCTCCTCATCCAGCGGAGGGGATGTGGGATGCAATAAGGGGAAGAGGCCTGTCCAGGGCATGGGCGTGGCTTGGGTAAGCTTGAGGGTGGGGCTACGCAGGAGGCAGAGGAAGAGCCCCAAGAGACCAAGAGGCACGGCGTCAGCTCCGGGTCCGCAGCTTCTCAGGGGCGGGGCTCCGCAGAGCATTCTGCGAGTGGAGCCGAAGCTGAATCCGCGCTTTGTTCTGGTTGCTCCTAGACCCTCCGGCGACTGAGCCCATTCCTCGCCTCCCAGCACCCTCCTCCTGCCCACCTCCTGCATCTGGGCCTGCATCCCCTTCCCCAACCACTTCGTCCCCGAGCCTGCCTTCTTTCCTCCCCTAAACTTCTGGCTACCACCTTTGCCTGGTACCCTTCTCTCCATCCCTCCCTTCTACATCATCTTCCCACTGGTCCCCTCTCAGGTCCCTCTTTTCGCTAGGTCCAGGTCGCTCCACCCTGCCCCGCCCCTCCAGACTAGGGATGTCCCCTGCAGCCCCGAGCCGATGGTCCTGACGCTGCTCCTCTCTGCTTATAAGCTGTGCCGCTTTTTCGCCATGTCAGGCCCACGGTCCGGCGCCGAGCGGCTAGCGGTGCCGGGGTCGGACGTGAGCAGCGGCGCGGGCCCGTGGTGGGCCGCAGGCGGCCGCGGGCCCCATGAGGTGTCGCCCGGGGCTGGCAGCGAGGTGCAGGGCGCCCTGGAGCGCGCGCTGCCGGAGCTGCAGCAGGCACTTTCGGCGCTGAAGCAGGCGGGCGATGCGCGGGCCATGGGCGCCGGCCTGGCTGAGGTCTTCCAGCTGGTAGAGGAGGCCTGGCTGCTGCCGGCCGTGGGCCGCGAGGTAGCCCAGGGTCTGTGCGACACCATCCGCCTGGACGGTGGCCTCGATCTGCTGCTGCGGCTGCTTCAGGCGACGGAGCTGGAGACACGAGTGCAGGCCGCGCGCCTGCTAGAGCAGATCCTGGTGGCTGAAAACCGGTGAGGGTGCCGGGCTGGGAGGGTGTGGGGCAGAGTGGTGCCTGGTATAGGGCAGCAAGGGTAGTCGCGTGCCTGGGTCTCCCGTGTGCCTTGCACTGTGCCTTTCTTTCCTGCCTCACCTCACTAAATCTCTTCAGTATACCTCTGGTGGGGATCAGCCTGTCCATTTTACAAATGAGAAAACTGATGCTTGGGAAAGTTTAGTAACTTGCCCAGCATGACACAGTGAACTAATGGTACAGCCAGAATTCACTTCCAGGGCTAGTGGGGTGACGAATGAGACACAGAGAGGAGGAATGACCTGTTAGGACAGGAATCTGTCCCAGGTTCTGAGGATGGAGATGAGATCCTATTGCCAATGCTCCCCTAAACCACAGCCCTTCTCCCCAGAGACCTCAGTGCCTTTCTATGCTACTTTCTTTCTCCTATATCATCTCCTTCCCACTGAAAGAGGGAGAGAACACAAGGCTCAAGAAGTGGGTGGAACCTTCCCCTTTCCTCTAACCCAGGCTGAAATGGGTGCTGACCTAAAGGTAACTTTCCTCCTTTATGCTTCCTCCTTCATTTTGGTCCATATAGCAGGCCAGACATGATCTCATTCTGCGGCTGCTGATGGGACAGAAGATATTCTGCTGGGATGAATGAGCGGGGGAAGAGGAAAGTGAGGTGCAGATCTGGACAGGGGCCAGATAGAATATGTTTTCTTCACTCCTTCCCCACATGGTGTTAAGATATAGTAGCTGAAGTCTACTCTCTTGCCTGCCTCTTGGGATCTCTCCCAGAATATGAAAACCCCTGAGCACTCACTTCCTCTCTCCTCTGATTCCAGAGCAGAACAGGCTGTCACACACCAGTCTCATGCTGAAGTCTCAGGTCCCTCAGGTTTAGAAGGGTTTTGGAAGGGTCACATTCAGTTCATGCATCTCACACCGGTGTGATGGTTGTAGGTTAGGAGTGCTTTCTTGCGAATTTCAAAAAGTAAAAATAACCTTGTGGATGGTGGAAATGATACAACTCTCAAAAGTGCACAAATGAAGCAATTTAAATTTGGAGACCAAGTTAGTGTTTCGCTTGTTCAGAAAGTCATCTCCCATCTAATATCAGGTGACTTGATGGGAATGCGCTATAAATATGAAGGGCTAGCAAATGGAATCAGTGTTCACTGAATGTGTGGGCCCATATTGGCAGGTGTGTCCTGTAGGCCTGGTTATGTGGGATGGTGCAGCTATAAATAGAACTCCTGGGGAGCAGATGCAGACAGCACCCTAGGAAGAGGAGGGCTGCAAGACGCAAATAGTGTTGATTTTTTCAAGGTAAGAAATAACAATTCTCATGTGGTTCAGAATTACTGAGAGAGGCATCACGCTAACCAGTATCCCTGGTCTGGAGAAACAACATAATAGTTGGGGCGCTGGTTCACGCATCATTTCAGGACCAAGGACAGAGCCCAGCTGCACCTGGTCAAGGGTGAAAATCCTTCCTAAGAGAGGCCACATCTCCTCACTCTTCTAGACTGCGCCTGGAGGAGGCTGGAAGGGAAAGAGGAGGAGCGACAGAGAATTTGTGTTTATGAAATCTTTTCCTTCCTCCACCAACCAACTTCCTCTTAAAGAAGGTTCTTCGATTAGTGCACTCCTTTTGCCATTTCCTTTTCTGCAACTTTCTTCTTCCTAGGGTGCAGCCATGCACACTGCCCGGGAGTCTAGGTGACAGCTTCTCTCACCCCCAGATACCAGGAGAAGCCCAATGGGATGTCTAAGCTTGGTCCTATAACACTCAGTGAGGGCTCCATCTGACTGCTAGCCCTCTAAATTCATAGCTCAGGCCTTCAGGGGAGCATAATGAGGTTACATGGTTTAACTCAGAGAGGCTTTCCCAAGATACATAGTGAGTAACTGGAGGAGACAGTTAAAAAAAAAAAAAACAAAAAAAAAAAAAACAGAAAACTATTGTCTATAAATTCAAAAAGTGCAAAGGTACAAAATGATATATATTTAAAAGTTCTTTCCACCCACACCCCCTCCCTGGAGACAAACCAGTAAAACGAATTTTTACATGTCCTTCCAGAGAATCTATGCAAGTATTTGCATATATATATGTATATATACATGCTTTTATATGTGTGTATATGTACAATTTCCTTCTCCTTTAGAGCTAGGATTTAAACCCAGACACACAGCTTCTTGGGCTACAGAAGAATTGGGAGCTGAGGAAATACTTCTCACAACAAACCCACAGTTCAGCTTCTATAAAGGTGCCAGTGCATAAGGACAGGCAAGGGCTGGGGGATCAAGAGACTCAGGATAAAGTCTTCTCTCTGAACTGATGTTCTTGAGCAAGCCCTTCCCTTCAGTGGTCCTCAGGAAGTGAGGGTGTTGGATTAGATGATTGCTTAAGCACATCCTGTTTCTGATACTCTCAGAGGTTATATAGTCAGATTGTTCTGGAAGCACAAAGTATAGAGGAAGGATCCCAACCTCTGAAGAGACAGGTGTGTTAAAATCCCAGCTATGCCTCTCACCAGCTGTGTAACCCTGAGCATATCATGTAACTTTTCCAAGCTTTGGCTTTTTCATTGGGAAGAGGAACAACTGCAGTGCTCGCTGCCTAAGTGGATGATTATGACCCCTCTGTTCCTTTGGGCTACAGAGAAGCTCAGTGATCAGCTCAGTAAAACTATGCTGGCCTTATGCCATGTTCTGGACTCAGCAGGGCCCTGCAGTGGACACAAAGTCACAGGTATTGTGGTCATTGTGATGCTCTCTGGGCAAGGATTCCATGGCTAGCTGCATCCCTAAATCATCAGGGGTAACATCACCTTTGAAGGACATCATTTGTGGAAGTCAGGGAGACAGGAAACTTTCACTTCTGCCTGGAGTGTGGCAAGTCTCCTGCCTGCTCTGTTGGCCTCCAGGATTTCTCCCTTGGACCTGTCCTCCTCATAGCAGCCAGAGTAAGTTTCCTAAAATCCATGCATGACCAGGCCATTCCCCTTCCTGAAGCTTTTAATGACTGCCATTCCCATCAAGATAAAGTACAAATGCCTTGAACTGGCTCAAAAGGTCTCCAGGACTCTTTTCTCACTCTCCCCTTGAACTTTCCACCTTAGTCACTTGAAGTGGCTTTATTTCAGTGTGGCTGAGGTAGGGACAGGTCCCCAACTATGTTAGCTCTCAGACACCTTCAAGCCTTTTCGTACATATATGCCTCAAATGCAATCTCCCCTTCTCTTACTTAACTAATGTATCCACCAGCTTTCTGATTTAATGCCATAGGCATTAAATAATTTGTAACTCTCTGTATTCTGGTAAACTATTTGTTTTTTATGTGTTGTCATCTGCTCAGTCACTTATAACTGCTCTATAGTCCTCCAGAGTGGGCATGTGCCCAGGTTACCTCTCTACTCTTCTAGACTTGACACCGGACTGCCCCTAATACTCCCCACCAAAAATAACATTACAGTGAATGGCCTCAGCCATATCCTCTTGTGGATCTGTGTGACAATCTCTTTGGAATATAAACCCAAGAGCCCTAACTTCATAGGGTGTGTCACCTTAATTTCATCTACTTATCTTAGCCTGCTCTCTAAATTAACCTCCACCCACAGATCTTCAGGGTGTTCATGACCCCAACCTCTTCAACCTTCTGTGTTACCTAGCTTCTGCTTTTTACCTAATATGTGTAAAGTCATCACTGTTTTAATTTTCACTTCTCTGATTACTAATGAGTTAGAGCATCTCTTTGTTGACATTTTCAATTTCCTCTTTTGTAAACTGCCCATTTATATCCTTTGCCCATTCTCTTCTGGATTTACTGCCTTTTCCTTGTAGATTTGAATATTTATTTATATATTCTATTTATGAATTCTTTGTTGGTTTTAGACATTGCAAATGTCTCTGGCCTCTTTATTCCTCAAACATGCCAAGCTCTTCAGTCCTCAGGGCTTTTGTCCTTGCTGTTCTCTGTCTGTTATGTTCTTCTCCAAGATACTTGCAGGCAAGGTTCCCTGGACATTTAACTTTCAGATGTCATCTCCTTAGATATATCCCTGCATCCAGGTACTCTCATTGTATCACCTGCTTTTGCTATCATTATGGCCATATCACTGTTATCCCTATTCATTCATTGTTTACTTGCTTATTGCTTATCACCATAATAGCTGAGTATAAGCTTCAGTCACTCTTAGTCACTGTTAACTTCAGCCTCTAGCACAGTGCCTGGCACACAGTAGGTTCTCAATAAATGTCTATTGAATGAATGAATAAATATACTCCAGTCACACAACATGGAGTGAAGAGAATTTTGAAGGCAAGGCTAAGAGTGGTGTGCTTCAAGTGACACTTCAAATGATGATAAGAAGTTAACATTATTAAGTTTTTCCTATGTGCCAGGCACTGTAGCAAGCAGTTTACATGGATTATCACATTAATTTTCATAATAACCCTATGGAGTAGGTATTCTTTTTATCCTATTTATGTGATTAGGAAGCTAAGGTAGAAAGATAAAGGAAAATACTCAAGGTCCTCCAGCTAGAAAATGACAAAGAATTTGAAACCAGGAACCTAGGGATCTGCTCCAGAGCTAGGGTTCTTAACATTTTAACCAGGACACATACTGCTTCTCCAGGGGAGGGAGTAGGGGAGGAAATGGGTGTGAACAGGATGGAGCACCCTTATAATCAGAGAAGTCTGGTGCTCCCAAGCAAGAGGTGAGAGGGTGGGCAAGGAAAATAAAACTCTCCTTTATGTCCTATATGACACTACTGAGGCCCAGAGAGTATAAGTGACCAAGCCGTGGTCCCCACAGAGCAAGCCAGGCACCCCAGCTGGGGCAACTCCACCTTCTCCCTCCCACTTTCTCGGCAGGGACCGGGTGGCACGCATTGGACTGGGTGTCATCCTGAACCTGGCAAAGGAACGTGAGCCGGTGGAGCTGGCTCGGAGCGTGGCGGGCATCTTGGAGCACATGTTCAAGCACTCGGAGGAGACATGCCAGCGGCTGGTAGCGGCCGGCGGTCTGGACGCTGTGCTGTACTGGTGTCGCCGCACGGACCCGGCGCTGCTTCGCCACTGTGCGTTGGCGCTGGCCAATTGCGCGCTGCACGGGGGCCAGGCAGTGCAGCGGCGCATGGTGGAGAAGCGCGCCGCGGAGTGGCTCTTCCCTCTCGCCTTCTCCAAAGAGGATGAGCTGTTGCGGCTGCACGCCTGCCTCGCTGTAGCGGTGCTGGCCACCAACAAAGAGGTGGAGCGTGAGGTGGAGCGCTCTGGCACACTGGCCCTCGTGGAGCCTCTCGTGGCCTCGCTGGACCCCGGCCGTTTCGCCCGCTGCCTCGTGGACGCCAGTGACACAAGCCAGGGCCGCGGGCCCGACGACCTGCAGCGCCTTGTGCCTCTGCTGGACTCGTCGCGCTTGGAAGCACAGTGCATCGGGGCTTTCTATCTCTGTGCTGAAGCCGCCATCAAGAGTCTGCAGGGCAAGACCAAGGTGAGTGCCGCTGTGGAGGAGGGTGAGGGTGTCTGTAAAGGCTTCCCAGAGGAAGGGACATTCAGCTGGGACTTGAAGTATACATAAGAGTCAGGTGAAGCAAGGAGAAGGATGAAGTACCAGTCATTCTGGCCTTGAAGGCAAGACCAAACTTTTTAAGCAGGGAACACTTATAATGTCTTATAATGTTTTATAAAGATTATCCTGGTGCTGCTTGGAGATGAGATTGGCAAGGGTGAGGTTGGAAGCGAGTGATGATGGAGGGTGGGACTAGGGCATAGAGAGGCAGAAAGAAGTAGATTCCAGAGGTGTTGAAGAGCTAAAATTAGGACTTGGTGGGTGGCTGGGTGAAGGAGAAGGAGGGGCTGAGGGTGACTCCTGACTTTGGACATAGGTAAACCAGTGGATGGTGGCACCTGGGACTAAAATAAGGTGAACTGGGAGACAGACAGGTTGGAGTGAGAGAAGGGAAGAAAGTGAGTTCACTGGGACAGATTAAGTTTAAGGTGCATGAGAAATGACTAGTTGGGGAACCCCAGTGGGCCATTTTGTCATTTGAGTCTGGAGTCTAAGAAGGAGATGGAGTGTAGACAGAAGCTTGGAGCAGGATATCAATGTATCAGCCAGATAATTTCCACCTGAGTCTCCAAAGGTCCCTATGTCTAGGGCCTGATCTGAAGCATTTGCCCTCTGCTTAAATTGCTGTGTGACCTTGAGTATCTGGCTTCCCCTCTCTGACCCTCAGAATGCCTCTGGAAATTTGAAGGAGAGCACAGCTGCAGTTCGTACCTTGGAAGTGGGACTAGTAATAGTTAAATTATCAAAAGTGTGTAGGGTTTTTGTGTGTCTGTGTGTGTGTTTTTTGTTTTTAAAATATTACAGAATCAAGGTTATCCCTATAATGTTACCCTCCCTACTTTGCATTCTTCTAGAAGTTGGTGATAGCTAGTTCACATGGACCACCCTGTCTGTACCACAGCTGTCACGTGGGGCTGCTCAGAGGAGTGTGTCTCAGAGATGATTGTCACTCTTCATGTGTGTTCCCACAGATCAAGAAGAGACTGTGGTGTTAGGGGGTCTCTGAGGCCTTTTCCAAGGTCTTACATTCTAAGAGCTTCTTATTCTCCTCCCTGTTCCAGAGTTGGGCCATAGGAGGCTGGCTTTACAAAGCAGGTCATTTAACTTTGGGAGAAAGGACTTGAAAGGAAGTAGGGAGTAGGGAAGTTTTGGGTCTAGGCAGCAGCCATCACCACTGGCTCTGGCACCCCTTTCCCAGCAAGGCCAAGTGAGTGCAGCTCAGTAAAGACATGGCGAGTCCCCACTCAGTGCCCCCACAATGTGCCAGGTATGGGACTCCAGAAGTGACTAAGACATGACCCCAGCTTATCACCCAGTGGAAGTTGCATTATCAACTAAGAACAGTAGCATTCAGAGTGTGGTACAAGGTCTAATTGGCAGTGTGGGCCAAGCTGTGGCGGAATCAAAATAGGCTGCATGGAGTACGTGCTATTCAATTTGGATTCCATTGGATGAATAGGATTCCCCAAAACAGGCCAGAAGAACTAAGGGTTTGAGAACATCATGGGCTGAGGACCATAGGTGGGAGAGCCTTCATGACTGAGTGTCTGACAAGTGTGGGTTTGGGAAAGGAGAGGTGAGCTGGGACTGGTGGTCTGGGGCTGTACTGTGCTGGGCCTGGGCCTGGTGGCCATACTGAGAGCTCAGACTTTATCCCAGGACAGATGGAAGCTGTAGAGGGGTGATGTGAGAAGGACTTGCCTGGTCAGGAGCTTTAAGGGAGCCTCAGGAGGAGGAATCCAGAGGACTCAGTGATTTATTGGATGAATGCAAAGATAGGGCAGATG
Source organism: Eidolon dupreanum (assembly GCA_028627145.1). Taxonomy (NCBI): domain Eukaryota; kingdom Metazoa; phylum Chordata; class Mammalia; order Chiroptera; family Pteropodidae; genus Eidolon; species Eidolon dupreanum. Next base: position 76,098,578 of record CM053506.1, on the reverse strand, counting down.
GTTGGACTTTCAGCGTTGAGAAGAGGCGAGGGGAGGGACTGGGCACATTTTGGGGTGGGGGGGCGGTCGGTGAACTGGTGGATCCAAGACACCATCCCTCCACTCCTTCCTAGATATTCAGCGACATCTGCGCCATCCAGAGCTTGAAACGCCTGGTTTCCTACTCCACCAATGGCACCACGTCGGCGCTGGCTAAGCGCGCGTTGCGCCTGCTGGGCGAGGAGGTGCCGCGGCCCATCCTTCCCTGTGTGCCCAGCTGGAAGGAGGCCGAGGTCCAGACGTGGTTGCAGCAGATCGGCTTCTCCCAGCACTGCGAGCGTTTCCGGGTAGAGCCGCGCTGGCCTGCCTCTTCGGAGTCCAAGCGGGCGCATCCCGGCGGGTGCACTGCCGCTAGGGGCGCCCTGCACATAGGCGGCCGCGCCCACGCTCTTGGCCCGCACTCCCGCGGCGCCAGGGTCCCCTTTTGGGGGTGGGGAGCCTGTACTCAGCCACCACTTTCGGGGTCACTCGGCTCTAATCTGGGTCCCATCTGCCTCCACCCCCACCCCCCCCACCGCCCCCAGAGTCTCCAGTTCCTTCCCCTTGCATCTTGTGCTTGGGGTCCAGGGGTGAAGAGGGGGCCCTATTCCTCCTTCCTTATCTCTGACTCCTCTCCCAGGAGCAGCAGGTAGATGGCGACCTGCTTCTGCGGCTCACGGAGGAAGAACTCCAGGCCGACCTGGGCATGAAATCGGGCATCATCCGCAAGAGGTAAGGAGACTCCTGCCCACCCACCCCGCGCGAGTCTAACTAAACACCCTCTCGGCCACTAGTCAGTCCTGAGTCAGGACCTCAGCGTCCTCTACTCCCCGGGGTACAGATTCTTTAGGGAGCTCACGGAGCTCAAGACCTTCGCCAACTACGCTACATGCGACCGCAGCAACCTGGCTGACTGGCTGGGCAGCCTGGACCCGCGCTTCCGCCAGTACACGTATGGCCTGGTCAGCTGCGGCCTGGACCGCTCGCTGCTGCACCGCGTGTCAGAGCAGCAGCTCCTGGAGGACTGCGGCATTCGCCTCGGCGTGCACCGCGCCCGCATCCTCACCGCCGCCAGAGGTCAGCCTGCCCATAAGGGACCCTGCCCCTGCCCCAGCCCCAGCTCTGGAAGGTTTAGGGGAGACACTTGCTGGTGAGGCCTCAGAGCTTCATTGCAGATTGATTGAGCACATATACGTTGTGCTAGACTGGGCTCTGAGGATGCAGAGATGAATATGTTACATTTTGTCCTCAAGAAGTTCCCCGTCTGAGATGGGTAGGAGGATGGGTATAAGGCAAGTATATAAAAAAAGCAGGTGACCACAGCAAGAAGCATGCCCAGGACCCCAGGGGGAGCTCAGAGGAAGCACTACTACGCTGTCCACCCAGGTCTAGGCTTTGGAGGGAGAGGATGCCTGACTCCGTCTTGAAAGATGTAGGGGGTGAGAGGGCTGGTAGCAGCAGGAAGAGCAGCCAGGCAGAGGGAGCAGCATATACAAGTATTGGGGTGAGACAGGATAGAGGGTTTATATATGAGATATGTGTGGGAAGACAGGGGCCTTGTCCTGTTAGTTAACAGCTTACAAAGTGTGGGTTCTAGAGGTGTTTCATGGAGGGCAAAGTGGATTCTAGGGCTCTAGAAACCCTCTTTATTTACTAATTTATTTTACTATTTAGCTAATACTTGTCAATTACCATATGCTAGGTATTATATTAAGTTTTTAACAGATATTATCTCACTAATCTCTATATCCATTTGATGCAGTGGGCATTAGTTTTTTGTTGTTTTTTTTTTTTTTAATTTTTTAAAACTTCTTAAAGGATATAAAAGAAGTATAATTTAAGTGTTCAGTTTGAAGAGTTTTGAAAAATGCCTACCCTGTGTATCTACCATCATAATCAAAGATAATAAACATTTCCATCAAAGGTATTAATTTTAAAGATGCCAAAACTAAGATTTAAAACATTTAAATACATTCCCCAAGGTCATAAAAGCCATTAAATAACAGAAGTAGGATTTGAACCTCTGTCTTTCTGCTTCATACACTGACACATGTTGCCTGTGAGTGTTAGGTCTGAATATTAGGAGAAGATGGCTTCTTTTCATTCATCTGTTTATTCAGCAAGTATGTACTAAGCTCGTACCAGGGACAAGGGACTGGGCTTTGACCCCATGCTTTTGCTTCAACCAGATCAGGTCAGCTTTTATCATTTTTACATTACAGCTCCCAAGAACACCCCAAGATTTTATTTTCGAAAAACAGAATGGTCCTACAGCAAATAAATAAATAAATAAATAAATAAATAAATAAAACTTAAGAATCCCTTCTATGGGAAGTAGGGGACAATAAATGTTTTTTAAGTGGGGGCAATGACGTGCTTAGACTTGGAGTTTAGAAAAATTCATCTGGTAGTTGTGCAAACAGCTACCAGACTGGCCAAGTGTGGATTTGGGGAGGCCACTGAGGAGGCTGGGGTTGGGGGCCTGGACATAGGGAGAGCCATGGGGCTGGAGTCCAGATGTTTAGTAGGAAGAATCTATAGATCTTGGTGCCTGGTGCTGAGCACTGAACATCAGCTCCATGAGAGCACAGTTTTGTTATATTCATTGCTGTAGCCCAAGCACTAAGAATAGTGCCTGGCACCCAGTAAGTGTTTAGTAAATATTGTTGAAGGAATGATGAGGCAGGAGTTGAGTCTGACACCCAGGTTTCTGGCTTTGGTGGGAAACTAGGAAGAAGGATGCCAGGGGAGGATTTTGGATGTGTTGGGTTCGGAGTGCCTGTGAGCACCTGGCTGTGCAGATCTGGAGCTCCGGAGAAAGGGCAGGGCTGGAGGTGCATTTCAGTGTCCTAAAACACAATGTCTGCCTCCTGAGTGGATCTCAGCAAGAGTTAGTGGCCTTCCTTCATGTCAGCCTTATCTCTCTACCTCAGTGACCCATTCTGGAGCAAGCCACCCTGCCTGGGCTGGGCTGGGCCGAGAAGGTTGGGTGGGCAGGGGATCCTGTATCTCATGGTGAGTGATTGAGAGAGGCCATTGTTACCAAGCTGTCTTTTGTCTGCCTCAGAAATGCTACACTCCCCACTGCCCTGCACTGGCTGCAAGCTGAGCGGGGACATTCCGGATGTCTTCATCAGCTACCGGAGGAACTCAGGCTCCCAGCTGGCCAGGTGAGAAGGAGTAAGCAGGCAAGCAGCCTGGGGCCTTGGGGTAAGGCCAAAGCAGTGACACAGGACCTCTTCCCAGCCTCCTGAAGGTGCACCTGCAGCTGCATGGCTTCAGTGTCTTCATTGATGTGGAGAAGCTGGAAGCAGGCAAGTTCGAGGACAAACTCATCGAAAGTGTCATGGGTGCTCGAAACTTTGTGCTGGTGCTGTCAGCAGGGGCACTGGACAAGTGCATGCAGGACCATGACTGCAAGGATTGGGTGCACAAGGTAGGTGTTGGCCTCTGGTACCACTTTGGCCTGTGGCATTAGGGACAAGGTTCTCTTCCTATTCCTTCTCATCGGTACACCCCAACAAACTACATGGCACAGTTGGAAGTCAAGAGTCACAGCTCCGACTGTAATAGGACTTTACCAAGTCATTTTGCCCTCTGAGCCCATTTTCTCATCTGCAAAACATAGAGATAATTACCTGTCCTATTCACTTTGTAGGATTGTTGTGAGGGTGAGGGAGGGATGAAATGCTTTGAAATATAACCTGTGAGAGAAGCGGGCAGGAATGCATAGTGACAGGCACAATGGAATTGATGCCTAAGAGCTCGACTGGGCAGGAGTCCAAAGAAGGATCCCAATCCTGGAGCTCCAGTGACCAGGTTCTTGTCTTATGCCAGAGAAAGAATTCAAGGACATGACAAACAGCAAACAGGAAAGCAGGAAAGCACATTTTATTAAAACAAAAGTACACACTTAAGAGAAAAGTGAGGGCAGCTCAGAGAGAGAGTGAGTCTCCCTCAAACTGTCTAAATCATGGGGTTTTATTTTCTTGGGGGTGTGGGGTGTACCAAGGCTATCCAGCCCGCCTCCCTGTCTTGGCTTGTTTCCCATGCCACCTGGAGGGGTGGAGGTGGCCCAAGGCCATCTAACTTTTCTCTTGGCCTTGGCTTGTTTCTCATGCTAGATAGAGTCTCAAGCTTGAAATCAAAACAGGGAAAGGCTGAGTAAGGGATAAGGGAGAAATTCCAGAGCCATAAGAAGAGGACTGAATAAGGGACCAAGGAATAATTCCATAGCTGCATCCTGGAGGGGAAGGGTGTTTCCTAGGTTAACTATCCTGCCTCAGAATCTTTAAGAGCACAAAGCTATGAGTTTGAATTGTGGCTCTGGCCTTGGTCAAGTTACTTAATCCCAATGAGCTTATTACTGTAAAATGGGATAATTATAGTATTGAACTCTCTAGGATATTGTTATAAGGATTAAAAGAGCTAAAATTTATGACGTACTTAGCAGAATGCCTGGCTCTATAGTAATTGTTTTATAATGGTAGCAATTACTATTAGTAATAGAATTATTATGAGTACTACCACTATTTAATTCACAATTTGTGTATCTTCAGTGCTGAACACATAGTAGAAACTTATTGAATAATTGTAGAATGGATGGATGAGTGGAGCCATACACATCTACAGGTTATTAATCATTAAACACTGAGTAGGAATTGGGGCCAAGACTGAGGGATATATGTGGTAGTCATCTGAGATTGGGCCCTTGTACTAAAACAGCTAAGAAGACAAGAATATGCCCACAATGACTAGATCATATATAAGTCGGTGTCAGTGTACATCTTACTTGCCACAGGCGTATGGAGAAGAAAGAAAACATTAAGGACTAGAATAAATACGGAAAGTTTCATGGAGGAGGCAGAACTTGAGAAGAGTCTTAAGAATTTAGGTAAATGGTAGAGAAGGTATCTCAAGCAGTGGAACAGCATGAGCAAAGAAAAAAAGTAAGAACAAGAAAGGTGCCAAAACCTACATGCATCACTAGTATTGCTTTCTCCATCTCACAGATGAAGAATATTTTTACCACGGCCATACTGGTGTAGAAATCAGAAAAGCTGGGTTTTGAACTCTGTCTTTCTGACTCCAAAACCCATGCTCTTTTCCAGCACCTATGTTCCATGGCACAGATCTGAGGGGGTGAAAGGGGAGGTGTTAGGATAGGGCTGGATTCAACTGCCACTAAAAATGATTGTCTGCATCTCTTCCCAACTCCACATTCAGTGACATCATGTTGGTAGCCTGAAGTCAGCCATGGAGGGAGTATTTGCACTAAGGAAATCAGTATTAGGGTTTATTTGTTTGGCTGCATTTTTTCCCCCTTGGAGAGCTAGTTAAACATTTGCCAGCACACTACTAAAAATTATGGAACCAGGTTGTGGAGTGCCTAGAGACAGGGAGAAGACCCATGCTTAAAGCACTGGGAAAAGGGATCCCATGAGGCAGTGATGCCATACCAGTAGGTTTTAGGGAGAAGTCTCTGACACTAGAGTACAGTCCAGAGTGAAAGTGGGGAAGAGGGTCAAGCCCCAGAGGCCATGTTTTAGGGGCTGATTACTGGGCTTGGTTTGGGGAGGAGGAGATGCTGAGCCAAAGAGACACCTTGGAGGATCTTGGCTAAAGGCCTGAAGCAGATGGCAGGTGGCCTTCTGAAAGAAAGAAGCACGTCTGTGAGAGCTCAATGAGAGCTCAGATCTTGCCTTATTCACACTATCCCTGATGCCTAAAACCATGCAGGGTACAAAGTAAGCTCTTGAAGAGTTTATAGAATAATTGAATCAATGATTAAACAGATGAGTGATTCTGATGAAGCTGAGATGACTGAGAAAACCAAACATATCCACTAGGTTGACCAGGTCAGAAGACTTGACGCTAATCAAGTTTTCATTCTTTATCAGCTGGGTGATCTTGAATAAGCCATTTTTCCTCTCTTGGCTAGCCTCTGAATCTGCGCAGTAACCAGTATTTTGTCTTTGTTTCTATGTAACTCTGGATAAAGCAAATGTCTAAAAGTTCCCAAATAAAATGCTCCCTATGGAGGGTCAGAATTCATCCACATTGTCAGCAGAGAGGCAGAGGGCTTGGTTGAAACAATCCTGTACTTGGAATCTGAAGGTTTGAGTCGAGGCCTGGCCCTTCCTCAGCTGGGTGTGTGTGCGTGACTTGGAAGCAAACCCCTTTCCCACTATGGGCCGCCTTCTTCTCAGAAGAGGTTGCCCAGAAGCCAGCCAAGGTTGAAGCTCTGCAGGTTCTTTCCCCAGGAAGACTCTGCTCTACAAGGGTCTTGACACCTATCATTGTCCCAGCAGACTGCAAGGAGGGAGGAGGCAGGTGGAGTGATGGGAGCCTTTGCCTTGGACCAGTTCCAAAGGCTCCATCATCCCTCTTTGGTTGTTTTTAGTGCTTAATTGCTTCTGGTTTTAAAACTCTTTTCCCTGAAGCCACATTTAGTGGGTAATCAATATGGAAAACCACAAGTGAATTACACTCAGGAAAGTCCAATTTCTGTGGTTCCCTCTTGAAAGGAAAAAAAAAATTCAATAAGCACTTTTCAGAGCACCCATTAATAACAAGAGCCACAGAACAACCTTGTGAGGTAGTTTATTATCCCCACTTTTCAGAGGAGGAAATACTAACATTTATTGAGCATGCACTATGTGCTAGGTGCTCTTCTAACCACTTGCCACAGGATATCGCTGTTATTCCTTATTGCGGAGATGTTTTGGAAGAAGAGACGGAGTCTGGAAATATGTAACTTACATGGATAAGGGAGAGAAGAAATGGAAATGCTAGCATCCCCCACCCCTGTCTCCATGGCTTTTTATTAAGTTGCACTACAATGTTGGCTTTGTAATTTATTAATAGTTACTATCAGGTTAGTAAATACAAGTTACAGTCAATTCCCAGATTTAGCTTCAAAGCCACCACCATGTTCTCAGCTATTTCTTCTCAATTATCTTTTTCTTATCCTCTAAAGTATCCTTTTCTAGTCCCTAGAGCAAGAAGTCTCAGAATCAGTCAGGCGTGTGCACCCTCCCTGCTATGTGTCCTTGTGTGCAAGTCCACGTCTGCTTCTGATGACCTTGTTGCTCCAAGCACCAGACATTCTGCTAGGAACATTCTGTACTACAGGGGTCTCTTACAACAATTCCTCCCAAAGAGGTTTTGAGAGCCTGTTGTTTTTGCCTCAGGTCATAAAGCTTGTGTTAGAGACTTGAGATGGACCCAGATTTGATTATGCTAGAGTGCAGCTTCTAACTGCTATGCTGTGTTGTCTCATCTATTTCTTCATTCATCCAGCCATCCATTAAGTATTTAGCAAGGGCTAACTATGGGCATGGCTTTGTGAAAGATAGTGAGATACAAGGTGAGTAAGAACCAGACATGATCCCTGCCTTTATATATGGTGGGGGAGACAAATATTAAGTAAATTACTCCTTAATTAATTTAAATTTGCAACTGTTGGCATGTACTACAAAGCCTATGAGAGCCTACAGTATGGGGATCTGACCTGGTCAGGGAAGAGAGGGAAGACTTCCTGGGAAAGTGTTGATTGGGTACAGACCAGAAAAATGAGTAGTCCTTAGCTATGTGAAGGCGCAGAGAAGAGTGTTCTAGACAGAGGAAACAGCATGTGCAAAGACCCTGTGCAGGAAGGAGGATGGTGAATCTAAGGGGCTGCAAAGTCTGTGTGGCTGGGAGGACAGTACATGGAGCTGAAGTGAGCTGTGGCCAACCACACAGGACCTTCAGACCACATTAAGGACTTTGAAATTTATTCTAAGAGTCATGTATAGTCTTGAAGAGTTTTGAGTATGGGGCAGCATGATCAGATTTGCATTTTGCAAAGAATAGCTGGATGAAGGGGCAATGTAGTAAACAAAGTAGAAGGGGCAAGAGTGGATGAAAAGAGACTTGGTGGGGGCTAACAATAAGATGAGTTGGAACAGGGCTGTGGTGCGATGGAGGCAGAGAAGAATGGGTGGATTTGAGAAATAGGTAAGGAGTACAGTTGGCAGGGTTTCTGATGGGTCAATTTGCATGCAGATATGTGATGTTTTCTTCTAACACCAAGTCGTGTGGGTTTTTCTCGACACCAACAACCAATTCTCTAATTCACCAACACCACTGGGTGTCCCACAATTCAATTCAATTCTGATATTTACTACCCAGAGCAAGTATCATACTCCACAGGCTGAGGGCTAAGTCCCACAGTTCTGCCCTCACTTCAGATGCCAGACAAAAGTCCTGGGTCCTAGGCTACCCACGCTTCTGTCTGACTTGGCTACAAATTCAGGAGTTCCATGACCCCCTCCCCAGGTTCAATAATTTGCTAAGATGATGTGCAGAACTCAGGAAAGCACTTTATTTAACCATTCTTGGTTTGCTATAAAGGATATAACTCAGGAACATCCGAATGTAAGAGATGCACAAGGCAAGGTATGAGGGGTGGGGGCATAGGCAAGGGAGGCACAGAGCTTCCATGCCCTCTCCAGGCCACCTCCCAGCACCTAGATGTGTTCGCCAACCCACCCCAAACTTAGGGGTTTTTATGGAAGTTTCATTATGTGGACATGATTAAGTCATTGGCCATTGGTGACTGAACTCAATCTCCAGGCCCTCTATTCTCCCTGGGTATGTGTGGGGGTGGGGAGCTAAAATTTCCAACCCTCTAATCATAGCTTGATCTTCCTAGCAACCAGCCCGCCATCCTAAAGCTATCTAGGCACCCCACACCCAGTCATCTGGTGATTCCAAAAACCTAGGACAAAGATCAGATATTTTTTATTATACCACGAGGGGTGAGGGAGAAGTCAAGGTGGACTTCAGGACCAGCATCCCACCCCAGGCTAAGCTCCAGGCCATTGTTGGCCCTCCCAGTGTCTATCTGGCCCCAGGGTCCCTGGGTGGAGACCTGGGTCTCTTACTCCTCTTTCTTTCTCCAGGAGATCGTGACTGCTTTGAGCTGCGGCAAGAATATTGTGCCCGTCATTGATGGCTTCGAGTGGCCAGAGCCCCAGGCCCTGCCTGAAGACATGCAGGCTGTGCTTACCTTCAATGGCATCAAGTGAGGAGGCAGGGTGGGTACACAGGCCCCTCAGCCACCAGATCCCTCTGCCCTGCCCTCTGACCCACCAGCCTCTGTACCCACAGGTGGTCCCATGAGTACCAGGAGGCCACCATCGAGAAGATCATCCGTTTCCTGCAGGGTCGCTCCTCCCAGGACTCATCTGCAGGCTCCGACACCAGTTTGGAGGGTATTGCACCCTCCAACTTAACAAATCCCTAGTCCCCAAGCCCTGCTGTGGCCCCCACTTCCATTGTCTTCCCCAAAGAAGCAGCTCCTCACACTAGCCTCCCTGGGCTGAGACCGCCTGGGTCTTTCTCAGGAAATGACTTTCTCTCTCCCACGTGGGCCACCTCAAACCTAGCTTCATCAGTATCTGGGAAGGGAAGGGAAGCCAGGCATTGCTGGTGGTAAGGGTTAGACCTCCCCTCAGCCCTATTGCCAGGTTCTCTGTCTCAGGTGTGAGAGGGTCACTGCTCAGTCCTGGAGACACTGAAGATGGAGGGTTTGCTGCACACTACTCCCTCTCCTGC